>LR990666.1:4800000-6043330 GCA_905147715.2 Xestia xanthographa
CCATAACATGGTAACACTACAATGGATCAAAGGTCACAGTGGATCACTTGGAAACGATGCTGCAGATGAACTTGCCAGAAGAGGATCCAGCACAAAACCCTGCGGACCCGAGCCCATTGTGCCTATTCCTTTCAAGCAACTAAGAAGCTGGTTAAAGGAACACATTCGAATACAAGCGGAGAAATGGTGGACCTCGGCACCAGGGTGTAGGCAATCCAAGGAAGCTATGCCATCCCTGGACACAAAGCTGACCAGGCGCCTTCTGCGCCTGGACAGAGATAGCCTACGACTGGTGGCGGGGACCATCACTGGACACTGTTCACTGAATAAACACTTCCACACTCTAGGAATCACTGATAGTCCCCTGTGCAGAGCATGCATGGAGGCGGAGGAAACGGTGGCGCATGTGCTCCTCGAGTGCACTGGCGTTACCAAGATTCGCGAGGAAACCCTGGGAACACCAAGATCCCTTGCGGACGCCCTGAGAAGACCGGGAAGTTTGATCTGCTTCTGGAGGGAGGTGGGCTGGTTGGAGTAAACGGCCACCACGGCTCACGCACAATGGTCCACTTTAAGGACTAAGTGCGGAAACCAAAACCCCATGATAGATAGATAGATCTACTGCTAAATCAGTAGATCTGGCATCACTGGCTATTATTTTCTCACAGTAGGTGTAAAAAGTAGAGTATCCTCCTCTGGGCTAAAGGTGTCTTTGCCTTGGGCTAGCTTGAATCCCTCGCTGCATTCAGGATTCTTGTATTAACTCCCTCGCTTCGCTCGTGAGTTAAACTCGTAACTCCCTCGCTTCGCTCGTGAGTTAAATCCCGAATCCTTCATTGCGCTCGAGATTCAATATGACGCCCGTGACATAAGACACAACTTTAGCCCCTCGGTGCATAATCTACTATTATTAGCCCGCACAGGACAATACACATAAAATAAAATGGAAAAATTAAACAGAGAGAGATAAAAAACATAAAAAGAAACGAAATTGGTCCTGTACGAGGCCAAAAGGTGCCAAAAGGCCAGCATGGTGCTGTAACATTAAAAAAACGTCACAGCGCTGGTATTCTGATAGGGCCCAAAGTGAAAGTGATGATAACACCCTGACAATACCCTGATGTCTGCCTTCCTCACCAAGTCTTAGGCCCTTCGACAGACATGACCGGAAAAATGAGAAAACTTATCTTTCTGAGTTAACGAATGCCAAAAGTAAAGAAAACAAAGGTAAAGATAATAAGGGAAACACTAAGAATGAAAAGTAAAATCAAATGCAATGTTTGAACTTATAAAAAGCACCTCGGTTTTGGATTTATGGAGATCACAATTAATCGTGCCACAATTTGCAATTAATCTGGCCTACTAACGTAACGCAAAACATTTGGTTCAATCTACATACACTCATAAAATTTTAAACGCAGGTAAACACAAAACGCAAGAACATTAGAACACAGTAAGAATTGATTGAGTCAATTCGTATGATTACCTCATCTAAGACAACAGTACGGTTGCGAAAGAAAGCGCGCACACAGAATAATTAGTGAGGCCTTCGTTAAATTTAGTACAGCTGGCAAAACAGTTAGGTTTGCAGGCCAATGGAACTATAAAACAGGAAAGAATACACTGATTAGTACGCACTCAACCGAGAAGAAATCATTACTAATATTATGAAGCCAAAGTAAACGCACCATTCAAGTAACATTAACATTAGAATAAAAACATTTTTAGGACTGGAATACTTGGAATGATCACAGAAAGATGGCCAGTTATAATACGAGGAAGAACTGCAACCTAAAACGTTACACACTTACCAAATCCATTGCTTTATGTGGTTGAAAAGTTCTTCTCCTTGACAACGTTAATAACGTAATGAACGGTAATCATCAAATGATCCCTCCCGCTCTAGGCGGAGCGGAAGGGAGTGTCAGACTTGTACCGACTAAAACCCATCCATGATCCTTCTTAGCCCTTTGTGTTCCAGGGCCGCGGTATCACTTTCAAACAGTCCCGCTCAGGAACATGACACATACGTGCACACCTATTTCTTTCTTCAGTGTACTTTCCACAACATATCTATAGATAAGTAAGCCTTCATCAATAAGGTTTCTGACGCCAGTTCACACATGCAAATTCATGGTGTCACTTCAATTAGTAATTGACTACAGAGCTGTGTTCGGTACCTATTCTGAATTGGATGATGTCATCATAATTTTCTCAGCCAAAAACACTTTTTTACTAAAGTCCGTGACTTTTGTTTGTCTGATTTACTTTTTTTGCCATCACATTCATTAATTTCTACAACGATTTTAATCAGGGTTGTCGCTCCTCTTCTTCTGCTCAGAACATTTGCGTCCACTGCTGGACTTATGCCTCTTGCATGGTTCTCCATTCGCTTCTGGATTCTTCTTCTTTAATGTCGACATCTTTGACTGTTCCGCATCACTTGTCTATGCTTTGCCCCCAAGATCATTATTTCTACCCAGAAAAAAATTGCTAGCAACAAACACCTCTAAGGTCAGTCAACTCTAAATTTTGTTCGTCCGTTTACAAAACCGAGCAAAAAGCTCCCATTAGCTGGTCCAAGAGATGACTCACATAATCATTACTCGGATGAATCACTACAAATCAATTACCGCTTGATATCTACTACCGGAACTAAAGCAAATTACATCGTACAAGATATTTCTGCCACACAGTTCGTAGGATAAACAGTATCACAACTACGAAAAATGCCTCAATTGATACAGTCGCAGACAAGAGTCACAACGCGACGGAGAAGCGTATGGCTATACTCTTGGCTATCATCGACATCATCATCATCTTCCTGCCCATAACCCATGTTACTTGTGGTCGGCGCAACATGTTTTTTTCTTCCATTCTCCCCTGTCAACTGTCACACAATCATTTACACCTTTTTCATTAAAATCAAATCAAATCAAATCAATTTTATTTGCTATAAAGTATTGGTACAATTTCGGTCTTAACATAAATAATCCAGATCCATAATACTAAGTCATAATAATGTGACATGCAAACATTTGAGCTAATAACTATCATTAGATTCATAATTCAATGTCAAGAATTCGATACATTTTCCATAATCTAATAATCACATAATATAATAATAACATAATATAATAATAACATAACATAATAAGTCAGTGTTTAAATAATTACAGTTATATTTTATTTACCAATCTCTTATTAAATAAGTCACTTACTGAGTAGAAATTCTTTTCCCTTAACCATACTTTAAGACATCTTGCAAATTTATTAGCTGGTAAGTTTTTAATACTGTCAGGTATCGCATTAAATATGCGAACACACATTGCATAGCTATTCTTGCTGTATAATGCTGTCCTTGGAATTATGGGCAAAACTATTCTATTTCTATGCCTATTACTTTTTGGGAATATTTCATGAGCTTTTTTAAACAACTCCGGGTGCATTTTCACAAATTTAGCGCATTCAAAGATATACAGACTTGGAAGTGTTAGAATCTTGAACTTTTTGAAGAAGGGTTTGCAGGATTCCCAAGGGCGTATTCCCGCTATTGCGCGGATGCATTTTTTCTGTGCGATGAACACTCGCTGATTGTCTGTTGAGTAACCCCAGGTGATAAGACCATACCTCAACACAGAATCAACGTACCCAAAGTATGCCGATAGCACTGTTTTTAAAGCAGACGTTTTCGAGAGTTCGTATAGAACGTACACGAATTTGTTTATTTTATTGCATACTTTATTGACGTGGGACTTCCAGTTGCAGTTTTTATCAATTGTGATACCGAGAAATGTGGTTTCGTTTACTTCGCTTAATTTATGTCCTCTATATTTGATGTCTAAAGTCTTATTTTCTCTTCCATATGTACTAAATTGAATAAAATTAGTTTTTGTGACGTTTACACGTAAATTATTTTCGTCAAGCCATGTTATTATCGATTCAATTGTATTATTTATGTCAGTTGTATATTTATTAATGTCGGTATTATTCGATGTCATTATTAACGAAATGTCATCAGCGAACAGAAAGCAGGGGTGATTAGTCACTTCAGGAAGGTCATTTATATAAAGTAGGAACAACAGGGAACTAAGCACTCCCCCTTGGGGTACACCAGACCTGTTATATTTATAGTTTGATCTGCATGACTTTAGTTCTCGTTGACTATCGATTTTTTCGATTTCTACACACTGTAATCTGTTATTTAAATAGCTTTCTATCCATTGGAGTGCAGGGCCCCGTATCCCATACTTTTCTAGCTTGTCTACTAGCAGTTTGTGCGATACGAAATCAAAGGCCTTCGACATATCAAAAAATATGCCTGTTGTCTGAATTCGCTTATCTAGATTAGTAACTATTGTGTGAATTAGGTTAAAACATGCTAATGTTGTGGATTTGCCCTTTTGAAAACCGTATTGTTCTTGCCTTAGAATAGAATGCTTATCGATGAATTGAGTAAGGCGTTTATGCATGGCAGTTTCAAAGATTTTTGATATTATGGGAATAAGAGTGACTGGTCTGTAGTTATCTAGATCATCCTTGTTACCTTTTTTGTGGAGAGGTTTTACAACAGATTTTTTGAGTAAGCTGGGAAAACATCCTGATTCAAAAGATAGATTTAATAAGTGTGTTATAACTGGTGTTAATTCAACTGCACAGCTTTTTAGAATTTTTGTGGCTAACTCATCATAACCTACAGAGTTTGTGTTGTTTAATGATAATATAATTCTATGTGTCTCTTCATAACCATATGGTTTTAGGAAAATACTATCATTAACTGATTGTTTAAGGCTAGCACGTGTTTTTTTCTGGGTATCGTTTGTTAGATTAATCCAGTAGTCATTGAATGTTTCAGCAATTTTGTTCGGGCTATTGACTATATTGCCTTTATTCCTTACTCTTTCTATGACTTGTTTGCTCTTAGTACCGATGGACTCTTTTTTTATCAGTTGCCATGCTGCCCTGCATTTGTTTTTTGAGTTACTGATGAATTGGTGATTAGTTCTTTTAATAGACCCATGTATACAACGCCGTAGGAGTTTAGAGTAGTTTTTGAACCTTGATTTATTTTCCACAGTTTTGTTAGCGTAGTATTTGTTTCGTAATGATCTTTTTGTTTTGCAGCTTGCTCTAATACCTTTAGATATCCATTTTAAGGGTCGCTCCCTGTTTGAAATTTTTGTTTTTCTAATAGGGAAACATAGTTTATAAAATAGATATATTAGCTCGTAGAACTTTTCATAAGCTACGTTAATATTGGGTTCTATAAATACTTCTGAAAAAGATAGGGCGGCCATACATTCTTTAAATTTAATAATGTGATGTTTATTATAGTCTCTCTTATACGTCGCATATTCTATCACGGGTACTTCTTTGTTTCTTACGGGTATACTTAACAACTGTGCAGTATTATGATCAGAAAGACCCAGGTGTAGAAGTTCACCTTTAGCAGATTTGATGTTGCTGATTAGATGATCTATACAGGAATTTTGTCTAGTTGGTTCTTGAATATGGAGCACTAGATCATAATTTTGAACAATTTCAATTAACGCCTTAGATTTATTGTTTAATTGTAGTGTGTTGATATTCAAGTCACCTGCTATAACAATTTTTTTCTTAAATTTACGTGATATAAATTGAAGCACTGTTTCAAGTATTTCGAAAAACTTGTGAATGTTAGAAATTGGAGTTCTATATATGCACAATATAAAAAGATTTTGTTTTATGATCTCAATGCCACAACACTCAAAGATATTATCAATACAATGCTGATTTAAAAATGATATTTCTTTAAATAAAGTACCCTTTTTTACGAGGATCGATACTCCTCCACGCTTTTGTTTCTTTGACCTGCAGTAAGAGGTTGCCAAACTATAACCAGATATTTTTATGAGACTTTCGTTACCTCGTTCTATGAACGTTTCGGACAGACAAATAATATCAGGGCACATTTTAAGATCCGAAAGCTCTGCTAAATGTACCTCTATCAAATGAATTTTGCTTAGTAAACCGGCGATGTTTTGGTGAACTACTCTTAAAAGATTAGTCTCGAAAAAACGTATGTGTACCTGTGGCACACAGGTTATCCCTTTGGGACCCGCTTATGAGGTTGCCGTTAGAGGTGCCAGGTATGACCTCCTCGACATCGACAACATCATTAGTTTGAGTACTAGAGTCTTTTAGTACTGGTTTCGATTCCGGAAGGCGTCTTTGTGAAAGTCGATTGTAAACTGGAGCAGGGGGGTATTTTTTTAGATGTACTAATCGCTTTGTATGTTCAGAGTTTTTATAAAAATGTAAAAATGTTGCATCGTAGTCAATCTGGTCTAGAATGGAGTTAATCTTGCCGCATAACCCATAAGCATTAAACATGTTCAATTTGTCATTGTAATCCACAAATGTGCAGTCATTCGATTGTTTACTAAATAGTCTTAAAGTATAATTTACTTTGTGTTCATTTAGGTGATCAGTTTTAAGGACTTTTAGCACTAGACTAGGACATTTTATACATTTCAAAAATACACATAATTCAGTCATAATTCTACATGGGTCGGCGTCATGTTCGCCAACACAAAGTATAATACGGTCTTCAGGAGTTATCTCGAACATTTTTGCGCTATTTAGTATTTCCTCAGTATTGGCATTAGGTTTTATTATTGATATAAATTTGTATTTGTTGTAACGGTTGTCATGTCTTGATTCTATAAGATTTTGTGCTAATCCCGTGCATTGACTACTACCAAAGATAAATGCTCTTTTGTGAAGCATTTGCTTTACTCTAACAGATATTGGCTTAGGCTGTGTTTCAATGGGCGCTTCTGATTGCGTTTGTAGCGATTCCTGATGTATAGGTTGAGATAATTGGTTTGGTATGTGATCGGAAGTTCTTTCTGTTTCAATTCCGGTTTGAGTGGTGTGTCCGATTTCCTCGTTTGGCTTTGGTTGTGGTTTTTTTCTATCTAATATCTTCGTCAGAGAGTCGTCGCTTTTTGTTAGTGTCAAAGCTGTAGGACTATTAGAACTGTTAGAAAAACTATCAGCGAGTCGCCGTCTTGCACTTTTTGAAGAACTGGATGACATGTTTTTCCTTAGTGACGATAGTGGACTAGAACATAACTGTTTAAGTATAGTCATTTCATGAGTCAGGTTATTTATTTGTTTTTTTAAGTCAGAATTTTCTAGAATAATATTATCTAGCTCATTTTGAGTGCTTTCCAGACTTGATTTCAGCTGTTGTATCTCTGTTCTCATTTCTTCTATGCAATAGTTTTGTACGTTGGATGACAGGTCTAAACTTCTGCCTAACATCTCTTCGGATAATGTGGAATCGATTGAATTATTGTTTAACATGTTCATGGACTTGTGTCTCCGGAGTGTGATATTCCTATTTGCACTATCCATTGTTATTCTTGTAACCTATTTATTTATTATATTCGTCTATCTAGTCTATCGGTTTCACTTTTTAATTAGTGCGTCTATGATACAATTATATCCCTCTGTCGCACCCTTTAGGGAACACAAGGCGTGATGTTGTGTTGATATACTTGCTTTGAAAAGACAGCATAATCAAGCGCTCGTACGTTGACAAAGGCGGTGACTCAGCCAGCTAGTGCGGCGAGCAGTACACGCGTAGAGTGCGTGCAGGTGCGTGATACTTGTGCGAGCAGCGTAGCAATAGTCCGCACGCATAGAAGCGGCCGCGACAGCAATAGTGTGACGGGTGGACCGGTCGAAGCATGCGGTGACTCACCCGTAACAAGCAGCTGATCAGTGTTTACTGATTTCGGTTTTACTTAATCCTGTGATATCTTCAGTAGTATGAGTCCGATTTTAATTATCAATAACACAGAGCACAGAACTTTTGTTGAGCTTCACACTGATACGACTTTTGTGTCTACAAGTTCACTATTTAACTTTTTGTGAATAATAATCACGGAGAACGTAATTTGTGCTGCGCACGCGAACGAGTCGAGCGGTCGAGTTTTTGATATTTGATTGATATCATTCCTCACACAATCCATCCAACGTTTCTTTGGTCTTCCTCTCCCTCTCCATCCATCAACATTTATATTCATCACTCTTTTAGTCACATGCGATTCTTCCCTCCTCATCACATGCCCATACCAAGACAGTCGATTCCCTTTCAACTTATCTGTAACTGGCGCAACTTTCAAACTTCCTCTAAAATTGTAAAAGTTTTATAATCTGTTGTATTGTAAGCTTTACTGTGGCAACATTTTTTTTTTTTCTCTTATCCTTCCTGCCCTTTTTTACCCGACTGCGCGATGCAAAGGAGGGTAATGTGTTTATCAGTCTATGTATGTATGTATGTATGTTTGTTTCTATGTGGCGTTCTAGAGACCAAATGCGTAGGCCGATTTTGATAATTCTTACGTCAATCGATTCGTCTTAACCTTGCGAGTGTCACTAAAGACATAACAGTAATCAAAATTCACCACAGCGACAACCAGACGCCATATTGTCAAAATGTAAAAAAAAAAGTTGATGAACTATGTCAAGTGGGGTGTCGTTGAATAGGTATTTTAAAATCATCTTTAGGTTCCTTTTATCATTTTTCATTATAAACAACAGTTTAGGATATAATTATAACGATTTAAAGTTGTTTCTCAATTATTCTCATGAGTTAGGTCTCTAGAGGGACTAATCATCAGTAGTACCACCGCAAGTTACTTAATAATCCCCACGATATTAACTCCTTCAATGAAATGACTAGATTGCGAAATTTACCATCTTTTATCGAAGTCAATGAATCGTAACTAAAAAGTATAAAATAAAAAATAATAATTAAAAAAAACAAAAAACCCGACTGATAGACTAATTTTAAAAAATACGTGAAATAATTAACTTAAATAAAAACTAAAAAGAAAGAAACAAGTCCAGTAGTTTAGAATTCTGTTAAGTAATATTAAATAACTACACAATTGAAATAGTTTTATAATCGATACACACATAAAACAAATCATAAATTCTAATGCAGCAGAACGACTCACAGTCGGGGCCCCTTGGGAAGATTTGATTGGTAAAATTTAAATGGGCCCCGACTGTGAGTCGTTCTGTTCTGTATTACTTAACAGAATTCTAAACTACTGGACTTGTTTCTTTCTTTTTAGTTTTTAAGTTAATTATTTCACGTATTTTTTAAAATTAGTCTATCAGTCGGGTTTTTTGTTTTTTTTAATTATTATTTTTTAAGGTCGCGGCACGTAAGTCTAGCGCTGAACGAAACGTGGAGGGGATATCTGCGCATGTTATAAGACTGGAGAGCCAATCGGCGTAACGCAATCCCCAAGACATTCTTATTTTTTACTTCTGCGCAATAACGGTCACCGCTAGACTTTCGTGCCGCGACCTGTAATTACGTTGAAGTTACTCGAAAACGTTTTAATCATCTGCCCTGTAGCCTGCACACACTATTGGCTTCCATCTAAGCGTCATCTTGAACAACTGCTTTCTAACAGGTTATGAGCCCAACAAACAAAGGGAGACACGTTGACACAGCTATAAACGAAAAGTGAATACTGTACTAAGTTATAGTGTGGTGCCAATACAAGGCACAGGGCTGATTGTTCATTGGAATCATCCGTACCTATTATATTACTAATGACGGATCAAGACCAACGTGGCGGCGACGGCAGGAGTCATGCTGGCAGTGCAGCTGACCATACTTTTGGAACGCCGGGGACAATGTTACCCTACGGCGGAGGTGGCAGCTTTGTGGACAAGCTGGAAGGAGTGGTGAATTATCATTCCTGGAAGTTTCAGGTGAGGATGGCACTCATACTAGAAAATTTATGGGGTTGTGTTGAGGGCACGGATACTGATGCGGGACGAATTCAGAAAGCTCTCGCTAGAATATGCCTCTCAATCAAACCACATTGTTATCAATATGTACGGGATTCTACGACAGCAAAAACCGCATGGGATAACCTCAAAACTGTGTTCGAGGATAAATCTCTTTATAGAAGGGTTACATTATTGAGACAACTCCATAAGATTCAATTTAATCAATATAGCAGTATGACTGCATATATTGAGGCAGTCATGACTCTGAGACAACAGTTGGTAGATATTGGTAGAACAATTGAAGACAGTGAAGTAGCGGAATTACTTCTTAGTGGGCTTCCCGAAGAATATGATGAGCTTGTATCGAACCTGGAGACTGCCAACATCACAAACACTTTATCAAGCGAGCTGGTGCGAAACAAGTAGGTTGCTACAAGAAGAATTTAGAAAAAATTCCAATGGAAATGTGGCTGGTACTCAACAAAGTGCATACTATGCAAGTAAGAAGAGCCCCATAGTGTGTAATTATTGTAAAAAGAAGGGCCACATCAAATCCAAGTGCTTTAAGTTGAAGAGGGACTCAAAATTAAAGAGGAATGATGAGCAAGTTCTTCTGGTCGCTTAATCCATCAAGAACCAGTGGATTATTGATAGTGGATGTACTTCGCACATGACTAATTGTAAAGACTTTATGATTAATTTTAGTATTGCAAATAATAGTTCAGTGTCTATAGCAAATGCAGATAAACTCGCTTGTGAAGGTATGGGTGACATAAAAATATGTCTTAATAATAATAATTTTGTAATTAAAAATGTGATGTTTGTTCCAAATTTGTCCAACAATTTGATATCTGTCGGCAAACTCGTTGAGAAAGGCTATGTAGTTAATTTTTTTTTAATGAATTTTGTAATGTTCTGGATAGAAATGGTAAACTGGTGGGAATGGCTTTAAAGAAAAATGGTGTTTATGTTTTAAACAACATTAGATATAGGTGTAATTCTCAGGTACATTTTTCGATGATCCTGCAGGAGGAACAGGATGCACAAAGTGCAAATGTCACAGTGCCATTGGAATTGTGGCACAGGCGTCTCGGCCATCTCAGTCAACGTGGTATGAATGCTTTAAGGGGTGGTTTGGTTTCTGCTGTAAGGTTTCAGGACAACCAGAAGCACGACATACAAAATTGTATCGCTTGCCTTGAGGGGAAGATGAAGGCCAAGTCTTACCCAAAGGGACAGGCTAAGAGAGCTAAGCAGCTTTTGGAGCTCATCCACAGTGACGTCTGCTGCCCGATGTCTGAAAGCAGCTGGGGAGGTGCTCGCTACCTAGTGACCTATACTGAAGATTTTTCAAGAAAATCTTTTGGATATTTGTTAAAAGCCAAATCAGAGGTAATGTCCAGTTTTATTGATTTTAAAACTCTATTAGAGAAGCAGGCTGATTTGCGGATCAAAATGTAATATTTTATATATGTAGTACAGATGGAGGTGGCGAATATTGCAGTGCTAGATTCGCAGACTATTTAAAGATGGAAGGTATAATTCATCAAATAACTATACCTTATTGTCCTGCTCAAAATGGAGTAAGTGAACGCCTAAATAGGACTATTATGGAGAAGGCAAGGTGCATGCTGCAGGAAAGTGGTCTCTGCAAGCGCTATTGGGGTGAAGCAGTTATCACTGCTATTTATTTAAAAAACAGGAGCCCCACAGCTGCTTTGTCAGGATCTGTTCCTGAAGAGGTTTGGACTGGATCTAAAATTGATTTAAGTCATCTCCGTGTTTTTGGCTGCATTCTCTCATACCTGAGCAGCAACGCAAGAAATTAGACTCAAAGAGCAAGATGTATGTGTTTGTAGGTTATAGTGAGACTTCTAAAGGTTACAGATTAATTGATCCGTCTAATCCAAGCAAAATTATCTTGTCCAGAACAGTTTCATTTTTAGAAAATAAATTTTATAATATGACTACTAAAAAAGATAATAATTATATTGAATGCAATGATCATTACAATATTTTACCAATTAACAATAATTTTGAAAATAATTGTTATCCTGATAATTCTATAAATAACAATGATATTTTATTAAATGATAATAATCGGGATGTTTCTCAAATTCCAGGTGATGTCCCTGGTGAACACTGCAACACACAGAGCGACAATACCACCTTCAGATCGCCTGAGAGCGACATTAGTTTCAAGTCCCCTGCTGGAGATAATCTTTGGACTGAATCATCATCATCTGAGGGTGAATCACCAGTTCCAGAGACAAATCCAATATTACCGGTTGCTACAAATGGCCGGCCTGTAAGAACTACTCGAGGTATTCCACCTCTGAGGTATGATGACTATGATTTATCTCTGTTAGTACATGGTGGATATTTTGATGAACCACAAACATATGAAGAAGCTATCTCTTGTTCTGATAGTGAGCAGTGGAAAAAGGCAATGTATGATGAATACACATCATTAACTGAAAATGGTGTTTGGGTATTAGTTGATAGACCAGTTGATAGAAATGTAATAAAATCAAAATGGGTTTACAAAATTAAAAATGATGCCTCAGGAAATTTTATTAAATATAAGGCACGCTTGGTTGCTCGTGGTTTCACTCAGAAACCTGGTGTTGATTTCACAGAAACATTTTCACCAGTTGTTCGACATTCCACCATGAGAATATTGTTTTCTCTAGCTAACTCTCTAGATATGGACATTGACCACTTGGACGTTGCTACAGCTTTTCTCAATGGAAATTTAAATGAAACCATTTACATGGAGCAGCCAGCGGGTTTTTCAGAAAATAATAGCAAAGTTTGTCTATTACTCAAAAGTATTTATGGTCTAAAGCAGGCCAGTCGCATGTGGAACTGCAGAGTCCATGAATTGCTCTCCAAAAATGGTTACATTCAAAGCAAGTGTGAACCTTGTGTTTATTTTAAGAAAACAAAAGATGATTTTATCATAATTGCACTGTATGTAGATGATTTCTATGTATTTAGTTTGGGTGCGGCTAAGATGGAATTATTTAAGTTACTAGAATCAGAATTTGATGTAAAGAATTTAGGTCCAATAAGAAATTGTCTTGGAATGAATGTAACCAGAGATAGAGTAAAAGGAATTTTAACACTTGACCAGTCAAATTATGTGAAAAGGTTACTTGCGAAGTTTGGTATGACTGATTGTAAACATGTGTCAACACCTATGTCTTTAGATTGTAAACTTGTAAAATCGGAAAATAGCTTGAATGATGACACATATAACTATAGACAATTAATAGGTGGTCTTATGTATTTATGTATTTGTACAAGGCCAGACATCGCACATGCTTGTAGTAATGAAAAAACAATGGACTACTGTTTGATGTTTTCAAAAAGTAGCAATTGTGATATAACTGCTTATGCTGACGCAGATTGGGGGAATGATCTCAGCGATAGAAGGTCCTACACTGGTTTTATTGTTAAGCTAGGTAATGATAATGTAAACTGGGAGTCTAGAAAACAGCAATGTGTAGCACTTTCTAGCACAGAAGCAGAATATCTTGCGATGAGTGATGTCTGCAAGGAAGTTTGTTTTATAAGAAATTTATTGTTTGAAATTTTAAATACCAAATTAAATATAGTATTGTATAATGATAATCAAAGTGCTCAAAGACTATTGGAAGTAAAGGAATATTGTCATAAGAAGACAAAACATATTGATATTAGATATCATTTTGTAAAAGATTTAATAATTAATGAACAGATAGTTGTTTCATATTTGCAAACGGATAGCATGATTGCAGACATTATGACTAAACCTTTAGGTAAAAGTAAGCATTCAGACTTCGCAGAACAAATGAATGTAACCAAAATAAAATTGTAATGTTTAAATATATGTGATACTAGAAATAATTCTTTTTATGACTGCATGTAATGCATGTTTATAAACTATAGTGATGTAGCAGCATTAAGTATAATTATGTTTGTATTGCATGTTTCTGTTTTAAACGTAAAGCTTAAGGGGAAGTGTAAAAGTTTTATAATCTGTTGTATTGTAAGCTTTACTGTGGCAACATTCTTTTTTTTTTCTCTCATCCTTCCTGCCCTTTTTTTGCTGTGTCGTCGCTCATGTCATGTATTTTTGAATTCTAACTAAACAGTTATTTTAATAAATAATTACGTTGAAGTTACTCGAAAACGTTTTAATCATCTGCCCTGTAGCCTGCACACACTATTGGCTTCCATCTAAGCGTCATCTTGAACAACTGCTTTCTAACAAAAATACTCATTCCTTATTTTATCCATTCTTGTCACACCACACATCCACCTCAACATTCTCATCTCCGTTACATGCAATCTTTTTTCATCCATCTTCTTCAGAGCCCAGCATTCCATTCAGCATTCTTGGCTATCATCGACAAATACGGTAAAGTTTTGTATTGCATAAGTAAAAACCTAATTCGTCGCCATAATCATCGGCTAAAAGCAATCTAATGCTGATAAGTCCTCTCCAATATCTTCTTCGTCTTCTTCAGCCACTCTCGTCCAACAGTTAGCAGCTACTGCGGCTAGACTAGTTGATATACTGATGTCTTTCAACTGTGCCTTTGCCGCACAAGTTGTGACTACACAGGTTAAAGATGCGATACCCTTAGAAGATAATGAGCTACCTGCCGCCACTTAAGCCGTATCTTGATTAAGCCAGCGAGTGAGCTGTACCTGTACTTTCAACTCTGAATCTCTATTAGTAGCTGTAAAGGAAAATGTCTTCATCACTGGTTATTTTATTAGTGTCGATTTGAAGATTTAATTGGTACACGACATCAGACTAAATTATTATAATCTACACTAATATCTACACTAATAATAATAATATTATAAAGAGGAAAGATTTGTATGTTTGCAAGTAATGAATAAACTCAAAAACTACCGCGCCGATTTAAAAAATTCTTTCACCACTAGCAAGCAACATTCACCCTGAGTAACAAAGGCTATTTTATTCCCGTACTCCCACGGGAACGGGAACTATGCGGGTAAAACCGCGTGACGTCCGCTAGTAAATAATATATTTGGATGGAGAACTGTCTCCATCCAAATATATTATTTACTAGCGGAACTGTTATAAAAACATTAAAACTGTCAGCCGCGTCTCTTTATTTAAACAACAATACGTTAAGGGCCCGACCCGCCTATTAATAGAGATTAACGTGGATGCAGAGGGCCATCTGCCAGACTATAGAATATAACTCGGAACGACTTGAAACCAAAACAGGTACGACCAGCGGGTCTAAAATGGCCGCTTTAGCAGAATCCACGCAGAATCTTAGCATGAATCACGTTAAAAAATTAAAATTCTTAAAATGGACTTTATGGTTATGGTCATAAAGTCCATTTTAAGAATTTTAAATTTTTAACGTGATTCATATTATGATTCTGCTAAAGCGGCCATTTTAGACCCCCTGCTTAGAAGCAGAATCCATTTTGGTTTCAAGTCGTTCCGAGTTATATTCTATAGTCTGGCAGATGACCCTCTGCATCCACGTTAAACTCTACTAATAGGCGGGTCTGTGCCCTTAACCTATTGTTGTTTAAATAAAGAGTCGCGGCTGAGAGTTTTAATGTTTTTATAACAGTGGGAGCAGTAAGTGCCTAAGCAGCCTGTGAGCCTAGTGACATAGACAATGCAACCTAGCTTAGTTTTATTTACATAGCATATAATATAATAACATATAATAGCTTAAAGTTACTTAGCTATGAAGAACAGAGTTTCCTAATCCCCCATGGAAAAGAGATCCTCCGACCTCCGACCTCCGGGTCTTGTGTCTGGTGGGCTACTGCCCGACAGTTGTTTGTTTTTTCGAAATGGCATCTCACAGTTCAACCTAGAGAGGTTGTCGTCTGCTTAACCGGACTATCCTGTGGGTGCCTTGAGTGTAAGGCCTCCAGCCAGGGCGAAAAACTTACAAACTAATCGACTACACGCTAAGGGCACACCACAGAAATCTAAAAAAGAGGAGAAGTGGTAAGGGGGCGTGTCGGTGTCCGCGCGACATGTCCAGTCGGCCATGTCATAGGCAAATGGCCGTCTCCGCGAACTAGTGTACTTTCGACCGCGATCGTGACAAATTATAGCAATTCCGTGTTGTTCAGGGGTTTTTTGTAAAAACCGAAGCATAAACCTAAACTTTGTTGATCACGGAATTACTTATCATATATAAGTGCAAGTATTTTACTATATTTGTCTTTAAAATCAAGAAAAACAACAAATCGTAAAATATTTGTTGCTTTTACTATGTTATGTTTGTTTTCAAATATCACAGCGAGTGTACTATTTTTGCAATAAATACATTACTCCTTAAACACTACCTAAGTTTGTCGCTAAGTGACTGAACAAGCAATGTAAAAATCACAAAACGATATTTCACTAAGCGGATGAATCACGTAGTACGGCCGCTCCTTCTCGCGACGAGTTAATGATGGGCTTGTGCAGATCCACTAATGTAGGCTATCGACAATGTCGATTGACGAATTAAATATTACTATTTTAGTTTTATTTTTCAATTTGTCGACCGTTTTAACCCGGTTGGAAGATCGATGTCAAATAATGTTTTTTATGTATTTTGATTATTTTACAGCATAGTAGAGAAATGCGTAACCAACTTTCATAAAATAAGTTAATTAAATTTCAGGTTTAATCGGTGGAGTGTTTTTGGCTTTGAATTATCGTATATTATGCCTTATCCTAGTGCTACTAACTACTGTTTCACTAGGCCATGACAGCCTAAACTAACGTACCCGGATATTTTATTGTTTTAATTTACTTCATAATATATTTTTTAGCAACATATTGTTTATTTTTATTATAATATTATATTCTGGACATTATTTTTATTTAATTATTTTCAGGACCACAAAAAAAAATTACACAATAAATGAAAGATTCGATAACTTTCCGATTTAGTCAATCACTAACGTACTTATGCTTTTACACAACACAACGATAGCGAGTGATGTTTTTGTGTGGGTAAGTTGTACGGTGCATGGTAAATACACGCTGTGTTTGATGTCATAAGGTTTATAATTGATTGTGTAGTACGTTCAGTTTTAAGAAATGCGGGTGTGTGCGCGACTGCGTATCTATTAGTTTTTACCACGGTGTCTAGGTGATTGTTGATGTGGTGATTGTTTACTGCCAACAGGGACCGCTTGGTCCCTGTTGGCAGTAGGACTAGTCTTGCTGGGTCTACTTCTACATGGGGAAAACTGATCAAAATAGTAATATTAGCATGAATTAGGAAAAACGAAAATTTTATCAGCCTAGGGTAATTTAGGAACAGTCACATATATGTCACATATGAGGTCTTTCACAGACAGCTCTGCTAATTGCTAAGGAAAGCGCGGTCTTAAATCAAATTCTTTATTTTCACAATTTGTTTTTTGTTTTCTGATATTTCCGGAGCAACACGTAACATTTCAGTTAGTTTATTTATATTAGTACTTACAGGAATGTCGACAGCAGCCATTTCTTGTTTATTTTCTACATTCTTGTGCTATCTATGTGTGTATATCATTTCAAAACAGGAATTCTGGAATCACAGTCCTTCACTCTGTCTCAAATAATGCATAGTGTTGTAACTTCATGTAATGGCGTTTTATTATGTTTTGTTTGAGATGGACAAAATTGTCTTTTTGAAAAAAAAAAATTGGCTTTTTGAAAATGAAGATTATTTCATTATTTATTTGTTCTCCTGTTTCCAACTGACTACGGGAAAATCTAGACTGTTGATAGTATGGTTTTAAACAGTTTTATATCACAGAGAACAGAAATAGTTTCTCCCAAAAGAGCCGTGACGCCAAAACATTTTCCGGACGAAATTTACCTACTGTTTCCAGATTACTTAAATAGGTAATAATAAATTATAGCGGCCTCCAACAGTTAGCTGATTTTTAGGATTCCGTAGGTACCTGAATAGGAAAAAAACGGAACCCTTATAAGATCACTTTCTTGTCCGTCTGTCTGTCTGTCCTTCTGTCACCACCGATTTTCTCTGAAACGGGTAGACCTAGCAAGTTGAAATTTATACCAAATACTGAAATCTATAGTCCCTATTAGGTGTATAAATATATCATCGTATAATAAATCAAGGCCCTGAGTCAACATTATAAAAAGATATGGGCCAATTTAGATTTTCGCGAAAACTTGTAAGTCTTGTATCAAAATTTACCTTAATTTTCAACTTTTTTTATGGCATGTGCCTTGTAATAAATTATTAAGTAGTTGTCGGATGCTAATTTAACACTTAAATAAGCTTGTGTAATTGTTTTTTGGTTATATTTAAGGCTATTAGAAACGGGTTATAAATAAAAATAATAATAAAAAACAAATTTCTGAAAATCCCATATCATAGGTAGTTGGATTAGACACTAACAAATTCATAGTGTACAGCTAACTTTGATTTTATATGGTTAAACAACGTAACAAAGTGAAACGACTAACTTTTGAAGGGGACAAAATGTTTAAATAGTAAAAAATTTATTAGTCGTAAAACATAACATACGTATTATTATATAGCTTGAAAAGTTGAAAGACAGACATCTCTATAGATACGTAACTAGGTATAGAGATCTATCTGTTTTTGAACTTTTAAACAAAACCACGTGATTTTGTTTAAAAACTAGAACTTTCACTGAAGATTTTATTGACAAAATATTTACATCTCAGTTTTAATTTTAGAAAGTAGCTTTCATCCAGGTGAATGGACTGGAATGGACGCGCACCAATTGTGGGTGAATATCCCCACAAGTGGATATACGTGTCGACGTTGAGAATCGAGGTGTAAAATGATAGGATGTTTTAATTTGGTCATCATCAGCCTATTACTGTTCCCACTGCTGGGACACAGGCTTCCTCTCTAAGAGAGGGAATGGGCTATAATCCACAACGCGGGCCCAGTGCGGATTGGTAGATGTCACATGTCTTCGAACTTTTGATTCTAGGATATGCCGGTTTCCTCACGATATTTTCCTTCACCGTTTTGAGAGCAATGGTGATAAAATAAATTACACAAAGTAATGCGCCTGTCTGGGTTCGAACCCACGACTTACTGTTCGTAAGTTGGGCTGCCACCACTGGGCCACCGCTGCACCGCTTTATTTTATACCAGGTCAGGTAATTTTCAAGAAATCTGAAGAAAATATTTCGCCATCAAAATTGCCAAAAAAATCGGATGGGGCTGTGTCGGTTCAGTGCACACCGCCGTTGGTTTTAACGTAAAACGTCTATCAGCGAGTCGCTTTTAGTGTTAAAGATTGAAAGAAAACCAATAATATTTTTTTAACACTTATTGGTTATTTTTTATTTAAATCGATTGTTCTAAAGGAATTCTGTAAATACACGAAAGAATCACCGCGCTATCACGTGTGAGTCGTGAGTTATACTGAATAGAATCCAGCGAGAGCGCATTGCCGCTCTCCCGCTGCCCCGCCCGGCCCCGATGCAAACTCAAGGTCTTATTTATGCTAAATAATGACACCAAATTCATGTTTCTACGATGAATGGTTTTGTAGTTATTAATGTCAGACGATTTTCGTAGACGAGATTCGTTACGGTCTGGTTTTCTGACATAGTACCCCGTGTCTGGTACTGATTTTAAAGACGTTTCACGTCAAAATGCACTTTGTTGATATTGACCCTGTGTGACACTCGGTTACTCTCATCCGGATGCTGTCGGCCACCCTGCGAAGAACGCCTTTCCATTTATTAATCCTGACAGCGTTCAACGCTGCGTTTCCCAGTGTCCTCATGAAGACACCAGTTTTATCGGGTGATAGAATGTTGCTAGAACCTTTGCCATATAGGTATAAGCCATAACCACCGGTGCTACATCCAGAGGTTTGTTCGGAACCTTTAGCACAAGGAAATGTCACCAGGTCATCGGTTTTTTTAGACTTGTCAGTTCCGCGAGCAACGTGTCCTGCCCAATACGTCAATAATAGGTACGTCCACGTATGTTATCCTGGTAGTAACAACACAGGTAAACCCGTGCTCAGGGACTAGTGCTAGTGTAAATCCATTGAGACAGACCAAATGTTTTCCGCGCGGCTATTGACCCGAGGTGCTAACTAATTATGAAAGTTTATTTGTTTTCACTCGTCTGCTGCGAATGTTTGAAGATTTGTTTCTAACTAATTGTTTGTTGTTCCATCTAGCAGGTGTAGTGTGGGTGAATACGCACGTACGCACTTGTTTTTATGGTGGAATGAAGTGGTACACAGTATCGATTAGTGATTCATCATTTGGGTTGGTAGTGTTTCTTTGTTGTTGAGTTTTCTTGGCTTTCTATTGAGATTGTAATTTAGCATCAAATTGCCCAGTATAGGTACTGCACGTATCAACGAATGATAACCCAGAGGGTTTTTTATTGATCTTCAAGTTTGATCAAAGTTTCAGTCACTGCTATTATGATGACCCACACAATTAAACCCACGTCTGTGAGAATCTGGCATTGGCAGGCTAAAGTCAAGCAGTCCTCTGTTTAAAATATTTTCTGTCTATTTAGTCACTACTTCTAAAACGTGACCAACGCCATTTTTTATTAGCAAAGCTTCTATAAAACTGAACACATTTGTGCTTAGTCAGACAGTTTACAAACAAACAAAATCTCTTTTTTAACGCTAAGCAGACTTATCTGGATTCGCACAGTTTAAATTGGATCGGACAATTAACTAAGCAATTCTCGAGATTCTACACACAAACACACTTCAGCACTGATCAGAGGATAGTCATCGTGGCATCATCTTGGATTTTGAGCGAAACTTGATTATTTGAAGAAGCTTTATGTCTAAAATGGAAATCGATAAATAATCTACCTACACGGCCATAGCTGTACGGTCAGTGAGTCGTTTTAGGGGCACTATGAAAAAGAAAAATTTCGCGACCAATTTTGAGGTAGCACTCGCTCGAAGGCCGCTGCCCCGGCACCACTCGGTTCGCTCGCTCGGCTCGCGCGTTGGTTACAGTTCTAACCTCTAACCAATGGATCCCTTCGACATCGTTTTTACGACAAACGGTTAGTCGGAGACAAAAAACACCAATACAGTTTTAGCCTTACATTTAGGTGTTTTATAAGATAGAATCGAGAAAATAAACGATTTGCGAAAATAACACTTTTTTGGCTAATTTTTTCTGTCCTCGCGCCGTAGCGTCCTTAAGGCTACACTCCAACCAGCTGTACTGTTCTTACAGTGACAAATCTACTCAAATTCAAGAAGCTCACACCTGCTTTCATTAGATAAATCTACTCAAAGTCAAAACGCTCATGGCTAGCCTGCTTTCATTAAGACAATGCAAAAGGAAATAATAATGTCACTCGGAATACTACCACGATAAAATGGAATTGAACTGGATACATCAGCTACATGTCAGACGATTAATGTGCCAAACGCACGATCCAATGGATTCATATACATGGCTGGCGAAGTGGCGGCATCAGGGCAGGTGTAGGCGGAGAGGGTAGGATAAGCTGGACTCTTTTGATAAAGGATAACGACTCGTCCCAAATTGTAGATAGAGAGAAGTAGAGGGAAGAAGAGAGAGGGTAGAAAGAAAATTCAGGCTAATAATTTAAACTATATTCTAATATTATAAAGAGGTTAAATTGTAGATAGAGAGAAATAGAGAGAGGGTAGGGAGGCCTTACGCCTGCTGAAAGAAAATTTAGGCTAATTATTTAAACTATATTCTAATATTATAAAGAAGTTAAATAGTAGATAGAGAGAAGTAGAGAGAGGGTATGGCCTTACGCCTGCTGAAAGAAAATTTAGGCTAATTATTTAAACTATATTCTAATATTATAAAGAGGTTAAATTGTAGATAGAGAGAAATAGAGAGAGGGTAGGGAGGCCTTACGCCTGCTGAAAGAAAATTCAGGCTAATAATTTAAACTATATTCTAATATTATAATAAAGAGGTTAAATTTGTTTGTCTGTAGGAAGTAATCTTCGGAACTAATGACCCAATTCTATATATAGACTAATGATATAGAAGTGTTCTATATAATCAAAAAATACTATATAGATAAAATACTAGTCAAAGGGTTTGTCAATAAAACAAGTCGTAAACATTAATCAATTTACTTCAATCTCATACAATTATACACAGTATCGTCCACAAATCTATTGGAAGATAAGTTAGAAGAGGCTAGGTTTTGAATAAGCACCAGTGAATATCGGCACATGTAGGATTTTATCAACAATCATGAACAAGAAAGGTTTGTTAGCAACGAACTGTTCGGGCATCATCCGGGACTCGAAGAACCCGGCGGTAACCGCGGCAGCCACCGTGCCATCTTCAGTAACCTCTATGTCAGCCTTCTGAATGAAGTTCGACAAGTATAACTGGTAGTCAGATATACCAGGGAAATTAGCCTGCTGGTGGTCAAAAATAGTCCTTATGCCCATGTCTATTAAGAGCTCTTTTAAATTATCAATGTCGGAAGATATCTTGAATCTTGGAATCTGCACGTCGACTGTCGTCGCTCCGTATTGTTTGTACAAGATGAATATGGAACTAATACTGATGGACTTCATTAAATCCACCATGGTTGTGACGGATACGTTCTCGTCTGGCAGGAATATTAACATGGAGAATCTGCTGTCGTCACCATATGGCAATTCTAAGACTTTAGCCCTAATTTGCGATACAGATGTGACGTTAAATGATCCACTCACGTACATCAGGGAGACATCGCCGGTTTGTTGACCTTTATCGTTGTAGAACGCACTGGATTCAGTATCCTCATAAGGGAAGGGTACCTTCCAAGCCCCTTTGAAGTACAAAGCATCTATCATAACGGTGAGAATACCGTCCAAATCATTTGGCGTGACGATCTCATCGATAGCTTCGTTCGTAACACTTCGCACATGTTCGTTAATGATCGCAGCTGTTTCAACAGTGTCCACGAATGACACGATCCTGGCGTCACAGATACCAACCTTGGCCACGTCGTCGAAGAAGCTTTGTTTGACGTACAAGGTGTCGTCGAAGAACATTGTGGCGCTTCGTTCCAGCATGGACGCGGTCGGGTTACTAGGCCTTTGTGTCACTTGCTTCACAAGTTCGAAGTACAGGTTGTTGAAACATTTATGAGGGTGCAATTGGAGTACTTCTCGTATTTCCTGGAGCGTTGTATCCGAGGCCCCGAGTGAAATCGCCGATAGTAGCGTCCATGGCGACAGCGCAGATGCTACGAAGTGACTCTCGGTTTCCTGATTTATCTTCTCAACTAACTTTAACGAAAACTCGTAGACGGATCTCTTGAAATACGGCGTGGCTTTCCTTAAGTTGCACTGCGCCGAAATAAAGGGCACTAACACTGATAAAAACAGTAATATTGCTCCGAGTCTCGCCATTTCGCTGGCGATGTAAAAGGACTACTAATCTAATGAGAGTTGTGTTACTGTCGTTTTAAGAGTCATGTTATCAAGCATGACCTGTCGATAACACCGCCCCAGCTCCGAGTTTGGCATGATTTTGATTGTGGTCATTACTCAAATTATATAATGCATTCAGACTTACGTGATTATTTACGTATGTAGCCTATGTAGGTACCTACATGAACCTCGTTTTTGTACAAGGAATTTTATATCTACGATGCCGCTAAGCGATAAATTCTAGAAGAAATATTGCGATTCCATTCTTTGCCTTTCTGCTTTCTGACTTGATTTGTTTTGTTTATCTTAGGCCAATTAATAGATAGAATACTCTGTACAGACAAATTAAAGGTGTATTACAATATGAACCTATCAATAGGGTGACACAATAGGCGGTCTTATCGCTAAAAGCAATATTTTCAAGACAACCTATGGATGAAAGTGTGGAGAAGAGACTTTAAGTAGTCTGTAAACCTGGACCTGTTTACAGACTACCTACTAAAGTCTCTTCTCTCGGGCGACGGGTTCAATGACATCCATCGTCCCCCATCACATTGGACCCGAGAAAGCGGCGAGTAGTGTTCCACTCGCTCCTTCTTAGACGTAACGAGTTTAACGGGAGTTTTACACCTCACTCCCTCGGGAGGAGACCCGCATGTCAATCCAGCCGCACTTTACAGGCCCGCAGAAGTCGAGATCCCGCTGCCCCCCGACGCAAGTGTGCGAGGGAACACCGGTGCTCTCCCCACGGCGGAGGCCGAGGACATACACTGAGCTTAGGACATCTACGTAGAAAAAAAAAGAGGGTTGCCGCTGTAAGCAGAGCCAGTCGTGACGCAAATTCAGAAAAAAAAAATGCATTTCTTGTTTACCTAATTAACAGGTACCTATTTTTAAATAAATTGAAGCATGGCAAGATCAATTTTAATCAAATCAAATTTCGAACAACAAGGTCCATACGAGTTAGTACCTAAATACTTAGATACATAAGAACTATGTTAGCGGTGAGTTCGGTGATTTTATTTACTTTCATACAAATTCAAAATTAATTCTTCAAATAATAAATGCTCTCAAAAAGCGGGCCAAATATGCAACCTTAGAGCCGAAGTATTATTTTGTCCCACTGGCTATGGAAACCACTGGTTGCTGGGGGTCCGACACTCTCAAATTTGTGGCCGAGAACGGCCGGCGACTTAAACGTAGAGATAGGGGCGGTGACCCACGCTCTGGTTCTTTCCTGGTGCAGAGGCTAAGCCCTGGCAATTCAGCGCGGAAACTAAGGTTTTTTGTAAACCGGTTTAAATTATTGGACATGATTTGTGTTTTAATTTGATTTAATTTTCAAATAATAATGATAAATTGATATAGAATTCCATCAATTTCATTTTGATAAACCGTTTTAGTCAGCACTAGGGTTGCCAAACGTCCCGCTATACGCGGGACGTCGCGTCGTCCCGTTTCTGAGACGTCCCGCTCATGGTGTGTGCGGGACGCTAAATATCCCGCTTTTCGGAAAAAGCTACACACGCACATACATCGACTGCGCACGACATAGACTCATAGCCATATTTATTCGGTGCTCATAGTCTATAGGTAATAGTATAAACTGTTTTTTAAGTAAATATGCTATTAATCTAACCAGTTGTTTTATTTACGTTTCATCCTGATTTGCGAAGAAAAGTTACAAGTTTTTTGTATTTTGTTCGTTAAATTAATTTTGTTGTTTGTTATTGTTAAATTTGTTGTATCCCGCTTTTTAAACCTTGATCCCGCATTTTTAATCGTCATTTCCCGAAAATTCGTATGTTAAAGTATCACGGTATCTCTTTCGAATAGTCCCGCAACCCCGGCAGGCATCGGTCCTTACGGACCCCTTCCTTTTTGCTGACTCTCTTTGAGGCGCGCGTGGAACACGAACGCGCCGTCGACACGGCCTGTCGTCATGAGACGGACGGACGGCGAGCTAGCCCATAGCTCACCGTCCAAAGGCCCGCGCCTACGGTGGCCGGGGGCCACGTGGTGGTGGCCCCCGACGCCTGGGGCGTCTCCCGCGGCGGCCGGGATGTTGAGAGGTTCTCTCCCTCTCACGTTCCGCCACCTCCTTCTCTAGCATTACTGCTTCGCAGAAGGAGGTGACGGCGTCACATTCCGTCTCGCTCCGGACCATGGCTTGCACCAGGCCGGACGCGAGAGGTCGCCGCCGCCGATCGCCGCTTCGAGGACACGGCGGTGCTCCGCCCACGCGGGGCACACCTCCACCGTGTGTTCCACCGTGTCCTCCGGTCGATCCTCACAATGGAAGCACCCGGGCGTTTCCTCCCGCCCGATTCGGTGCAGGAACCTCCCGAACACTCCGTGTCCGGTGAGGACCTGCGTCAGGCGGAAGGTGAGGACGCCGTGGCGTCACTCAAGCCACTCCTCAAAGAGGGGACTTATCGCCACTATTGTGGCGTGCCCTAGTCAGTACCCTTGTGTGATAACTTAAAATAGGGCAGTCAAGTCCGCAATAACCGCCAGAATGTCTACTATATTGCCGAGTAGAATACGGAATCTCGACGCACGAAATATCGATAAAGGCTTATACGATGCTACAAAATTGCGACACACGCACGCCATATACTAGTGTACCTACTCTGTAGCTGTAACTTTTTTGCGCAGAATAGCTGCGAATCCATCCATTCGAGCCTCCAAGAACATGGCAGATACGCTACAGAAACGTGGGAGCCAAATAGCAATCTGAAGGCATTGCTATATTGAACGCTCAAGGTGTTATGAGTTTTAAGAGAATATGTTGTCCATAAATAAGCTACTGCCTTATCGAAATTCAATTTTTCTTACGTTTTGTTGCCATTTGCAGATTAGTGTCAGGTAGTATGTAGATGAAAATATGATTCGCGGCTGTAACACGTATGAAGTTAAGTACAGAATTATAATCATTAAAATCATCAATACAACCCTCCAAGTTCATGTAACCCCATTCAATAACTATTTCATGAAAAAGTCATTCAATGGGGTTAAATAAACTTAGAAGATTGTATTGACGTTTTTATTGATTACTAGCGGACGTCCCGCGGTTTCACCCGCGTAGTTCCCGTTCCCGTGGGAATACGGGGATAAAATATAGCCTATGTTACTCGTGGATAATGTAGCTTTCGAATGGTGGAAGAATTTTTTAAATCGGTCCAGTAGTTTTTGAGCCTATTCATTACAAACAAACAAACAAACAAACAAACAAAGTTTTCCTCTTTATAATATTAGTATAGATAACGAGATTATAACTCAGTGAAGCCATATTTGTTACGGTCGCGACGCGAATCATTTGAATTTCGCGGGATACTCTGACGCTTCCACCTTAAAAGCAATGCCCTTTCCACACATTTAAACAAATAATGGACCATTTCAAAACGATTTCATAAAAATAAGTAATTCTCTTTTGCATCATAATAAATTATCAAAATAAGACTAAATAAAAAAGTACTTGAAATTATTTGCCAAAACAAATCAAACAAAACTTCAAACATGTCCAAAACAAATATTGTGTGTGGAACAGGCATTATGCTATGTCAGATGTCACCATAGACTTAGTATAAATAAGTCTATGGATGTCATGTCACTAATTTTTTTTGTTTTTTGTAAACATTCAGTCAGCCAGCAACTTGTAATCGTTCGAACAAGTTTGTTGAAAGATAGTTTTTGTTTTTATTTATCAAAGTAGTATTCAAATATGGTGCGAGTAAATTCTTTGGCTGGTGTCAGAGCTCTCCCTAAACCGTAAGTACATAATGATAGGGCTATGGTTTTGAAACTCAACTTTGTGTGAATCGTCTTTTGTTTCAATAATTTATTTAACAATAAATTGGTGTTATTTTTTAGTTATCTATTCATAAAAAGTGATAAGTTACTGTCTTATCTATTAATTAGGTACAATTTATGTATTTTTCCTCTGAATGGGTTCTTAAATCATTTTAACATTAAAAAAAAAGTTATGTTGTACTTCGATCTTTTCTTAATTAACAAACAAAGTCGCATTTCGTGTCTTTCTGGTTGCTTTGATCTTCTCAACTTCACAGAGTGATACAGTTTTCACCATCAATAAAAGCATGCTTATTAACGTATACCTACAAATAATCATTACAGATAAAGTTTGTGAGTTTTATACGGACGTAGGGGTAATCTTAAAAACTAATAGTTTAATTTCGAAAACAATTTCACTAATAGGAATTTACAATTATCTACCTAGTGTCATACGCTCCATTTCAAATGTTCCTGTGGGATATTTTCTAGACAACTAAACAAGAGTGAGGCCACTGGAAAAATACTGGTATTTTACATAGTTACTTATTATTGTGTTGTCTTTTAACTTAGATAGTATAGCCTTACTGCCATAAAAGAAGGCTTATGTTTATGTATGTATGTGTATAGCACAGAAACTAACAACATAACATCACCCCCGTAAGATAGAGGCTTACATAACAGTACACTCATATTTCTCCATTTCAGACATGTTACCATAACAGTAGACACAGTATATTTCTCTGTGTGATGCGTAGGAAGGTAAATGGTTACAATCTACACTAATATTATAAAGAGTAAAGATTTGTATTTTTGTGTGTATGTTTGTAATGAATAAACTCAAAAACTACTTTGCTGATTTCAAAAATTCTTTCACCATTAGAAAGCTACATTGATCCTGAGTAACAGAGGCTATATTTTATCCCGTACTCCCACGAGAACGGGAACTACATGGGTGAAACTGCGTGACATCCGCTAGTGTAAAATAAAATAAATATATCCTTACACAATATACAACATGTACAACATATTTCACAGTTGTCATTTTAAGTAACTAGTCATATATGTTATTTAGGATTTTTTTTTATGAACACTATTAAGATACAAAGGTCAACAAGTATTATTCTAATACTGCTGACAGACAGACAGATTGTAATAAATTCTAGCATGTTGAAGACGACTCTCTGGCTTAAAATATTAATAAACCTGTTCATTAATAACTTAGGGTCTGTAATAAAAAAAGCAAACAAGATTTTTGCTTACCAATTTTAAATCATTACGGTCCTCGGTGGTGTTTTTGAACTTATCCAGGTAGAAACTTTAATTGCCTATTTAGGGAATTCATTTTTAGATACCCTCCGTTAGTGCTAATCAACAAACATATGTGCATTTCATATGTTTACAGTTACACAGGTGTTGCTGCCAAATATTTGAATTTAACATTATTGTTACTTAGAACTTTAAATGTATGTAGTTTACTTATAACAACTAATTATCTATACCATTGTTTGAGAAATAACACTACTGCGCCTAAATGTACACTTTTGTAGTACTTTTAAAATAAATTATTCCTATTCTTACTGTTAAACCCAGGAATTTAAGTATTCATGAAATGGACAAGGTAGGTTTAACAAGTTTAGTGACTTACCATGGGTACTTTTAAATTGTAGTGTACAATAATTATGTCATGAGGAGCTTGTGGTTACATAATAACAGCCGCTCGGGCCGATCTTTAGGTTAAGCCGTGTTTGCCTGCCTAGGTTAAGCTTTGAATGGGTGAACTTTAAAAAAACGCGTTCCCTACTTATTAAACACTTTGCCTGCTGACATCAGACAAGAAGTTACTAAAGTAAAATTCGCACGTAAACTTAAAAAATATTTGTTAGATTCTATATAAGTGTACCTGTAAATATATATACGTATAGGTTATAGATGTACCTGATTTACTGTACAGACTCAACGATCTCACAGTTAAACTGCGTAAGCAGTTTTGTGGGGCAATGTAACTAGCGTTAAGAATTTTTTAAGAGAATAAAATAAATCAATCAAATCAATCAATCAATCAATTACATACCGAGTTTCCTCCGTGCCTCGGAAAGCACGTCAAGCTGTTGGTCCCCGCTTTCATTTGTAACACTGACAGTCTTAACAGGTAATCAGTGGCCCAAAAAGTCTGACATCCAATCTTACTAAAGGATATCGTATTACCCAGTACTGGGTTGTGGAGGTCAGATAGGCAGTCGCTTCATGTAAAATACTAGTATTCAGCTGCATCTGGTTAGACTGGAAGCCGACTAGGAAAGAAAAGCTAGGCAGGCAAATGATGATGAATTAATGAATGAATGATGATGAATGAATTAAGTTAAAACTTAAAACACATGCATGCTCTATCTATGAGATCATTCAAACTAGGGTTTGGGTCCCGGGACGTCTCGTGTCTCGAAGTCCCGGGACTTTTCGTAATTTTAGTTGTCTCGAGTCCCGGGACTTTCGGGTCAAGACTCGAGACGAGACAAGATTGTCGAAATTGTTATGTAATAATTTTCATTTTCAAATAATAATTACGAAAAGTCCCGGGACTTCGAGACACGAGACGTCCCGGGACCCAAACCCTAGGTATAGTCCACTGTCGCGCCGACCGGCAGGCAAACCGGCTAGTACAGTGGTTTAGTGGTTACATTTCCATAACAACTTTAGTTGTCTCGAGTCCCGGGACTTTCGGGTCATCATCATCAAGACTCGAGACGAGACAAGATTGTCGAAATTGTTATGTAATCATTTTTATTTTCAAATAATTGAAGGAACCTAGCCTAGCTATACCTAAAGCCATAAACACAATTGAAAACGAGATAGTGTTCTCCTTGTCTGGTGGCATTATTACAAAAATCAGAAACAGATTGTCGGACAAAGCTGTTGACGCTCTGATTTTTTCAAAAGCCTATTTATTAAATCAGCATAGATAATGTGTTAGCTGATTATTTAAAAGACTGATAAGGAAGTCTGTTTTAATATTATTTAATTATGAAACAAATCTGTGATTATGAGAATTAACAATGTTGTGATTATGACCAATGACGAATTACTAGATAATAGTAAAGTTAATAATGTTAAAATAGATTTTATTATGCTTTACATTTACTCAACACTGGACAGGTGACAGCTGACAAGATTGACGTTTCCGGTTCCCTGTTCTCTTTCCTGTTCTCTCTCTTTTTTCTCTCTTGTCCCGGGAATTCCCGGGACTTTGATTGTAGGCTGTCTCGTGTCCCGGGACTTTGAAATTGTCGGGAACTCTCAAACCCTAATTCAAACCGTCCACTGCTAATTTGCATTTTGCTATTGTTATTATGATCAGTTATTTTTATTTCAGGAAAGAAAACAAAAAATCATCTGAAATTGTTTTAAATCTGTGTGAATACCCTTAATTTAGATAATATCTCCTGATTCAACATTGGCACTTAAATTGTTCCACTACAAAATGTTTCAATCTATTTCAGGGTATTTGCAGAAGTATCGGACAACTACATACTTTCTCCGGAACAAATGAAATTCTATGACGAAAATGGTTTCCTTGTTATTAAAGAGTTGATTGATTTCACATCTCTGTACAGTTACAAGTAAGTATTTAATTATATTTTCCTCTTTAGGGGTACCTCAAAAGGTAAAAAAGGAACCCATATAAGATCACTCTCTTGTCCATCTGTCTGTCCGTGTGTCACCACCGATTTTCACAAGAATGGGTGGACCTAGCAAGTTGAAATTTATACCAGATACTGAGGTCTATAGTCCCTATTAGGTGTATAAAAATCAAGGTCCTGAGTCAACACGATAAAAAGATATGGGCAAATTTAGATTTTCCCGAAAACTTGTTACGGTCGAACAAGCTATTTGGTTTACATTTTACAATGTAATTTGTGGGTTAAACTGTAAACCAAATAGCTTGTTTGACCGTACCAAAATTTACATTAATTTTCGACTTTTTATTTTTCGGAATTTTTCCTTTACTTGAGATGTAAGATCTTGCTTTTTACCAAAATGGACAATTCTATGTCAACCGGAAGTACCCTATCGGTTTTGGGACGAAAACCTATATTGTAGATTGTAGTTCCCGTTGACCTAGAATCACGAAATTTGGAAAATAGCAAGGTTTTACAGCAATTTAAAGGAAAAAATCCGAAAATCGTAAATACCTATGTAGTTTAATAACAAAATACCTCAATTTGTACGGAACCCTCGGTGCGCGAGTCCAACTTGCACTTGGCCGGTATTTTTTTCTTTTAATATCAACTGATATAATGTCGTTGTAAATGCGAATGTTATTCTCTCTACGTCAACCTCTTGTAATCTTTTTAGATATCGGGACAAATAATAAGTTGTTTTTCATCCATTATTATCTTATTTTAGACGCAGAGTAAGTAATTAATGTTTCATTATCACAATATAACTAGTTATCAATTCAAAAGATTACTTATTCGGTATTTTGCATACCTAATTCAAGCCTGTGAACTCTTTATTTAATATTTCTTAGTCTGAATACACTGAATGTTAGCAAATAAATATTGGGGGAAAATATAATGACCTCCAAAAATAACTTTGTGACCACTAACATCTATCACCTAAAATATCAATTGATCACCAAATTTAGTAAATTGAGCACTAAATTTTAATGAGGTGGTTGATGATAAACTAGTTTTGCCTAGGCCGACTTGGGGCACCCCGACGATATTTTTCTTATAAACCATTCAGAAGTAGGTCCGCAGGGCTCCGGCTCGACCGGGTCTCCCTCGACTCGGATGCAAGAGCATAACAGTTAAATTTCTGGTGGTCATTAAGAGCCTATACTACCTCAGATTAGCAACTCTATTTGTGGTGGTTCAAACTTCGTTTGTAATACTGTTAGAATAACGTTCTAATCAGCTTGCACTACAAAGCGGTTGTTACGTCAGTCACTGCGGACGAATAGTGCGAAATGAGTGGTTTTTATTCTTTATAAAATCAAATTTTCGTCTTTTGGAAAAAATAAAAAACATAAGACCTGCTTTATAGTTAGTTCAGTTAGTATGCAAAGTTTCATGATATGATTTGAAGTAAGTACTTTTTGAATACCAGCGGTTTATTGTTCGATTTGGAGGTAACTTTGGGATTTTTCTCTATCGAGAAAATTTTATGAAATCATGTTTTCGCCAAACATAAGACCTAACATGAATCCTCAAATTTACTATATATTTATTTCAAAATTAATGCTGCAGTATTTTAGGCGTAACGGAGGATCATGCTAAGCCATTTGAGGTAGTATAGGCTCTTAAGTAAAAAAATAAATTTTTGTTTCTAATTTCACGATAAAATGGGCTATAAAATTTTGGTGATCATTTATTAACTTTGGCAATCAAAAGTGGTTCGTTATTTGTATGCCATTAATATTTGCAACCATTTATTTTGCTTCACTTGTACTTGTATATTTAGACTTCTTGAAAACTACTTTTGGCCAGTTTTGTCGTTTCCCCCTATCAAATTAAAATGAAGCAGATTTTGCTAAATTATTCCTTTTCAATGCCAGTAAGTAGTCTATACTAATATTATAAAGAGGAAACCTTTGTATTTTTGTATTTTTGTATGTTTGTATTGAATAGGCTCAAAAACTACTGGACCGATTTCAAAATTTCTTTTACCATTACTTAGAAGGATTCTTCCGAATCCGTATAGGCTATATTTTATCACCGTACTCCCACGGGAACGGGAACTACGCGGGTGAAACCGCGTGACGTCCGCTAGTTACGTATATAGGTAGTTCGACTCAAACAGATGTTTAAAAAACATGTTATAAAATTGTATAAATTTTAGCTAAATATTGTAACATTGATTTGAAAAGAGTTTCTTGCCGGTTCTTCTCCATGGAAACGACCAAGCCGAACCGTGCACCTCTTCGACGTTCTATAAATGCCCATGTAGGCCTATGTGAAATAAAATACCTATTTTGATTCGATTTGAACAAATTAAACTTTGAAACACAAATTCTAGACAAATCAAATGAATTCTTGTCAGTAGGTATGTTAATTTTTTTGAGACTAGTTAATTTATTAATATTAATACAAAATTGTCTGCATAAGCATAGCCAATAATCATGGGATACAAGGCTTCCTCATTAATTTTCTCGCATTTTTGGTTCTAGGACATGGTTTCCTGATGATGTTTTCCTTCACCGTTTTTAACAGCAGTGGTGATGAAATAAATTAAAAAAAGTAAGGCGCCTGTCTGGGTTCGAAGCCTCGACTTACTGTTCGTAAGTGGGGTCCGACACCGCTGCTCTCAAAAGTGCCAATTTTGTTAAATAATAAGACCGGATTTAGTAGAATGAATCGTCATCGTTACTGGTGTACCATCCTGTTTGGAATCCAGTATAATATTCTATAGCAAAAACAGATTTATTTTAAGATTATTTCATTGAAATTCCAGACAGCGCTTCATTCAAATATGCAAGGGTATAGTTCCGGCCGGCAATGTGAGAGTCGTCAAAGAACTGTCGCTGGTAAAGAAGAACTTGAAAGCTGAAGATTATATTAATAAGGTAACCATGAGTTTGACTTAAAAGAAAAAACACGCATTTCAAAAAGTTATACACTGTGTAGCGGCACTACAAAAAAAGTACTACAACTACATTGAACAAAAAATACTACAGCTCCATCTATGAGAAAGATGATGAACTAATAGATAAAAACGTCAAAAATCCTACATCGCGCAAGCAAAGTTATCCGCGACATAAGACTATCAACAACCCGACCACAATTGTCGGGAAGTAGCCCACCAGACATATCACCCGTCTGATCGGAGGATCCTCCCTTTTCTATGGGGGATGAAGAGCTTTACACCCTGTTCTTCATACCCCAAAACTGTAAAAAAAACCCAATACTTTACTTTGACCAATAGGCAAACACTTTTTTCCTGTTAAAACTATTAGCAATTGATTAGGTTGTTACGTTTTTTTGTGACCCTTTGAAAAACAACATGTTGCACTAAGTCTAGGTAATATATAGGCTAGTTTCCACCATCAATAAATTGCAAATCTATTCAGTCCGTCAGTTAGAGTATTGGAAATTTATAATGGACACTTATTTTTTTTTTTGTAAATCAATGAATATTGACAAAGATAAATCGCATCAAAACTCGGGAGTGGCGGCTCGTGACGTCAGGACGCACTAAAAATTATATAACGGCGTGACGTATTGAGAATTTTAAAAGTGTCGTATCTTCGTCAATTTTGGTTTACGTAACAAAAGAAAAATACGTGTCAAATATTTTTTGATACCCAATCTATCTGACGTAGCTTAGGTACTAATTAGACTTTTTCAGGACACAAGCCGATTATAAGTGACGCATTTTAACAGGGTTTTAGCTGACACCTGTCCCGTCTCCAATCTAGACGTTAAACAGAGATCTCAAAAAAAATGCCCTTCGATATGTCTTGAAAATGTATCAACAATCATGTTTGTGCACCACATATTTATATGTCGTTGGTCATAAGACCTGCATAGCTATTCACAACGCTTCGATTCGATTCCGATTCGGGAACTCGTATGTCTATCTTTTTTTTTTGCATTACGAAAACGAGCGAGATAGACATACGACTTTCCGAATCGGAATCGAATCGAAGCGTTGTGAATAGCTATGCTGTAGACCACTAGGTCGCACTCGCAAGTGCTAAGACCGGACCCAGGACCTCATGGCTTTCATGTCAAGGTTATTGACATAGATGATTATTTTTTAATCCTTCCCTAAGTGTTAATTGTCCCTAAAAATTAAAGTACAGTTCTAGACCCAGCGGTCCATTTTGTGTCAGCAAATAAAAAGTTAATAATAATAATAATAAGAAGAGCTTCACGGGCGCTTCTACCGGGCTCTTCATGGGCCCGATGTAGATTTTATAGCGTCCGTGTCCTGGTTACGTTTCGGCGACCTCTTTGGGGAAACTGAAGGTTTTGTCTGTGCGATTATGGACGAAGTTATGTTGACGAACAACTACCGGAAATATATTATGAAGGACGGGACGGTTGACGTGTGTCGGGCATGCCACCTTCCGGGTGAGTCCATCAGACATATTATTTCTGGTTGTTCTCGTCTGGCTAACGGCGAGTACTTGCACAGGCATAACCAAGTAGCCAGGATTATACACCAGCAACTTGCCTTGAAATATAAACTTGTGGAATCTGAGGTACCGTACTACAAGTAAGTACTTGTGTGCCCGACCCAGTTCTCGAAAATGACCATGTCACGCTGTACTGGGATCGGTCCATCATTACTGACAGGACTATTGTCGCCAATAAGCCTGACATAGTGATGATGGACCGATCAGCGCGCCGCGTAATGATAATCGATGTTACCATTCCGCATGACGAGAACCTCGTGAAAGCTGAGAAAGAAAAACAAATAAAATATCTCGACTTGGCACACGAGGTTCGTGACATGTGGAATATGAACTCGGTTATTATTGTGCCGATTGTCGTGACGGCCAATGGCCTTATAGCCAAGAGCTTCGATGACCATCTATCGAAGCTCTCTTTAGGCGGTTGGATCAAGGGCCTGATTCAGAAGGCAGTACTCCTCGATACGGCTCGCATTGTGAGGAGGTTCCTGTCTCTGCAGCCCTAACCACCGGTGGCTTGGACCCTGTTCCCGACACCGGCGGACTACTATTTTTTTATATTTTTAAGTGTTTTTTTTGTATCGTTTTATTTTTAGAAATACTTAAAAATGTAAATAGATAAGGATGTAAATGAATAAACGGAATAATAATAAAAAAATACAATTACTACTATACTACCACTACACACTACACTTATACTATTATTACTTTTATTTTGTAATTTGTCCATATAATTTCCAGATTCAGGAGCTCCTATATGATGACGTATTCATCCAGTACGGCGAGCACCCGCGGATGCTGTCAGTGCTATCACAGTTCATCGGCGATGACATCACGGCCGTCAACAGCATGTTCATCAACAAGCCGCCCGGCTCGTCGCGCCACCCGCCGCATCAGGTGATGTATCATATCATCACGACATGTATCATCACTATTGGCAGTGCTATCACAGTTCATCACGGCCGTCAACAGCATGTTCATCAACAAGCCGCCCGGCTCGTCGCGCCACCCGCCGCATCAGGTGATGTATCATATCATCACGATATGTATCATCACTATTGGCAGTGCTATCACAGTTCATCACGGCCGTCAACAGCATGTTCATCAACAAGCCGCCCGGCTCGTCGCGCCACCCGCCGCATCAGGTGATGTATCATATCATCACTATTGGCAGTGCTATCACAGTTCATCACGGCCGTCAACAGCATGTTCATCAACAAGCCGCCCGGCTCGTCGCGCCACCCGCCGCATCAGGTGATGTATCATATCATCACGACATGTATCATCACTATTGGCAGTGCTATCGCAGTTCATCACGGCCGTCAACAGCATGTTCATCAACAAGCCGCCCGGCTCGCCGCGCCACCCGCCGCATCAGGTGATGTATCATATCATCACTATTGGCAGTGCTATCACAGTTCATCACGGCCGTCAACAGCATGTTCATCAACAAGCCGCCCGGCTCGTCGCGCCACCCGCCGCATCAGGTGATGTATCATATCATCACTATTGGCAGTGCTATCACAGTTCATCACGGCCGTCAACAGCATGTTCATCAACAAGCCGCCCGGCTCGTCGCGCCACCCGCCGCATCAGGTGATGTATCATATCATCACGACATGTATCATCACTATCGGCAGTGCTATCACAGTTTATCGATGATGACATCTATCATTTCCAGTCGCTATCTAACTGCATACCTGTCTCATCCATTGAGGGTTTTTGGTAATAGATATAACTCTACCTAAACTTATGACGTTTGCCAGTTCGCGGTCTGCCTATCGGCTATTGACTCGACGGATAATATGGTCGGAGGTATCCAATAGTTATATAATATATCAATGAGTTTAGTTCTCTCTCGATTCGCCGGATTCGATAGATACATAATTGAAAATCCAACATATTATCCTTTCCACAGCCCGCTAAGAGCTAAAAAAAACCGGCAAGTGCGAATCGAACTCGCGCATGAAGATGAATGGTTCCATACTATCTTCTTAATATATATAAATTACGTGCCACATTGTTTGTCCGCGATGGACTCCTAAACTACTTAACCGATTTTAATCAAATTTGCACACCGTGTGCAGTTTGATTCAACTTGAATGATAGGATAGCTTACATCTTAAATAGCAATATTATTTTATTGCTAATAATTTGTCTATTATTTGACGTTCACAAAATTATAAAGGGGGGGGGGGATTAGAGGAAAATAAATGTCCACCCGTGCCAAGCCGGGACGGGCCGCTAGTAGTGATATATACTTATTATTTGTTGTTATGGCGGCAACTGAAATACATCATCTGTGAAAATTTCAACTGTCTAACTGTCACGGTTCATGAGATACAGCCTGGTGACAGACAGACGGACAATGATAGAGTCTTAGTCATAGGGTCGCGTTTGTACCCTTTTCGGTTTAGAACGACCAAATTATTTACTCTTTAGAAATTTGTACAATGCCATTATAGACTACAAAATCAAACTATTCGTTTCCTCACTGTCACTCGACTGTTCTTCAAATCGCAGACTCATCGTTATTATTACGTCGTTCCAGGATCTATTCTACTTCCCGTTCCGGCCCGCCGAGAAGATCATCGGCGCGTGGACAGCCATAGACCACGTGACCATCGAGAACGGCTGCCTGTACGCGATACCAGGCTCGCACAAAGCGAAGCAGTTGTACCAACACGCTGGGAAGACGGTGAGGCCTGTTGTTCATATTCAGATTCATTTATTTATTGTAAAACATAGGTACTATCGTGGTCTTTTCCGCCTGACCAGTTTTTTTTTTTTTCGCTTAAATCATGCGGAGGCGCCGAGTCACGCCCCCTTAAAGTTTGGGCCTATTAGGAAAGCGTCAACTTTGGCGCGCAAAATAACAATAACTCTCGTTTGGCGTGCGTCGTCAGTGCGCTCGGCCGATTCGATATCTTTTCTTTTCATTCATTATTTCTATACAAAGTCGACGGGGCGGGGCTAGAGAGCGTTTCTATGTTGTGAGTGCAAGCAAAAATAAACTTAGTGGTGGTCAGGCGGGAGTGTCCTCGATAGTACATTACACGTTCTTATTTGGTAATACATTGAGGGCGCCATTGCATTGTTTTGCCTCTAGGGCGTACAAAAGTATTAATGCATGCAATATCGAAAATTAAAACATTTAGTTCGTTGAGAAAACTAAATAATGCAAATAAAAAATGTCCGCAGTTATTGTAATAAAATGAAAATTGTCAGCACTTACTTATCTAAAGAATGTTAAAGAAATTGAATGATGTCATAAATTAAAATTAAATTTCAAAAGGAAGATCAATAATTACCAATAATTAATAATAAGATAGATTAGTAATTAATAATTATTATTTAATTAAATTTCTGACATTTCATAAAATGTCAGAATAGTACATTTTGATACAAGTGGAGAAAGTTTGTTATTGCAATCGAGGCGGAATTATAACACCCGAGCCGCAAGCGAGGGTGTTTTTGAGCCGAGAATTGCAATAACAAATGTCCACGTGTATCAAACGACGTTTTTCAATACACTTTTGAAGAAATAAAATAAAATAACGAATAATAGTTTTGTCACGAACTATGAAACTATGATTTAATTTTTTTTTTTTCGCGTTTTGGTCTCGCCAGGTTGAAAGAGAGGCAATGGTATGAAGCCGTTAAACAGCCTAATATAAAAAATAGATTTATTTTATATTTTTGAATTCAGAACACAAATAAATGTTAATTTGTGTATAAAAGTAACTATTAGTTTTAAATAATCATGTTTATCTATGATATTCTATTTATAAACACAATTTGAATATTCAAAAAATATTTATGCCGTAAAGACGCGTAGTGCTTTACAAAATTAAAAAAAATACATTCACCTCAGACTATACGCATTCAACCAATTTGCACTAAGTATAGGTATTATCTGTGGCAATTTTCATTCCTGCACACGTGCGGGAAAGTGGAAAAAATCGCACGTGTGTGAAATACATCGCATGTTGTACCTAATCGTAGTGCGTTAAGGACCAGTTTTCGAGGAAGTGTATTGAAAATTTTATAACAGCATAGACTGCTTGTACCACACTCGCTCGACATTCGTGTATGAAGCACTTATATGTAAGCTTGTTCATGGATTTGAGTACGTATGAAGGCAGATACGAATATCGGCATAAGCAGTTTATACGAGTCTGTCATTGAACGGGAAATCTAAAGGGTATAAAAAATAAAACCGACTTAATAAAAACACATAAAAATGAAAAGTAACTTTAGCTTCAGAAGCCGGTGACAAAAACACCAAACCAATCAAACAAAGGTCAAGCTTCAGAAGTCGGTGACCTTTGTTTGATTGATTTAATGTTTTTGTAAGAATTTTGAGAATCGGTCCACAAATGGGCGAGAAATCAGGTAACATACGTTAAAACAAAAATACATACACACGCACATGTAACCTCCTCCTTCTTTGAAGTCGGTCAAAAAATACCCTTAACGTAGCCGAAAGGCACTTGTTATACCCGTCATTGCAATCATTTTTTTCGTTCTACACCATACCTTCTAGTTACGGAGATATTGGGGGTCAAAGTTCCATCCAATAAGCTTTTTTATTTTTAAATGCATGTTTTTAATGTAAGATTTTTTACTTCAAACACTTCCATGACCCTCGTACTATTCAATCCATCCATCAGCACAATGTTTTGAGTGCGTTACATTGAGTTCTACCGTGATTTTTCACCCCAAAAAAAAGTCGTTTCCCAGCAATAATTTTTGCGTAAAGTTACTTAGTTTGATGTACAGAACGTTTGGTTGACGGCTTCGTGATGAGGTCTTTTACAACCTGTATATGTAATGTTGAACAATTCATAACATTGTCTCTTTAAAAAAGTCGGAGCACAATATGAACAAAAAAAAAACCGACTTCAAAGACATGATCATGATCACCTGAGAAGTATACCCTTTCAAACAAAAAAAAAATCAATCAGTCCAGCCATTTTCGAGTAATCGTGGAACATACATAAAAAAATAAAGGTTCCGACGAATTGAGAACTTCCTCCTTTTTGAAGTCCCGCCCTTATTTTCCTTCACAATACACAAATTCAAAGTTCTTTTGGGTCACCAAGATACAGGCTGTGCCTAGTTTGGGACCCGCTGTTAATCCTGTCAGTATTATGTTGCAAGCTAAAAAAATGAATTTGAATTTAAAGTAAACATAATTATGTCTGTCTCGCTTACACAAGTCGCAAGAACACCACCGTCGCTTTGATAAGACAAATCCGCAAGACTTATTAACAGTATTATTATTTAAATAATTCTAGGACGCCCTGAAAATGTACCACGGCGTAGACGAAGAAGCGATCGCTCCGCTAGAGCAGAGAGTGCACCTGGAGATGAGTCCCGGCGACACGGTGTTCCTGCACCCCTACCTACTGCACGGCTCCGGGCCTAACGTGTCTCAGGTAAATATAAGAAGCGATCGCTCCGCTAGAGCAGAGAGTGCACCTGGAGATGAGTCCCGGCGACACGGTGTTCCTGCACCCCTACCTACTGCACGGCTCCGGGCCTAACGTGTCTCAGGTAAATATAAGAAGCGATCGCTCCGCTAGAGCAGAGAGTGCACCTGGAGATGAGTCCCGGCGACACGGTGTTCCTGCACCCCTACCTACTGCACGGCTCCGGGCCTAACGTGTCTCAGGTAAATATAAGAAGCGATCGCTCCGCTAGAGCAGAGAGTGCACCTGGAGATGAGTCCCGGCGACACGGTGTTCCTGCACCCCTACCTACTGCACGGCTCCGGGCCTAACGTGTCTCAGGTAAATATAAGAAGCGATCGCTCCGCTAGAGCAGAGAGTGCACCTGGAGATGAGTCCCGGCGACACGGTGTTCCTGCACCCCTACCTACTGCACGGCTCCGGGCCTAACGTGTCTCAGGTAAATATAAGAAGCGATCGCTCCGCTAGAGCAGAGAGTGCACCTGGAGATGAGTCCCGGCGACACGGTGTTCCTGCACCCCTACCTACTGCACGGCTCCGGGCCTAACGTGTCTCAGGTAAATATAAGAAGCGATCGCTCCGCTAGAGCAGAGAGTGCACCTGGAGATGAGTCCCGGCGACACGGTGTTCCTGCACCCCTACCTACTGCACGGCTCCGGGCCTAACGTGTCTCAGGTAAATATAAGAAGCGATCGCTCCGCTAGAGCAGAGAGTGCACCTGGAGATGAGTCCCGGCGACACGGTGTTCCTGCACCCCTACCTACTGCACGGCTCCGGGCCTAACGTGTCTCAGGTAAATATAAGAAGCGATCGCTCCGCTAGAGCAGAGAGTGCACCTGGAGATGAGTCCCGGCGACACGGTGTTCCTGCACCCCTACCTACTGCACGGCTCCGGGCCTAACGTGTCTCAGGTAAATATAAGAAGCGATCGCTCCGCTAGAGCAGAGAGTGCACCTGGAGATGAGTCCCGGCGACACGGTGTTCCTGCACCCCTACCTACTGCACGGCTCCGGGCCTAACGTGTCTCAGGTAAATATAAGAAGCGATCGCTCCGCTAGAGCAGAGAGTGCACCTGGAGATGAGTCCCGGCGACACGGTGTTCCTGCACCCCTACCTACTGCACGGCTCCGGGCCTAACGTGTCTCAGGTAAATATAAGAAGCGATCGCTCCGCTAGAGCAGAGAGTGCACCTGGAGATGAGTCCCGGCGACACGGTGTTCCTGCACCCCTACCTACTGCACGGCTCCGGGCCTAACGTGTCTCAGGTAAATATAAGAAGCGATCGCTCCGCTAGAGCAGAGAGTGCACCTGGAGATGAGTCCCGGCGACACGGTGTTCCTGCACCCCTACCTACTGCACGGCTCCGGGCCTAACGTGTCTCAGGTAAATATAAGAAGCGATCGCTCCGCTAGAGCAGAGAGTGCACCTGGAGATGAGTCCCGGCGACACGGTGTTCCTGCACCCCTACCTACTGCACGGCTCCGGGCCTAACGTGTCTCAGGTAAATATAAGAAGCGATCGCTCCGCTAGAGCAGAGAGTGCACCTGGAGATGAGTCCCGGCGACACGGTGTTCCTGCACCCCTACCTACTGCACGGCTCCGGGCCTAACGTGTCTCAGGTAAATATAAGAAGCGATCGCTCCGCTAGAGCAGAGAGTGCACCTGGAGATGAGTCCCGGCGACACGGTGTTCCTGCACCCCTACCTACTGCACGGCTCCGGGCCTAACGTGTCTCAGGTAAATATAAGAAGCGATCGCTCCGCTAGAGCAGAGAGTGCACCTGGAGATGAGTCCCGGCGACACGGTGTTCCTGCACCCCTACCTACTGCACGGCTCCGGGCCTAACGTGTCTCAGGTAAATATAAGAAGCGATCGCTCCGCTAGAGCAGAGAGTGCACCTGGAGATGAGTCCCGGCGACACGGTGTTCCTGCACCCCTACCTACTGCACGGCTCCGGGCCTAACGTGTCTCAGGTAAATATAAGAAGCGATCGCTCCGCTAGAGCAGAGAGTGCACCTGGAGATGAGTCCCGGCGACACGGTGTTCCTGCACCCCTACCTACTGCACGGCTCCGGGCCTAACGTGTCTCAGGTAAATATAAGAAGCGATCGCTCCGCTAGAGCAGAGAGTGCACCTGGAGATGAGTCCCGGCGACACGGTGTTCCTGCACCCCTACCTACTGCACGGCTCCGGGCCTAACGTGTCTCAGGTAAATATAAGAAGCGATCGCTCCGCTAGAGCAGAGAGTGCACCTGGAGATGAGTCCCGGCGACACGGTGTTCCTGCACCCCTACCTACTGCACGGCTCCGGGCCTAACGTGTCTCAGGTAAATATAAGAAGCGATCGCTCCGCTAGAGCAGAGAGTGCACCTGGAGATGAGTCCCGGCGACACGGTGTTCCTGCACCCCTACCTACTGCACGGCTCCGGGCCTAACGTGTCTCAGGTAAATATAAGAAGCGATCGCTCCGCTAGAGCAGAGAGTGCACCTGGAGATGAGTCCCGGCGACACGGTGTTCCTGCACCCCTACCTACTGCACGGCTCCGGGCCTAACGTGTCTCAGGTAAATATAAGAAGCGATCGCTCCGCTAGAGCAGAGAGTGCACCTGGAGATGAGTCCCGGCGACACGGTGTTCCTGCACCCCTACCTACTGCACGGCTCCGGGCCTAACGTGTCTCAGGTAAATATAAGAAGCGATCGCTCCGCTAGAGCAGAGAGTGCACCTGGAGATGAGTCCCGGCGACACGGTGTTCCTGCACCCCTACCTACTGCACGGCTCCGGGCCTAACGTGTCTCAGGTAAATATAAGAAGCGATCGCTCCGCTAGAGCAGAGAGTGCACCTGGAGATGAGTCCCGGCGACACGGTGTTCCTGCACCCCTACCTACTGCACGGCTCCGGGCCTAACGTGTCTCAGGTAAATATAAGAAGCGATCGCTCCGCTAGAGCAGAGAGTGCACCTGGAGATGAGTCCCGGCGACACGGTGTTCCTGCACCCCTACCTACTGCACGGCTCCGGGCCTAACGTGTCTCAGGTAAATATAAGAAGCGATCGCTCCGCTCCCAGGCGGTCACCCATCCAAGTACTGACCGCGCCCGATGTTGCTTAATTTCGGTGATCAGACGAGAACCGGTGTATTCAACGTAGTATGGACGTTGGGGAAAGCATAGCTCAAATACATGATTGGTTTGAAAGAACATCTCTTTCTTAATGTAGAACATGGATAGTACTTAATTTTAACCAATTTTGTGAAAAGATTGATATCCATTCCTGCATATTACATTCAAGTTCATGGACTCTTTGAACACTGCTCTATTTATTATAACTAGTGATCGAAATTCGACCATAAATTTATTTAAAACCAAAGATACAAATTGCGTCACGTATTAATAAATTGTCAAACGTCAACAAAGTTTTTGCCATGACGACCAAGTCTTTTAATATAGGTACGAAACGACCGCACGTATGCGTGTGTGTCAAATACATGGTAGTGTGGTACTTAATGTTTTATTTATTTATTGTACTTTTTATGCATAATTTTAAAATAATATTATCATTCTGCACTCCTCCTCTATATAAACTACTAGCGGACGTCACGCGGTTTCACCCGCGTAGTTCCCGTTGGAGTATGGCGATAAAATATAGCCTATGTTACTCAGGGTGAATGTAGCTGTCTAATGGTGAAATATTTTTTGAAATCGGCGCAGTAGTTTTTGAGTTTATTCATTACAAACATACACACACACAAAAATACAAATCTTTAGATAAAAGAAAAAAAATGTCCTATTTGTGTCTACTTCGCACATTCGTGCTACATCAGACCCGTAGGTTGATTGACATGTATAAAAAGTAGTGGTTTACAATTACATTAAAAAAAATGCTTTTTCGAAAAGTAAAGAAAAGCAAAAAGCCAACGTCACGCGGTGTTCCCAGGCGGTCACCCATCCAAGTACTGACCGCGCCCGATGTTGCTTAACTTCGGTGATCGGACGAGAACCGGTGTATTCAACGTAGTATGGACGTTGGCGAAAGCGTAGCTCAAATACATGATTGGTTTAAGAGAACATCTCTTGCCTAAACTCGAACATGGATACTATAGTACCTTTTTAGGGTTCCGTATTCTTAACATTTGTCGCATTTGAGTAAAATATGTACCCAAATGTGACGTCACACGAGTTATCGACGCGCGACGCACTGTATCGTCTTAATTTTTTGTATACGTGAAAAAAGAAAAAAAATATACAATATTTTTTGGAAATGTATCTGGCGGAATAATTAGTTTTTTTTTCGTCATCTACTCTATTATGGTTTTTGTATTCTTACAGAATTACCGCAAGGCCATAACGTTCCACTTCGCGAACAGTTCGTGCGAGTACATCGACCTGACGGGCACCGTGCAGGAACATCTGGCCAAGGAAGTCGAGTCGCAGACCGCAAAGATGGGCTTTGGACAGATTAACTATAGCGTAAGTATTCTAATCCAATAGTAGATTTTACAACAAGTGCACAAAACGAACCATTTTTACCCGAGACTTGGCGAGGGCTGATAGTAATGTCGAGGATAAAATGGTTTTGTGGACGAGTTATAAACTCTGCTTTTCACTTCGATTGCGAGGAAATAAAACAGTAGTATAAATTGAAGAAATTAATAAACGAAAAAACAAGCGCTGTTTCCCGCCGCTTTCTTTTTTTGAAATCTTACGACATTGATATTAGACTTGGGCTGCAGACCTATACAGCCTACTATTTTTTTTTTTTATAATAATTTCCTTATATCAATTAAATAACCTACCGTAGGTACTTGAATTTATTTTTTTATGTCTTAAAAAACACATAAGGCAAATAAATTAAAGTAAATATTATAAAATAACAAATTCTATCTATGAACTTCTTATTGCGTGTGGCTGTATGGCTCATTTTCTAGCCTTAATATAGATACATTATGAGTAGATACATTAATGCCCTTGTGCACAAAATTCGATTTTGTGCAGCCTATATCCTGCACAAACAAGCACTTTCAGAGCATGAGAAGTGAAAATGATTATTATTATATTATTCCCAGGTCGGGTAGTTTTATTGGGTTTTTCCATCAAGAATTTCTCAGTAGCTGCCGTGGAGTTTAGATTTGCGCCCGGTCGATGGCTATAGGCTCGCTCCCAATAGGAAGCGAGCCTATAGCGATCGACCATGGGACATGGACATGGGACTCAAACATAAGTGGCGAAATGTGGGTGTACTATTAGGTACTATCGAGGACACTCCCGCCTGACCACCACTAAGCTAATTTTTGTTTGCACTCGCAACATAGAAACACTCTCTAGCCCCGCCCCGTTGACTTTGTATAGAAATAATGAATGAAAAGATACCGAATCGGCCGAGCGCACTGACGACGCACGCCATTCGAGAGATATTGTTATTTTGCGCGCCAAAGTTGCCCTGCGTTTCCCTAATAGGCCCACACTTTAAGGGGGCGTGGCTCGGCGCCTCCGCATGATTTAAGCGAAAAAAAATTAAACAGGTCAGGCGGAAGACCACGATAGTACACCTCTGCGCAACCCTTCGGGTATTACAGGCGTGATGTTATGTTAAATCAGTTCACGCATATAAACAATGTTGGCCACGCGCCGAGAGATCCTTGTCGAATATGTTCTACAATCGTGTTGGAGCTTTAGATTCTCTAATAGGCATGATGACTGACTAAAAAAATATGATTCTGTTTAGTCCGTCAGTTAGATTATCGGAAAATATTAGATGCGTGTTTTTTGTTTTATCAAATTAATAAAAAAATGACGAAGATAAAAACGTATCAAAGATCATGAGTCGGCATGTGAAGTCACATTTGAGTAAAAAATGTACTCAAATGTGACGTCACACGAGTTTTCGACATACTGTATCGCCTTCATTTTGTATTCACGTGAAAAAGAAAAATATATGGCCAATATTTTTTGGAAATCTATCTGACGGACTAATTAGATTTTTTTTGTCATCTACCCTATTAGATAATACAATACACATAAAGCCGGACACTGTCCCCTCAGATACGTGCAAGCCTATGTCCAGCAGTAGACGTCTTGTGGCTGAAATGAATGAATTACACACATACATCACATTTTGCACGAACGCATGTAAAAAAGTCTTAAATGTTTCAAACTAATCATGTATTTGAGCTACGCTGTCGCCAACGTCCATACTACGTTGAATACACCGGTTCTCGTCCGATCACCGAAGTTAAGTAACATCGGGCGCGGTCAGTACTTGGATGGGTGACCGCCTGGGAACACCGCGTGACGTTGGCTTTTTGCTTTTCTTTTGCAAATATTAATTTTATATAATAAGAGATATTGGTGCCGATGCCCTTGTTCACAAACTAAACTAAATTTAAGTTGAATGCATCTTTTTCTTTCTATTTCATTATGAAAAGGACAGAAGATAAATATTAGTTTAATCCTGTCAAATTAGTCAGCACCTGACGTAATTTGATGTAATTTTAGTAGTCAACTTTTTAATCGCGTCTAAAACTTGTATGGCGCTGATTAATTTGACAGAACACAACTAAAATTTATCTTCTGTCCTTTTCTTAATGAAATAGAAAGAAAAAGATGCACTGAACTTAAATTTAGTTTAGCTTGTAAACAAGGGAATCGGCACCATTGTTTTTTAATTTATTTATTAACTATTTAATAGCGTATTTATAAAATAACGTATAAGTTCAGAATATTGATCTCGAAACTCAAACGGACGCAGACAATAGTGTTTTTTACCAAAAAGGATTATGTTTTTAACAAAAAAATTGGTTGCCTGTAAAGTCGGTATACGGGCGAAAGTTTTACGTGACAACGACTTTGAGTGGTAAAATAAACTTTTTATGTCTGTCTCTCTCGCTCTTAGGCGGGCTCTCACTCGCTCTCATTGTGAGCGCATAACGTGAGCGGAGCGTAACGCAGTTTCTTGAAGTGTCACCCGGCAAACCAATTTATAAGACGTTGTCACGTCAAAAATAAAAATATGTAGTGATTAAAATTAATAATAAATGTAGTGATGTATGTAAATTTTAACTGCCCTGTGTTCAGATCGTTTAGTCTACATTTGACAGATTATATATTTGACAGAGTCTACAATCGACAGATTCTATATCACATCATTTATTTGCATAAACTCAAGCGTTTATTTCCATTAGGCCATTACGGCACTTTTGAATGTCAAAATGTACATGCTCTATGTTATAATCTCAGCAGTAGAATTATTATTCCAAACAACAGCAAGCTTTGGTGATAAAGCGCTCATTGGCTGCATGTGACTGAACAATAATTTGTTGGCATGTATTGCTCTACTATTTCGGGTTAGCTCTCGCCAACGTCCATACTACGTTGAATACACCGGTTCTCGTCCGATCACCGAAGTTAAGCAACATCGGGCGCGGTCAGTACTTGGATGGGTGACCGCCTGGGAACACCGCGTGACGTTGGCTTTTTGTAGTTTTACTTGATTTCTTTGATTTTATTTTATGAAATATGTTTAATTTTATTGTATATACTTTTTATTTTACAAAAACGAAATCAAAAGTTGTGGAGAAAAATAAGTTTGCGTTTGTTTGTTAGGTTGTTGTTTGTTATGTAATGAGATTTAGTAAATTCAGGAGCCAAAATCAGACAAAAAAGTTCATAGGCAAGGCAAGGTTGTTAAATTGTAAAAAGAATTGTAGCAACTCTGTTTGTGGTGGTTCAAACTTCGTTTGAAATACTGTTAGAATAAAGTTTTAATCAGCTTGCACTACAATGTGGTTGTTACGTCAGTCACTGCGGGCCGAATAGTGCGAAATTAGTGGTTTTTAGCGATTTACAAAAAATATATTGATTGGATTAAAAAAATAAAACACTATCATTCTAATAAATGTAGCTTATAGAATTATTTGCCAAACAATTAGAATGATCGCATATATTTTAGTATGGTTTTTACTCGTTAAAAATATTTTTTTAGAGGAAAGTTCGTGATTCTTTTTTAACGAGTAAAATTTGTTGTATTACGTTTTGAAAACACTAGCATAATATCCTGAAGAATATCATATATTTGTCTGGTTTTGTTTATTGCAGTGAATCATATGCTTTTTGCATTATAAAACTCGCGTTTAGCTCCTGTAGTACCCTTAAATAACCCCTATTAAATTTAATTAATACTGCCCAATATAATGCTTAGCCGTATCTGTTGAATGCTTACACGATTTTTGTTTACTGTTTTTACAAGCTGTTATTTAACTAGCACTATTCGTATGTATGTAAGTTGTCCGCTTCAAAACATGCTAACCGTTTTTCGACCACTTGTTGGTATCCGATTGAGCTGAAATTTTGCACAACACTTGGTGCTAGTGACAACACATTTTTATGACAGACATGACTTGATCACGGATACGAAACTTTTTAAACGCGTTCAATGTTGATATACCAGATGCCTTTTTTATCACTTTCCAAAAAAAATGGGTATATTATGTCAACGGAGTAGAAGCTTATGGCATACCTAGATTTTTTAGGGTTCCGTACCCAAAGGGTAAAAACGGAACCCTATTACTAAGACTTCGCTGTCTGTCCGTCTGTCTGGCTGTCTGTCCGTCTGTCTGTCTGTCACCAGGCTGTATCTCATGAACCGTGACAGCTAGACAGTTGAAATTTTCACAGATGATGTATTACTGTTGTCGCTATAACAACAAATACTAAATATAGTCAATGGTACGGAACCCTTCGTGTGCGAGTCCGACTCGCACTTGACCGGTTTTTTTCTTTTTCCACAGCTTAGAAAAGAATTGATGTTGAACGCTACAAATTTCAAGTAAACTTTTCAATTTGGAACAAAGCAACAAATTTTGAAAAAATAAAATGAAAAATATCGAATTTCAAATCATACACAACGCGTATGATTTAAAATTCGAATATTTTTAAAAACTAAGTATGCCATTTGCTTCTACTCCGTTCACCACCCATTTACCCATGTACCCATTTTTTTTTTGGAAAGTGATAAAAAAGTCATCCTGTCCTTTATAAACCTAATTTCTTCTTTTCATCATAATATTAATACGTGAAGAGAAAACTTTGTAGCCCTTTTTACGAAAATTGCGCGGACGGAGGATTATGAAATTTCGCACACTTAATAGCTTTTATAGAGGAGGAGTGCAGAATGATGTTTTTTTTTTTTAATTATGCATATAAAATACATTAAATCAATAAATAAAACACTAAACACACTACCATGTATTGGGCACACACGCATACTTGCGGACGTGTCGTATATTAAAAGACTTGGTCGTTATAGCAACGACTTTATTGACGTTTGACAATCAATGTATTAATACGTGAAGCAAAAACTTTGTATCTTTGATTTTAAATTAATGGGGAATTTTCCAGTGCTTTTTATGAACGAACTGGATGGCGCTGATCAACCTTGGGAATAATAAAATGGTTCGTTTTTATGTCCACAAAGCCTTAACTGAATTACGGAGGAAACTAAGCTCGACTCGACGCACCAGGAGTTTAGACGTAACGCAAAAACACTAAGAACTTAGATTAAATAATGTCCAGATAGATAGTAGGCCACTGAGAATTGAAGCCAAAAACACGCGGGACACATGTCCCGCATCGTACGATCCATACGTCAGTCGCCTAGGAACGTTCCCCGCGTAAACTACGTCACGAGTCCGTGTTTTGATATTTTAAAATGAAGGTTTGTGTTGTGAAATGGTGTAGAAATCACACTAAAAAAAAGGAATGTGCCACTATATATCATTTCACAAGTAAGTATTCAATTTCACTTTGTATTTCTTTGTTACCGCATTTTAAACTTATGTAAACAAAAAGTATAATTTGACATTACTGTCACGCCATATTTGTTGAGTGTTGCCAGGGGCATAATTTTTTTTACCCATTATTTGTAACTTTTAAAAATCTTTTCAGAACGAGAAATTACAAAAGAGTTTTATTTACTTAAACGATGTTTTTTTTATAAATGTAAAAGCTTTGGCTCAATTACTGAATTCGAAACGCTTTGTCCATTGCCTCAAAGTCTCATTTAGAGTCAGAGTCAGATTAAGAGTCAAACTAACTAATGCCGGGTCCAGACTGGTGTAACGCGAATGTAACGATTACGTTTAATTCATGTCAACAATGTGGACGGCACACGAACTCAAAGCGAATTGAAAACGCGAATACTGCGTGCGCCTTTGTGTTCGCGCAAAAACCGACAGCCGATGGATCAACCGCGAGCGTTACATGTAATGCTCGCGGTGCCGTCCACACCTAGAATTCGCGTTACATTACACGGTGGAGTCGCGTTACATTACTCTAGTCTGGACCCGGCTTAACGGTCGGACTCGGTCAGGTTCGGTCAGACTCGATCAGACTCGATCAGATTCGGTCAGACACGTTCAGAATCAGTCGGACTCGGTCAGACACGTTCAGACTCAGTCAGATTCGTTTGGACTCGGTCAGACACGTTCAGGCTTGGTCAGATTCGGTCTAACACGTTCTGACTCAGTCTAATTCGGTCGAACTGGGTCAGACTCTGTCAGACTCAGTCAGAATCGGTCAGACACGTTCAGACTTGGTTTGACACGTTCAGACACATTCAGACTTGGTATTTAAGTACACCAAAACAACAAACATTTAATTAACTTGCAAGCAAATATCACAAAAAGTCTTAACATAATAATTTCTGATAAAGTCGCACATGAAAAATTACACAAATTAAAGAAATAACGTTGAAAATCACCAACCGTAATGATAAAAAATCATGTCATTACTGTTGATGATATATTTTACGCTGAACGTAAAATACTGAAAATCTCCCACATTTATGGGTAAGTCTCCGCCACTGGTATTACACGCACATTGCACACAAACGCAAATCCGATACGTAATACACTCCCGAGCGCGGCGCTCACTCACACATTCAAAAAAAGTGGCTTCACTTAAAACGTTCCGTTTTGTTTCGAACACGGAATCTGGACATTATTTAATCTAAGACTAAGAAGAACAGTAGCAAAAACCATGCTAAAACTTGTAGTTCAGTTCAGTGATGCAAAAGAACAGTTGACTTTTAGGTTAAAAATGTTTGACAGAAAAAAGGTTCTTTACAGTTCTCACTTTATATACAACAATGAATACAGTAATAAAAAAATACTATACAATTAGTTTGACATGTGTCTAGGAGTTTTTTCTACCCTGCTAAAAGATTTTACCACTGACCTATAATATGATATAATATTAATAAAATTTATTTATGTACTTAAAATGCGTAGTAAATTCATTTTTCATTGGATTTTACTAAAAATCCAATGAAAAATAATAATAAAATAATATTTTTTAAGCGACGTTCTAGTGAACGTCGCTTAAAAAATATTCTTAGAGCTGATCAGCGCCATCTATTGAATATATACTGAAGCGTTGTAACAAACGTAAATGGAAAATTCCTCATTATGGTCGAGAATTTTGACCACTGGCGACCACTAGTGACAATAAAACCTTGTTTCTTTTTTTTTTCAGGACGTTTGGCGTTTCAAGAGCAAGCAAGTGAAGGGGGTGCGCTCAAACTTATAGAAACAACGACATTCTTCACTCTATGGTGTGGGTTTTACTGGAATACTTACCTATTCCAATTATTGTTAATATAATGAACCAAATGATGGAAATCTTGTGATATTCAGTTGTAACTTTTTTATTTGATAATTTATTATGGAGTTTTTTGTAAATAATGGAAATTATTGCAATATGTCACAAGAAGGTACTTGCATTTATATAAGGTATTGTTAATATTATTATTTATGTTTTTGTCAAGTTTTTATGTTTTAATCTGTATATATTACAAAGTTATTAATGCAGTGGACAAATCAAAGATAAATATTTTTCATGGTAGCTATGAGTATCGTAAACAAAATACACTTAACCTTCTAGATTGTTTTTATCTAAAACAACAAAAATGACGTATAATTAGTAAATGATTCAAAGATTAAAAATATGTGATGAATATTTGAAATTATTAATATTAATTTTTTTGTTCTAATAGGAATGGATTATTTTAATTCGATATACAGTTAGATTGTATTATGACGTGTTTTATATTTAATATTATGTTTGGTTATGGAGATTGTGATATTATCAAAATAAATATTATATTTTTACATGAAAACTAGTTCTATAAATTTAATAGGATAGATGCATGTATTTTTTTTATCGCTGAAGTTCCGAGTGATAAAAAAATCAGAGTAGTTAGAGTCTAACTAAACACAGCGAATTAACATCAGAAATAGCAAAAAGGTTTTTTTTATATATCTATAAAAATACTAAGATAAAAGCATTTGAAACTGCTGATTAGACAGAGAGATCCGATACAGCGAATGACATCATTCGCTGCATCGACGTACAAAATCTATACTAAATTCCGTTTATCTAGATTCTAGAAGGAGATAGAAACAAAAGTTTAAATGGTTATAACTTTTGTGTTGTTTGGCTGATTTATGTCATGTTTACGCCTTTGTCATTATTTTTATAGTACTTTAACATTCCGTATCGAAATAAAAAAAAGATAATTTATGCATATTCCCTATTGTTTCATAATCATAATACTGCGATTCCTCAATTTTTGGAATTGCACAAATGTCGTCCTTTCTAAACCATTAGGTACCATCAGCTCGGACGAAATCTTACCATGTTTTAAACAAAATCCCGTGGACACGATGTCCACATCTGTTTAGCACCCGTATTGTATTGTATTTTTTTCTTTCGACCCTTTTTTTCAATAACAAAGACAAGGAATCAGATGCTGCGATGCTATTGGTTGATGAGCGTACATAAGGGCTTCAATAGCGGCCGGATGCTGCAAACAAAAAGAGCCGTATCGGTGGTAAGATTTCATGCGAGCTGATGGTACCTGAATGTTGACTGGTAGAAAATTCATAATATAGCATTAGGTCCGCTTCAGTACATTTGTGTACATAATGCATATCATAGTTTGACGTGAACACGACCGCGACCCGATTGAAAAGGGTAAGCAGATGTTAATGTATGCAAGTTGTTTAAATTTCGCGCGTTTAGAAGAAACTGTTAATAAATAAAATAGTCTGTGAGCCAGCAACAGATTTTCATGACCAAGTTTATCTCGGGCGATAACTTGTAAAATGCTTCAGAGATTTTTATGAAGTTCCGTGAACGTCAGCTGCGGTTCGGTGGGTGGGTAAGCAGGGGTAGCGTCCCAAGCACGTGGAAAAAAAACAATAATCTAATAAAATAAATATCTCGTGCACAAAGATAAAGACATTTATTCGTAGGATACGATAGGCACGAGTTGTTATACAAAATAAAAATAGCAGAATGGCATAGCTATTCACAACGCTTCGATTCGATTTCGATTCGACAAGTCGTATACAGTCTGTTTTTTTTTGACATTACGAAACCGAGCCAGATAGACATACGACTTTGCGAATCGAAACGTGAATGCAGGACACATCCACCGCTAGACGCGGCATACGAAATTTACACAGTGTTTGTTATCTAACTCCTCTGACTCAGACCTGCCAAATATAAACAGAAAAAATCATAAAAAAACCGGCCAAGTGCGAGTCGGACTCGCGCACGAATGGTTCCGTACCATTATTTAAAAACATTAGACAAAACTGCAAAAAATCACGTTTGTTGTATGGGAGCCCCCCTTAAATATTGATTTAATTCTGTTTTTAGTATTTGTTGTTATAGCGGCAACAGAAATACATCATCTGTGAAAATTTCAACTGTCTAGCTGTCACGGTTCATGAGATACAGCCTGGTGACAGACAGACGGACAGACAGCGAAGTCTTAGTAATAGGGTTCCGTTTTTACCCTTTGGGTACGGAACCCTAAAAATCGAACAAGCCGTTTCGGAGGAGCTCGTTACCTAATTTATCCGAGAAATTATTCGAACTTGCTTCGCTCATTCAGTTATCACTACATATTATAAAACAAAGTCCTCCGCCGTGTCTGTCTGTTCGCGATAAACTCAAAAACTACTGCACCGATTTTCATGCTGTTTTCAGTGAAAACAGCATGAAAATCGGTGCAGTAGTTTTTGAGTTTTGAGTACTTTTCACCAATAGAGTGGTTCTCGAGGAAAGTTTTAGTAGGTAAATTTGTCAAGCGGGCGGGCGAAGCCGCGGGCATCAGCTAGTCTTATTTAAATATGTCCATGCGTTCTTAAACTTTTTTTTACAAATAGGCAATAATATATTATAGAAAACCGGCCAAGAGCGTGTCGGGCCACGCTCAGTATAGGGTTCCGTAGTTTCCCGTCCGTCACAATAAGTGTTCCCACTTATGAGTTTAAAGGTGGGTATCCATTATGTAAAAATGCTTGCATATACGAATATACTACAAACTTAGTCCAGAAATTATTTTGTACAACTTTTTGTCTTTTTTGTACAAAACTGTTGTTTCCATCAAGTTCAAAATGATTTTCCTAGAAAGTCCTTATAAAGTTCTACTTTTCAGATTTTTTTCATATTTTCTAAACTTATGGTAGGTATCTAACACATTGTTTTTTACTTTTGGAGCGATTATTTCCGAAATTATTGACATTATCAAAAAAAGATTTTAGGAAACCCCTATTCATTTTTAAATACCTTTCCAACAATATATCACACGTTAGGGTTGAAATTAAAAAAAAAAACACTTCCCACTTTACATATAGGGGGGCTACCCTAATAAAACATTTTTTTCCAATTTTTATTTTACCACTTTGTCGGCGTGATTGATATACATATTGGTACCAAATTTCAGCTTTCTAGTGCTAACGGTCACAGAGATTAAGCGAGGACGGACAGACGGACGGACAGACATGACATGGCGAAACTATAAGGGTTCCTAGTTGACTACGGAACCCTACCAAAAGGGCTACCTACTTCTACATTAATATTATAAAGAGGAAAGATTTGTATTTTTGTGTGTGTGTATGTTTGTAATGAATAAACTCAAAAATTATTGCGCCTATTTCAAAAATTCTTTCACCATTAGATAGCTATATTTACCCTGAGTAACATAGGCTATATTTTATCCCCGTAATCCCACTGTAACAGGAACTACGCTGGTGAAACCGCGTGACTTCCGCTAGTCTCTAATAAACCTATCAAGCTCCAGGTGGTTCTACAAATAGTCAAAAGCACTTCTTGTTCGAATTGACAAACGCTGAGGCGGAGTGCAAAAAGTTTCGAGCTGTTTTTAATGGAACTGAAGATGCACTCACCTGGAAATAATTCTACCGGCGCCCATGGACACACGACTACACGTCCGAGTACCTACCTATATAAAGGGTGTAAAACACCTCTTAACAAAGCCAAAAAGCACTTGTTCTCCTCGTCACATTTGTGATCATTTTTATGTTCTACACCATACCTGGGAACCTTCTAGTTACGGTGATATTGGGGGTAAAAGTTACAACTTTTTGACAAGTTTATTTTTTTAAATAAGTACAATAAAGTTTTTAATGTAAGATTTTTACTTTAAACACATCCATCAGCACAACGTTTTGAGTCACCCCAAAAAAAAGTCGTTTCCCAGCAATATTTTTTGCATATAGTTACTTAGTTTGAAGTACCTACATAATGCTTGGTTGACGGCTTCGTGATGAGGTCGTTTACACACTGTATAATAAGGGTTTCGTTTTTACATTCAGACGTACGGAACTATAAAAACTTAAAAACATGTTTTTAACACGCACAAAAAAAACTATATTTTAAGTTCCGCTATCCACCTCCTGGCTCCATAATCAGATCAGCTCCAAGATATCAAAAACTACGTAAACAAACAAAATTTCATTTCGATACTAAACGACCGCGACATTGAAAAATAGTAGGTACTCCTAATACTTGATTAGGTATCAACATTGTGTTACAATTTACTAGTGAAACTAATTTAGTTGGGTAGGTAAGCGTGTTAAAAATAAACTGAAATTGAAAATAAAAACATTTTCAGGCTGATTTAAAATTATAATTTTGGGTGGATTCATTTGAATATAAGTAGGTTAAATTGTGTTTATTTGTGTAGTAGGTTGGCACACAAACAAACACAATTTAATTTGAATGGGATTTTAATTCCACAGGTAGGTACCTACACACATCAAAAAAAGTTTGCGATCACTGTAGATTATATTATGATTTCTTCTTTTTTTGAGATTCTTTATTTAAAAATATAGATTTAGAATATAAAACAGTTCAATTGTTTTTAAAGAAAACACACAACAAAGATTTTTCTTGTTGTAGTTCAATTTATAAAATTATATCAGCTTCTTTATCAGCTTAATGATAGTGATCACAAACTTTTTATGATGTGTGTACGTTCTCTGACTCATTTTTAATTTGTTGACATTCGAATTCATCAAAGTCATCACTTAATTTAAACACAGAGTAGGTACACACATGGTTTACCCATTTCGGTGTACTTTTGACCATTGTCTGTTTATGTTTTAGTTTCGCATGCATTGTTGTTGGTGTCTTGTTACATCATCAAACTTAAATAAAAATGTCTCTGTTCAACTTACGGATTCCTAGAACATGATTAATTCATTACAACAATTGATACATAACAATTTAGGTAGGTAAGTATTTAACTTGTATTTAACTACTTTTAGTTATAATGAACCTTTGTTCATTCTCATTCGTAAAATAACCGTCTATTTGTGCAGTCGTAAGATTCATCTTTATTTCAATAACGCGAGTATTAAATAGTATCTACCTAATGATAATTAATGCTAATGATCATATTTACTCGTAATATTTTGTGTACCTAAGTGATAATATAAATACAATATAGTGTGATGGCGAGCAGGAGTTTAAAAGTTATACCGAAATGGTAAATACCTATTGTTTTACTTTAATAAAATAGGTACCTATGTATAAATGTAAAGAAAATTAACGGTCCAGTTAGGTAGGTCTAACTTCGAGAAAGAGGTCAATCGTCGAATCCAACTCGGCTGGGCAGCGTTCGGGAAGTTGCGCGGTATCTTATCGTCCATAACTTACCGCAGTGTCTCAATCAGGCCCGGATCTAGGGGGGGGGCAAGCCGGGGCCCATGTCCCGGGTGGTAAATTTAGGGGGCGGCAAATTCAAGCTTGGCAGACTTACGGTCAAAGTTGCGATAATGATGAGTTGTAACGATACAACTCATTGAATTCTGTTGAAGACTGGAAAACTGTTCCTGTTGAAGAAGAAGGAGCGCCCTGCAGACACCCCATATGCATACTAGCCCATGGATTTAGATGAGGAAGACAAACTCTTTGAGAGCTAAACTGTAGACCGCCTATTTCAGCACCTGGCTGCTGAGGATCTGGCGGACCCGCTTAGATGCCGCTCGCAGAGCAACTGCGCAATTGTCAGACTCCTCGACTCTCCCCAGGGCTCAGGATTTCCACCTCGAGATAAAAAGATTGGAGGCACTCCTATACCATGCCAAACCTATGCCGTACCAACTTCTGCTGCATAATCACGGCCTATCGAGGGATAGAGATATCATCTATGTACGACTGGGCGCTTCGCGGTTAGTTTCTTCATGGTCTTTGTGTCATCTGTTATACTGATGACACGCTGGTGAAGGCAAACGTTTCGGCAGCTAGGTCGTCTCTTGTATCTTGGCGACAGCTCTGGGGTCGTAGATGGGATCCGAGTCGACGATGAAGTACCTGGGACTCGTCCCTAATAGCCGCATTTTCAGTAGTTGACACCCCGGTTGATGGGCGCCGCGAACTTAAAGCGGTTCTCCGAGCAAGATTAGCACCTCTATTTGTGGTGGTTCAAACGTCGTTTGAAAAACTGTTAGAATAGTTAACTGTTAAAGTTCTAATCAGCTTGCACTACGAAATGGTTGTTACGTCAGTCACTGCAGGCCGAATTGTGCGAAATGAGTGGTTTTTATTATTTATAAAATCAAATTTACGTCTTTTGGAAAAAATAAAACGACAATTATGTTCATTATTAAATTGCCTATCCATTAGTATAAGTAGCAAATCAAAATAATGGTTACTTTACGAGGAGTAGCATTTTATAAATCATTATTTCTCATTTCTGTGGTTTCGTTGTGAGGGTATTTATTAAACAATAAGCAACTTAAAAAAAAATATGAAACGACAATTTTGGAGTCAAGAATATGTAGTAATTTAATGTATTTTTTATTAGTTAGTATTTCTTTTGGATAGAGAGGAGTAGGCTCCAAAAAACTGCTCGCTCAAGGTCATTTGCTCGGGGAGCCGCCTTAATCTCGTGGCTACTGCCCAATCTGAGGGGTTCCTTTCAATTCCTGCAGAAGATTCTATATGGGGATCGTACGGTCCATAGCGCCCTATGGAATGCTAGTATGGGCGGACAACTTGACGACCTAAATACTTACCGTAATTTAGCGATGAACCCAGAGAGCGATGGCCGTCAGGGTGATGAGAATAAATCAAACGGTCTCTTTCAAGGCGGCGAGCTTTTTGGCCGGAATGATTATATATTATAGAGAAATAAAGCTAAATATCACACTAGTTTTGTAACAACCGCACTGCGATCGCCAACCCGCCTGCCAAGCGTGGCGATTATGGCAAAAACCCCGCTTTGGGGGAGGCACATGTCCAGCAGTGGACGTCTTTCGGCTGATATGATGATGATCACACTAGTATGAAAGTTTGGTAAAAAGTTATCGAAAGGCGATTGAGAGATGAGAGCGAAATTATATAGAACCAAGTCAGTTTCCGTCAGCTGTTTGAGTGCGCATGAAAACTTGTAAGTAGGTACATGGTTTCCGTCGACCTCGAAAAGGCATAATGCCGGATACCCCGTGAAGTTTTGTGGTGGGCTCTTGAAGAGTAAGCTGTGTCTGGGAAGAGTTGATCGGTGCGATGTAGGTACTCTTGTACAGTAGATGCAGAACCCAAGCCGAGAGGGCACTACCGTCAGCTTCAATGATGAAACCTGGTAATAATGGAAGCTCTCACGGCGGACATTCTGGAAGAGGTTATATGCGTTATACACAAACACCCTCAAACAACCTTATCACGAAGCCGTCAACCAAGCATTCTGTACATCAAACTAAGTAACTTTACACAAAAATTATTGCTAGGAAACGACTTTTTTTTTGGGGTGAAAAATCATGTTTTGTGGTGAAAAATCATGTTTTGTGGTAGAACACAATGTAACGCACTCAAAACATTGTGCTGATGGATGGATTGAATAGTATACGGGGGTCAACCTTACATTAAAAACTTGTATTTAAAAAAAAACTTGTCAAAAAGTTAGAACTTTGACCCCCAATATCTCCGTAACTAGAAGGTTCCCAGGAATCCCAGGTATGGTGTAGAACAAAAAAAATATCTCAATGACGGGGAGAACTAGTGCCTTTCGGCGTTTTTTTAAACCCTTGTTACATGCTGTTTGCCGATGACATTGTGCTGATTATAACTGGTAAAGATTCGAGGTCCAGAGCAGATTGAAATATGATGGCAAAGGCTTTAGAATGTTGGCCTGAAAGAAATACTTGTTTTGCGATTTCGACTTTCTCGCCAGTCCTGTTACTCTTGCAGACCCATACCGTTCTTCTTTGACTTCCGGTACCTCGGCCCCGCGCTGCTTGTCCAAGGGGATGACTATGAAGACCGAAACTTACCTAACGCACCGGAACAACTCTCGATGGGCTCCTCAAGTTAAAGGGGAAATAAGTATACTATTAGAACTGTCGTAATTGTAATGTATGGACCAGGGGCGCTACTCTCTAAACTCTCGCGCACGTGCGAGTGTGAGAGACGGATATCCGAGAACGAAACGTTAGAGAGTAGGGCCTATCGCTGGGCTGGAAAGATGGATGAAATATAGCGGGTCTGCCTACGTAGGTTGTAGCTTGTGGTAGACTGGTCCATCTTTCAATAAGTAGGTACATTGGCAAATCTATAATATTGGCATGTCAGAAGTACCTGCTGTGAAACGAATTTATGAAAGTGTGAACCTTTACTTTATATTTCTAGCACAGTGTGCTGCGCTGGGGTGGCTGCTGCAGGTGCTGAAAACCTCAAACGGCGCAAATACAATAATTTCATTGGTAATTATGTGTTTGAGCCGTTTGGGGTTGAAACACTAGGGCTTAGTTCTAGTTTTAGTTACCTACTGTAATTGGTTTAGAAATACAAACGTTGTAATTAAATATAAATAATGCCCCTTGTCCCTGCAGTTGTGGTCGTCGCAACACGTTTTCTTCTTCCATTCCCCCCTATCAGACGTCACGGCATCATTTACTCCTTTCTCTTTCATATCACTCCTCACACAATCTATCTATATTTTCTTTGGCTTTTCTCTCCCTCGCCATCCATCAACATTCATATCCATCACTCTTTTAGTCACATGAGTTTTTTTAATCCCTCCTCATCACGTCCATATGGACGTGATGAGGAGGGATTAAAAAAGCACAAACCTTCTGAGTAAGTTTTGTTTAACAGCAGTCCTCTAGAAACTAATTGCTGAATAAGACTACCATAATTAGCTGATTTGGCGCTTACTCAGACGTTATTCAAGCAATTTGGGCACAAAATTATTCTGCTAATAGCTGTGTAATAGCAACGTAACAGATGAATAAGTTTTGAATAATTATACGACAAGCTGAGTATCGTCTGGATAAAAGCATTTCGTTCTTTTATACAAGTATTACAGCTCTGGGCCTCAAGTCTGCTATTACAATAGTGTCAGAATAGTCGTTCATTGATCTCATAATTGTCGATTTTGACAAGTTTGGTAATCTACTAATTTAGTGGCGTCATTATGGCTTTCCAATGAACAACCACTGACACTCCATTGAAAGAAATGGCATAGAATGGTAATCTCGTACACAATGACAAATGAATGACTGACATAAGCGGTAATCTGCTAAAATTTTGACAGTTCCTTTGGATCATTGACTTATCATTGAAACGTCATTGTGCGGTCATGGTTTTTAATTCGATCGTGGTTGTGGATTATTGAATGGAGACAATGAATTTACTACGAACAAAATATTCTCGAGCCAGCCAACGCAAATCAAGTCTGCTATTACAATAGTGTCAGAATGATCTATCGTTGATCTTCTATTTGTTGATTTTGACAAGTTTGGTAATCTACTAATATAATGGCGTCATTATGGCTTTCCAATGAACAACCACTGTTTTAGAATGGTAATCTCGTACACAATGACTAACATAGAGCGGTAATCTGCTAAAGTTTTGACAGTTCTTTTGATCACTAACCTATCAGTGGAACGTCATTGTGCAATCATTGCTTTTATTTCGATCGTGTTTGTGGAATATTGAATGGAGACAATGAATTCACTACGAACAAAATGTTCTCGAGCTAGCCAACGCAGTGGATGCTAGAGAAAGAAGATGGGCGGAATGCAGAAGACGTCGTCGTGCCCTTCGCTTGACGCGAATGATGGACGTTTTGAGCCTAAAGGGATTATTTGAACCCTTTTAATATATTCCCGAGGCGGAATTTGTAAAGTCGTTTCGCCTTGGAAAGAACTCATAAGGAGGTTAATAAATTGAAGAACTCATTCCCCATTGCAGCGTATTAGAAGCATGTTTCAGGTAAAGACCCATTATTATAAGCAATTTATTGTTTTAGATACTCAATAACAATGATTAGATGCAATAGTTTATGTCAAGAACAGTATTAATTAAATAAAAGTTAAGTTACCTGCGGTTGTACTTATAAAAGTAAATTGATTTTTTCAGGTTGCAGTTCATGCTTTACATTATAGTCGAACAACTGCAGGCAAGATTGTGAATGCATGTTACATATTGCACAACATTCCATACATGGCAAGAGCACCGTTGCCACCTGATGAAGTTTATCTAGAAGTACTTGGCTTGCAATAGGTGATTTACATTCCACATTTCACTTAGAATGAAGATGGAATTTAAAATAATACTGCTATGTTAAAAATCAACATTTAAAATAATCTTTATTTCTCATAAACTAAATATTTATTTAACATTTTAAACTTGAATTTCAAGTCAATTGAAAAACCTGAAATGTAAATATAAGTACTACATAAAACAAAAGACAAGTTACAATATCTAATGTAATAATAATAACAAATCAAAATCAGTCTTCATACAAATCAAAAAGATCTTCAATATTTTAATTTTAATCATCATTTGAATAACAAATCACAAATATTACCTTTTAATAAAAATAATAACAGTCATTCATGTCATTAATCACTAATCTGTCTTTTAATTTAGGAGGAAAATAATAATGCAGCACCTAATTATCAAAACCATCAAAGGGTGAATCGGGATCTTCTTGAAGGTCGGGCACTGCAGCAGGCTCTTCTTGACAGACTGTGGAGAAATGCATAAATTAAATTAGCAGGTATGTACTGTAAACCTACCTTAATGTTCTAATGAAGTACGAAAATGCTCTAAGTATTAATAAAATGATTTAACTCTTTGTTACAGATCCACAGTGAACACAGTATTAACAAAATATGATTTAACGTTTCAAGCCCGGGAACAGAACATTGTTATTCCTGTAATTACGGGTATACTTATAGGTTAAAATAAATTAATACTCTTTTTATAAACACTGTTTCATTTAATCATTTTGTCATGACATTATAATTCTGCAGAGTTTGTGTGAAAACAAAATTAAGTTTAATACAAAAGTTGCAACTTCTTTTATAGCATGTTGTGTAACCTAGCGCTTAGTATCAGAGTTACAATCAAGATGTCAGATTCTGGCCAATGTACTACTACTGATTGAGCCTAAACCTAACACAAGCTTAGATGGAGGGGTCATATTAATTATTATAATTTTTATTGTTTTGTTTTCAATGCTCCATAATACTTATTGTGGGTATGTTGGTAGCACACACAATGAGTAGAAGTTCCGATTTTGGGTGAAACCATTACCTAAAGGTGAATGACTTACCTATAAATCAACAGTAATTAGTAATTACCTTTTTTGGCACACAGTGGCCTCTATGGTTCACCATTTTTTCTGTGGTGGAGCTGTCCATCAATGCAGCAGCTGAGTTGTTGATGGCCTGCCCGAGCATGTTTTAAAGTCGCCTCGTTCCTGGCTTCAATAGCATCCAGCCTTGATTGAGCAACATCGAGAGGGTACATGGTCTGTTTCTATAAAAAAATATATATTTTGTAACATCGGGCGACATACTTTGCCCATAAAGTGGGGCGTTAATGGTCAAAACAAATAATTGCAAGATCTTTACCTTCGATAAACTTCGCCCTTCATTGGTGGTTTTAATACAATTATTCAAGTGGAGCCGAAATTTACTCAATTATCACCATTTTGTATAAAATCAATAAATATAGGCTTCTCGGTCAGTGGGTCGTCTTAGGGGTAAAAATATACAAACAAAAATCTAACTAGACAATCAAATGAAAATAAATACAATAACATAACACCGGCCGCTAGATACAAAAACAAATAAACGTCAGTTAACAGTAATGCCACATTTGACTTTGACATATAAACAGATAAAATATTAAATTTACATTAATCCGCGTTGAAAATTTTAATGTTTTTTCCTATTTACGAACTTTTTATTAATTCAGATGGCTTAAAACACTAATAAATAATATGTAAATAAATAAATAAATGAAATCTGGCATGAATAAATGTTCAAATGTAATAGTAGTTTTTCGAAAATCATTTCTACTAACGGGTCTTATATTAATGGCAATACAACAAAGTCATTACAACACGAGACCATTGTCCGGACAATGATCGATCACTATGAATTTAGCAGACTACGAACTTTTACCAAAATGACAATAGGATCGTGTTGGACTGACGAAGAGCGTTATATAAAGAGCATTATTCTAAGCAATTGTTCTAAATACTCATGATGAGTGATTATTAGAATAAAAAATAGAATTAATTTCTTACTTTATAAATTTAGATGCTCTATTTCTTGTTTATGTCAAGAACAGTAATTAAATATAAGTTAATCTACGTTTACCTAAATAAATAAATATTGCTCGACATTACACACAGCGCCATCTAGTGCCACACTAAGCAACGAGGCTTGTATCGTGGACACCAGATAGTTAATATCTACATAGATACTTTTTGTTTGTAAATACATACTTAATATACATATAAACATCCATGACTCGGAAACAAATGTCCATGCTCATCACACAAACATTTGCTCCGACCGGGATTCGAACCCGGAACTATCAGACTGTCACAGCTTCTATCCAAACACTATGGATTCCATGCCACAATCTTGGTGCGTCATACAGTTTATAGGTTATGTTTGGGATGCTTTGAAAATTATCTAGGCACGATGTTGCCTCGTGTAATATAGTCTGCGGCATACCGCAATTGCCGCTCACCGTGGTTAATTGCATCATACCAAAAGATGACGCACGCCACAATATGTAGCTCGCTGCAATGCCGCACAGTGATGCCCCCCGGCGTAAAGCTACCTTTAGAATATCATTGGGGGCAACACTGTGCGGCATTGCAGCATGCTACATGTTGTGGCGTGCGTCGTATTATGGTGTGCTACAAATAACGATACAATGCAGCAATTGCGGTATGCGGCAGCGTATTTTACGCCGAGGCAACATCGTGCCTTTTTCAAAGTATCATGCTGTATATTTTATTGGAGTGTTTTGGTCTACCAACTTGATTGATTGAGGGGACAAGACACCGTAGATTATGGCTGATGAAGTAACTTTAGCAGCATGACGCAAGGTGTTGCCAAGCCACACGATTCTTGCCACAATGTGTAACATTTTAAAATATTGTAGCATGCGGCCATGTGGCATGCTGCAATATCGCATAGCGTTGCCCCGGCGTAAAGCAGCCTTTAGAGTTCAACAACTGCAGGCAAGATTGTAAATGCATGTTACCTATGGGTTAAAATCATCATCTGCCTGCCTAGCCTTTTCCCAACTATGTTGGGGTCGGCTTCCAGTCTAACCGGATTCAGCTGAATACCAGTATTTTACAAGGAGCGACTACTTAACTGACCTCCACAACCCAGTTAGTACTGGGAAATACGATACCCCTTGGTAAGACTGGTTGTCAGACTATATGGGCCACTGACTACCTACCTGTAACGACTGTCAAAGATCTACAAATGACAGCTGGGACCAACAGCTTAACGTGCTTTCCAAGGCACGGAGGAAACTCGGTGTGTAAGGGTGGTCACCCATCCACAGACCAACTTAGGCAAGCACGGCTTAACCTAAAGATTGACCCGAGCGGCTGTTATTACATAGCCACGAGCTCCTCCACTTAGGGGTTAAAATATACAAACTAAAATCTAACTAGAACACTCAAATGAAAATAAATACAATAACAAAACACCGGCCGCTAGAAACAAAAACAGATACACGAGAGTAAACTATAATGTCACATTTGACTTTGACATTTATACAGATAAAATATTAAGTTTTACATTAATCCGCGTTGAACATTTTAATGTTTTTTCCTATTTACGAACTTCTTATTAATTCAGATGGCTTAAAACACTAATAAATAATATGTAAAAATATATAAAATGAAATCTGGCATGAATAAATGTTCAATTTTAATAGTAGTTTTTCGAAAATCATTTCTACCACCGGGTTTTAAAAATGGCAATACAACAATATCATTCCAACACAATTCTATCACGAGACCATTGACCGACCAGTGATCTATCATTATGAACTTAGCAGACTATGAACTTTTACCAAAATGACAATGGCGTCGTGTAGGAATGACGAATTTTATAAAAATAGCAGACTTGGGGCCCTGTTAGCCAGATGATGAATGAATGATGAATGAACTTTATGCTTATGTCCTTCAAAGCTCTGATATTCAGATGATACACAGCATTTAGCTTATTTTAGTATATTTTTATCAAGTACTATTCAAATTAAAATTAAATTGACAAATACAATTAAGTTAGGACTGTGACAGCAGAAGTCAAGCTTTGGCCAAATTATTGTACCGATCGGTAAGTAAATAATTTTACCCTTATTTAATGCCTATAGAAATAAATTGTAGGTGCGCATGCAACTTTACCGTGTATTTACATATATATTTCGTGTAAAATTTTCACGCGCCACCTGATAAGCCGGGTTTTTGAAAAATAAACAACATTTCGTCAATTGGTTTGTTTTCGCGAGTGAAATATTTTTTATGAATTATGCAATTTAAGGGTTAAAAAATAACTTTGTAATAATTTTAAAAGAATATTATAACGATTTCGTTATTGAAATTGAGTATTTGAGTATAAAATTCCACTTATTTAATAGGTTATGTTATTCAATATTATGGCGACTCTCAGTCTGACTAAAATCTGCTTGCACAGCGGCTTCTCGTCTTATGTCTGCATAAAAGACCTTATGTATCCACTTAATAAGCTGTTCTCTGGTTAAAAGTGATCTTCACACAACATATTTGCGATGGTACTCCCTTATATCTCCTAAAAATTTTTGTCCGAAAATCATTATCCATAAAACGTTTGCTATAAACTTCAGTTACCATAATGTTCAAAATCCCGAAATTTTGTTTTACATAATTATCTTTATTTCTAAAACTGTTCTGTCATAATATCGAATACTATAATAATTGAATCTTCTAATTGTATATGCCATAAAGTCAATTATCCTAAGTATTATATAATATAATGTGTATTATTCCTAAAGTCCATATAAGTGTAATACAATTTTTGGTCCTAAAACGTTTGCTAAAAATTAGGTTTTAGTGACAGAAACGAATCGCTGTAAATCCGACCCCACGCAGTCTTGTCTGCCCTACCCCTAGAGTGTAATTTAAAATCGCGTAGGCGCGGAGGGGCGAGGCGGCCCGCGAGTTGAGGAGCAGGTGGTTGTAACACTCGCCGCCGCTGCTGAGGCTGGCCGGCGAAGCCGGCCAGCAAGCCGAAGCTGCGGTGGTGAGCGTTAAACACATCTGCGACGATAAGCTCGCGTGGGACCGCCGGAGCTCCGCAGCGCCGGAGCCGTGACAGAAACCATGCCTGCTGCATGTTGCTTGCTCGCTTGCATGCTGCATGCTTGCTTGCATACTGTATGCGTGCTTGCATGGTTGCTGCAAGCTTGTTGCTTGCATGGTTGCTTGCATGGTTGCTGCAAGCTTGTTGCATGCTTGCTGCATGCTTGCTGCATGATTGCTGCATGCTTGCTGCTTGCTTGCTGCATGCTTGCTGCATGCTTGCTGCGTGATTGCATACTTATTACAGGGAAAAATAAAATCCACATAATTATGTTCACACTCAACTGTTTTATAATGATTGACGGTTTGATTGATTGATTTTCTGCCTCTTAGTGACTACTTATATGAAATGTATGCCAAAACAAAAGAAGATTCTAACTATGAACTTTCTGCGATATGATGGTTCTACTTTTTAATTCTTACAAATTTCATAAGAGCAATATTGTATAAAAATGTGTTGTGTTGAGAGAAGTTCATAGCATAGCAAAAGCTAAGTAATACTTACTTTACTGTAGGTACCCGTAATTACAGACACAATTAAAATAACAATGTTCTGTTCTCTTTTGGGAACGTCTGGGAACATACCGGTTTGTTTTAAAAATATTATTAAGATCTAAACATTTTTTTTTTTAAATTTAGGATTCCTAACTATTATTGAAAACGATTTTAAGTGTTTTGTATATTATTGATTGTAATATTTATGACAAACGGGTTTAGAGCATATTGTATTTAGGAATTTCAATTTTATGGCATGTGATATTATGTGATATTAAGTTCGGGTAAGTTATCATTCGGACAAATGACGATTAGGACAAAAAAAGTTATGGCACTTTAAATTATGAATAAAAAAGTTAGATAATACAATAGAGAACCATTTGCGATAACTGTTCTATAATCACACTCATTCGTACTGTAAATCAAACTATTAGGAGTCAGTCATTAATACTGAAAACCCTTATTGATATTGATATTTTTTATATTTTTTTATTATTGATATTTTTCAGAAAACATGCCGTTTAAAATTGTGTCAACTCGTCGAAGAGGCAAGGTAGAACTATGTACTGTTCCGGAAACATGGGAAGTCAAAGGAATATTGCGTTGGCCTAAGATGTACGGTGATATACTCGCCAAAAATGATAGTACCCAGCCCCAGTCAGATTGGTTGACCTATAATTGTGTAGTGAAAAGAAGAAACTACCGTACATACGAAGAAGCAGATGATGAATTAACAAAAATGTTAGACAGAACTATTATACATATATTACTAGAGAAATATTTTTATTTATGGCCCATTGTTTTAATTTATTACGAAATATTAAATTCTTTTCATATTCCGTTTCACTTTTTACAAAATTATTGGAACTCTCATCACTATCTTCAGACGCCTGAATTGATTTATAATCTTCAAACAAAGTAGATTCATAGTCATTTCTTACGGAACCCGTTTCTATCGATTGTGGTCGCACTAGATTTGTACTTGGATCAAATGAACTGGAAGAACTTATTGTCTCAGTCGTTTGTTTGGCACAAATAGAGTTTTTATGTTTTCATAGTCCCGCAAGCACTTTCTTCGTATGCCTCCTGTTCTTTTTCTATTTTTCCATGAACTGGAGTACTTTTAAGCAATTTTTTTTAAAGGGAGAATTTTTTTACAAGCCCTCAATTGTAGCGCCGAACTCAGTCATTTATGTCACTACTAGCCGGTAAATTCTTACTAATGTTGCAGAATAGTTCTTCTAGCTTTAAAAACGTCTTCTTTTCGTGAATACCCAGCAAACTTCTGCATAAGAATCTGTTACTATTGCTTTTACCACAATTAGCTACACATGAAGGTAATTTCGTACTTAAAGCGGTATAAAGTAGTTATAACAGCTATCATAATTTCTGTTAAGTTACTATATGCTTCATAACAGAAACAACACCAACTTTATACTGCAGCTGAATAACTGTCAAAATGTGAGTGTAATACAGCTAAAAGAGAACAGAACCAAATTATCCAGTATCATGCTTGATAATGGAATTTTATACCAGTGTTATACAAAAGGTTACACACACTCTTGAGTAACAGGTCTGTTTATGATGACTATTCAGCTTTAAGAAATAAAATCAGCATATTACATAACTAACTCATCTAAAAGCATTATTATAGCAAAAAAAAACTTTAATACAGAACTTGGCAATACACTCAGCTTGTATACATTTATAATAAAGCTTAAGCCTGCATAAGGTTAAATTGTTGGCCAATTATCTGACTTGTGTGCTGCCTGATATACCACGACTGATCCTTTCAATTTTTCTGCAAGTCGAGGTGCTTCTTTCAAGCTAACTCTAATCTAATATGATCTATACCATACCTACTTTACCTATTCTGTCACTCCACACTTACATCTCAACATTCTCATCTCGACTAGATGCAATCGTTCATCCATCTTCTTCACAGCCTAGCATTCTCATTGTCACAATAGGAACGTTACGACACTAATCAACAACAACAACAACAGCCCATAACGTCCACTGCTAGACATAAGCCTCTCCCATGATGGGAGGCCAAGGAATTTACCGTAATCTCCACGCTTGGCAGGCGGATTGGAGATCACAGTGATGAAAGACTAACAGAAAACGCTGCTGCCCATTCTCAGGTCTACGGAGGCGCAAGGTGTTCTGCCTCAGACATTAGTCTGGTAGTAATGGGTTGGTTCTATTCTACTCTGCCGGATACCACACGGCTAATGACGGCTAATGACACTAATCACGGCTATGATATTATTCTTGAATGTTAAATAATGTTCTCTTGCAGTGTTCGAGCGGAGGCTGAGGCTACTTACCCGTTATCTCCCGAACAGGTTCAGTTCTACAGAGACAATGGATACCTGCTCATCAAGAAGCTGATCGGTATACCAGCGTTGAACAGCTACAGGTATCATGTCGTTGTAATCGATAAAAAATAAATACAGTTGATTGCGTAGTTATTATCTAATTGTTAAATACGCATTTATGTCAAGGGTAGGTGTAAGTAGTAACTATAAATTAATTTCGATCAATGAACCGAGGCCTAAATTATCGATTTTCCAAACAGAATACAAATTCGTTTCAATGAAACACTGGTTGGTTAATTATAGAATGTTCGTTCGAAGTGTTCTCACATACATTAAAAGACATTGTTAGTTTTTTATGAAAAGTAATATTTTGTTATTTTTAAATCACCTCCCTACCTAGGTGGACAGTTCAGTTCATATTAAATCCAAATATTATTTGTCTGTTTCTCCGTAAGGCCTAGTACAGCACGATTCAAACTTAATGGCGGCTCGGAACATCGTATGTGCCGCTGCGCAGATCGCAATTTTAAGGTATCAGCGGGACGTAGAGGGGAGTGCCGGCGGGGCACATCCCCGCGCGCTCTCTCTCTCACCCGCACTCGCCCTACGCGTCGTCGTTTTAGTGTGTGAGTTACGTCTGTATTCTGCACACGCGCGCGATTTTCTGCATAAGTACAGTCGAGCTCAGAATAATTTGTTGTTGTTTGTTAACTGTTTTTTTTTTGTTATTGTTTTGTTAAGTTTTTTTTCCGTTCGTTATTTCCGTAAAGTTTAAAGACTGTTTTTGGTTGTGAGGAAAATATTTTGGTATTTATTTGTAAAATGCCTCGCGGACGATACAACGTTTTACGCAGACAAGCGAGAAAAATGGTTTATAATGTCATCCAATTTATGAAAAAGGAGAATGAAGACGGCGTTCAAATTCCTTTGAACCTAGTTCAAAAACAGGCGGCGGCAGCTACAGGCGTCTCACTAAGGACTGTGCAAAGAATATCTGCAACAGCAAATGAATCGGACATGGTAGCCATTTTTCGCACTCCTGGCAAAAAAAAGAAGGGAGTCAAGAGAGTGACAGGTATTGACGGCTTCGACCAAGGTGTCATCAAAAGGTGCGTGCACAACTTTCATATTACTGAAAAGGAATTGCCGACACTCAAGCAATTAAAACGAAAGTTAAAAGAGGATATTAATTTCAACGGTTCTATAACCAGCTTAGGCCGAATATTGAAACGATTGGGGTTTCAATGGAAGAAAGCCCAAAATGAGAGAAAAGTTTTAATAGAACAATCAAATATTCGGTTACAGCGCATCGAATATCTGCATAATATCTCGAAGTATCGCTCGGAAGGCAGACCCATTGTATATACTGACGAATCATATGTCGATTCTACCCACACCAAGTCGATGTCTTGGGGCGATGAGACACTTAAGGGAATCAAAAAAAAAATATCAAAAGGTCAACGAGTAGTAATCGTACACGCGGGTTCTGAAGCTGGTTTTGTGCCCAACGCACTTTTAATGTTTAAGGCGGGTACAAAAACTGGCGACTATCATGATAATATGAATTATCAAAACTATGAAAAATGGATTAGAAATCAACTCGTTCCAAATTTGCCAGCAAATTCAGTACTTGTGGTAGACAATGCTTCTTATCACAATAAACAAGAAGATCCTGCACCTACCTCAAATTCAAGAAAAGCAGTTATGCAATCTTGGCTTCGTGAAAAAAATATTGAATTTGAAGATACAATGCTGAAGCCACAACTGTACAAGTTAATCGCGCAAAATAAAGATCGCTTCAAGAAATTCAATATTGATAAAATACTTAAAGACAATAACCACACAGTGTTACGCCTTCCGCCTTACCACCCCGATTTAAACCCCATCGAAATGGCATGGGCAGCAATTAAACAATACGTTGCAAAAAAAAACGTAAACTGGAACGTAAATTCGGTCATGGAATTGATCCAGCAAAAAGTTAGTGAAATGGGGGAAAATGAATGGGGGGCATTGTGTCGAAAAGTGATAAGGATAGAGGAAGATTATAAAAAAAGTGACGTTGTCATCGACAGATTGACGGACGAATTTATTATACATGTCAGTGACGATGAATCCGATACCGAGTATACTGACTCTGAATCTGAAAAGGAATCAGATTTAAGTGAAGACGAGGGAAGTGATAGTTCCATGGAAGTTCCTTCCACAAGTAAACAAGTTTTTATGGAGGGTGTTCAGCCGTTGTAAAATAAATTTAAAATAAATTTCTTATATTTTTCATAAAACCTATTTTATTTTTCCTTGAACCCTCTCTGTACTTGACAAAATTAACAAATAAATACATAATATGGAGCACTAAAACATACACACAAATTTCAGTTATAAAAATAAATATACGACCTTAGATGATTTTCGACTTGATTGTACATGCGCGAACCTGCACTGGCAGCTAACTTCCGAGCCGCCATTAAGTTTGAATCGTACTGTACTAGTATCTGTTCTGTGGTAAGGCGTACCTAGCATAGAAGAGGTACTACCTACTATCATGTTTCACCTTGGCTCCTGAAGTAGAGAAGCCTTTTGTGGTTGTGGGCGTCAGTAGGACAACATAACCACTTAGGTACCTACTTACTAGGTACCACTAATATTTCACCCGAAACCGACTTAGAAAGGATTCTGTAGTTCGATAACATTTTGAGATTACATCGCGCACGTCTGAGGCCCTACTCTCTAACGTCCGTCCGTCCATCCGTCTCTCTCGCGCACTTCCACAGATGAGTACGAGTGAGAGGGATGGATAGAGACGGACGGACGGACGTAAGAGAGTAGGGCCCCTGTATTTCCCCGAACGATAACGCAGAGATGTACTTATGTTTAGCACCTACTAACCTAATCCAGATTTCGGTTGGTTACTCAGAAATTCCTGAAAGGAAAGACCAGTAACTCTGCCCGATCAGAGAATCGAACCCAGGAAGTTATGCTCAACTCAATTGTTATGTTATTAGACAACGTTTCACGGACGTTTGTAAAGGGCGAGTGGAGAAGGGACGCGTCACTGTCGTCAAAGATCGTGCGCTATGCAAGACTCAGGCCAATGCAGAGGATTATATCAATAAGGTAGGTATCTATATCTATACTTACATATAATAAAACAGTAACGAAAGAAAAACTGTACATTGAGAATTTTCAAGAAAAAATAAGTGGCTTTTGTTAGAATAAACGTAACTGATGACAAAAAGTGACTTTAGAATTTTTGTCTGTTTGTCTGATTCCTTGCCCGTGGTTAGGATATAGGTAATCACTCGTGTAGTCGTGTGTCCATGGGCGCCGCGCCGGTAGAATTATTTCCAGGTGAGTGCATCTTCAGTTCCATTAAAAACAGCTCGAAACATACAGCCGAACATACAGATCAGCTAAAATGTATAAATATGTAGGCTGTACCTACATTACCTACAGTTCGGCTGCTCCGAACATTGCCGAGGTTTCCCGAGCTGCTCGGCAGGCGGCTCGACACGCTGCCGCCTCCTCCCCGCGCGGTACAGGCGCCCCTCGGTCGCCCTCGCCAGTCCACGCTTACCAACGTACCGGTCTGCATACATTTTATATCGCTCCGCGCAACAGAGTTAAACTTGTACTTTTATCTATACAGTGATAGACTAATAAACTTTATTATAATTGTTAGAGCTGTGTTTACTGTGAAGAGTTCCCGAAACCTCCAATACACACATAACACTCTACAGTGGTGACCCCGAGAAGTTAACACGTGCGTGCGACAATAGTGCTAAGTACCTAATTCAGTGGACGTGGACTCATAAATTGTTACTGTGAAATAACTCGACCAATAAAATGAGTAATACCGAGCAGGTGAAAGAAAACGATGGACAGCAATCTCAAGATGTTTTTCGAGTAGGTGTGCGCGTTCCGCCATTTTGGCCGGAGAAGCCCGCTATTTGGTTCGCACAAATAGAAGGGCAGTTCGCTATATCTAATATTACGGCGGACACAACTAAGTTCTATTACGTAGTTAGTCACCTCGATCCGCGGTACGCAGCAGAGGTGGAGGATATTATAGTTAATCCACCAGCGGCCGATAAGTACTTATTATTGAAGGCTGAGCTCATAAAACGACTATCGGAATCCCGCGAAAAAAAAGTGCATCAACTGCTGACACATGAAGAGCTTGGCGACAGGAAGCCGTCGCAGTTCCTCCGACACCTGCAGCACCTCGCTGGTCCGAAAGTACCTGAAGAGTTTTTAAGAACGATATGGTCGAGCCGCCTGCCGAACAACATACAGTCCATAATCGCATCTCAAGCATCCGCGCGTCTCGATGTGCTAGCTGATCTCGCCGACAGAATACACGATGTCGTGCCAAGAGGTCATCAAGTTGCGTCGACATCAACACATGGGGTGAGTGAAATGGAAACTATGTGTAAACAAATGACCGAGCTAACGAGGCAAGTCCAATTGCTAACGGAAAAGGTCAATGAACTTTCCCGCCCAAGCCGATCAAATGAACGCAAAAACCGCTCGAAATCCCGCCAAAACCGATCTCAGTCACGTAGTAAATATTCAACATGTTGGTACCATTACAAGTTTGGTGCAAAGGCCACAAAGTGTGATCAGCCATGTGATTTTCAGCCGGAAAACTGCACAAGCAGTCAGTAATGGCGGCTGACGACTGCTCGACGTGTAAAGGCCGCCTATTTATCACTGATAAACGTACAGGAATACAGTTTCTCGTAGACACGGGTTCAGATGTTTGTGCCTACCCTAAATCATATTTACGTAATCAGCTGCAACTACAACATAGTAATAAATGTACCTACGAACTTGTCGCTGCAAATGGCACCCCGATACCTACATACGGTACATACCAACTAAATCTCAACCTCGGATTACGTCGTGAGTTTTCCTGGAAGTTTATTATTGCTGACGTTTCCAGACCAATCATAGGCGTCGATTTTTTAAGTTTTTATAACTTATTAGTCGACTGCAGACAACAGAAATTGATCGACACAATAACAAACTTAACCGCGGGCGCGCCTTCATCTCACGGACTAACACACGAACTGCTGTCATTGAAAATGTTTACAGGTCATTCAACCTACCTAGACTTATTACGATGTTATCCGGAAATAACAAGACCAGCTGGATCACAAAATGTGCCAATACATAATACCAAACACCACATAAGAACAACGTCTGGCCCACCGGTAACATCACGACCACGTCGTTTGGCACCGGATCGTCTGAAGATCGCGAAAAAGGAATTCGAGGAAATGCTACAAATTGGAACCGCTCGTCGCTCTGAAAGCCCCTGGTCGTCCCCATTACATCTCGTGCCCAAAAAAGACGATGGCTGGAGGCCATGTGGCGATTACAGGCAATTAAATGCACGAACAGTACCTGATCGATATCCAGTGAGGCACTTACACGACTTTGTATACCAACTCTCAGGATCTACCGTATTTTCCAAAATAGATTTAGTAAAAGCATTTAATCAAATACCAGTTTTTGAAGATGACATAAAAAAAACAGCGATCACAACACCGTTCGGACTTTTTGAGTTCACTGCCATGACCTTCGGTTTGAGGAACGCTGCGCAGACTTTTCAAAGATTTTTAGACGAAATACTTCAGGGCTTAGACTTCACATTCGGATATCTGGACGATATCCTCGTGTTTTCAAAAGGGGAGACAGAGCACGTTGCACACTTAACAAAAATATTCGACCAACTAAAGAAATATGGAGTTGTGATAAATACCAACAAATGTGTCTTAGGTGCTAGTGAAGTTACTTTCTTGGGTTATCACGTATCTGCAGATGGCATACGTCCCCTCCCAGAAAAAGTGAAGGCGATCCAGGAATACCCCCTCCCTAAAAATGCTAAGGAGTTGCGAAGATTTCTAGGGATGATTAACTTTTACAGAAAATTTCTCCCTGGCGCCGCTCAAATCCAAGGCCCTCTCAATCAAGCTTTAAGTGGCCCTAAAATCAAAGGAACGACGCCCATCATCATAACACCTGAGATACAAAAAGCGTTCGACGCGTGCAAAAATAACTTGCTAGAAGCCACTCTCATCTCTCATCCTGATCCGCAAGCTGAGTTAGCACTTTTTACCGACGCTTCAGACGTGGCCATCGGAGCTGTCTTACAACAGCAGATAAATAACAGCTGGCAACCACTAGGATTCTTTTCCCGCAAGTTATCTCCTGCTCAGACAAAACATAGCACTTACGACCGTGAATTGCTCGCAATACATGAAGGAATAAAATACTTTAGGTATATGGTCGAAGCGAGAACATTTAAAGTGTTCACCGATCATAAACCCATTACGTTCGCCTTCACAACAAGAAGAGACAACTGCTCACCTCGTCAACACCGCTATCTCGATTACATCTCGCAATTCACAACAGACATCAACCATATATCAGGAAATGACAACGTAGTCGCCGACGCATTTTCACGACTGGAAAGCATCGACACTACAATCAACTACAAAGAACTGGAAAAAGAACAGGAAAACGATCAAGAGTTACAGAGTTTGCTACAAAATAACACGGTGTTACAGTTAGAGAGAGTGAGAACTATGGATGCCTATATTTACTGTGACCAGTCTACTTCACGTCCTAGGCCATTCATCACACCAACTTTCCGAAAAGCAATCTTCAACAACCTGCACAATCTCAGTCATCCAGGCCCTAACGCTACAGCCAAACTAGTATCAGAACGGTTTGTGTGGCCTAAGATTCGTCGTGACTGCAAAACATGGGCTCAACAATGCACTGATTGCCAACGCAACAAAGTTACCCGCCATACCTACTCTCCTCTTTCCTCATTTCCTGTGCCTTCCAACCGTTTTTCCCACGTCCACCTTGACATAATAGGCCCAATGCCACTTTCTTCTGGTTTCAGGTACTGCCTTACAGCTGTAGACAGGTATACTCGATGGCCAGAAGCGTACCCTCTAGCCGACATCACAGCGGAGACCTGCGCTAGCGCTTTCATTTCTGGCTGGGTCGCTCGCTTTGGATGTCCAGAGAAAATAACCACTGATCGAGGAAAACAATTTGACTCGCAGCTGTTCCAGTGCATGTCGTCGATTATAGGCGCCTATCATTGTCCCACGACAGCTTATCACCCTCAGTGCAACGGCCTCGTGGAGAGAATGCACAGACAGCTGAAAGCCGCCATAATGTGCCACAACAACGCGCAATGGTCGGAGGTACTTCCTCTTGTTCTCCTGGGTATGAGAAGTGCCTGGAAGGATGATCTACAAGCATCTTCAGCTGATTTGGTGTACGGCGAGCCACTCCGGTTACCTGGTGAGTTCATAAAACCAGTAACACACAACATCGTGAATGGAGCAGACTTTGCAGGACGGTTAAGAAAACACATTTCGAGACTGTCACCTGCATCAACATCCGGTCATGGTGATAAAACGTTTTACGTACCTAAAGACCTTAACACAGCCAGTCACGTCTTCCTGCGGAAAGGACCTCTAAAGAAGTCATTAGAATCACCTTATTCTGGTCCACACAGGGTCATAGAAAGAGGATCTAAAACCTTTACCATAGACGTCCAAGGGAAACACACAACTGTAACCATCGATAGGCTAAAACCAGCCTACATGAACAACAATTTTGGCTCGAGAATACCACCATTATCAGCAACGCCATCAGCTTCATCACCAACGCCATCAGCTTCATCACCAGCGCCATCAGCTTCGTCACCAACGCCAACAGCTTCATTGCCAACGTTGCCTCTGCCACAGCCGGAAACCACCACAAGAAGCGGGAGGACCGTTAGATTCCCGCGACACCTTTCTCACTATCGACCGTGAACCGGTCTCAGCGGGGGAGTGATGTAGGCTGTACCTACATTACCTACAGTTCGGCTGCTCCGAACATTGCCGAGGTTTCCCGAGCTGCTCGGCAGGCGGCTCGACACGCTGCCGCCTCCTCCCCGCGCGGTACAGGCGCCCCTCGGTCGCCCTCGCCAGTCCACGCTTACCAACGTACCGGTCTGCATACATTTTATATCGCTCCGCGCAACAGAGTTAAACTTGTACTTTTATCTATACAGTGATAGACTAATAAACTTTATTATAATTGTTAGAGCTGTGTTTACTGTGAAGAGTTCCCGAAACCTCCAATACACACATAACACTCTACAAATAACACCTTTTTGTACTTATGTTCACAAATAAAGATTGATTTGATTTGATTTGAAACTTTTTGCACTCCGCCTCAGATATGTTAAGATTTTCGTTTGTCAATTCGAACAAGAAGTGATTTTGACGATTTGTAGAACCACCTGGAGCTTGATAGGTTTATTAGGGACAACACCCTTTAGACGGACAACTTTATATTTTACTAGCAGTTGCCCACGACCTTCATCCGCGTGAAATTATTATAAAACAAGCCCGTGACTTCGATCGCGTGCAAATTTTGATGTGTATGTGTGGGACTAAAATATAGCCTACGACCTATTCAGGTCAGTGGGTCGTAGGGCACTATGAAAAACAGACTTAAAAAATGTCGCGACCAATTTCGAGGTACTTAACGGTTACAGTTCTAACCACAGAAATCTTAATTATTATTAAGATTTCTATGGTTCTAACCTAACTTAAGGATCCTTTTTTTTTTTTTTTTCGGATGGGAAATCATCAAATAACCCCTCCCGCTCTGGGCGGAGCAGGAGGGAGTGTCAGACTTTTACTGACTAAAACCCATCCATGTTCCTTCATCGCCCTTTGTGTTCCGGGGCCACGGTATCTCTTTCGAACAGTCCCGCAACCCCGGCAGGCATCGGTCCCTACGGACCCCTTCCCTTTTGCTGACTCTCTTTGAGGCGCGCATGGAACACGAACGCGCCGTCGACACGGCCTGTCGTCATGAGACGGACGGACGGCGAGCTAGCCCATAGCCCACCGTCCACAGGCCCGCGCCTACGGTGGCCGGGGGCCACGTGGTGGTGGCCCCCGACGCCCGGGGCGTCTCCCGCGGCGGCCGGGACGTTGAGAGGTTCTCTCCCGCCACCTCCTTCTCTAGCATTACTGCTTCGCAGAAGGAGGTGACGGCGTCCCATTCCGTCTCGCTCCGGACCATGGCTTGCACCAGGGCTGGACGCGAGAGCAGTGGCGTAGCGAGGGGGGGGGCGGAGGGGCGGATCGCCCCGGGCGCCACCATTAGAAGGGCGGCAAAATACTCTTGAAGGTGAGCTTGAATTGACTACTCAAAGAGCTGCATTTGAACGTGGTACAGAAGCTAGTACTAGTGCCACTTCAAGTCAAAAACCGAATAAACCAGCTGTAGTTGGTGTTGGTGAGCAATCGGAATTGCTGGTGGAAGACGGAAACTCCGAAGTGATTGATACTCTTGACAGTCAGGATGAATCCATCAGGTTACAAAGATATTGGAACTTGGCCTATTTCAACTCCCGATAACTTGTGATTCGAGGCTACAAAGCAGTACAGAACCTTGACTGTAAGTTTGCTGAAGTGATTCGGCCAGGGCCTATAGATTCTACCAATGCTGCAAGGGGCCCAAAGGTGTAACAAGAAAATTAAGCTGCGATTGGTTTTTCCGAACTTTACCAAATGGCGAAGATTCTGAGATCTTGGATGGCCTATTCCCCCTTTTAAGGAATCAACAGTTTCTGCTGCCGTTTGTTTAAGGATGCCAGCCATAAACCTGGACTCGATAGTATTAAATGGTAGTATTAAGTACATGAACATGAATCTATCCCAGCCAATGCTTCTGGATTGGCACTCCTATTGGATTTACGCATGATCAACCTGCTGAAATAAATTAGTAGTCTTTGCCTCGAGGCTTTAATATTAATAGTTTAATAGGCAATTATGTGGCGTAGGTACATACACAAGGTTGCAAAAAATAGAGCATGTGGAAGTGATCTCCTCTTTCCTCTTCCGAGTAAACATGTAAAATTGTCGAGCTCGCTTCGCTCGCTCTTGCAGCTTGTTTTCTTTTGAATCTTACCTTAGTATATCAACCACCCAAGTCACCCAAGTAACTCCGGTAGTTCAAAACAATTCTGACCTCGGTAGGTAAACTGTTAAATTTCAGACTACTTTCTCAAGACTTTGTCTAAAAGTCGACCAAGTAACTCCTGTATGAAGGGGCGAAGCAATTCTAATCTGTCCAAGGTAGGGTGTTAATGTTTTTTACATATCTCTTGCTCTGTAAGTACACCCTTACACCCCTGAATGCCGGGGTGTATGACTATCATTACAGCATAAGTTTTGGAATTTGAAAAAAGAACTGTCATACTCATACTGCACGAAGAATATTTTTAAAAAGTTAATTTTTTTTTTCTCGGTATCGATTAATTACTCGAATCGGAATCTAGACAATTTATTTTATAAAGATTTTATTTTAAATATGGAACTATTTGTTTCCACATCGTATGTTAGATGGAATCGATTTAAAAATCAAACTGGCCAGCAAGATTTGACGCGCTTGCGTGCGTGAAAAAAAAAAGGCAGTCTGCTAGTAGGCGCCAAAGCATCGCGAAAATAATTAATTTTCTTGTTTGAGTTCTTTTTCAAAAGTTTTAAACATGTCTAGTGACGAGGACATAGATCTAACGCCCGATTTTATTAAAGAAAGGGCAAAAACAGTTGTCGAAAATATATTACCGCCGAACTCGAAAGAAAGATATGTAAAGGCATACGACGAATTTATGAAATGGCGGTCAGAAAAAAAAGTGAAATCTCTTTCTGAAAGTGTTTTTATATCATATTTTGATGAATTATCTAAGAGGCTACAACCTTCCAGTTTATGGTGCTTTTATTCCATGCTAAAATCTACAATGATGACAAAACATGACGTGAATTTGAAAGATTTTTCTAAACTTACTGCTTTCTTGAAAAGGCAGTCTGACGGCTTTAAAAGCAAGAAATCGAAGGTATTTACTGCAGAAGAAGTACAGAAATTCTTAAATGAAGCTCCGGATGAAATTTATTTAGCAATAAAGGTACCTACGTATTTACTTGCCCTTTTTAATAAGTTACCAAAATATTTCACAAAAATACTATGCGAATTTGGTGCCTTTAATACAACTTATGTCTTTTTTACAGGTTGTTCTAATTTTTGGGATATCGGGAGCCTGCAGAACCGTGGAATTGACAAACTTGACAATAGAAAATGTAGAAAAACATAACAAATTACTACTCATAAAACTGCCTAACACGAAAACTAAAATTGACCGGTCATTTGTTGTGCATGAAGAATTTGCAAATTATGTTGAAAAATATCAAGCTCTTCGGCCTGAAAACGTGGATACAAATCGTTTTTTTCTTAATTACAGTAAAGGAAAATGCCACAGACAAGTAATAGGAAAAAACAAATTTACAGGCATGCCAAAGCAAATAGCCACATATTTAAAACTGAGTAACGTAGAGTTATACACCGGGCATTGCTTTCGCAGAACATCAGCGACTCTATTGGCTGATTCGGGAGCCAACCTCACTCTGTTAAAAAGGCACGGCGGCTGGAAGTCCAGCAAAGTGGCCGAAGGTTATATCGAAGATTCGATGGCAAACAAAAGCAAAATTACTTCTAAAATAACAGAAAATATAAACTTAAAATCACCACGTCAAAGCACATCATCTGAGCCATTTTTTAATGAAGAAAATAGTACCAGTCAACTGCCGCCATTTACGATGCAAGAACCTCAAGTCACTCAAACTCAAGTCTTATCATCACAAACTCATATTCAAACTATAAATATACCTAAAAAGAACGTGACCATATCTCTTACAAATTGTAATAATTTTACTATTAATTTTAATTAAATACACATTTTTTTCTTCTTAATAAATGTTCATTGAAACCTGCTGTCTTGTTGTTTACTTACCTCACAATCGATATGTAAAGCAGAGTATTTATCTCGGGCGTAAGCATCAATTGCATACTCGGGTTAATTAGCGCCTTCGCTTCGCTCAGGCGCCAAAAACCTCGTATGCAATTGATGTCATACAGCCCTTGGTTAATAATCTACTATTGAAGCGAGTTGCATTTTTTCTTGAAATTGTCTCCATAACATCTATGAATAAAAGGAGTAAAGAAAAGCTAACTTGAACCTAACCAATCCGAGGTTACCGAGGTGCTTAAATTTTTGAAGTGGCTATTGCATTTTAGATTATTAGAAGCACTTCAGACGCATCCGTAAATAGTGAACTTACAAATCAGTTTTTAATTTTTAGACCGGGGGGGGGTCTAAAAGCTGGTGACGCCCTTGGGCAGGCCATGTTTCCGAGTCATGGATGTTTATATGTATAATTAATAAGTATTTATTTACAAAAAAAAGTATCTTATGTAGTCTATCAACTATCTTGTGTCCACGACACAAGCCTCGTTGCTTAATGTGGCACTAGATGGCGTTGTTTGTTAATTATTAGCGATATTTATTTTTTATTTTATTTTATTACTTTTACGACGTCAAAAGGGCGGCGAATTATTACTCCGCCCCGGGCGACAGTCACTTACGCTACGCCACTGCGCGAGAGGTCGCCGCCGCCGATCGCCGCTTCGAGGACACGGCGGTGCTCCGCCCACGCGGGGCACACCTCCACCGTGTGTTCCACCGTGTCCTCCGGTCGATCCTCACAATGGAAGCACCCGGGCGTTTCCTCCCGCCCGATTCGGTGCAGGAACCTCCCGAACACTCCGTGTCCGGTGAGGACCTGCGTCAGACGGAAGGTGAGGACGCCGTGGCGTCTCTCAAGCCACTCCTCAAAGAGGGGACTTAGCGCCACTATCGTGGCGTGCCCTAACTTAAGGATCCCTTCGACATCGTTTTTTGACAAACGGTCAGTCGGAGACAAAAAACACCAAGACACTATTGTCAAAATCGATCAAGCCATTTCGGAGATTAGCCGCAACAAACAGACAAAGATTTAAAAAATGTCCTTGTGTTATACGATTATGTAAATAAGTACCGTTTAAACATTCAGTAAAACATTAATACAAAATTACAACATAAGTAGGTAGGTAGGTAGTGGTACCTACCAGACGGGCTGGTCATTATAAAGTTAAATGACTATAAATTATTCACTTATAAACTAATGTTCAATTAGACATTTACGTATGTACCTAAATAAAGCAAAAATCTTAAGTCTCACGTAGTACCTACCTAGTAATAGCTCAATGATCTTCACATAGATTTCAATTGTTTTTTTAACTTATCATGATTTTGACAACAGGTATACACTACACATCACATTGCATCTAGAATAATGTGCCTAACGTAATAATGAGGTCAAGTGACATCATCAGATCAGCTTCAAGAGCTCCTGATTGGCAAGCATCATTGTTTGGCTTTGTAGATGGATTAAGGATTCTTTTGGGTTTGGAAGTGTAGATAGATTTTGTTGAACTGGTCTTACTTGGCGCGCCTGTAGACTACACAAAAACTCTTTAGTAACTCAACATACCATTAGGTACGCCTGTGCAACTCATAAAGGGTTAGACAAGGTATGCCTCAGTACCAGCTACACTCACATTTAGCTAGTTATGTTTAAGTCACATGTAAAAGGGGGCGAGGGCAAGCCTATTGAGAACCACAGAGGAGAGACTGGAAAAGGCCGGGGAGAACCTCGTCGTCGAGGAAGTCAAAAATTAAAAAAACCCGACTGCGCAAAAAATAACTAAAAATTTTAAATAAAAACTGAAAAGAATGAAACATTTTCTGGAGACAGGAAATATTGACTGCAACAGTCGGGACCCAATCTAGACTAAAATCATTACATCCAATATGGGTCCCGATTCCGACGCAGTCGGGTTTTTTTTTTTTATTTTTTTTTTTACACTTTTTAGTAACATAAATATACCATTTTAAAATGCTCGTCATGAGCCCTTTATCCAGCCGTTCAGGCTACAGAGCGTGTCAAACATTTGAATTTGGCGCCAGAAATCAACCATTTTGTTTTTTTTTTATATACCCAGTGTCACTCTCACGGTAAATACGAATCTAACGACACCTCTCAAGCTAAAATCCATCGAGCCGTTCAGGCCACAGAGCGTGCCTAACAATTATACATACATAGTACATACTCTCGAAAAACATAACCCTCCTTCTGGGGCAGTCGGGTAAAAACAGAGCCCCCGCCTCTGATTCTTAGGGACGTGTTGCTGATTCTCAGCGACGAAGACGTGTTGAAATCCCCTATGAATCAGAACCGGGAGTTATTTGACGGCCTCGGCGATGGGGAACAGAGAGTCTCTATTAAATTTAGGAAAACATCGCGTAACCCCCATGTGAACAGCATTGTGCTGAGTGTTTCCCCAGCTATCTGGAAGAGGGCACTCGAGGGAGGCAAGCTCCGCATTGACCTCCAGCGAGTGCGCGTCGAAGACCAGACGCCTCTGGTGCAGTGCACCCGCTGCTTAGCATACGGTCACGGCAAGCATCTCTGCACGGAGCCGGTTGACCTATGCAGCCACTGTGGCGATCACCACCTTCGGGTGGACTGTCCAGTCAAAGATCTTGGCGAGGCAGCGGCGTGCTTGAACTGCACCAGAGCCAAGCTCAAAAAAATAAGTCGCCAAATAAGTTTAAATGACGTACACAAGGGCTCTGATTCCCATGTCAGAAGGACACTGGTGAGGCAGGAGTGTGGTTTTAGCCGGTTCGAGTCCGGCACTACCTCGACTGTTTCACAGGAGAAATTCCTGTGAGATAGTCGAGGTGTCCGTGGGGATTTCCCACTCCTGCCAAAAAAAAAAACCAGGCATGTGTGCATGCAAAAATGAGACAACCAGATGTATTGTTAATATTTTGTTTGTTTTTATTTTTAATCTTCGTGATTATATGAATAACTGTAAGTATAGAGGGTGTAAAAAGACTCTTAACGAAGCCGAAAGGCACTTGTTCTCCCCGTCATTGCAATCAGTTTGTTTTTAATGTAAGTTTTATACTATGAACACCTCCACGACCCCCGTACTATTCATTCCATCCATCAGCACAATGTTTCAAGTGCGTTACATTTAGTCTTACCGTAAAACGTGATTTTTTACCCCAAAAAAGTCATTTCCGAGCAAAAGCTTTTCGCGTAGTTACTTAGTTTGATGTATAGAAAGAATGCTTGGTTGACGGCTTCGTGAAGTCTGTTTACACTCTGTATTACTGCCTCGTGGTCTAGTGGTCGCAAACGCGACCGCTGACGTACTGGGTTCGATTCGTTCGTTTTTCCATCACTAATTTGTCTCAGTAGCACCCACGGAGTCTGGCTTTGTGCCCGGTTGATGGCAATAGGCTCGGCCCCTATTATATGGGACTTGGACATTAGGTACTGGCGAAATGTATGGATGTACTATTTAGGCACAGCTTTATCTAACGCTTTAGAGATTACAGGCCCGATGTTATTAGTATACACATCACGAAGCCGTCAACCAAGCATTCTGTACATCAAACTAAGTAACTCTACGCAAAAAATATTGCTGGGAAACTACTTATTTTTTGTGGCTGAAAAATCATGTTTTGTGGTAGAATTCAATGTAACGCACTAAAAAAATTATCGCAATGACGGGGAGAATAAGTGCCTTTCGGCTTCGTTAAGAGGAGTTTTACACCCTTTATTTTCTCTCTGACTTAGATCCAGGAGCTCCTATTCGACGACGTATACAGCACGTACTCCGAAGACCCTCGGCTGCTGCACATCGTGACGCAGCTTATCGGAGAAGACATCACCGCCGTCAACTGCATGCTCATCAATAAGCCGCCCGGCACTCGTGAACATCCACCACATCAGGTAGGTACTGTTGTCAGAGCCTTATGAATGTCACTAGGGCATTGCTATCAGGAACATCCTGAATGGCATAGATTTCTCAATCAGCAGCGTATGTATGGTCACAGTTTTACAATCCATACAGTTGCGCAACGAATGTACTTCCGTGGAGCAACGGCGGGGATGTTGCGGGGGGTTGGGCGACGCGGTACGCGGTCTACGATCTCGCGCAGTTCATAGACTTGGACGTTTAGGGCTGACGCGTCTGTGTAAATCGTTGTTAATACTATTAATAATCGTTATATAACTTGAATATAATGGTGTACACTTGTTGCGTATACGGGTGTGCCTCGACGAGCACCAATAAGGATAAAAATATAAAATTTCATAGATTTTCCCGTGACGAGAGGTAAGTTTATCTTCCTATAAATTCGAATTAGCTACCTAACCAAATAACCATCTAGTACCTACTATTACTATTTTCGTTTAAATTAGTAATACCTACCCGTCGTATATCTAGTACTAAAACGCCAAGTAGGTACGTACCTAGGTAAAGACAGACCTTATTAAGCCTTAGCCCTCCTATACCTACACCTATAGCTCTGCCGGCCAACTCTACTGCGCTAATTGTGAACGTAGGTACTTATATCAAAAGAATTGTTACGCGTTTCATACATGTTGGATAAATAACAATTTGAAAATGTGATTTTTTGTTTGTTCAGATATCTTGACGATTTTGGTACCAAATGAAAGGTCTAGGTCTAAAACCATTTTATCCGTTCGAATCATGTAAATCCAATGACGTATTATATATAGACACGTCATGAACCAACATCGCGGCGCTTAAAAACGGCGAAAATACTAGAACTACTTATAAGCGTGAAGAAAGAGAAAGAAAATATGACACCGAACGGCGGGATGCCTGTTGCGAGAGGGAGATAAATATACATCTTCAGTCACGTCACAGGATTTATTAAATTATAAACAAACGTAGCGTCGCGCGACCGGTTGGTGCGTAACTAAGCGCGATGTGGCCAATTGGCTTCATTTCATGTTGTCATTTTAGAGTGCGGACAACGTATCTATAGTTTATATATCATTGTGTAAATCGGTCCACATGTTTATGAGATAATAATGAGTACCATACCGTAGGTATAGTAAAAATATAAAAAACCTTAAAGTACAACTATATTAAAGTAATATACGTACCTACCATAAACTTGGGTCCAATCCACGTCTTTTTTTGTTATGTAAATATTTAGTTTTAAATAGTGTTTAAAATAGTATATAAGTATGTCTTGTAAATTAATATTGAATTAATAATGTAAATAAATGATTACAAAATCACATTTCTTTTATTATTATTTTTTGACAACCCTTACACGCTTGCGACTCAGAGCCTAAGTACCTACACGCGTGGCGGCATCGTTCAACATCAAAGGCGTTTCCTAACTGTATGGATTGTAAAAACTGTGGTATGGTGGAGGTTATTCCAAAAAGCTTCTAAGTTTTGATTTCTCCTTTACCGATAAGTTGGGACCCAAACTGGGTAGTCACACTAGTCACCCAGTTTGGGCCCCAACTTATCGGTATCAAAATTGGTAATAAGTACAAACACATGTTTAAATTAATTATGAATACATTGTTTATTTTCATCATCAATGTCTATAAAGTCTCCTATTTCAATTGTTGTGAGAAGTACCTATGTTATTTTGAATCGATAAAGTCATTAAATTGTACAAAAATAAAAATATCACTTGAACTCATAATTGGGATAATATAATATTCTAGTAAAGCTATTAAAAAAGTCAGATGTCACATATCATCATCATTCGGTATCTGTGATTCTTCAACTGTCTTCGTAGCTGGTACATAAACATTGAATGTGAACTCAGTCCGAGGAAATGACCCAGGGTTTATGACCTGGCAATCTTTGTAATTCCTAACAAATGGCTGGAAATGATCTGCTACAATCACTAAATCTGGTATAGGATACAGGTTTAAGCCACTTGCGTGTCTCCAAAACACAGGTTGTACACCTATAGACAGAGGTGTTAAACAACACTGACCAAGCAAGGTTTTAGTTAAATGATCCGGTATATCACCACTGTCCGGAAAATGTAACGTATTCCTACACAATTTCATTACTAAGTCTTGTCTAAAAACAACAATTTCTTGTGTACAATATTGTATTCTGCATGGATTTGTTGTGAATATTGCATTGTCTCCTAGTTTGTTCTGGATAGTATCTGTTAGATAGTTCGGCAGCGGTGGCCTCGGCAACACATTTGCTGCAGCGGGATCTGTCTTTCCGGGCACAAATATAAACTTACACTTTTCACGAAGCTTCTTGAATGAACAAATCATGTCTGCTAAACTATTTAATCCATTCTTGAGATGCATATGGAACTTATAAGTATACGGACATGATAGAAATTCACCAATAAGTACAATGGCGATTGGTGGATATTCTTCAAAGCCAGCTAACAATTTCTTCAAGTTGTCCATCACTTTCGGGCTATCCAACCACACATCAGACACAAACACAAATACACCATCTCTGTTTTCATTTTCCATTTTCAAAAGAGCTTTGGAATTTTTAAGAGACGTTTTTGATTTTCCTCCAAATGTGTTGAGGTTACCGAAATAAGGTGCTGATGCTTCTCTGTTCTCTACAGGTGGTTGCACTAGACCAGTGACATATAAAGTTTTATCATCATAGTAGCCTTCAGCAAGGACATAACTGCCTTCTGTAAACAAACCTGAATGGTACCTCACATTTGAGATATCAAGTTCTATTGAGCCTGTAGGATCTTCTAAATGGTATTTCCTCTCAACAACCTGTGTGAGCAAGCCTAGCACTACAACATCATCAACTCTACTAGAGCAACTTAATAAAAACTCCACTTTGCGCAACTGAAAACGTTTCTCTGCTTCTGACGAATGTACTGAGTCTGATGTGAACAGTTTGTTCCGGAGAGTTCTCTGCCAGATAACTGTGTACCTGTCTATGATGAAGCGCGATTTCCACTTGGGATCGGGAAGTAAACACTTCACATTATTCACGTCTTTCACGAACTTCTTGAGCTCGTGGTTGTAACATAGCTTTGGTACACTGAAGGCATCTATGACGCTCAAAACCGTCTCGTTTTCTTCTAGCCCAGCTGTAGAACACTCTTTGTATGCTACTTCAATGTGCCCTTTCTCCAAAATAGGCTGAGATATGCACTGGTGTAATAAATGGCCCGAGAGCTTCTCAAGCATTTCGGAGCGACCCTCTGAAGGCAATTGTAAGAGTTGTTCGGCAAGAAAAGTACCCGCATCCTTCCGCAATGTAAATCCATTGAGTTTGAACGTTGCAGATATTTCTGCACGCATTTTTTGCACATCTCCCATGTTCTTATTATATTACTAGCACAGTTTGTATAAAAAACAAAGTTCGTCCTTTCTTCGTTGTTTCGTTGTACACTGCCAAGGCGCCAATTATTTAATATCAAATGTCAAATTCAAATGTCAAAACAAACGAAATATCTGTCAAAAGGTGAGAGCTGACATTAAAGTTGCGTTTACAGAGCACTTTTGTTCAATTTCAATTCAATACAACATTCATAAATGGAAAAAATCGCAATCAACCAGACTATCTTACGTAAACTGAAAAATTATGCAATCATTTTAATTGGTCTGAAAAAGACATAATCGAAATCGCTGAATTAAAATTGAGGATTCAAACTAACTTTGTAAACGCTCACACATTTTTTTTAAATTAGTTTCTGACGGAACAGGCTAAGGTCTGAGACCATGCTGCCTAGTCATCAGTTAGTAGTAGTGTAAAAAAATATAAAGAAATCAATATCAAAGCATTTATTTCATGTAGGCCAGTTAAAGGCACTTTTAAATTGTCAAAACAAAGATGAAAATTAAATGTAGCTACAGTCCCAGTCACAATACATAAAAACTGTGAAAGTACTAGTCTGTAGTTGCTAAAATTCTACATCTATATATTCTATTGTTTGTCTTTGGCACAACCGCACACAAAGTTGTTAAAATAGCATTGTTCAATATCTGCCGTTAGAAGCGGCCTAAGTCGACATTTTCATTTTTTATTTAAGTACGACATTTACATTGGTAACACTAAAATATGTAAAATTCAAAGGAGACAATTTTTTTTGTTTGGAGAACAGGCCACCCACATAAAATTGTAACAGACATACAGATATTAATGAAACGTATATAGATTTCTTCCCTAGAATTTCTAGATTACAGTGGTAATATTAGCTAAGCCATGTCTTACCTGAATGATGAGAAATTCGAAAATGAAAACGTGAATCTAACAATAAACAATAACAATAACACGTCAAATGTCAAATGAAGTTGTCAGTCAACCACCAAAAAGACGAATTTACAACGTTCCTTGCCATGATGATTTTCTATACCATCTAAAAGATTTTAGCGGAAACCTCTAAAATAGCATTAAAAAGCTCACAGTTTAATATTATTTCTTTTTATATTATATTATATTTTAATTAAAGCAGATATTAGTACCAATGGATACCGTACTTTTTTTTTGTAAACGGAAAAAACGCCCATATTTACGTAAGTATTTTCCGTCAAATGGCATTGACCACAACAGGAATGATTTGACTCGCAAAAAAATATCATAATACAACTTATTTGTTATGATTTTAAGATTCCGGTTTCGTTTCTATGTAATCTTTCGTTTATTATTAGAATAAAATGGTTACTTTTTTTTGGTGTAAGTAATATGAATATCCGCAACATCGAAGAGGGCCTAAAAAAACTGTCTCCTTTTCTGTTTTTTTTTGCAATTTGACGGTCAACGGCACCTTAAAAATAAGAATAAAACCGAGGATCAATCTCAACCTGCCGGGACTGCTGGACCTTTCGAAAGAGAGATACCGCGGCCATGGAACACAAAGGGCTAAGAAGGAGCATGGATGGGTTTGAGTCAGTAAAATCTGACACTCCCTTCCGCTCCGCCTAGAGCGGGAGGGGTCGATGGTATGATTTCTCATCGGGGAAAAAAAAAGGATCAATCTCAAAGCTTCCCAATTTTTAACCGTTGGTTTACTTTGTCTTTAATAGGACTTGCTCTACTTCCCGTTCCGGCCCGCTGACAAGATCCTGGCCACTTGGACAGCCATCGACCCCGTGAACAGAGACAACGGCTGCCTTTACATGCTGCCCGGCTCGCACAAAGCGGATGTGTTGTATGAACACAGCGACCAAGTTAACGTAAGTCTTATCGCTGTGCGCATCGTCGCAGACTTCTTCGTTTTTTAAGGTTCCCTAACTCAAAAGGAAAAAACGGAACCCTTGCAAGACCCTTTATCTCGGGAACGCGTGGAGGTATCGAGTTGAAATTAAAAACATATACTTAGGTCTGGGTCCCTTGAAGTTGTGAAAAAAACAAACTGCTAAGTAAAAAAAGATACGGCTAAAGATGCCACAAAACACCTTTAATTCGACACTCTCAAGGGATTTTTTTTTTAATCCGATGCTTTGCAGAAGAGCACGGATCATTAAAAACTTCTCACTTGTTTCAGGAAGCAAAACTATTCTTTTTCGGCATCGTGAACTCTAACGACTTAGCTCCTGAGCACAAACGAGTGTACCTCGAGATGGACCCCGGAGACACCGTGTTTTTTCAGTCTAGTGTCGTGCATGGCTCCAGACCTAATGTGTCTAAGGTAATGTGATATGCAGGGCTAATACTAAATAATTTAGACCGTGAAGAAAGTTTTGAAGACTAATATTGTCCATAAACTTTTGACAACGAATCAAATTGAATGGAACATTAATTTGTTAGTAGAAAATTCGTATGCCATTATGTCACCTCTTTACAATGAGAGGTTTTCCTTTTGAGGTATTAAAAAAAAACTTAGTTTCCAAGAACTGATGGCGTTGAACTTACTATGATAGTTGGTGCCAAAGCCAAAACGCTTGGAAAAAAAAACATTGCGTCACGCCACATACTCTCGTTGACTGACACTTTCATTTGCTTAACCTTCCGAATATAACCTAGTTTTCTCGCGCTTTGTTAAAATCATTTTTTTTAGGTTCCGTTCTTTGTATTATCATACTAACTCCTAGCGCCATCTATCCAGCGACTAGGGAAGAGCTAAAAAGAAAATCCCTCATTGTGTAAAAAAGTATTAAATTTTAAAAAAAATCCCGACTGCGTAAAAATAACTTTAACTTTTTAAAGTTAAAGTTATATAAAAAACCGGCCAAGAGCGTGTCGGGCCACGCTCAGTGTAGGGTTCCGTAGTTTCCCGTCCGTCACAATAAGTGTTCCCACTTATGAGGTCCATTCATTATGTAAAAATGCTTGCATATACGAATATACTACAAACTTAGTCCAGAAATTATTTTGTACAACTTTTTGTCTTTTTTGTACAAAAACTGTTGTTTCAATCAAGTTCAAAATGATTTTCCTAGAAAGTCCTTATAAAGTTCTACTTTTCAGATTTTTTTCATATTTTCTAAACTTATGGTTCAAAAGTTAGAGGGGGGGGACACATTGTTTTTTACTTTTGGAGCGATTATTTCCGAAATTATTGACATTATCAAAAAATGATTTTAGAAAACCCCTATTCATTTTTAATTACCTTTCCAACAATATATCACACGTTAGGGTTGAAATAAAAAAAAAAACACTTCCCACTTTACATATAGGGGGGCTACCCTAATAAAACATTTTTTTCCAATTTTTATTTTACCACTTTGTCGGCGTGATTGATATACATATTGGTACCAAATTTCAGCTTTCTAGTGCTAACGGTCACAGAGATTAAGCGAGGACGGACGGACAGACATGACGAAACTATAAGGGTTCCTAGTTGACTACGGAACCCTAAAAATATAAGTTCAATAATAAATTATAATAGTATCTAATAATAGTATTTTTTTACGCAGTCGGGTTTTTTTTACACTTTTTAGTTACGATTAAAATAAGATGGAGAATTTCGCATTTTATTTATTTTGGTGTAGGTACATTTTTCACTTTAAAGTTCACAAATCTAGTTAGTTACACCTAAACTAAATACAGGGTATCAACCATGTATTACCACGTACTACCTTAACCGTTGCAGCTAAACGAAAATGGTCTGAGATTATCCACATATCTTTCGTGAAATTTTGATACCCGTTCACAGGTTTAAAAAAAAATGGCTATTTTACACAAAACATTTGTTTTGGTGCCAATAGAGATCCTGATTCTAATACTGATTAAAAACTTCTATGGGATCGACCCAGAGTGGAGTACTAGAAAAGTCAGAAATTACAAGAAAAACTTTTCCCATACTTTTTGTTTTTCTTTAGAAGATTACTTAAACCTACCATGCAGTTCTATTTCCCACTTATTCCCCAGACATACCGCAAAGCCATGACGTGCCACTACGCGAACAGCAGCTGTCACTACATCGAGGTGTACGGCACGCCACAAGAACAGCTCGCGAAGCAAATGGAAGCTGAACTCAGGCGGCGCGGAGCTGACCTTAGTTATGTTGTAAGTATGGCCCTTTAAGAGCCTATACTACCTCAGATTAGCAACTCTATTTGTGGTGGTTCGAACTTCATTTGTAATACTGTTAGAATAACGTTCTAATCAGCTTGCACTACAAAGCGGTTGTTACGTCAGTCACTGCGAAATTAGTGGTTTTTATTCTTTATAAAATCAAATTTTCGTGTTTTGGAAAAAATAAGACCTGCTTATAGTTAGTTCAGTTAGTATGCAAAGTTTCATGATCTAATTTGAAGCACTTTTTGAATACTAGCGGTTTATTGTTCGATTTGGAGGTAACTTTGGGATTTTTTTCTATCGAGAAAATTTTATGAAATCGCGTTTTAGCCAAACATAAGACCTAACATTAATCCTCAATTTTACCATATATTTATTTCAAAATTAATGCTGCAGTATTTTAGGCGTAACGGAGGATCATGCTAAGCCATTTGAGGTAGTATAGGCCCTTAAGCGTGGGCCAGACTGTTGTAAACAAGTCCTCCACACACCTCCACATCGGTCCCCACCGGCGGTTTACACGCACGCACGCACTGTTGTAAACCGCCGCGCCGGTGGAGACCGATGCCACAGTGGGCTGAAATTGCGAAGTAGGGACTTAAGGATTGGTATCTACATTTTTGAAGTCTCTATACTAATACAATATTTTTATGTTTTACGACTTTTTCATCAACCCTTTAATAATAGAGTTATACACCTTTCAATGAAAAAAAAAAAATTGTAAGTTTGTTTGTAGGGGGTAATCTCCGGAAGTAATGAACCGATTTTAAAAATTGTTTCACTGGTAGAAAGCTACATTATTCGTGAGTGCTATAGGCTATATTTTGTTCCCGTACTCCCACGGGAACGGGAACTACGCGGGTGAAACCGCGGGACGTCAGCTAGTTTGTATAATAAAATTGGTATTACATGCCAGCAAGTGTACATAAAGTTCTTGCTCACCGAGCAGATATAATTGAGAATTTGGGTATAGTGCCAATTGGAAAATTATCCGAAGAAGCTGCTGAAGCTCGAAATAAGGATTTCAGGAGATATCGCGAACATCATTCGAGAAAATTCTGTAGAAAAGCAACCAATGAAAATATTATGAATAATTTATTAATTAGTTCTGACCCGCTTATTTAAAAAAATACGTCACAAACTGTTGCGAAAACAAAACCCTCTCAGAAGAGGCAAAAGCTTTGTTGATCGTTACGGATACATATTTTGTTCACGATAATGATCAGGAAAACATAAATTTAACTTCAAACCCATCACTGAATCAGAATCTGATTTTTCCGAATAATTAATAAATGATGGCTTCGTCTAACCACAAGAAACGTTTTCTTTATTGGATTATTGCTATTGACGATACCACTGTTAAAAAAACGCGCCTAGTTCTCTATCTTTAGGGGGTGGTGTGAGTGGGTGTGGGTGAATCGAGAAATAAAAAAAATATATCTCCAGTATCGCTAATTATCGCAGTCCCAGATTATATGCTAAAATAGGCAAATAATTAGTACTTTCCAAATTTCTAAACTGTTTTCTGAGAAAACTTGAGAATTTCGAGATTTTCATTAAGTTATGTTTTTTTTCATACAAAAAAATCTTTAAATCTTAATAACATTGAAAATAATGGTCAAAACGTAAAAGTCATAGAACATTATTAAATTGTATTTGATAGAAGATTCCACTTCCGTAATTATATTTTTAAATAAACTCAATCAGTTTTTGTTGATTCCTAAGTCTTCTACGATTTCAAATCGGCCCACCGTGCGATGTGGAGGTATTAGGCTTTTTTACAACAGTCTGGCACGGGCATTACTTGAGGTCAGTTTACTCCAATTATTTTTTTGTACCGCTTTCTTAAGGATCCGAAAGCGTTTTTTACCCTAAGGTAAGCTTATCCTATTGCCATTTAGGTACCCTATGATATTTTTCTTAAGCTTTCATTGAGAACAGGTTTTAGGTTCCGTAGTCCTGACAAGGAAGCCTTATAGTTTCGTCATATCCGTATGTCTGTCCAAGGTTTTGCTAAGAGACCGTACTAACGTACTAGAAAGCTGTATTTTGTAGGGGTGTGTAGGATATCAATTACGCCGACAAAGTGGTAAAATCTATCCCATCGTATGGGGTATCCTTGAATAGGTCTTTTAAAATGAGTACGTTACCCCAGCAGGAAAGTGTCTCCTAGAGATATATGAGTGGAACTTTTAATTAGTGCCCTAACTGCTGTCAATGTGCCCCCACATAAAAAATGTGTGCCCCCTGTCGTTTTGGAAATAAACGGAAAAAACGATTCCTGCTGGGGTAACGTTTTTCTAGCAGGAAAATTCTAAACGAATGATCGGAGAGAGAAATATTGTGCATGGCCTTGTAGCTTATGTTAGTGCCACAATGTGCCCCCAAAAATAAAATGTGTGCCCCTTCAGGTTTTCGAGATATTGCGTTTCCTGCTGGAGTAACGTTTTGCAGAATCGTATATCTCTGAAACCATTGTATGTGCCCCTGTAGAATAAACATACACGAGTAGCTCTTAATGTGTGCCCCTTAGTGCCCCAATTAGATTTAAGAAAATATTGCTAATTTCCAAGTTATCGCGGTTTTATGAAAACTCGAAAAAACATCGCAGCGCCTAAATGAGACAAGGTCTATAAGCTCGCTGAAAACTGTATTCTGTCCGTCTTGACACTAATAATAACCATACAAAGTTTCAAAACTGTTCATGCATGCGTTTTTGAATTATCTTGTTATAAGTCAAAACGATGGTGACATAACTTTGACGGCAAAATACAAGGAACCAGCTCAATCCCAGATGTGTAGGTGTAAACCAATAATGTGTGCCTTTAGTCAAAAATATATGGTGAAAATATTCAGCTTGAAATGTTTCACAATAAGTAAATATCGACAAAAAACTACACATGTAAATAACGGCTGGTTATCCGACCAAATTCGAATGACTACTAAAAAGCGACGGATTCATACATAACGTAGACCCTCTTTATTGGACGTATTATACCTAAGCTGTTGTCCATACCATAGTATAAATATGGATAGTACGGAAACTACCTACAAATGCTCGAAACCGCACACTAACACAAACATGCGCATCGACGGGGTCCCCATAGTCTAAGATCCCTTACAAAACGACCTTCACCGAGCTGGTTAATTGATGAAAAGTATTTTATATCAAATTAAATATGTCAATAAATATATTACAAATGGGTTGGCTAAAAAAATTCAGTTAAGAACATAGGGACACATAGGGAGACACTTTCCTGCTGGGGTTACGTACACTTTTAAAATGCCTTAGGGGTTGCTAGTACTATTTTTCGATTTAATGCTCCATTTAGGAAATATTAAACTTTAAATTTGCCAATTTTTGTTCCAGCGTTCCTTTAAAAGTTAAACTGTTGACTTGAAAAATCTGGAAAAATTCATATGATACTGCATTTCATGAACTTTAAAAGAAAATAATAGTGGGTAGGATACATTTATTAGTTTAACAGTAATAGTCGTTGAACTAGGGTGTTGGATAATTTTGTACCAAATACAAAATCCTTTGCAATAAATCGTTCTAGATTGTGATAACTACTACGGAACCCTATACTTGCGCGAGACCTAACACGCACTTGGCCGGTTTTTTTTTTGTCTTCTGTATGTTTTAATATCCATTTTCTTGCAGGATATGTGGCGGATAAAAACAAAGCAAGTAAGAGGAGTAAGAAGTAACTTGTAAATAAATTATGACGGTCTAGTTTTAATGTATTATCGGGTATATTGTTGAAGGAAGTTTTTATAGAATTAATAAAACCATGTATAAGTTATAAAAATATTTTATTTCATTTACAATCTTAGGTACGGTAAACACTTATCTCTACGTCTGTTGTAATACTCATTTTCGGTTATTTTATCGGAATGATTAAATTACATACTTATTAATTCTTCGGCTATTACTATGTAAGGGATATTGACTGTGCTGTTGGATTAACAACGGTAAGCTTAGTGCTGAAAGTTGAGAATTCAGCAACACGCTCAATGTCCCTTGCAACATTTTGAATTTCCACGGTCATCTTTTTTCATCTTAATATTATTGTTTTACTTATTCACTAAAATCAAGGCTTTTATACAAAGTCTCCTCAAACTTAAAAAAACTATACTTATTGAAAAATTCTCCATTTGATATATTACTATTTTTCAAATTAAAGTAATAATCATGTAAATTAAATTAGTTTATTCTACCTATTTCAACGTTTGTGGCGTTGTGAATTTGTCTCATCTTTTGTAATCACTAAACTATCTCTATAAGAAGAATATGTATTTCTAATTTATTCGTCAAATTTTATAACTAAAGTGCAATTTACAGCGTATAATTTTACATAATATTTACAACTTTTTTTTGTAAAAGAAGAAAATAAAATAATTAAGTACAATAATTATAATTAGAAGTGAAAATAACTTATTTTTTAAAACTGTGACATGAGACTAGATCTGGTTTGGAAATAAAAAAATATGAAATAATTATTATCATTGTGAAAAATAAAATAAGAAATCTTAAAATAAATCGGTGCTTTAAAAAGTTACAGAGTAATGTTGGTAACTAATTTAAAAGTAATCAGAATTCAGCGCAAGTCTCCTTCAAAAATCTGTAAAGAAACAAACCGTAGGCATAAAATAACAAACAAGATATATTTTTTCAAAACATTATCGCGTTTAAAATCTTTGTTAAAGATCTGGTCAATTGTCAAAATAAATAATAAGAACAATAGAATAATAAATTATAAAAAATATAAATAGTTAATTTAAGGCATTGTTACCTTAGGTCGTGTCAACTTTTCGAAAACATATTTTTACAAAACAAAACCACCAGGAATGGAGAGATTTGGGATTTGGGTGAGCAAAATTTAAAAACGGAAAAGGTGTTCAAAAAGTTAACCGACGATACAGGAGCGTTATATAGGGTGACTGGTATTAGTGTACGATACTTAAGGCGCTGTCAACACCAAAATCGCGCACACTGTCTATTTGTATGGGAGAAAACGAGACGTCACTATTACTGTGCGGCCAGGTTTTTGAAGAAAATAATGAATAAATATTGATATAAAAAAAAAGTATGGATTATTTGTGAAACTTATCTCTCCGTCTGTTGTAATACTCATTTTCAATATGACTCGTTAGCGGTTTAGGTATGAATATGTTGATTTCATGCTTTTAATTGCAGACCCATACGTCAAAAAAATAAAGACATAGGACCGTTAATGATAATTTTAAGACCAATCTTTGCAATTATTTTCTATCGAGCCGATTTCGTCGAAATATGAATCGAGTCCGTCCAAGGTCTTTGAAATATGATCAATATTAACATTTTTTTTTTGCCGTGCTAGACAAATAGTTTTTCTTAAAAAACTGCTTAAATAACATCAATTTCAACAAATTAAGTGTTGTCAGCCCCTTAAACACGTGATTGTGCTCATGATAACAAACAACTTTTACAATGGAACCAAACCTGAAATCACGAAAACAAATCAGCTGCTCTGTACATTTTGATAAAATTGATTTTGATTTTGAAAAAAACAAAAAATATTATAAATTTAATTTTTCGTATTTTTCTTTTTTCATTTTTACGAAAAAAGAAAAATACGAAAAATTAAATTTATAATATTTACAATAAACAAAAAACACGACAATAAAAAACACGTTTTTTTTTGTTTTTTGAAAAAAAAAAACAGTCCCAACTGGTCAAATGTACTGAACAGCTAATTTTTTTTTTCGCGAGTTCAGGTTTGGTCCTATAGTAAAAGTTGTTTGTCATGATGAGTACAATCATGTGCACTAATTATTACCAGTCACCTTAGATAGTTCGTATCTAGTAAATAATAAGCCAATCACAGCACATGCCTACATTACTGCAGCCAGTCAAACTACGTGCTTTTAGTGTTAAATGCGGACATTATTAGCATATATTTTATGATTATTTTAACTATTATTTACTCGTTATAAAACAACAAAATAAACTTTAGCTCTATTTTATACGTATTAAGTTTCTGTTCAAGTGTTGAATGTGTGAAATTGACCAAATTTAAGTAATGAAATAGTCATTGCAATACATATAGCCTGTACATAAAGGAAAGGAATTAAATTAATATTTGTTAATAACGTCCCAAGCGGTAGAAGCGTAGTACGGTCGACCAAACTATTTGGTTTACATCATTGTAAAATGTAAACCAGATAGCTTGTTCGACCGTACATAATAACAAAACTACATTACATGCAGAGCCATACAACAGTATAGAGGGGACCTATCACCTGCTATGTCAAGCAATATTATTTTAATCTAACTTCAGTATACAGGAGACTCCATCTCCCTCACACTGAACACATATCATAACATGGTGGCGGGCCCCCAGAGCGCCCCAGGTGACAAAATGCAGCTATTATGTATATTCTACGAGTAATTATACGAGCTATTATCTATACTGTACGAGTAATTCTTTACTTAGTGAAAAAAATTATATTCAGTATAAATAAGATTAAAAGCAATCACTGAAATCAGCAAGGGTATTTACTCCTTATAAAATAACAAAATAATCTTTTACACCCCACACACACTGTAGAGGGATGTACAGAGTAAGCGCAATATCTCTTAGGTGATTCAGAACATGAGTAAAAAAAAACATCCCAAACAAAATGTCGCATCGCAATAGGTTTGTCTACTGAAGAAATCTAATTAGTCCGCCAGTTAGATTATAAAAAAATGTTTGACATGTATTTTTTCTTTTATTACGTAAACCAAAATTGACGACGATACGCGCCTTTAAAATTCTCAATACCTCACGCCGTGCTATAATTTTTAGTGCGTTGTGACGTCACGAGCTCCCACTCTCGAGTTTTGATGCGTTTTATCTTTGTCAATATTCATTGATTTACAAAAACAAAAAATACGTGTCCATTATTTTCCAATACTCTAACTGACGGACTAATCAATAGATTTGCAATTTATTGATGGTGGAAACTAGTCTATTATTATGAAGAATCCATTATTTTCTGTTGTACTCGGGTTTGGGTAGGATTTAAATTTATTAAAAGTACGAATAACCTTTGGTTAAATTATTTGCATACATGTTACATAAAGGTATTGAAATAGCTGCACTTTGACACGCCCGACTAAAATTTAAATAAAATACGTAAATTGTTACAATCAACATACTATTACAATGTCTTTTACATAAAGTTAAGAAAATAAGTTTTATTATTTTCTAAGTATTAATATAACATACTGGCACTTTTAAAAATCATAAGCAGTTAATATTATAATTTTAAGTACTAATTTTTAATCATATATCCTTAAAGGTACGTATTAATTTATTAAAATTTGTACTGATAAAAGCTTAGTGACATTAATTCAAAATATTATTTGGTTCGAAATATTTCAAATGCATAGAGCATTTGAGCATCAAAATCTATAAACTAACGCAAAGCAATATCTATCTATAGATTAATTACTAACACATCATATTATGTGTGTTAGTAATTAATTTAGTTAGTAATTCAACAACAGAATACCCAATGTTTTTGACACTGACAGAATTAATTGACAATAATATGGGAGCGATAGGGTTGTTGAAACCACCAATCGCCTATAGATTTGGTATGTCAATGTCAATCCATCAATAATTTGCTAGCTCAATTTCTACTATTTACTGTTTTCAAATACTAAAAATCAAATTTCAACTACCCTATTTAGCATCATATAAAGTTCTCCCCCAGTTTATTAAAACCCAGGAGCAAGTGTGATTAGTGTGTCATACATAGTCTTCACAACCAATCATTTTTGCTACTGTACTTACGCACTCCCAATTCAAACCAGTCTATTCTTATTTTAAAAACGCCCAGTCAGCAAAACAGTAAATCAGTTATTTAATAAGTTAGACACACATATAAATACAGTACGACTTTTTTATCACTTTCCAAAAACAATGGGTATAATAGGTTAAAACGGAGTAGAAGCAAATGGCATAGGTACTTAGTATTTTTTTTATTGCGAAAAAAAAAAAAAAAAAAAAACAAATCATACGCGTGCTGCGTATAAATAATTTGATATTCGATATTTTTCTTTTTTTTAAATTTCTCTTTCTTTGTTCTAATATGAAAAGTTTACTTGAAATTTGTAGCGTTTTTTTGATGATGGATCAATTTTTTTCTAAGCTGTGGAAAAAAGAAATAAATCTATGTATGCCATAAGCTGCTTCTACTCCGTTCACCTAATATACCCACTTTTTTTGGAAAGTGATAAAAAAGTCATCCGGTATAGTGAAATAGTTGACATTTATTGTGAAAAGTAACGTGAAATACTTGACCATATAAAAAGTAGTTGAAAGTTATCAGCCTATGCAGAGTCAAAATAAATTAGCTGGCGGAACTTCATACATTTGTTAGTTATGGGTGTCCAAAGAAGATTGACCATATAAAAAGTAGTTGAAAGTTATCTGCCTATGCAGAGTCAAAATAAATTAGCTAGCGGAACTCCATACATTTGAAAGGTATCGTGTCCAAAGAAAATAGAAGATGAGAAGAAGAGACAATTTTTTTGTTTACATTACCGCATGTCGACCAATGACATCTATAGAGTTCCACTACTGCACCTACTAAACTATTTTGCTGATTGAACGGTTCTAAACTGACGTGAGCACTAAACTACACTGAACCGCCTAGATCCCGTCTACTGGTGTCTCCGCTCCCGATAGTCAACGTAAACCCGCACTACTTCACCTTCGTACTTGCGCTGCGACGGCATGAAGTAGAAGTCGGGATGCGCCGCCACGCCGGGCTCGGGGCGCGGGCCGCGCGGCAGCGAGTACGTCGAGCGGTCACGGCCCGAGTAGCTGAGAACATATTTGTTAACGGTTAAATCGTCATCATTAGATACCATCATCATCATCATGAGCAAGTGTGCATTTACATACACACACACACACATATATATACTACACACACGCACATGCAAAAACACACACATATGACACAAACGCACACACGCTTGCACACCACATAGTTGCATATTGTGGTGTTTTTTGAAGATAATGCATATTTTAGCTATAATAGGGATATCTTGCATAGGTAAGTACAGAAAAAGTATTTTTAAACTCACACATGACAAAATTATATAACAAAAGTAAACAAGAGAAAAATAAAAAAAAACAATCAAAATGGTTCTGTGCAAGGCCAAAAGGCTTCTATCTCAGCAAGCATTTGGGCATGTTTCCTTTAATTTTATCTGATCCTAACTGGAAAAAATCAAAAAAGCACCTGAATTCAAATAGTGCCCATTGAAGTAGATCGATTGGTTTCAAGTTATAAAAATATTTTATCTACACCCATGCTATAAATCCTCTATAAAGGTATCTGAAACAGTTAGCTTATGGCCAACATTAAAACAGCCAGTGTCATAATAACCATTATAACACCCAAACGGGTGTTATAATGTTGTACTGAATTTCATTATGCAACTCGTTTTAAAAAAAGAACATCGAAGCCGCAAACACGCGCAGCGTCGCGTCGCAGCGCCGTAATTAAAAAAAAAACTTATAGATTAATTCGAATTCACGTCGTATCCCGCCATTTTTGTTCGACATTTGGATATTAGTATTGTATTATGTACTTTGTTGTTTACAAAAATGAGTGATACAAGCTTTGTGAATTTTGATAATTGAACAATCCAAAATGTAAATAATTATATTACTGCCTAGTGCCTATACACGGTTTGTAAGTATTAAATACAAGCAATTAAACTTTCCATGAATTTACATAGACTTCTTAGAACACTGCAACACCCTATGGTTTCAGAACCTTATTTGCATGCATATTTCGACGATTTTATGTTGCATATAATCCGGTCTCTAGTCATCATCAACTTGATTTTAAGGAGATTAAATATTCTTATCTTACTACGTACACAGTATTTAGTACATTACTCTGAACCCAACATAGATTTTTTTCACAACTTTTGATGTTAGTTCTTCATTTGTAACATAGATGGCGCTGTTGTATTTTTACTATGTTGCGGTAGTATTTTTTGTAGTGCCGTTACAAGTTTGGCCCAATATTCACACCACAGGCAATAGCCCATCCTGACACCTGCGCACTTACTGATTTATTATTTTTTAATAAACTAGCGGACGTCATGCGGTTTTACCCGCGTAGTTCCCGTTCCCGTGGGATTACGGGGATAAAATATAGCCTATGTTACTTGCTGATAATGTAGCTATCCATCGCTGAATGATTCACTTTAAGCATTCATAACTCATTTCAATAATTTATGCAATGTCTACAAAAGTCAGTAGTACTGTATTCATTATTCAAATCCAAAACAAAATAAAATTCAATTTCTGTTACAATAAACAAAACACTAATTATCATTTGAAAGTTCTACAGAAAAGAATCAATTAAAAACAAAAACAATTTCAAAAGTTATTGTAAAAGCAACTTGTCTAACATTTACAATGCTATGTAACAAGTTGCTTGTCGACCGTGACAGGACTCGAACCTGCAATCTTCGGATCCGAAGTCCGACGCCTTATCCATTAGGCCACACGGTCATGTACAACTTGTGGCGAAATTTTGCGCCGCTTTAGTACAACACACCCTTTCAATAGCTACCCCTTGTTAGACTAGGAGAGATCATTGTTAACATTACTCTATCAGTAATTAGCTTTTACTGCTATGGTTTTAAAGGTGATAATTGTGTGGCTTTATTGGCTGTGCTGTTAAAGGGTTGTAAATATAAAGGGTGTAAAACACCCCTTATCGAAGCCGAAAGGCACTTGTTCTCCCCGTCATTGCGATCATTTTTTTGTTGTAGGTACGCCATACCTGGGAACCTTCTAGTTACGGAGGTATTGGGGGTCAAAGTTACAACTTTTTCACAAGTTTTTTTTAACACAAGATTTGAATGTAATATTTTTACTTTAAACACCTCCTCGACCCCCGTACTATTCAATCCATCCATCAGCACAATGTTTTGAGTGCGTTACATTGAGTTCTACCACAAAACATGATTTTTCACCCAAAAACAAAAGTCGTTTCCCAGCAATAATTTTTGCGTAAAGTTACTTAGTTTGATGTACAGAATGCTTGGTTGACGGCTTCGTGGTGAGGTCTTTTACACCTTGTATACTTAGAATTTTGTTTGTGTGAACTAGTTTTTAGCCAAGTGTTAATCTGAGGTTAACACTGTCACACTGTTGTCTGAGGTGTTTCGCGACGAAAATTCGTCGCGTCTGATATATTTTATGGTCATACTAGGTTTTGCTCGCGGCACAAATTAAGCCAACAAAACGTTTTAAATGTAACCTATGACACTCGGGGATAATGTAGCTTCCCGTTAGTGAAAGAATTTTCGAAATCGGATCAGCAGTTCAGAAGATTAATACCACCCCAACAAGCAAAATAATCCTGGAATGCGATTTTATAATGCTATGTGGACTTATAAAGCTCCGATGATAGTTTTGGTGGTTGCTACTGCGCTTTTAACAGCATAAATAAATACTGTTAGAATATAGTTCTAATCACCTTGCACTACAAAGCGGTTGTTACGTCAGTCACTGTGGCCGAATAGTGCGAAATTAGTGGTTTTTTGCGATTTACAAAAAATCTATTGATTGGACCAACAAAATTAAAACACATAAGACCTGCTTTATAGTTAGTTTAGTTAGTATGCAAAGTTTCATGATCTAATTTGAAGTACTTTTTGAATACCAGCGGTTTATTGTTCGATTTGGAGGTAACTTTGGAATATTTTTCTATCGAGAAAAGTTTATGGAATCGTGTTTTCGTCACACATCGTACCTAGCATTAATCCTCAACTTTACGATATATTTGTTTCAAAATTAATGCTGCAGTATTTTAGGCGTAACGGAAGATCATGCTAAGCCATTTGAGGGATAGAGCGGCCAACCCGCCATACTTTTCGCGAGAATTTTGACTATAGCTCGTGCGTGATTATGCCGTTGTTAGACATATATCTTTGAATTTTTTGAACTAATAGGTATCTTGTGGACTATATCTAGGCTTCTATCGAAGCAGAAAATAATAATTTGTAGAAACAAATTCAGTATAAGCCTCCAAAAATTGCTGTTCTGCACAACTTTTACCTCAACTTTGGCCGTTCATAATGTACTTATAAATTGTAAAAGTAAAGAAAGCATCCTGATAGAATCCTTGCAAATGTAGTGGAGATTCTAAATAACAAATATTTATTTCACATACTTGTAAGACTAATTCAAAAACACGTATTTCCTGGAACAAGTTTTATGAATTTTCGAACAATATTTTTCGTTCAATGTCCTCGCGTTAGACGGTATGAGGTACGCGGGAGGCAAGTAGTGCGGGTTCGGGGCTAGGTAAGACAGGGGAGTTGAAAGAATACCACCGCTGTGGCTCTGGGTGAAACAACAAGCTTTTCGACCATGCTCGCGTTGACGATAGACGGGCCGGGAAGGGCCCTCTTAAGGTGTTGCGCATTCGATTGGAGAGTCTAATATGTAGAATGCTACGTTCCAATCGCTCTTTGGCAAACGTACTCAAAGTTTGCCAGTTTGAAGAATAACAACAGTGACATGAAAATATTTTTTTTTATTTATGTTGATATTTTTCTTGAATATTATGTTATTCAGTAAGTACACTAAAATCGCAGGCAAAAAGTAATCTTTACTAATTATTATAAAGAGGTAAAGTAACAAATATACAGTTTTTGTACATGTTAATGAATTTGGATGTAGAATCAGAGCAGCAAATCCGATTATTACCCAATCTTCGGATTAACTGCTCCGATTCCGAAAACTCTTTTAATAACGGGAAACTAAATTATCACAGAGTGGCACAGGTTATGTTTTTAAAATCCGGCCATAATGCGAGTAAAACCGAGTTATTAATAAATAAATAATTATCGCTGGACCTTACATACACCCGCCGCCATCTAGTGCCACGCTAAGCAACGAGGTACTTTTTTATATATTTACACTAATATTATAAAGAGGAAAGATTTGATTTTTTGTTTGTGTGTTTGTTACGATTCAACTCCAAAACTTATCGACCGATTTTAAACATTTTTCACCATTAGAAAGCCGCGTCTTTACTGAGTAACATAGGCTATATTATATCCCTGTACTCCCACGGAAACGGAAACTACGCGGGTGAAACCGCGGGACGTCCGCTAGTAAGTAGTAGTATATTTTAGTTATAGTTTACTTATAAGCACTAATTAAGTATACAATTGTTTAAGAAATAACACTACTGCACTAAATGTACTTGTAATACCTACTTTTTAAATAAATGATTCTTATTATTATTCTAACTACCGCTGCATCATTCAGGTGTCAGTTATAGCAATAGTGAACGTGAACGTGTGTACGTGAATAGTTTTAGTTTCTTATGGTTTTAAATATGTATTAGTTTATTGTGTTTTTGTGTATTTTATTATTATTGTATCAAAATAAACTCACCCATAGTGTCCACCTCCTCTAGGCCGCTGCAACGATCTCGTCTCATGGTAGTACTGCGCCGCACTGTTCTGATGCTTCGGAGTCATCCTACCGTTGCTCCCGTGACCGTTAGCCCCGTGACCATTAGCCCCGTGACCGTTAGCCCCGTGACCATTAGCCCCGTGACCGTTGGCCCCGTGACCGTTAGCCCCGTGACCGTTAGCCCCGCGCTCATGCCCCATATGGTGATGCTGGCCGTTAGCCCCGTGAGGAATGTGCTGACCATTTCCTCTCATGTCATGTTGGCTACTAGGTCTGTGCTGACTGAGCTCATGTTGATTATGTTTCCCGTTCTTCCCGTGAGAGGGGGCTTTGTCGCTGGCGGGGCGGGGCGGGGGCGGGTCTGTGGGGCGGAGGGGGGGCTGACGGTTACGTAAGGGGGCGGTCGACGCTGTACTGTTGTACTTGTCATCGTTCTCGAACGGTTCGAAGGCGTAGTTTGTGTTCGCGTTTGAGTAGTCCTTCCATGCCGAGTTGGGGATCAGTTGGTCCTGGAATAGACAAGTTTTTATTTTATAAATATTTTTTTCGAAATGAGGTTTTTCTTTTTAGCTCTTCCCTAGTCGCTGGATAGATGGCGCTGAACTTAGTATGATAATGCAAGGAACAGAACTTAAAAAAACTGATTTTAACAAAGCGCGAGAAAACTAGGTTATATTCGGAAGCACAGGCAAACGAAAGTGTCAGTTAACGAGAGTATGTGACGTGACACAATGTTTTTTTTCCAAGCGTTTTGACTTTGGCACCAACTATCATAGTAAGTTCAACGCCATCTATAGAGTTCTTGAAAACTAAGTTTTTTTTTCCTCATAAGGAAAACCTCTCATTAGGTCATCTGGGATTTTTTTTAAGTAACCTAAAACTAAAGAATGTTCAAAAGTGCGATTTACTTTTTTTCCATCAACATTCACATAATGTACTGTTTTATTGAGGTTTTGCTAAAACAAAATTGTTGCAAGAAAACACATTGAACACTGGACAGTAAGCCACAACACATAGCTCTGTCATCCTGCCTGTCTCATAGGACAATAGGCTAGTTTCCACCATCAATAAATTGCAAATCTATTTAGTCCGTCAGTTAGAGTATTGGAAAATAATGGACACGTATTTTTTGTTTTTGTAAATCAATGAATATTGACAAAGATAAAACGCATCAAAACTCGAGAGTGGGGGCATGTGCGTGACGTCACAACGCACTAAAAATAATAGTACGGCGTGACGTATTGAGAATTTTAAAAGCGTTGTATCTTCGTCAATTTTGGTTTGCGTAACAAAAGAAAAAGGGGGAAAATATAATAACCACCAAAAATAACTTTGTGACCACTAACATTTATCACCTAAAATATCAATTGATCACCAAATTTAGTAAATTGAGCACTAAATTTTATTGAGGTGTTTGATGACAAACTAGTTTTACCTAGGCCGACTTGGGGCACGCGTGGTTCTTTTTTTATAAACCATTCAGAAGTAGGAGCCCCGTGGATCGGGGCTCCGTCGACCGGGTCTCCCTCGACTCGGATGCAAGAGCGTAACAGTTAAATTTCTGGTGGTCATTAACTAAAAAAATAAATTTTTGGTCCTAATTTCACGATAAAATGGATTAATTTTGGTGATCATTTACTAATTTTCGCAATCAAAAGTGATTCTTTTGCCGTTACATTTTGCTAAATCTGGTGGTTCGTTAATTGTATGCCAAAGAAAAAATACGTGTCAAATATTTTTTGATAATCTAACAGACGGACTAATTAGATTTTTTCAGGACACAAGCCTATAGCACGTTACCTTGGTCTTCTGCTGCGCACTGCCGCTGCGGTACAGCGTGCAGCCGGCCTGCAGCAGTGCGACCAGTATGAGCGCGGCCACGCAGCCCACTACGACGTACAGTTTCGTTTCAGCGAGCCCGAAGAACGAGCGCGCGTTGCCGTTTGACTCTTCTGTGGGACGCTCTGATACCACTGTTGGCAGACACGATAACATTATTAATAGAAAAACTATGATTCCTTTGAAAGAAATTGTGAAGAATAGTATAGTTGGTGCCAGTTAAGATGAGAATAACGGTCATTGACCCACCTACATTTATTAAACTTCTTAACTTTGAAAAGCAAAAATAAGCCTGTTCAGGTCTTGAATCGTTATCTATCGTGATCTTCGACATTGTTTGTAATAAAAAAGAATACATGGTTTATTTGTTTTAGTTCGTACAAAGAGATATTAGGGAAAGGGCAATGACCGCTGTTCTCATCTTAACTGGCACCAACTGTAGATAATACAACAAGTGAAAAATAAAGGGAATTTAATTAGAGGGACTAAGTTGGATCCCGAGAGCAGCGAAGGATTCTAGAGTAGAATCCCGAGCGTAGCAAGGGATCTAGAGTAGAATCCTGAGCGGATCGAGGGATACAAGAACCGAGATGTTTTTTTTTTCACGAGTTGTGTAGGTACTCTACTTTTTACCAAGGACTGCGAGAAATAAATTTCGCTGTCTAATTAAATGTGATGTGTGTGTGTGTGTGTCTGTCTTGTTGTGTGTGATGTGTGTGTGTCTGTGTGTGGTGTGATGTGTGTGTGTGTTTATTGATGTTTGTGACTCACAGCTGACGGGCTCGAACACCAGGAAGTCGGGGTCCACATTGAGGTTCCCGACGCGGCCCTGCGCCAGAGTGTCCCGCACGACGCGCTCCCACCTGTCCGCGTCGACTTCCGTAGAGTTGTCCGCGTCCAGCGCGCGACCGGTGCCGCCCTCTATGGAGTTCAACTCGATGGACTTCAGGGTTAGCTCGGCGATTATGGCCTTCGTTTCATTTCTGTAAAAGAAAGGTAGGGATTAGAGTTTTGAGAACAGTTTTAATTCCAAGATCAGACTTTAAACCAAAAGTGGCTACCAGTTACCTCCGCTTACAAAATGCACACCGACAGATAGCAACCATTTACTTAACGAAGCCCAGCTATTCGAGTAGTCCAACAGTCAGCGACAAATAAAAAAACGAAACGCTTGAGCTTCTTTTCAAGTTTTCGCTCGCAAAACATACCCAAGCCCAAACATACCACAAGGAATCGTCTCTCGCAGACAATAGTTGACTAAAAAAATATGATGCTGTTTAGTCCGTCAGTTAGATTATCGAAAAATATTGGATCCGTGTTTTTTGTTTTATCAAATTAATAAAAATTGACGAAGATAAAACGTGTCAAAAATAATGAGTGGGCACTACGTAGTGACGTCACTTTCCGGTAAAAAATGGTCGTCACGGGATGCCTGGGCCCTGGCAGATGTGAAACATCGAAATTATTTTGTACAAGTAATATAGTTAGTGTTGTGTTAGTCTGTACATAAACCGGTTGATCGTTGAGCTCAGCAACACTTATCAAGGCTGTTATGTAGACGGAACATGTGTCAACAATATTAGTTATGCTGATGATATGGTGTTGCTGAGCCCATCGATTAACTCAATGATGAGTCTGCTCATGATATGTGAAAGGTACGCGGAGGCCCATGGACTCAGATACAATGTTAAGAAAAGTGAAGTACTGGTATTCAAGGCAGGCACTAAAACCTACCCGATTGCGCCTCAACTGAAACTTGGCGGAAGTCCCTTAAACCAAGTCACATCTTTCAAGTATCTGGGCCACTGGGTTTCCGAGGACCTAAAGGACAGCTTAGACATTGAGCGTGAGCGCAGAGCGTTGGCTGTCCGCTGCAATATGTTGGCTCGCAGATTTGCGAAATGCTCGACTGAAGTAAAGGCTACTGTTCACAGCGTACTGTCAGTCGTTCTATACATGCAGTCTGTGGGTCAACTACACGCAGAGGGCATACAGCACTCTGCGCGTACAATATAACAATGCGTTCAGGGTGTTGATGGGGTTGCCGCGCTACTGCAGTGCTTCCGGCATGTTTGCAGAAGCGGGCATTGATGGCTTTCACGCCATCATGCGCAAGCGATGCGCCTCCATCATGCGCAGGGTACGCGTCAACCCCAACAGCATCCTGAAAACTATAGCTGACAGGTGGGACAGTCCCATACTGGGGCATTGGATGCGCCTACATGCCACTGTGGCGCATAATTAATCATTGTTTTGTTTTGTTCTTCGGGTAGATATAAGTACTAACACTAGTTTATAAGTTGTGTGTTGTACTAACCTATTGGACTTAGTCTGAATAAAAAGCATTTTATTTATTTAATATGCTTATAAGAACAGGTTACGACAGGAACTAATGGCTTAATGAAAAAATAAAATATTAATAGTTTTCTCTGAAAATGATGACTGTTTATTTAATAATCATTTATTTTCATTAAATAGAAAAACTAAATAAAAACAAAATGACTCGATTCACAAAAAGAAAATTCTTAGGCTGGGATCGAACTCGAAGTCACGAGATTGTATCCCAGCGCTGTGCCCTGAGACCAGCTGGCTTGTTTTAAACCGTGGAGAATATGTGGATCTTATGCTGCTTCAACAGGTCGGTAATGTTCAACTTGACAGTGGGCGACGCGTCGCCACGGCATTTTTTGGTTTTACCAGCACCTATAGATGTTTCACGCCAAAAATGTACTTAAATGTGACGTCACACGAGTTTTCGAAATACATGTCCAAAATTATTGGAAATCTATCTGACGGACTAATTAGTTTTCTTTTGTCATCTACCCTATTTAGAACTGTAGACAGACTGATAGTAGTTGGTATAGTATTACTGACTGCATGAACCCGTTGACGGCGACGCCATGGTAGCCCTTGTTCCTTGCGAGCTCGGCGGCCAGGTTGTCGCTGAGCTGCTTGCTGAGCTCGGCGTACTCCTTGCTGCCGGCCGCGGGCGGCTTGTAGCTGTCGCCCAGCCCCGTGATGCGGATCAGGACGGTGTACATAGACTGCCCCGGGACGACCGCTTCCGTTGTTATTTCTTCTTCCTCTGGTTCTGTGGGACCAAATGGATCATTAGTATTTCATCAGTCTTAAGCAAATTCTATTTTACGATAGATCTGCAAATCGATTGTGGAAAATGTTTGAGTTTGAATAAGTTTTGAGTATGAATATGGAGAAACGATGGATGGACTGTGTGAAGATTTAAATTTGCTAAATACACCCTTAATGAAGCCGAAAAGCACTTGTTCTCTCTGTCATATGAACGTTTTTGATGTGAAACATCTATAGGTGCGGGTAAAACCAAAAAATGGCGTAGCGACACGTCGCCAATTATCAAGTTGTCAACCCGGTCTGAACAATCCCGAACATTACCGACCTGTTAAAGCAGCAAAAGATCCTTCATATTCGCCACGGTTTACAACAAGCCAGCTGGTCTCGGGGCACAGCGCTGGGTTGCAATCTCGTGACTTCGAGTTCGATCCCAGCTTAAGGATTTTCTTTTTGTGAATCGAGTCATTTTGTTTTTATTTTCTTTTATTTTAAATTTGGTGGTGCAGACACGCACACAAGTGCTTTGATTCCCACTAGGTTTACAGTTTAGAAAATTTTTAGGACATTTTCAAATGAATGCTATTATTTTATTTAATAGTTTTCGACAATAATATTTAAAATGGACTTTAGGTTTGTTGTCTAGATCGTAATTTAAAATTTTGGCTGGTCATTGAAAACTAACCCTGTATAGTTTTAAGTCGCGGATAAAGTTGCTTGCGCGATGTAGGAATCCGACGTTTTTCGCTGTTTAGTTCCTCATTTTTGACATAGATGGCGCTTTAGTACTTTTTGTTCTATGAGCTGTAGTACTTTTTGTTCTATGTTCTGTAGTACTTTTTATTATATGTGCTGTAGTACTTTTTGTTCCGTGCTGTAGTACTTTTTGTTCTATGAGCTGTAGTACTTTTTGTTATATGTGCTGTAGTACGTTTTGTTCTATGAGCTGTATTACTTTCTGTTCTATGAGCTGTAGTACTTTTTGTTCTATGAGCTGTAGTACTTTTTGTTCTATGAGCTGTAGTACTTTTTGTTCTATGAGCTGTAGTACTTTTTGTTATATGTGCTGTAGTACGTTTTGTTCTATGAGCTGTATTACTTTCTGTTCTATGAGCTGTAGTACTTTTTGTTCTATGAGCTGTAGTACTTTTTGTTATATGTGCTGTAGTACGTTTTGTTCTATGAGCTGTATTACTTTCTGTTCTATGAGCTGTAGTACTTTTTGTTCTATGAGCTGTAGTACTTTTTGTTCTATGAGCTGTAGTACTTTTTGTTCTATGAGCTGTAGTACTTTTTGTTCTATGTGCTGTAGTACTTTTTAATTATTTTATTATATTGTATTTGGGTGGCTTACAGCTAACAATACAAACAACGAAAAGTCATTTGCAAGCTTGCTTGGCTTGCTTTTTTTTTTGCTTTTTGTTCTGTGCTGTAGTACTGTTTGTTATATGTGCTGTAGTACTTATTGTTCTACGTGCTGTAGTAATTTTCATAGTGCTACAATCTTACCAGGTCCGCAGGGTCTAATGCAGACCCTCTCGTCAGTAACGAAGGGCGTCTGCATGTGCTTGCTGGTACGCTTGTTGACCGGGTCGAACCCGCCGCCGTGCGTGATGAACATCATGTACAGGCACTGCGAGTCCGTGAAGGCGAGGTCCTGCGACAAATTGGGAATATGCATTTATGTCTTCACTTAATCAATAAAGTACAGTACTATCAACCAAAGAAAATAATTAAAACTTCAGTTCAACTACTGCTTGTCGCTCAAAATAATTATTAAACTTCTACAATTTTCAACGACAGTTCAAACGTCTGTGTTTGTCGCGGCCATTCATGTCATAATATTTGACGTCATTTCCCTCTAGCTGCCTTGTTTACACCTTAATACTCCAACCAGCCCGCGAAATTCAATTTTTCTTACATATTTTGCAATTTGCAGGCCAGTGCTAGGTTGTATGTTGATTAAAATATTGTTCGCGATTGTAAGACGTATGCAGTTACAGAAATATAATCATCAAAATCATCAATACAACCCTCCAAGTTCATAAAGGTCTAACAATGACTTTGACCTTGAAAAAATTGTTCCTTTTATTAAAATATTATTATGTTATTGTTCGCGGCTGTTAGAAGACGTATCTACATACATCTAACAACCGCGAATAATATTTATTAATATTTATTTATTTATTATAATTCTGTAACTACTTAAGTACAGAATCATAATCATCAAAATCATCAATACAACCCTCCAAGTTCATGTACTTTTTCATGAAATAGTCATTCAATCGAGTTACATGAACTGAAAATTTGAATTTCGCGGGCTGGTTGAATCATTCACCATAATATAGTAATAATTTTACTAAATGCCTGTGCTTTATTCAAGCAAACATTGCAATAACAATATTTTAATAACATCTTAGTAAAACTTTAAGCAGTTTTCAAATAAAAGTGTTTCTTTGACACATAGTATTTAACGTCACTGCCGGTGTTATCGAGGGACAATGCAACGCACATACGGTCGACAACCTTTCACCCTATGTCCTCAGTTATAAGGATCAAAACTGGTCGACCGTCAGCCTAATGACGTGAACTAGACGCCAAAGATATGACGTCATCGGCTGTTTATAGCTTAGCGGTTGGTTTGTTTGACTTCACGCACTATTAGATTGTTATGAGAATTGCAGTTAAAATGTCAAACACTGATAAAGTACAACAGAGCAGCAGTACATTCACAGATAGCTTTGTAATAAAAGGTAATTAAAAAAAAAAAAACGCTGGACACCGCCATCTAGAGCCACAATAAGCAACGAGGCTTGTGTGGTGGACACCAGATAGTTGATATACTATAGATACTTTTTTTTGTAAATTATAAATATCCATGCCTCGGAAAAAAATGTCCATGCTCACCACACAAACATTTGCCCCTACCGGGATTCGAACCCGGAACCTTAACAACGTAAGACAGCCTCACTAACGCTGCGCCATTCGGCTCGTCGAAATAAAGCTACAGTAGCTTCATTTTATTTTTATTTTTGTTGCGACAGTTCAATTGTACCTGTAATTCGCCTACTTGAAATAAATGCTTTGATTTTTAACAATAAAATTGTCCTATTTATTCAGTTTGATGTATTTATTTATCAATGTCCGTTCTGTCCTTTGGTTATTATACAAGTAAGAAGTGCATGCAACAGTGAATCATTTTAAAACATTTAATACGAAAATACTAAGGTTGCTGTCTTATGGTGTAAAGGTAAAAAAATCGAATCGAAGCGATGTATGCCAATGCCAACAAAAAAAAGTTACTCCGGTTAAAAAAAAAAGAAAGATACTTCGATTTATTAGTTTATCTACACCCATGCTATAAATCCTCTATAAAAGTATCTGAAACAGTTAGCTTATGGCCAACATTAAAACAGCCAGTGTCTTAATAACCATTATAACACCCAAACGGGTGTTATAATGTTGTACTGAATTTCATTATGCAACTCGTTTTAAAAAAAGAACATTGTCTAGCACGTGCGATTCACTATCACAGCGCCGTAATTAAAAAAAAACTTAAGCTAATTCGAATTCACGTCGTATCCCGCCATTTTTGTTCGATATTTGGATATGAGTATTGCATTATGTACTTTGTTGTTTACAAAAATGAGTGATACAAGCTTTGTGCATTTTAATAATATGTAGTACAATCCAACATGTAAATAATTATATTATTACCTATACATGGTTTCTTTGTAATAAATACTCAGCAATTAAACTTTCCATGAATTTACATAGACTTCTTACAACACTACAAAAGGTTTCAGAACCTTTTATAGAGGATTCATTTCATGGATGTAGATAAAGTCTTGTATGCAACTGTACATAATTAGGTATTAAAACACTCATGTGATACTATTATCACACTCGGCTTCGCCTCGTGTGATAAACCCACATTCGTGTTTTAATACCCCTCATTATACAACAGTTGCATAAATAACTATTAAATACAATGCATACTTTCAGCCACTCGTTCACATGCGTCGGTGGTGTAATGGTCAGCATAGTTGCCTTCCAAGCAGTTGATCCGGGTTCGATTCCCGGCCGACGCATTTCTTTTTGCATTTTGTTTCAATATTTTAATTAATAAAATGAGCTGTACCAAACAGATTTTTAACGATTTTTATTTATTCAAGTTAAAACTAGTAAAATCCACAGACGTAAAGGCTTTTAAAATAAGTATCTAAAAATAGTGAAAGCAAAAAATTATGACGGAATTGAGTCAATAATACTTAGTAGATACAATAAATGAGTTTTGACAATCTGTTATTGTTTGTTTTAGTGTGTTTGGTGTCAGCTATCACGTTGGTAAAGGTCACGGTTAAAGAAAAAACCGGCCAAGTGCGAGTCGGACTCGCGCACGGAGTGTTCCTTACCATTATCTATACAACATTAGACAAAACGTTACAAAACTCAAGTTTGTTGTATGGGTAAATAATAAAATAAAGTAAATTTTCAAAGTGAATAGATGTACTAAAACTAAATATTCTGTGAATATTTCAAGCGTCTACCTGTTGTCGTTATTAATATCGACCAAAAAAACGGCAAAAAAAAACGGCACGTTTGTTGTATGGGAGCCCCCCTTAAATATTTATTTTATTCTGTTATTATTATTTGTTGTTAAAGTGGCAACAGAAATACACATTCTGTGAATATTTCAACTGTCTAGCTATCACGGTTCATGAGATACAGCCTGGTGTCAGACAGACAGACGGACAGTGGAGTCTTAGTAATAGGGTCCCGTTTTTACCCTTTGGGTACGGAACCCTAAAAGTAATAATTATTATTTATATTGAGATTTCTAGTAAACTGCGGTCAGTGATACATAACCGATTTTTTTTTATTAATACCCACAACCGTTTTATTTGGTTCAATATAAATACCGATCAACTCTGTCGAGTCTTACTATAGTAAGTGCCAGTTAAGATAGCAAAAGCGGTCATTGCCCTTTGCCTAATATATCTCTTTGTTCGAATGTATCGTTTTTCATTATAAAAAATGTTGAAGATCACGATAGATGACGATTCCAGACTTGAACAGGCTTATTTTTCGTTTTCAAAATTAAGAAGTTTAATAAATGTAGGGTCAATGACCACTATTCTCATCTTAAGTGGCACCAATTATAGACCTTACATCGGAAGATTTTTTTATCACTTTCCAAAAAAAATGGGTATATTAGGTGAACGGAGTAGTAGAAGCTTATGGCATACCTATGTTTTTTTCTTTTTTCCACAGTTTAGAAAAAAAATGAACTATCACCAAAAAACGCTACAAATTTCAAGTAAACTTTTCATAATAAAACAAAGAAAGAGAAACATATATAAAAAGAAAAATATCGAATTTCAAATCATACGCAATACGCATAATATGCTAATAATATGATACTTAATATGATTTGAAATTCGATATTTTCTATCTAAAAAAATTCTAGATTTTTTTTAGATATTTTTTTTTCGCAAAAAAAAAAAATCTAAGGATACCATTTGCTTCTACTCCGTTCACCCATTATACCCATTTTATTTTTAGAAAGTGATAAAAAAGTAATTCAGTATGATTCCTCGTACCTTCTGGTCTCCGGTGTCCCTCTTCCTCACGAAGCTGAGGGTGGTGACTCCGTCGGCTTGGCTCCCGCTCTCCTGCGAGAGGTCCTGTCGCGCGTCCACTCTTGGCGCGGAGTAGCCCGACACCCACGTGTCCATCAGGAACGGTCGCCCCGAACGGGCGTCCACCCAGCCTATCACGGCGTCCGATTGGGACTGAGAAAAACACAAAAAATGTTGTTATTGTAAATTTAGGCATTACTTTGACAACCTTCTTCGAAACAAATTGAAATTGCTGTACTGGCCAGATACATGCGACCAGCGGCCGGCAAAAGTTGAATGAAAATCTATATCTGTCGTGTTTAGCAGTCAAATAAATTACATAGTAAACTCTGTCGTGTTATTTAAAAATGGAACGATCTTTTACTTTGAAACATGGCAACCAAGGAGGTAACTTATCAAAGGTTTTATTTATATTTCGAATTGGCTTGCTAATAGAAAGCGGGTTATCGAAAAAAAAAAACAAATGAACTCTTCAACGCGAGAGTTTTAATTTCCTCGCATTATTTGAGAAAAGTACTATATAAGCCTTGGCCACAACTAGGTATTGACGGACTTACGTATTACTATGTGTATATTTACACGTTCGTCCATCAATGCCTCTGCTGCAGTAATGTACTATTAATAGCTTCACCTGTAACTAACTACCTATGTAAAATAAAACTATTAATTGAATTAAAATAGCTTTTTATAAAAATATAATGCACTTCAATTTCTTTTATTTGCTGAAGCTTAAGAAGAAGACATTCCGATGAAACTTTTAAAAAGCAGGGCTGTTTTTGAGGGCATATTTGTTATTTTGTCGGCATGTCGACAGGAGTGCAGGTTACCAAACTTTTCCTTATTGCTTTTTACAAATGTAGCGACCTCATAGATGTAGAGGGCAGGAAAGGTTAAGATCTTAAGCTTCTTAAAGTATCATCACCAGCCTATTAATGTTCCCACTGCTGGGATACAGGCCTCCTCTCTATGAGAGGGAATGGGCTATTGTCCACCACGTGGGCCTAGTGCGGGTTTGTAGATGTCACATGTCTTCGAATTTTTGGTTCTAGGACATGCCGGTTTCCTCACGATGTTTTCCTTCACCGTTTTGAGAGCAAAAAGTCTAAAATGAGTCTAAAATGGCCGTTTTAGCAGAATCGTACTAAGAATCACGTTAAAAATTTAAAATACTTAAAATGGATTTTAAGAATTTAAATTTTTCATTAGAATCACATTAAAAAAAATAATGTGGTGATGAAATAAATTACACAAAGTAATGCGCCTGCCTGGGTTCGAACCCACGACTTACTGTTCGTAAGTCGGGGCCGCCACCACTGGGCCACCGCTGCTCTGTTTTTTGTTTTTTGGTACAAGCCCGCCACACTATTCCCAAACCACTGTAACTCCTGAAAGCCAGAATCAACAGTGGCGACCACCTGAAAAGCGCCGAGACAATGAAGCTCGACGAAGTCCCAGAGAATGAATTTAACTGTCTTGGATTCCGCAACGAAATTAATCAGAAAAGTATAGCGGAGGAGTAGGAAAAAACCGTAATTTCCACTTCCCTCCATATCAGCAGGAGACAGAACGAAACAAGACCAAAAGGCTCTCAAAGTATGGCATAGGTACAGCTTTCTGGGGCACAAACCGTTCTGAAAGCAGATGACTCACCATCTTCTTGTTGTCACTGAACCCGATGCCGGTCCAGTGCTTGGTCTGGCGGGTGCTGAGGGTGAAGCGCACGGAGTCCTTCCCGCGCACCTGCCCCAGGTACCGCCAGCTGGCCACGAACTCGCACGACGAGCTGTTACCCGGGTCGCAGTCCGCCGGCAGGCGCCACGTGCCGCCGCACGCGTCCGCCAGCGGCAGGATGCCGCCTGATACCGACACCTTCGTCTCTTCTAGAAATTAGAGCAACATTTTATTGAGAAGCCGTGTGGTATCCGGCAGAGTAGAATAGAACCAACCCATTACACTCACGGGTGTCGTATAAGGCGCCTAATGTCTGAGGCAGAACACCTTGCGCCTCCGTAGACCAGAGAATGGGCAGCAGCGTTTTCTTTAATCTTTCATCACTGCGATCTCCAATCCGCCTGCCAAGCGTGGAGATTACGGCAAATTCCTCCCATCATGGGAGAGGCTTATGTCCAGCAGTGGACGTTATTGGCTGTTGTTGTTGTTGTGGGTCGGGGGGCTTTCGAGACCAGGACCACGGTCCCGGATTCCCCCTAAATATTTTTGAGTGGTATTTTATTGAGGTGTTTTTTAAAAGTGAATTTGTTATTTTGAAAAAAGAACGAATGAAGGCGAAGACCTTACTAAATAGATAAACTATCAGAAATAGGGCAAAGGAAAACTGAGAATCATTTTGACTACATCGTTTTTGATGAGAAATAGGCGCGGGTAAAACCAAAAAATGGCGTGGCCAACCGTCAAGTTGTCAACCCGGCCCGAACAATCCCGAACATTACCGACATTCGCCACGATTTACAATAAGCCAGCTGGTCTCGGGGCACAGCGATGGATCTGGTGACTTCGAGTTCGATCCCAACATTAGAAATTTCTTTTTGTTAAACGAGTCATTTTGTTTTTATTTTGTTTCTTTTATGTTTGTTTTTTTTTTACTTTTTTTTTTGTATAAAATAATTTCAGCTCACTTTTTTTATTTTTTCTTAAAAATCAAACGCAGTGCCTCTAACTAGGGAAAAGGACAAGGAGTGATGACCAATATAATCTAGCAGACAATAAACCATCATACAATAGTTATTTATGCAACTGTTGTATAATGAGGGGTATTAAAACACGAATGTGGGTTGATAATAGTATCACATGAGTGTTTTAATACCTAATTATGTACAGTTGCATACAAGACTTTATCTACATCCATGATATGAATCCACCATATAAAAGGTTCGGAAACCATAGGGTGTTGTAGTGTTGTAAGAAGTCTATGTAAATTCATGGAAAGTTTAATTGCTGAGTATATAATACAAACAAACCATGTATAGGTAATAATATAAATATTTACATTTTGATTGTACAATTATTATTAAAATGCACAAAGCTTGTACTTATCACTATTTTTTGTAAACAACCAAGTACATAATGCAATACTAATATCGAACAAAAATGGCGGGATACGACGTGAATTCGAATTAACCTATAAGTTTTTTTTAATTACGTAGTGAATCGCACGTGCTAGACAATGTTCTTTTTTTAAAACGAGTTGCATAATGAAATTTAGTACAACATTATAACACCCGTTTGGGTGTTATAGTGGTTATTATGACACTGGCTGTTTTAATGTTGGCCATAAGCTAACTGTTTCAGATAAGTACAAAAAAAAAAAAAAAAAAAAAATTATGAAATTGATACTCAGCATTTGCAGTCTGAAATACAGGTACTTCAGGACTCACTAAGTTCCCTTTCTAATAGGTATAAGATTTCTCAGAACCAAATTAGGGAACATATTTCTGCAGCAAATGAGTTGGTATTGGGTCAATGTAGTTGCCAGACAGTTACTAACGATGATACTATCCAGCCTAAGGTAATGGAGGACCCATACCAGGTTGAGAATTTGTCTCAGGACAGCTTATTGAACCAACAATCAACTAATTTAACACTAGATTATTCACACGTGGTACAGCCTGAGTTGTATGATAGTTTGCCTGAGACTGGTAATTTTGTTTCTCCTATTAGTCGTGATTGTGTTCATTCAGTTATGTTCTCTGACAGTATAGGTAGGGGGCTAGGTAAATTAATTAGTAATAACCTGAGTTACTGTACCCAAAACAATTGTATGCCAGGGTCAACCTACAAACAGATTATGGCATCAGTATCAAAGACTGTTTGTGATCATAATACCACCATTAGTATATGTGTTGGTAATAGTTCAAAGATTAAAAAGGAAGACATTACTGACTGTGTTTCAGAGTTGTTGAAGTTAAAGTGTAGTAAAATAATATTGTGTTCTTTTCCATATTTTGAAAGTTTATGTACCAGGAAAAACAATTTTATTCACATGTTAAATAAACATTTATATTTTTTAGCAGGTCATTATAGTGACAAACTTGTATATCTTGATATCAACACTTTTGTTGATAAACTTAGATCGACTCGGGGTAAAGTGTATCTACCTATTAGTTGTAGACACAAAATAGCTCGGCTATTAGCTTATAATATTCACACAGACATAATTAGTATGTCTAAGTTTAGTTAGGTATATTATTAACACTGCGACTATTAGTAATAATACTAATATACAGGTGACTTTAAATGAAGATAGCATTAGTGCTATAGATGTTTACAAACATTCTGAGGAGGATCCATGCGTCACCGTGGAAAATCCTCAATTAGGCTCTATTAGTGATAGGGTCTTGTTGTCTGAGGATGGCACGGGAGTCTCCTGCCTCACTCCAAATATTAATATTAATTTAAACTAGGAAGTGAGACAACAGAAGGTACCATTAACAATATTGTTAATCCTTCCAACAGCAAGGTATCTTCTTGCACTCAGTTAGTAAAAAAGGGCCTCAGCAGAACACCTTAAAATTATTCCACCAAAATATCCAAGGCATTTCTTCCAAATTATTAGAAATTGAATTGTTTTTAGAAAATAGTAAGTTTGACATTATTTGTTTTACTGAACATTGGCTAAAGGATTACCAAATGCTTATTAATTATGAAAACTATATGGTGGGTAGCTGCTTTAACCGTAGAACTATGCTTCGTGGAGGTTCCCTAATATTAATAAAAAATTGTTTTAAATATAAGCAACGTAATGACATAGTAGGTCTCTCGGTTGAACATTGCGTCGAACTGTCCTGTGTTGAGCTAGATAAGCATGTAATTGTATGTGTGTACAGACCCCCAAACTATCAAAACTTTTCCTTATTTGAATCAATAATGGAAGATGTCCTGGCAAAACTTACAGCCAGTAATAAATCTACAATTATTTGTGGTGATTTCAATATCAATATTTTAGAAGAAAATTCAAATAGCAGTCGGTTATTAAATCTTTTTAAGTCATTTGACTTGACCAACACTTTTATAGAACCTACTAGAGTCACTCCATCTTCTGCTACTTGTATAGATAATGTTTTCTGCGATTGTGATTACTTAGATAAAGCTATATTAAATTGTCTGCCGTCTGACCATAGCGGACAAACTGTAACTTTTAGGTGTAATACACCATTGCAAAAAGTCCAGATTAAATTTCGACCTATAACTTCTAGCAAATTAAATAGATATAATATTTCCCTACAGAACAAGTTAGATGTTATGAGCCATGACGATATTAATGTAAATCAATTGTATGATCGTTTCTTTTCAATAGTTCACACGGAATTCAACAAAACTTTTGAACAGAAGACAAAAAGTATTTGCCCCAAATTTATATTTAGTGATTGGGCAACTAGAGGTATCAGAAAAAGTAGGGAAAGACTATTTGAGCTATATGGCCTTAAGCCTTTTATAAACACTGAAACTTTTAACAAGTATGTTGCTAAGTATTCAAAAATCTTTAGAAATACATGCAAGGTTGCTAAAGCCCTGCACATTAGCAACAAGATCAAAACAGCAGAAAACAAAATAAAGGCGGTTTGGAAAGTCATAAATAATGAAACTAACAGGAAGAAAATACGTAACACTAAATACACGTTAGATTCAGCATGTGGTCCTAAAAGCAGCTCAAGGAAGCTCTCTGGAAGTAGCTCAAGAATTTGTAAATTTCTTTACCGATATACCATTAAAAACTACGGAGGCTCTTAATTCCTCACCTGAAGTCTCAATTGGATTATTAAAGGCGAATGTATCTGGCTGCACGGCTGAATTTAAATTTAAACACATAAACCCAATGATAGTTATTAAAGCTTTCCGGCAAGTAAAAATCAAACTAACCGAAGATCTATGGGGAATGTCTATCAAAGTGTGTACATCCATACTTGAGACTATAGCCCCATACTTAGCTTTAATTTTTAATTTGTGTGTAGACCAAGGAGTTTTCCCTGATCTAATGAAATACAGTAAAGTGATACCTCTTTTCAAATCCGGGGACAGTAAAGATACTAATAATTATAGACCTGTATCCGTGTTGCCAGTTTTTAGCAAGGTGTTTGAAAAAGTAATGCTTAATCAAATGCTCAATCATTTCAACACCAACAAAATTTTACACGATCAACAGTATGGTTTCACCAAGGGACGTTGTACGACTGACGCCGGTGTTACCTTATTAAAGCACATATTTACTGCGTGGGAAGAGTCTCAAGACGCCATAGGAATATTTTGTGACCTTTCCAAAGCATTTGATTGCGTAAATCACGACACATTACTTTTGAAACTTGAGCATTACGGACTAGGTCAACTTGCACTTAGTTTGGTAAAATCATATTTGAGTGATAGACAACAACTTGTTCAAATAAATGGTGTTAATTCAATGGGTTTAAAAGTAAAAATGGGGGTTCCGCAAGGCTCAATATTGGGTCCTTTCCTCTTTCTCGTGTATATAAATGATTTACCCTATTTATTGAAAAACCAACCTCAAAATATGGTGTTGTTTGCTGATGACACTTCCCTAATTTTTAAGATAAATAGACGGGCCCAAAATCTAGATGACCTGAATAATGCCCTACTTCAGGTCCATAATTGGTTCACAGCAAACAATTTGGTATTAAATGAAAAAAAAACTAAATGCATAAGATTTCCTTTACCCAATGTTAAGAGTAGTGATTGTGAAATAATATTGAATAAAGAGAAACTTGAATTCGTAGATAAAACGGTTTTCCTGGGGATTACGCTTGATTCAAGGCTACAATGGGGTTCACATTTAACATCCCTTGCGGGGCGGCTAAGTTCAGCAGCATACGCTATTAGAAAAATCCGTCAATTTACTGATGTAGATACCGCTAGACTGGTCTACTTTAGTTACTTTCATAGTATAATGTCTTATGGCATTTTGCTATGGGGACGGGCTGCAGATATTGAGTCTATATTTATTCTGCAAAAAAGAGCCATCAGAGCTATATATAATCTTCGTAGGCGCGATTCTCTAAGGGAACTGTTTAAAGATATTGGCATCATGACGGTACATTGTCAGTATATCTACGAAAACATAATGTACGTCAGAAAAAATCTGCATCTTTTTGGCAAAAGAGGTGACAGACATAATTACAGTACTAGAAATAGGGACCAACTAGTTCTGCCAGGCTTCAGACTCGCTAAAGTAGACTCATCTTTCATGGGGTACTGTTTGAGATGCTATAATAAAATACCACAAAGTATTCTTGAACTAAATGAGACGAAATTTAAAACATGCATCAAACGCACACTATGTAAGCAAGCTTATTACAAGTTGGGCGATTATATCGCTGATAAAAATGCGTGGCTCAATGCTGGTCCTGCTCCACATGGACAGGGGCGCATAAATTAGATAGCATTACATATAATTGTTGGAGCTGCTGAAGATTGTACAACTATCTTTGCATTGTATAGATTCAATCTCTAGTATTATATAATCGCATAGCCCATATTGTGTGAGTACTATGTAAAGCTATCATTCACTGGAATCCTACGTCTTTTCTTGACTTGAATGTGCCCAGGCAGTTGAGAGTATGTCATGCTCACTCTAATGTCTCGCTGATGGTGGCGCGTGTGTCCGATCATTTGGTTCCCTACAAAATGGTTGAGTTAAATGGTGCTGATCCATGCGTCATGTTCGTGAACGGGCGCTGTCAGTTGTGACTGGTCATCTCTTAGTTGCCGTGGCTTATTTTAATGTTTATTTTTTAATTGTATTTTTTGTTTTTACTATGGACACTTTTAACGTGCACATCTTGCTACATTGTTCTCTCATAATATACCATCTCAACACGAATGATGTAACCAAGATTTTGTAACAATTTTATGATTTAAAAGAGTGTCCATGGAGTTTCTTGTCCGTTCTTCTCCATAGAGATCTACGCTAGGGAATGGGCAACTACAGTACTTTCACAGTTTTTATGTCTTGTGACTGGGACTGTAGCTAGTTACATTTAATTTTCATCTTTGTTTCGACAATTCAAAAGTGCCTGCAACTGGCCTACTTGAAATAAATGATTTGATTTTGATTTTGTACTTTTATAGAGGATTTATAGCATGGGTGTTGATAAACATATAAAAAAGACTTTCAGATTCATTTTAGCGTATAGCTTTTTCTGCTCGCCGAAATCTGTATGTTGCAAAAATTCCCGAGGGAATAAACAGTAGAACATAGTAGAGATCTCACCGAAGAAGTTGATGCTAGCGACGCCTCTCTGCGCGCCGTGGCCGTGGTACTTGAGCTCGTCGAGCCGGTAGAAGTCTCCCGTGGCGGCCGGGCCGCGCTCCAGGCCGGACGCCGGCGAGTGCACGTAGTGGCCGGGCTCCTGGCCTCGCGCCCAGATCACGTGCATGGCGTCGTCTACTATGGAGTGGTCTGTCGGCTCTTTGGCCTGGAACAGATTGGCCAATTTCATTAACTTTGATTGTAAGGTCTCGCGCAAAGCCTCAGGCAACACGACTAGTATTAAGACTTGAAGAGAGATCTATGCGGGTGCGTCTCTTGTTCTCCTTTGGGTGAATACCGTCGTTGCACAAGCCGCTTCTTGTTGACTTAGGCGTTCAATCACACCAAGATTCGATTTTGAACAGGAACAAGAGAATTTGAACTGTTACATGCGAATGATCTCCATAAGGGAGCTCCCTAAGCTTTTTCTTTCATTTGTTTTTTTCCGCAGAACGTTACTCTCGCTAGATACTTGTCGCTTGCGGGTAAGAGTGATTATAACAGTTGTCAAATGCGTTCGTTTTATCGTGAACATAGACCATCGGTTTCCATCAGGTGCAGGCAAAAACAAATTTATAAAGACGGATTAACGATGGACGATTTAATTTATTCGATACAGGGCAAAGCAGAAAATGACAGGTAACATTAATTAAGTTTACTTATTACTCCAACGTCTTACTTTTGCGTATAGGTTCAGAAAGTGCATTTACGTTAACTTACAATCACGACGTCCATTTTTGCAAAAAAAAAAACAGAAATTCACAAAGTGCATTGTCCTTCTGCGCTTCTTGAGCGTTAACCGCTATAATAACCATTCTATGCCGGCTATCAATCATCATCATCATTTCAGCCGAAAGACGTCCACTGCTGGACATAGGCCTCCCCCAAGTGTCGCCACATTGGCCGGTCCCGTGCGACTCGCATCCAGCGGATTCCCGCAACCTTCACCAGCTCACCGCTCCACCTAGTGGGAGGCCTTCCAACGCAACGTCTTCCGGTTCGCGGTCGCCACTCCAGAACTTTTCGGCCCCATCGGCCATCCGTTCTGCCCACGCCCACTGCCACTTAAGTTTGGCAATTCTTCGGGCTACGTCGGTAACCTTGGTTCTCTTGCGGATGTCTTCATTTCTGATTAGATCGCGCAAGGAAACTCCGAGCATAGCCCTCTCCATTGCCCTTTGGGGTGACTTTAAGCCTTCTGATGAGGCCCATTGTGAGCGACCACGTTGCGGTCCCGTTTGTAATCAATAAAAGCAATAAAAGTGGTAAAATATGGGATAGCTTTGAGATTACCTTGATCTTCTTCCTGAACAAGATGGTGGTGACTCCGTTCTCTTCGTAGCCGGACGCCGCCGTGATGTCGTCGTGACCGCCCCAGAATGTATCCACTCGAGGAGTCGACCTGGATGAACAAGATGTAGGTAACGGCAAAACTACTATTGTGATCATGCAATGAATTAATATTGCAAGCCTATGATCCCAACGTCGCTACCCTGGCTTGATATCATTGCTGAAATGAACCAACAATATTCATAGCCGCACCACCTACTTTTTGTAGCAAAATAGGCGAATTATACAGAATCAGAAGTCATCCTCACAACATTATGTTCTAATTTCAATTTTATTGACTCTTCGCGGTTAAAGGCCACAGTACAGTCGTGGTCTTTTCCGCCTGATCAGTTAATTTTTTTTCACTTACGTAAATCAGCGGAGGAGATTTACGCCCCTTTTAAAGTTTAGGCCTATTAGGAAAGCGTCAACTTTGGCGCGCAAAATAACAATAACTCTCGTTGGGCGTGCGTCCTCAGTGCGCTCGGTCGATCGGTATCTTTTCATTCATTATTTCGGTACAAAGTCAACGGGGCGGGGCTAGAGAGCGTTTATAATATATGTTGTAAGTGCAAGCAAAATTAGCTTAGTGGTGATCAGGCGGGAGTGTCCATGATAGTACCTAAATAAAAGAAAAAAAATCTTAAACATTTTAAATTAGAACTTACAGGGTGAGTTGAAGTCAATAGTAATTTTAACCGACGTTTAAATTGTACTGACTATAGAAGTAACTAAAGAATAGTTAAAACAAAGCGGAGTTCTCACCTGTCTCTAGTATAGTAGTCCAGCACTCGATGGTAGTTGCCCTTAGCGGTGCCGATGACGATGTCGGTGCAGTCCATGGGGTTGAAGTCGAACTTAGGGACGTATTCGTGCTCGGGGAAGTAACCTACAATGTACCAGGTGTTTTATACCAGGTTATGATGCAGTGGGAACTTGGGAACTATCGAAGATTTTGCAGGAACTAATAATCATATTAAACAGTTTTGAGAATTTGAAATTACTCTAAGTAACTGTACTGTTTCGAAATATAAACCCGGAGAGGAGTCGCGAGGTTTTGAAATAAAGCAAAAGATCAATAACTATTGCAAAGGTTTAAAGATTCAATTTAAGAATAAAATAAGATAAAGTCAAAGAGAATTGATGTATTAAAAGATAACACTATGCAGCTAAAATTAATAGAATTCTACACAAACGAAAGATCTACGGGAACATATAAAAGTGTTTTCATTCTAGACTGTCTGTCTGTTCTAGTCTATTTATTGGAAATTCATTGTAGTGAATTTCCAAAAAATAGACTCCCATTATTTCTATAACATGATTTTCATTCTCCATCTGTACACTATACATCAAACACCGAAGATTAACAAAATATTAATGTTATTACCTGATGTATACAGCAGAACACCTAAGTTTAAACACATTCATACAAAACAGATGTACAATAATAAACATAAATAAGTACCTCCTCCTTTTTATGAAGTTGGTTAAAAAGGTGTCAAAGGTAAATAAGTAACAGTAGAAATAAGAAACTAAAAGGTAAACAAAGGAATAGACAGAAATGATAAAAAACCGGCCAAGTGCGAGTTGGACTCGCGCACCGAGGGTTCCGTATAAACTTGTATGTATTTTGTTATTAAACTATATATTTACGGTTTTAATTTTTTTTTTCTTTATTTGTGCTGTAAGACATTGCTTCTTGCCAAATTTCATGATTCTAGGTCAACGGGAAGTAAGTACCCTATAAATTTTAATTTCCTTGAGAGTGACGAAATATACGTTTTTTGCGGCATAAACGGCCGTATCTTTTTTAACGTTAACTTAGAAGATTGTTTTTTTCACAGCTCTAAAGGACTGTATCTCTGAGAATATTGTTTTAATTTCAACTCGACACCACGCGTTTCCGAGATAAAAGGTCTTGACAGACAGACGGACAACAAAGTGATCCTATAAGGGTTCTGTTTTTTCGCTTTGAGGTACGGAACCCTGTAAAAACAAGAGAACACACTGGGGAAGAAGATTTGTCAGTTAAGTAAAATATCGTATTTCTAAAAATTAATACAGGAATAGGATCAGAGGAAAAAAAGGAATCAAGGTGGCACCCAAAGCCCGGCTAAGCTAAGAAAATATTAAAGCAGAAAATTGAAAGAATTGTAAGCAAATATGTGAATGTTGGTATCTCTTTCTCGCATGCAAGAGTGAGGTGTGATGGATGAAATGAAGATAGTTTATGAATGACAGTTATGTTAAGATAGTATTGATATAAATAGGGCATGAATATTGGAGACTTGGCATGTAGAATTAGGTGCCGTCCTTTCACGGTAATTAAGCCCCCTGATTTGGCATCACTGTTAAAATAATAGTGATCTTTATTTATGGCCTATGGCCAGCTTTTAAAAATCACAGTAAGATTTATTCTTTAACAGACTCACAAAGAGTAATTACAATGTTTCTATGGGATTGCTGCTGTCCAGGGGAAATTAACAGTGACGGGACTGTACTAAAATATTTAAGATTTCAACAGAGACCCAACGGTGTCGATTCTGTTGTGCTAAACTAAACTTAATTTAGGCTATTGCTATCTTTTACTAAAAGGCAGTGCGAGAAAAGGACGGCTATAGCTATGAACTAAGTTAGAGATGTCAAACTAGTTTATGCCTAGCGCTTTACCGTGTTTTTAGTCGACATGTTTTTACGTGCACCCTTCATTTGTATGGAAATATTAGTTCAATTAAATTTGACAGCTCTAAATTACGTCTGTCTCTTTCTCGTTTTATTACAGAGAAAATGATAGCAAAAGCCTAAATTAAGTTTAGTTTGTGCACAACAGAATCGACACCATTATAACATTTTTAGAAATAAAATAGAACTAATCATAATAAATCGTAGCTCACAATTAATGCGGTTTTTCCTTAAAATAAAATCTTTAGATACTATGTAGGTAGATGTTAGTTTCCAATATTCATGCCGTAAGTTTGACAATAGTATAATACCATTCAAATAATCATCCTTTCTGAGTCATCCATTTCACGCCTTTCATAATAATATACAAAAAGAAAGCATAAAATATGAGTGTTATACACAAAAATGTTTAATAACATAATTATTGACAAGTGCAGCAAGTTGCTATACAAATACATCTAATTTATATACAGACACATTCATTGGTATTGATTCAATTAATTAAATAATTATATACTAATATTAAATTTGTTTGTATGTAGGGAGGGGATATCTTCGGAACTACTGAGCCGATTCTGAAAATTCTTTCACTCACAGGAACTTACGCATACAGGGTTTAAACAGAGTCATCACGAAGCCGTCAACGAAGCATTCTGTCATTATACCAAGTAACTGTATGCAAAATTATTCCTGGGAAACGTGTTTTGAAGTGAAAACTTCTTTAGGCGCGTTGAGCACTTTTTGGGTGAAGGAAAAACATTGAACTCATCGTCACTTGACGTAACGTGCGGTCACGCTTCGTAGCACTCGTAGCATCCGCTACGGCGTAGCACCACATAGGTATGCGCGGTGCATATCCAGTGCTATGACCGGGGAGGGGCCTGTGTACTTTTTTTTTTCACTTCTGTCGGCACTCCCCAAAGACTGCCCCGATTGTTTTTTTTTTTGGGGGGCGAGAAATCACCGTTTTACGCTAAAACTCAATGTACCGCACTCAATACATAGGTGACCCGGATTGAATAGTAAGATGGACGGTCGTGGAGATGTTTTTAAAGTAAAAATCTTACATTGAAAAGACGTATTAAACAAAAAATTGGGGAAAAGTTGTAACTTTGACCCCTAATATCTCCGTAACTAGAAGGTTCCCAGGTAAGGTGTAGAACAAAAAATGATCGCAATGACGAGGAGAACAAGTGCCTTTCGGCTTCGCTATGAGGTTTTTTACACCCTTTATTACGTACAATTTTTCTTTAGATGACTTCAACATGGAGAATGTTCTCAATTCAGTTCTACCATGTTACCTGTTATCAAATCAATACCAATGAACACGTAAGAGAGTGCAAAGCATGTGGCGTTACCTGCTTCGTCTGTAAGTCCCTTCACTAGCAATGTCTCAGGTTCCAATGCTGCGATAGGTTCAATGGAAGGTTCGGGAGAAGGTTCGGGCTCAGAACTGGGTTCAGGCTCGGAAGTAGGTTCTGGTTCAGAAGTAGGTTCTGGTTCGGAAGTAGGTTCTGGTTCGGAAGTAGGTTCTGGTTCGGATTTAGGTTCTGGCTCGGATTTCGGTTCTGGCTCAGATTTCGGTTCTGGCTCAGATTTCGGTTCTGGCTCAGATTTCGGTTCTGGTTCAGATTTGGGTTCTGGTTCAGCTTTCGGTTCTGGCTCAGATTTGGGCTCTGGCTCAGAAGTGGGTTCTGGTTTGGGTTCCGGCTCAGAGGTCGGTTCTGGGTGGGCAGAAGGTTCAGGAGTGGGTTCAGGATGAGAACTAGGCTCAGGACTAGGTTCAGGTTCGGATGTTGGTTCGGGTTCAGCTTTCGGTTCGGGTTCTGCAGTCGGTTCGGGTACAGGAGTCGGTTCTGGCGTAGGTTCAGGAGTTGACCTAAGTTCAGCAAACTGTTTAGACTTTGGTTTGAACTTTGGCTTAGTTGCAACTTTTGGTTTGGATGCTGTACTGGGTTTGGGACTAGGTTCCGCACTGGGTTCGGGAGTGGGTTCTGCACTAGGTTCGGGGCTAGGTTCTGGTTCAGAAGTGGGTTCGGGAGTAGGTTCAGGTTCGGATGTTGGTTCGGGTTCGGTGGAGGGTTCTGGTTCGGAAATGGGTTCTGAAGTGGATACAACAGAGTGATTATGGGATTTAAGAGCTGTTGTAGTAGCCGAATCTGTAAAAATAAGTCATCATGCAGCATCATATATACATTACAGCTTGTTCCGACGCTACCTGATATTATATTAAAATACAATTAAAATATGTGTAGGCATGTAGGGGTCTTATGAATTATAACATAAAATTCAAATTAAATATCTGAAGTTAGGTACCGATAATAGCTATTTTTGAAGAAAATTTTACAGTATGACACATAAAGTAAAATAAGACACCATAAGTTTTAGACTAAGTTAATTTGGTCATTCCAGTCATTTTTTGCTAGTTACAGCAAGAATTTTGGATGTTTGCCTAAAAATAATTTGAAAAAGTAACCCGAGTACCGTGAGGTACACAATTGTCCTAATATGACTAAATCTTCTTTGTACGTACCTCGGAGGCCGTAAAATAAATTGAATTTCTTTAATTTATTTAAACTTCATGTACAAGAATGGTACATAGGCGGAATTAATGCCACAAGGCATTTTCTACCAGTCAACCTTTGTGTTAAATATACATACTTTCACAAGGTAGGGAAACGACTGACATTGAACGGTAACTTGCATTAGTTTGGCGATTCATCAGAGCGTCTGTTACTTAGTCCCCGCTCTCCCCGACATATTCACATATCAGATAGCGGCAGAACTTTAATAAAATATCGCAGTTAGTAGCCTCGTAATGCTATAATTATATAATGTAGTGCAAAGTGTCGCTTGGCTGTGTGGCTGGTTTAGCGTAGTGTTAAGTGTGGTGCGATATCTGTATAGTGAGGGCTATGGACTTACTCGTGGGCTCCGTTACTGCGCGCTTTTTACGACCTGCAATGTTATATGATGTTAAATTTATGGAAAAAGACATATTTCTAAATCAGTTTCTGGTCTACCAATTAGATTCTCGGTTTTTTAGGTCTCTGCAAAAACTGGTAGTAAGCCTTAATTTTAACGTGATAATATTATTATTAATAATACATTATCTTTTTATGATTCTGCTAAAGCGGCCACTTTAGGCCCACTGAGGCTTACTGCCAGTTTTTGCTGAGACCTTGTATTATTAATTCAGAAACTAGCAATAAGTGATATCTGGTTTGGCATAAAAACTAAGTTAATTATTTGAAATTATTAAGAAAAGATAAAATAGTATTAAAGATGAGCAATAAATATTTGATTTCTTACTTGATAACGGAAAAATCTTTACGAATATCCTAACTAATTCGTTTTTCATAAAATCTATAACAATTCATCCTTACCTTTAGAGCTAGACACCTTGTAGGACACACTAGTTTTCACCGTGACATCGTTGCCAAGGTTCTTGAAGTCGAACCCATCGAGCGAATGCATAGCAACTCTCTTATTCCTATTGTCATTCTCCGGCACTTTCGTCGGTTCTGGTTCCGCGCTCGGTTCTGGCTCAGAAGTCGGTTCTGGCTCAGGTTTGGGTTCCGGTACAGCACTGGGTTCTGGCTCAGTACTAGGTTCTGGTACAATACTAGGTTCAGCCGTGGGTTCTGGGCTCGGTTCGGGTTCGGACGCTGGTTCCGGGCTCGGTTCTGGTTCTGAACTGGGTTCTGGTTCTGAGCTAGGTTCCGGCTCCGCACTGGGTTCTGGCTCCGCTTTTGGTTCTGGATGCGGTAGTGGCTCGGTTTTTTGTGTAGTTACTGTAAAATTAAGTATTAAACTTACAGTGTAATATTCTAAACGATCATTTTCTTTTACAACAACAACAACAGCCCATAACGTCCACTGCTGGACATAAGCCTCTCCCATGATAGGAGGAATTTGCCGTAATCTCCACGCTTGGCAGGCGGATTGGAGATCGCAGTGATGAAAGACTAACAGAAAACGCTGCTGCCCATTCTCAGGTCTACGGAGGCGCAAGGTGTTCTGCCTCAGACATTAGTCGCCTTATACGACACCCGTGAGTGTAATGGGTTAGTTCTATTCTACTCTGCCGGATACCACACGGCTCATTTGTTCTTTTAATTGGTTTAAAATTAAAACGTTACTTAACGTAGGAACTTATTAATTACCTTTAGAATCCATAGGAGGTCCTAACACTGGGAAGTTCTTGCATTGTTTAGTCAAACCACTTGGCCGCCAACCAATACCTGAAATATAAGACAAAAAAAATGTTTTATCATATTTAATTATTCATGTTCCTAAAAAAAGTAAACCGGCAGATGTGAAACATCGTAATTATTTTGTTCAAGTAATTTGCTTATAAAAAAGTCAATATAAAAAAAAAACAAAATGACTCGATTCACAAAAAGAAAATCCTTATGCTGGAGTCAAACTCGAAGTCACGAGATTGTAACCCAGTGCTCTGTGCCCCGAGACTAGCTGGCTTGTTGTAAATCGTGGCGAATATGTAGATCTTAAGGTGCAAGTTGGCAGCGGTCGACACGAAGCCGCCGCAGACGACGTGTTGTCGCTTCATGTCGCCGCCTCATGTCACTGCAGTCATGATTTCGAACCCGGCATTTCGGCGTCAGCGACACTACTGATCTGCAGTCGGGCGACACTTGCGTCTGCCGCTCGACGACGCGTTGCTAACTTTATGTCGCTTGCTTTGGAGGGAATTTCATAGAAATACATAGAAACCAGTAGTATCGCTGCGACACGTCGTCTGCGGCGGCTTCGTGTCGCCCGCTGTCAACTTGCACTTATATGCTGCTTCAACAGGTCGGTAATATTCGGGCCAAGTTCGATCGCCACGCTCGCCACGAATTTTTCATTTGTTTTTTTGGTAAACCTGAGCCTATAGGTGTTTCACATCAAAAACTCTCACGGAAAAAGACAATACAACTCGTGATAGTCACAACTCTAAAATGAAGTCATTGCCACGCCGGATAAGAAGCAGTGGACTCACCCGCATACGACGTGCCGTTGACCATCATGACGAACTCGACCTCGCCCTCCTCCTTCAGGATCCTCCAGTACAAGTTGAAGTGGTCGGACATCTCGCGCTTGTTGTACAGTCCCAGGTTCACTTTCTTGTCCTTCCATGGCGACTCTGTGGACAGAAAAAGAAATAAGAATAAAGTCATCATCATCATTTCAGCCGAAAGGACAAAAATCCCATCCATAAATTACGTCACACGTTAAGGGGGAGGGAGCGGGTCGACGAAGTATGACATTGTGTGACAAGGGGGTGGGGAATGTGGGGATCCTAAATTTCGTGACGTCACTTTGTAAAATCTTTTTAGGTCTGAATCTATTAATTATTTTTAGTTATGCAAAATTTTTGAAATGTTTCATTTGATGTTAATTGTTTTAAAAAGGTGGGAAGTCTTCCAACGCAACGTCTTCCGGTTCGCGGTCGCCACTCCAGAATTTTTCGGCCCCATCGACCATCCGTAAGAATAGAGTATTTTTCTTTTTAGTTATTAAAAAGGTTTTTCATAACCAATGAACCAACAAGAATGAAATATTTTTAGTAAGAGAATTCCATCATCTTCCTACCCTCGTCTCATGTTACTTAAGGTGAACGCTTCAGGGTAGCCCGCGAAATTCAAATTTTCTTACGTTTTTTGCAATTTGCAGGCCAGTGCTAGGTTGTATGTTGATTAAAATATTATTCGCGGTTGTAAGACGTATGTAGTTACAGAATTTCATTCATCAAATCATCAATACAACCCTCAAAGTTCATAAAGGTGGAAAAATTACTTTTCCAAGGTCAAAATCATTCTTGCACCTTTATGTGCTTGGAGGGTTGTATTGTTGGAGGGTTTTATTGATGATTTTGATGATTATAATTATGTAATTACATACGTCTTACAGTCGCGAACAATATTTTAATCAACATACAACCTAGCACTGGCCTGCAAATTGCAAAAAACGTAAGAAAATTTGAATTTCGCGGGCTACCCTGAAGCATCAGCCTTAAGGTCGGCGCAACACGTTTTTTTCTTCCATTCTACTCTGTCAAAGTTTTAATTTTAACAGATGGGAGCATAGCATTATCAGCCTATAAATGTTCCCACTGCTGGGACACAGGCCTCCTTTCTAAAGAGGGAATGGTCTATAATCCATCACGCGGGCCCAGTTCGGGTTCATAACACGGCATGCTGGTACAGCAGATGTCTAGGAACGGCGGTGACCACTTACCATCAGATGCTTAAATTGTAACTGATAGACGTCGACGGTTGAAATTATTGGTTGATATTGATATTATTTCCGTAAGGTCAACAAAAGTCCTAGGTATGCAGGACGTTTGTGAGGATCGATTTTTTTTATTCTTTCACGCAGAAAGTACTGAACGAATTTGGATGATATTGCAACAGATTCAATAGAACCCTTTCGTATTTATAATAGTAGTAAGAAGATTGCTAGCTTCTTCTTCTCTTCTCTCTCTCTTGATGCGAAATAGTTGCCATTTGGTCCCATAAAAATTTAACATACTTGGGCCCAGTAGTTTTCATTTTATGAACATTTTTACTTCAGTCGTGTTGTCTAATTTTATGTATGTTCACCGATTTCTCCCCCATTCCCCTCCTTCATTTGTGAAGCGATTCTCAAAATTATTTTTTTATTTGAAAGAGTATACTCCTGAGGTAGTCTCATTTAAATTTAGTAAAGATCTGATGCTGGTCTTCGGAGATATACAATGGAACTCTTTAAAAAAAGACGGTAAATCGGTCGTGATTGCTGCAATCGCTTGGATGAAGTTGGATGTTTATTGTTTATACAACATCATGACGTGACATCACGCCTGTATGCTCTGAGGGGTACGCAGATGTGTACAATACACCTAAATTTCGACAGTTTAGGTATGTTATGTTCCATTTATTGGGGATAAGCCTATTACCATGACATGTATTGTTAACAATGTTAAATAAATGCATAGCAAATATTTGTATAGGATATTACAACTAAAATTGACAAAAAGTGACAAAAAAAAAAAACTAAATTAATCAAACAAAGGTCACCAACTTCTAAAGCTAATGTTATTTTTCACTTTTTTGTGTTTTTTGAAGTCATTTTTATTTTTTGCAAAAAGTTTTTTTGTTGACTGTACATTGAGTTTATTGTCTTTTTTAAACTTTCACGATCAAAACACATTATAAAACACATATAAACGGGTATTTTCGCGAATTTTTACCTTTAATATTTGCCCGACGTTTCGACCGGATTGCACCAGCCGTGGTCGCGGGAAGACTGAAGTATTGGAGGTACCGCCACAGCAAAGCGAAGGTGTTTATTCAACTAACCTCACTTGATCTTCATAAATGTTAATTAGGGCCGGTTCACACTAGGACAGCACACTACACTAACAGTGTCCGCATACTGAGATGATTTCACTTGACGAGTACACTTAGTGATCACTGGATTCCAAGCGGGAGAGAGTCTGAAGCCGTCTTCGCGATTGAAATTAGGATACTTCTTGATTGCGAAGCGATTGAGATCAAGAAGTATTAGTGTTACTGTTAGTGTAGTGTGCTGTCCTAGTGTGAACCGGCCCTAATTAACATTTATGAAGATCAAGTGAGGTTAGTTGAATAAACACCTTCGCTTTGCTGTGGCGGTACCTCCAATACTTCAGTCTTCCCGCGACCACGGCTGGTGCAATCCGGTCGAAACGTCGGGCAAATATTAAAGGTAAAAATTCGCGAAAATACCCGTTTATATGTGTTTTATATTGAGTTTATTGTCCGGATTTTCAACTTTCGACGCAGAGCAAAACTTCGGAAACCAAACAACACCATCCGCCGTCTAAGTAATAAAAACAAGACTTACTCTTATTGCACCCCTTCCCGTAGAAGCCGAACGGACAGTAACACATCTTGTTGGGCGACTCGGTCGCGTTAACATCGATACATTTGCCCCTCAAGCCGCAGTCGTTGTCGTCGGAGCACTCGTCGCTGAACTGACAGCGGGGCCCGGAGTACATCTTGTGACACTTGCAACGCCCCAAGATGAAGAAACCGTGGCCTGAGCATGTCTCGTGGTATTCTTTGCCTGGAATTGAGATAGGAGATAGATTAGATCCTTCTAATATACAATGTATAGAGTCTTTTTGTGAGCAATAAACGACTTTTCTACGAGTACCTATAGGACTTACGCAACGTATCCATTCTTGATCCTAGATTATGCTGGATTGGCGACGTAGGGTTGCCCCTACGTCGCCAATCCAGCATACAAAGTATCAGATTAGATACTTTGTATCTTGGCTTTGTACGTAAGCTGAGAGTGGAGATCTCAACGACTCATTCTCCCAAGGCTCCCAAAATACAAAGTTATTGCTCTTAAGCCTTAAGGTGGATGCTCAAGGGTAGCCCGCGAAATTCAAATTTTCTTACGTTTTTTGCAATTTGCAGGCCAGTGCTAGGTTGTATGTTGATTAAAATATTGTTTGCGACTGTAAGATGTATGTAGTAACACAATTATAATCATCAAAATCATCAATACAACCCTCCAAGTTCTTATAGGTGCAAGAATGATTTTGACCTTGGAAAAGTAATTTTTCCACCATTATGAACTTTGAGGGTTGTATTGATGATTTTGATGAATATAATTCTGTAACTACATACGTCTTACAGTCGCAAACAAAATTTTAATCAACATACAACCTAGCACTGGCCTGCAAATTGCAAAAAACGTAAGAAAATTTGAATTTCGCGGGCTACCCTTGAGCATCCACCTTAAGAGCAATAACTTATTTTTGTGAGATTTTGATTAAGACTTAAGGCAACTACAGGAGCTAAATTAGCAACTCTATTTGTGGTGGTCCAAACTTCGTTTGAAATACTTACTGTTAGAATAAAGTTCTAATCACCTTGCACTACAAAGTAGTTGTTACGTCAGTCACTGTGGCCGAATAGTGCTAAATGAGTGTTTTTTTGCGATTTAAAAAAAATATATTGAGTGGACTAAGAAAATAAAACATTATCATGCTAATATGTTGCTTGTAGAATTATTTGCCAAGAAATCAGAATTATCGCATGTATTTTAGTATGGTTTTTACTCGTTAAAAGAATTTTTAGAGATAAGTTCGTGTTTTTTTTTATCGAGTAAAATTAGTTGTATTACTTAATTATGTTTTCAAAACACTATCATACTAGCATATATCCAGAAGAATATCATATATTTTTCTGTTTTTTTTTTTATGGCAGTGAATCATGTTTTTTTGCATTATAAAACTCGCGCTTAGCTCCAGTAGTCCCCTTTTTTTCTTTTTTTTTTCGGATGGGAAATCATCAAATAACTCCTCCCGCTCTGGGCGGAGCGGGAGGGAGTTTCAGACTTTTACTGACTAAAACCCATCCATGTTCCTTCATCGCCCTTTGTGTTCCGGGGCCACGGTATATCTTTCGAACTGTCCCGCAACCCCGGCGGGCTCCAGTAGGTGATGTTGCAACCAATTCTCCTAACACAGCTAAGTACTTATAACTTGTTCGTACACTACTAACAATTTGCCAACCGGAAACCACACGGCATCGGCAATTAATCCTAACAGTAAATGTACTAACAACAAATAAAAATGTTGTCGCTAAGCTTTACAACCTTGTCAATCAAATCAAATATGTAAGAATATATCCGACAATCTAATGAGATGTGCATTCGTTAACATTCCGAACAAACAGTGGCTCATTAAATGCAGACAGAGCATTCAATCAGGCGGCGATAATGGGAATACCTTGCTACACAGAACAGGACCCGCAGGATAGAAAGAAGTAAATAAATTAAATCGATTGTAACATAGGCAAAGGCATCCGAGATTAGACTTAAATAATGAATGTTAATTAATAGGTAGGTAGCGGATTTCACATCACTGGAGTTTTCCTATTAGCCTCGCCACTTATAGGGCCCCCCCACCCAACTGATTAAAAAATAAACCACCGACACGAAAGGAAGAAGTTTAAACAAGTGCGAGTTGAACTCGCATAGAGAGGGTTCCGTACAATTGATAGAATTCTTATAGATTTTCCTTTAATCTACAAGCAATGAACTGTATTTTGTACTTTTTTCAAAATTTTAGGCTCAGTAATTTCGAAGATCAGGGCGGGGGGGGGGGGGAGGTGATCAGGCAATGGTCAATTTTCGCCTTCTTTCATAAATAAAATCAAAACCATTTATTTTACAATTATAACAAAACTATATTTGAGATCCTCTTAACGAGCCCTTTCATTTGATATAAATGGCATAGTTAAGTTTGTTAAACTTTTTTTTTTTACATTCCTAATTTGTCCCCCGAAAATGGCCCTTATTTAAAAAAAAAAAAATACTTTGCACATCTATCTGTTTTTGGGTCATAGGCTTACACCATCCTACCAAATTTCACCTGATTTGGTCTAGTACCTAGATTCGGAGCAAATTGGCTGTGACAGACAGACAGACGCACGAGTGATCCTATAAGGGTTCCGTTTTTTTTTTCACTTTGTAGACGGAACCCTAAAAAAACATATTTATTTGCATTTGTTGTCTATTTCAGATTCAGCCCTAAAACTGTTGAACCATTTAAGGTGCACTGAATTCATTGACTCTTTGAAGCAAAGACGTGGACAAGAACGTTTAATATCATAGATTGAAGACAAAAGTTGTACATAAAAATACTATTTACTAATGAAATGCACAAGCTTGCATAAATTCAACGACTTATCCCATGATATATCTGCAGCTGTCAAAATACTAGAAGAGAATTTATCTATTCTAATGAGCCTCGCATATTTTGTAGTGTAAGCATGTTTACCTTGAGTTACTTCATAACAGATCGGATGCCAAACGATTACTGCCATCTCGACAACTGTATTCATTAGCATTTATAATAAGTTATTGAGGTCGTTGTTAAATATTATTGAGGTGTCGCTTAAGTGAGATGATAGATTGACCGTTTAAATTGGATTCATTAAAATTCATGGGTTTTTGAAAGGTGACCATCGATAGTGATTAAGTAGTTAGGTATCCTTTCATTTTGTATTGGTTTGGTTGTCAGCCCTCTAGGAAGCAATAAACACGATATTAATTAAAGCCACTTTACGTGTAGATCACCCCTTTAAACATGTATACGAATATCAACATTCACTATAAAAGAACATGGTTCATATTAGCATGAACACTTACGGATTCACATGGAGGAGCTCGTGGTTAAATAATAACAGCCGGTCGAGTCGATCTTTAGGTTAAGCCTTGCTTGCCTAGGCTGGTCTGTGGATGGGTGACCACCCATTACATACCGAGTTTCCTCTGTGCCTCGGAAAGCACATTAAGCCGTTGGTCCTGGCTGTCATTTGTAGATCTTTGACAGTCCATACAGGTAGTTAGTGGCAAAAAGTGTGACACCCAGTCTTACCGAGAGGGTATCGTATTACCCAGTACTAACTGGGTTGTGGAGGTCAGATAGGCAGTCGCTCCATGTAAAATACAGGTATTCAGCTGCATCCGGTTAGACTGGAAGCCGACCCCAACATAGTTGGGAAAAGGCTAGGCAAATGACAGTTTCACTTAATAGGATTATGAACATTATTCCCATGACAATAAGGTGGATGTTGGTACTCACGCGGTAGTATGTCGATGTCGGCACAGGACCAGAACCTGTAGTTGGTGCCCCACTCCCCCGCCTCCCGCTGCAGTTGCAGCGTGCAGTTCTCGCACGTGAAGTCGCCCGGTAGACGCACTTCGTACTTTTGGGCGCTAAAATATTGAAAAAAGAAATATTTTAAACATTTCTATTTTAAGCTTTGTTAAGAGGTGTTTTACAGCCAGGTACAGGTGAGTACAGCAGTGTTTTTCAACCTGCCGGTCGCGAAGCCTTCGTGGGGGGGTCGCAAGAGGTCGCGAAAACTACCTCAATAAACAAAACAACGAAGCCTAGAAAGATAGATTTAATAAGAATTTGGAGACTGTACTTTGTGAATCAGAAGGTAAGTACAGTACGATTCAAACTTAATGGCGGCTCGGAACATCGTACGTGCCGCTGCGCAGATCGCAATTTTTAGGTATCAGCGGGACGTAGAGGGGCGTGCCGGCGGGGCACATCCCCGCGCGCTCTCTCTCTCACCCGCACTCGCCCTACGCGTCGTTGCTTTAGTGTGTGAGTTATGTCTGTATTCTGCACACGCGCGCGAATTTCTGCATAAGTACAGTCGAGCTCATAATAATTTGTTGTTGTTTGTTAACTGTTTTTTTTTTTTTGTTATTGTTTTGTTAAGTTTTTTTTGTTATTATTCCGTTTGTTGTTCGTTATTTACGTAAAGTTTTAAGACTGTTTTTGGTTGTACGGAAAATACTTTGGTATTTATTTGTAAAATACCTCGCGGACGATACGTTTTACGCAGACTATAATCATGGGATTATCAAGGCGGTTTCAGAGTTCAGTGGATAATATGAAAAACACTCAGCTGCAGTTGGTATTTGGCTTTATATTTCGTCCACAAAATATCAGCAAAATACAGGATTAATTTATAATAAAAAGATTATAGTAATTCACACAGAGTCATGTCGAGAGACGGAAGGAATAAGACAGATGACATTGACAAGACAAAATGACAGTGACATAAGTTGCGTTCCAATAAATAACATGCTAAAACATACAATCCGACACAGACAAGCGAGAAAAATAGTTTATAAAGTCATCCATTTTCTTAACTCTTTCTTCTTTCTTTCTCAACTCTGAATCTGAAAAGGAATCAGATTCAAGTGAAGACGAAGGAAGCGATAGTTTCATGGAAGTTCCTTCCACAAGAAAACAAGTTTTTATGGAGCGTGTTCAGCCTTTGTAAAATAAATTTAAAATACATTTCTTATATTTTTTATAAAACCTATTTTATTTTGCTTTGAACCCTCTCTGTACTTGACAAACTAACAAATAAATACGTAATAAACAGCACTAAAACATTCACACAAGTTTCAGTTATAAAAATAATTAAACGAGCTTAGATGATTTTCGACTTGACTGTACATGCGCGAACCTGCACTGGCAGCTAACTTCCGAGCCGCCATTAAGTTTGAATCGAACTGTAAGTATAATAACTCCGTAGAATGTGTAAAACTGAATAATTTATTTGGCAAAAGGCGCGTCTTTTATACAATTCTAAACTTACTTGCTAACTTAAAACTAACCAATAAAAATGCGTACATTAACAAAAATCACGATTAACAAAATACAAAAAACCAATAAGAAATGAGATATTTCTACCAATCTAAATTAACTTATGCTAACCAATGAAAACATGTACATTATAAAAATCAACATTAACAAAAAGAATAAACCAATAAAATTATAAGAATTTTAACCAATCGCGTCACAGCACTATTGTAGCAATAATTCCGCGGAGGGCGCTAGTGTGCTGCGGCACCGCTAGCGGCTTTGCGGCGCCCGGACCGCGCCAGCAGAGTCCGAGTTCGCGAGTTTATAAATATGAGCGACCTCGACGCGCCGCGCTCGGCGCGCTCACTGTCGGGAGGGCCGCCGCCGCGTTAAGACGTCTTGTAGAATGAGTTGCCGGGAAACTGAAGACACGTAAATGAAGATTGAAGACACGCGAAGAGAAGATTGAAGTCACACGAAGTGAAGACTTGAAGAGTGGCCTCATCAGCTCCCGACACTCTTATTTCTTTATTCAGGATTCGTCAAACGTATGAACAACAGCTCTTGTCAGAGCTATTGAAAACAGGAGCGTCAAAACGTGCGTCCTTATCAGGGCGGTTTGCTTCACTGTTTCTTTATCAGAGTGCGTCAAAACGTGGTATCTTGCTGTGATTGGTGGTGGCTACAAGAACATTAAATTGGATAAAATGTTTATTTCCAATTTAACGTTCTTGTTATGTTCATACAAAGTAACAATATAAAAACCTATTACAAGTACTCCCAAATTAATAATGCGCATGCAAATCTTCGCCAATTGTCGTATACCCGGAAACACCCGAATCATTGAATCGGAGAGAGCCCTAAACAATGCACTTGCATTTTGTACCTTGTTCGAAAGAAACAGGAGTCAATGTCATATGTCAAATCATGTGAAACAATTGAAAACAATTCGGGCGGTCGGCGGCTGTCGCCGGTCAGTCAAAGATCCGTCAGTCGTCTTTATATATTGGTGGTAAATGCACGTGTTTCTCTCTGTGTGGAATTATATAGAGCTGCCTTCTTGGTTTTGTTTTCAAAGGTGAATTTAATTTCAACTTTAATTATCTTACTCAAATTGAAATAGTTTATTTTGTAAAATAGGTAAATATACTAACATTTTTCACGTTTTTTAATGTTAAAAATACCTACTGACGTTAAATACATATTAAGAACTGAGATTTTAATGATTAGATTTTAATGTAAACCTGTGTTTGAAAACCATTTTTTCTTCTTCTAGTATAAACCTTGTGTTATTTAAACCTTCTTTTCTTCTATCATTACACCAGCTTCAGTATGAAGAAGTAAATCAATTCAACATAGATTATAGCATATACGCAATCGTGTCGTTTTCCTCGCTATTTACTTACATCGAATTATCGAATCAATTTCGTTACTGATAAATCAATATTTATCTCTTTTAGCACAAAACACATAATTCTACTAAATTATGCATGAAGAAAATGCACTTAACCACTCTATATACATATCGTCTTCCGACGCTCGGGGAATACGACCATTGCCGAACAGTGACGAAGATTTCTATGCGCATTATCACTTTCCTAGTACTCATCCATCTTATTGAGGTTTCGCTTGTTTGTCATTAACTAATTTCTCCCATTGCGGAGATCCGTTTTTTCTACATTGAGAATTAAATCGAATTCTAAATTTAAAAAAAATATCGTAATCCTAATAATTATGCAAATGCATCTTATAAAAAATTGTATGGATTCAATATTTGTAACATAAATATGTTTTCATACTATGGGGGGTCGTGTCATAAAAAGGTTGAAAAACACTGTAGAACAGTACTACTATTAGGTAAATTAGATTCCTCTACGTAGGTACCTCTTCGGGGATTACAGGCATGATGAGATTTGATATATGTTTGTTATATTGTTTATTTAATGATGATGTCATTTTATAAACTATCCTGATAATATCTCGATTAAAAAACACACAAACTACTTACGTAACATCATCTCGAACAAATTCAGTGCCACCTGCTCTTGGCGTCAAATCAAGCAGTGGCCTCTCCAAATCGTCCAATATCCTCAAACTAAATCCTCCCTGCAAAAAAAATAAACAAAACATGAACAAAAAGATTTCGCCCAACGTGGGGCTCGAACCCACGACCCTGAGATTAAGAGTCTCATGCTCTACCGACTGAGCTAGCCGGGCTGTGTAATATTAACTAAAAATAGTGATCACTTACTCTATGCGCGTATGCTAAGTGCCAATGTACTATGAACGTTGATCCAGCTAAAAACGACGTTTTTATTGATCCTGGAACAAAAGAAAACCAACAATTAATTAACAAAATCCGAAATACTTTTATAACTCTTGTTATTTTGGTGGAATTCAATTATTTTTTTACACAGATATTATAATTTAATCCCTTTACACAATGGTTTGAAAAACGAACAAGTAAATAAAAAATTAAAAGCCAGACTATGTTCAAACTTATTTACAATCAGCGCCATCTAGTATCGACTAGTGGAACTCTTATCTTGACACCATTTGCATAGTTGTTACGCAACGGCATGTAGATGTCGCAACTGGTTTGAGACGTAACATTCCGGTATCGGTGGGAACAGGTTTTATATCTTGTTAAGAATGTACTGCGCCTATAAAAACTCTTTTATTACATAAACAGGTTTTCTAATTAATTAAGTACTTTTTGCTCACGGTTGATGAAATTGTACAAATCATAGCAAGCTTGCTGTTGCGATGGTAGTGTTTCAGAAAGCTTTCAGAAGCGACTCTTTTATTGTTTAAAAACACAAATCATTCCGTGAATGCTATTGTTTTTTTACAACCCCAATTAAAATCATATTAAATTGTGATTTTTATAAATTGTTTACAGATTATGAGTTCGTTTCGGTAAATTGTTGACAACAAATCCAGAATGTTTCCCCATAATTATTGTTATTTTTACTACAAATATTGATTTTATATTTTTTCGGTTTCAGTGTATTGTATTAACATTGTAGTACAACAATATTAACTTAAGTTTTTAGTTTTTTTGCAATGCTCCTAATTTCCTAAGTATTACAAAAACAACATCTTCCTCCTATTTCAAATTTTCAACAATAGTTACAAACGAAGGTTGAATTTTTGTACTACCTACAATGACCTTCACCACAACACCCACAAAAAGCGTTCGACCGTGACAGGACTCGAACCTGCAATCTTCGGATCCGAAGTCCGACGCCTTATCCATTAGGCCACACGGTCCTATGAATGAGGAGGCCGTACAAGAGGGTAGCTTCCAAAGACGTGCGCACGCAGAAAAATGGGCGGCACAATGGGCCATGGTTTATTGAGCCCTCTCTACATAGTGGCCGACGATGCCATGTTAACGGGGTGGATTGATGAGCACGTATGAATTTAATGAATAGTAGGTACGTTATTGCAAAGGCCGTGAAATAGACGGCCATGAATCATCTGCCGAAATGCAAACGCATTGATGTCTAAACAGCCACGTGAACGCAACAAGAATGATACATAAAAGAGATCCAATCAAAGAGAACCTATTTATCCCCAGCACGCCGTTTCATACAACATTGCTGGAGCGTTGTAATGTTCCAAATTCAAAAATTTTCTTTGTCCGTAAATACAATACTTCGCGTGTTCTTTTTTCGAAAATAATGACAATATAATCTAGGTATGCATGTTTGAGAAAATAAGTTTTGCTTTGCTAAAGAGAAATAGAATTTCGGGAGCCATGGGATGGGTGGCCGTGTTGGGTAACTATAAAGACGGGAAAACTTTGTAACAGGTTATTTTGATTGTGGGCAGTTGGGCACATGGAGCGCCGGAAAGAATCTAATAATGATTAAGTACCTAGATTAAAATCATCAAATCGATTTGACGATTTCGAATCTAAACAGACGCTATGATGTAAATGACCTCCTTGACGGGCCTCAATCCAGTTACTAAGTAACCATACCAATACCTACCCTTAGGAAGACTGATTTATAAGACACAGGGAAGAACTTTTTAAAAAACACGCGATATTCACAACCACCTACCCGGTACTGTAACATCGAATTTAATTAAGTCTCTCACACACTATCCTACTGCGTTCATAATTAATTATGCAAAGAATGTCGCAGGTACTCGATTGGTTTAACCTTCAGATCGATGAGTTTCACAAAGATTTCTTCCCGAATGTAAGAGAGTAAGTACCTAATTATCTTCAAATCAACAATTTAGAACAAGCTATTCTTCTGCCAGAGTCTGGAAAGTCCTAGAGTTCATTTGTTTTTTTTTTCAATAACCGCTTTCTATTTGCAAGCCAATTCGAAATTTAAATATTAGGTCGTTACATTGTATACCTAATCAAAGTTGATAAGTTAGGTACCTCCTTGGTTGCCATGTTTCAGAGTAAAAGATAGTTCCATTTTTAAATAACACGACAGATTTGAATTTAAGTACTAACACCCACACTTCAGTCAGTTAATCGTTACATAAACAGTTCCTTAATAAAAATTTAAAAAAGTTCACCCTCAGAGTCAGTTACCGGTTCATTAGCGTCCCTTAATGACAATTAAAGTTAAGTAAAGCAAAACCTCTACTTGAATATTTAATGGCTGATTTTGACATCTACGTTTCGGGTTATATTTTTATCCGCGAATTCGATTTCATAATAATAATGTCTGATTTGGCAGACTTCATTGAGTTTTTAGATTATGCCAGAAGATATAGAGAAAGTCGAACCGAGGCGGAATTGACGAGATTATTCTGATCCCTTTACAAAATATTCTATTCAGGAATTTCACGCTAGTTACAGATTTACACCTATTCAGGTGTAAATCTACCGACTTACCGCAGTGTCTCAAGACGAAAGTCTATGACCAGTGTGTGTTGCCAATGATTACGTACGGGACCGAAACGTGGTCGCTCACAATGGGCCTCATCAGAAGGCTTAAAATCACCCAAAGGGCAATGGAGAGGGCTATGCTCGGAGTTTCTTTGCGTGATCGAATCAGAAATGAAGACATCCGCAAGAGAACAAAGGTTACCGACGTAGCCCGAAGAATTGCCAAACTTAAGTGGCAGTGGGCAGGGCACATTGCTCGCAGAACGGATGGCCGATGGGGCCGAAAAGTCCTGGAGTGGCGACCGCGAACCGGAAGACGTTGCGTTGGAAGGCCTCCCACTAGGTGGACCGATGACCTGGTGAAGGTTGCGGGAATCCGCTAGATGCGAGTCGCACGGGACCGGTCAATGTGGCGACACTTGGGGGAGGCCTATGTCCAGCAGTGGACGTCTTTCGGCTGAAATAATGATGATGATGAGGTGTAAATCTGTGTAAAAAGTGTTATATTGCCGTTGGTGGCATCCGACCTCAGGAAACCAAAGAGAAAAGAGGATTACCATTTCCACCGGAAATAATGTTACTAATAAAATTACGGTACTTCGCATACTTACCTATCATAGAATTAATTGAAACAGAAATATGAATGGAAGTTCTTCGATTACACAAGGTGTGTGTCGTTGAATTTTAGAATTGAATTTTATTGATTTCACATTTTCACTGAAAGTACTTATATACTCACCATAACGTAAATTAATAGATGAAATTAAAATTCAAAACACAAACTTTCCCGCCCGGTTTACTGGACATTGACAGTTGACAGCAGTGATGCCATAGAAAAAAAATCGCAATCGCTTTATTTTATTTCAATGAAAATAGCTGTTCCCCTTTGCAATTGAGTAAAAAACTGATTACCATTTATTATATTACTCTGAATAATAATTTTCAACATTTATAAAAAAACTGAAATGTGATATAAATCAACACTTTTTAAATGTGGCTACACCAAGGCTTTATCGATATGCTATCGATAAGATGATTTTAGGATGCTTCGCCCTACGTATACTTAAATCTATCATTAGCTAATGAATCCTTAAATTATGTCTCTGGGATGTAGCATTTATTAACGGATTTAATGGTATTAATTAGGACTAATTTAATTAACGACTCTGAGTGTGGCTGTAAGTACTAAGTAATTTATTTAGCCGTTAAACACGACAGATAATTATGTATTTTCATACAACTTTTGCCGGTCGCTGGCCGCATGTATCTGGCCAGTACAGCAATTTCGATTTATCTCGAAGAAGGTTATCAAAATAATGCTCAAATTTCCAAGCATGTTTGAGAAAAGACTCATATTATTCAATTCGTGAAAAAAATAAAGCTTTTCATACATGCATCGACCAAATAGTCTGTATAATGTAAGTATGGGAATTTGTAGGTATATTATGTCGGATATTCGAGTTTCTTTGGGTATAAGGTTGTTTTATATTAATGACAAGTTGACCCACCTCTTCTAGACAGGTACGGAAATCGCCAGCCTGTGTACCAATGTTAGAACCAACGAACGCGGGGAAATAAGAACACCAAAGAACATAAAACATAGTCATGGACTCATGGCTGATGTAGAAATAAGTTGAAAAAACATACGAATAAATATGTGTGTAAATAAATGTAAAAATAAATAAATAAAATAAAGTAAAATGAAAAAATACGAATATTATAGATGCCGCTGTATGGATTTGTTGGAAGATAAAGTGCCTGTAAATCACCAAGATCTAGAAGACAAAATGGAAGATTCAGAAGTCTTCTGAACTGAAATCTGTAGTCGCTGGACTTAAAAAAATGTTACAAGGGCGTTGCTCAATATCCTATATTATTTTTTATTTTACTTTATTGGGACATTAAAACAGTTACACATTACAATGAGTGTATGAGAAAATAAGCTTAAAACTAAATAAACGTGTGACCCACACCAATATCCGCGAAATAATATTAAGGAAATAGTTAAATGCGTGCATTATTATTATTGATCAACAATATAGTATAAGCTGACGTCACGCGGTTTCACCCGCGTAGTTGCCGTTCCCGTGGGAGTACGGGAATAAAATATAGCCTATAGCACTCACGAATAATGTAGCTTTCTACCAGTGAAACAATTTTTAAAATTGTTTCAATACTTCCGGAGATTATCTCCTACATACAAACTTACAAACAAATGTTACCTCTTTATAATATTAGTTTAGATTGAGCAACGCCCTTGTAACATTTTTTAACATTTCTGGAAGCCGACCCCAACATAGTTGGGAAAAGGCTAGGCTTGATTGATCAACAATAAATCAGAAGATGTACCTATTGATTGAATATAAGAAGAACAACAATATTTACGACGCGGGCTAATTAACGAAGAAGATTGTTAATAAGCATTGATATAAGCTACGTTTTTTATCTAATAGCTAATTGTTTTAAGTGATCCGTGGAATACCGTATTGAACAAGAAAAGATAACTTGAACAGTTGGATTTTAAATGTAACGCCTTATTTAAATGACTGCAATAAAAACAAAAACCAATAGAATTAAACAAGTAATAAAAAGAACTTTAAAAGAAAATTCAAACAAGAAGGGCAAAAAGATCCGCAGCCGGTAGGATTCGAACCTACGCTCCCAGAGGGAATCTGATTTCGAGTCAGACGCCTTAACCACTCGGCCACGACTGCTTGTGTCAGATATGCGAAATTACCGTACATTCGCTCCGCGTCCAATTTAAGCGATGTGTCAACCTACCAACTTGCAAAAAACAGGTTTTTTTATTAATACAAGTCATAGAGGTTGCGAAAGTAATAATAAATGAGTACCTACCTAACAGTATACTGCTTACACCTGCTTGAGCGTATTTAATTGAAATTAACATAAGGTAAGCACATCTTAATCAGGTAAGTTGTACTACCACAACATAATTATTATCACAACAAAAACAAGTTAAGATTTAAGAGGGCAAAGCGAGGACGCCCTTGAGCGGTTTGCATTTCCCCGTGTTGTCGCGGTCGTGCCGTTAGCTCAGTGAGTCAGAGGCATTTGAGCTAGGTACCTACGTAGGTATAAAATACTTGCTATAGGGACTGACTAGTGGTATTATTATCATTAAAATATTTATGATAAATCTGCTCACGAATTTACTAGTTAGTCATCTTTGATTAGGTATTACTTGGCGTGAATTTATACCTACTTAGATATTGGTGTCGATTCTGTTGTGCACAAACTAAACTTAACTTAGGCACAGATAATATAATACTTACTTAGGCTATTGCTATATTTTTCTCTCAAATAAAACGAGAAAGAGACGGACGCAATTTAGAGCTTAAATTTAATTGAACTAATATTTCCATACAAATTAAGGGTGCACGTGTTTTTAGTCGACATGCTTTTGCATGTCGACTAAAAACACGGTGAAGAAGCGTAAGGCATAAATTAGTTTAACATCTCTAGCTTAGTTCATAGCTATAGCCGTCCTTTTCTCGCACTGCCTTTTAGTTAGTTTGTGCACAACAGAATCGACACCATTATGTAAATCAAGAAGCAGTAACATATTGATCGATAGTCGATACTAAATTACTAATAGACTAAAAACTACTAATTAATAACTTAACTAGTTAACTCCAACAAAAATCTAAAGCCTGACAGTAACTAGCTAACAAGCATGTCGTACCTACAGTCACCTGAACAACATACCCATTCCTTTCCTATACTCTTTTGTAAGAGTGAGCAGGATACAAGTACAAGAGTCAAGACACTGACTGCTCGAACCAACGACGCGATTTAAGAGGGAACAGGAGCTGCGATTCTTTATTACAAATGTGTTCAACTTTTTTCCTCCTGAATAATGCGTCTAGCCCGCGCAGCATGACCACCGTAGAAACGAAAGAGAATCGACAAACCTTTTGTTCTTCTGTCATTTTGTCGATTCAATGACAGATGAACAAAAGATTTGTAGATTCTCTTTTGTTTCTACGGTGGTCATGCTAAGCGGGCTAAGCAGGGGAGTTTTGTGGAGGGCCAAGTTTAGAATTTTTGTAGTGGGGCAGGTAGGTAAATATAGCGCGAGAATAACTGACATAGAAACAATAATATATAATTTAAAGTGTTAAATAGCTCGCGGGCCGGATGAAAGCCTGGCCTGCTCTACAGCAATCTTTTTTTTTTTACATAAAATCAAGGTTTACTGTAGACACGTCTCTGTCACTTCCTTTTTTTCAGCAACCCTTATGTAAAGAAAATATGACCCTACAAAAATGACAAAAAATGCCCCATTTTTACAGGCGTGATTACAGAACCACCAGACAAGTTCGAAAAGTTTTTAACATAAAAGAAATTAATAGGAACCTAGACATACTCTTTCTTAAAATTTCAATGTCAATAAAAATTGAATCGGCTCGGTTTTCGAGGAAAAAAAATCAGCCAAGTGAGAGTTGAACTCGCGTGGTGTGGGTTCCGTACAATGCCAAGTCTTATATTGAGTTTACCACTTTATTTTCAATTGATAGAATTCTTATAGGTTTTTCTGTATTCTACAAGCAATGAACTATATTTTGTATTTTTTTTCAAAATTTTAGTCCCGTAGTTTTGAGATCAGGGGGGAGAATGGTCAATTGTCGTCTTCTTCCAAGAATAAAATCAAAATTATTTATTTTACTATTGTAAAATAAATAATTTTGATTTAAAAACATATTTGAGATCCTCATAACGACCCCTGCAATTTGATATATGACACAGTAAGGTTTCCACATGTGTTTGGGTCATAGGATTACACCATCCTACCAAATTTCACCTGATTTGGTCCAGTAGGTTCGGAGAAAATTGGCTGTGACAGACAGACAGACGCACGAGTAATCCTATAAAGTCTATATATTTTTCTCTTTGTTTACTTTTTAATTTTTATTAGTTGTAAGTACTGTTAATTTAACCATTTTTATTTGTGTTTTGTCCTGTGCGGGCTAATAAATGCTTTTTCTTTCTTTCTTTCTTTCCTATAAGGGTTCCGTTTTTTCAATTTTTTGTTCGGAAGCCTAAAAAGGGGAATACGAAACGTCGATCTCTAAATTTTTTTTGTGATATAGTCGGTCTTAGCTGTACCTGTCCCTATCGCTCTTTACTCAATAGTACGCGACGGCAATAGTTTCTTCAAATACCTACCTCGCAGGCCCTGTTCCCTCTTAAGCCCATCCGGACATTGAGAATTACCTAAAATTGAACAATGAAGACAGGCTTTTGCTAGTAAGTACCTATTGGAACGCTTGCCTCCATTTTTTTTTTCAGATGGGAAATCATCAAATGACTCCTCCCGCTCTGGGCGGAGCAGGAGGGGAGTGTCAGACTTTTACTGACTAAAACCCATCCAGTTCCTTCATCGCCCTTTGTGATCCGGGGCCACGGTATCTCTTTCGAACAGTCCCGCAACTAGGGAATGCAAATCCGCTCTGTTTTAAAATCCGGATTTTTAAGAACGGATTTTTGGTCCAATCCGGATTATCCGGATTTTACGGATTTATCATGAAAATAAACAAATCTACCCATTCGTTTATTAATATGACTATTCTTATATTTGTGTAAATGGGTTAAAATAAAAACAATAAAAATCAAATCATATGATTTTTTATCTTTTGTTATTTGGAATTATATAAATTAAATGCCATAATTTTGGTGTTATAGCCATAATATTCTAATTCCCTTTATTCATTTCTATACATGTTTTACTTTTTTGAACATTCCTATTCAAAATAATATTAAAAAAACGTTTAAAAATATAAAAAAATAGTAGCCCACTGGTATCGGGAACAGGGTCCAAGCTACCGGCGCGGCGCAGCGGTCAGGGCTCCAGAGAGAGAAACCCCCGCACAATACGAGCCGTGTTCAGGAGTACCGCTTTCTGAATCAAGCCCTTGATCCAGCTGCCTAACGAGAGCCTCCTCAGGTATTGATCGAGGCTCTTGGCAATTAAGCCATCTGCTGATACGACTATCGGCACAATGATCGCTGAGTCCACATCCCACATGTCGGCAACCTCGCGAGCCAAGCCAAGATACTTGATTTACTTATCTTTCTCGGCTTTCACAAGGTTCTCATCATGCGGGACCGGTATGTCAACAATCATTGCGCGCCGATCTGCTCCACCACCACTATATCATGCATATTGGCAACAATAGTCCTGTCAGTGATGACGGATTGATCCTAGTACAATGTGATACTGCCATTTTCGAGAACTGGTCGGGCACATACCTATAACACGGCACTTTCGATTCCACAAGGCTGTATTTTAGAGCAAGTTGCTGATGGATAATCCTGGCTACAAGAGTTTGTCTATGGAATGGCATGCCCGACATATGTCAACCGTACCGTCCTTCACAATAACTCTTCGTCATCTTAACTTCATCCATAATTGCACAGACAAAACCTTCTGTTTCTCCGAATAGGTCCCCGGAACGTAAATAGGCTACAGGCGCTGATAGGTCTACATCGGGCCCATGCACGGCCCGGAAAGAGAGTCTGTGAAGCTCCTTACTCTGCCATACTTTCCTGCTCTACAAATTTGCGCCAGTTCTCATTAGCCAAAGAGAGCGGAGTGAGGCCCTTGACCATCGCGACCACATCTCGATCCATTCCCATGTCGATTTCTAGGAAATATTCCCTAAGACTGCATATCTCGCGAATGGGGAGAGTTCTAGCGTTTAAAAAGTCTCGACCCAACTTCCGCGGAATATACAGTCTCATAACCAAAGAACGTGGGTGATAAGTCATAAGTCATTTATTCATTTGTGATGCATTCGATATACCGTCAACAATTTACGGGCTTCAATGTTATAGCCCTAATATTCTTAATATTAAAATAATCAGTCTGTGACTCGTGTGCAGAGTAACGTTAGTAAAATAAATAATAGAGGTCAAAATAAAAGAAACTCTGGAGATCAAAAATAAAGACAAATAGACTTATTCCCCAGAGGCGACACGAATATTCGCGCGATAATTTAGCCCCCAAATTACAATTTCTTATAATTCATAAAATCCGGATTCGATTTTCAAATCCGGATTTGGAATTCGAGTAAAAATGTACGGATATCCGGATTTTTCGGATTACGGATAGTCCGGATTGCATTCCCCGCAACCCAACGCTTGCCTCCTCAGTAAACATAAATCTAAATCCCAGCATCCAGTTAGTAGGTATTCAAATATGCAAAGTGATAGGTTTAGCTGGCAATTATGAAGTGTTGATTGCCTGACTCGGTCAAATGTCAGCTCTACTAAATAAACACGTAAATACTTCGCGTAAATACTACCTACTAGTATGTTTATGGTGACGCGAAGGCCTAGTTACTGTCGCCTGTGTAAATCTAAGTAAAGGATCGGTCAAACGGGTATACGGACTAATACGGACAGACGAATACTGACAGATACCTATTAGGTCTTTTAGTAAGTACTAAGTAGGTAGGTACCCATTCTATTTGTAATATTCCTTTGTCTGTGTAGGTTAGCTTTTATACCTATTTTATGTATTTCAACATTACATTTTACATGTTGATAAATTCCTAGAAATTGTCCGTCTTTGACACTTCACATACAAAAACCAACACACAAACAAATGACTGCGAAATTACCTACCCGCTGTCCGTCCGTCTGTCTGTCATCTCATGATTTTTTTGTAATAGGTACTATCGAGGACACTCCCGCCTGACCACCACTAAGCTAATTTTTGCTTGCACTCGCAACATAGAAACGCTCTCTAGCCCCGCCCCGTTGACTTTGTATAGAAAAAATGAATGAAAAGATACCGAATCGGCCGAGCGCACTGACGACGCACGTAGGGTTGCCACCTTTATTTTGAACAAATATAGTATTTTTCCCAAAAAGGCTGCAAAAATATAGTACTTTTGGGAAATTCAGGAAAAAAAACAGTACACATTTATTTTTAAACATTATGTAATTTTCCATATTATATACCTATTTGTTGTTGCTCTTCGCTTTGGCCATCAATGATCTAAACATCTTAGCACCATTGATAGTCGATTCGCTCTTATACTTTTGAAGCCATCTTTTTTAGGGTTCCGTACCCAAAGGGTAAAAACGGAACCCTATTACTAAGACTTCGCTGTCTGTCCGTCTGTCTGTCACCAGGCTGTATCTCATGAACCGTGACAGCTAGACAGTTGAAATTTTCACAGATGTATTTCTGTTGCCGCTATAACAACAAATACTAAAACAGAATATAATTAATATTTAAGGGGGGCTCCCATACAACAAACGTGATTTTTTTATAATAATGGTACGGAACCCTTTGTGCGCGAGTTCGACTCGCACTTGGCCGGTTATTTTTGCTTTTTCTTGGGTGTCGTGCAAATACCTACTAATATACCAATACTTTCCATGTGTTTTTTTTTTTAACAGCAAAGAATAAACAATTTGTTTATAAAAATCGGGCGGCATTCATCGACAAATTATTGACAGTTTGACGTTTTGGTGCCGCGAATGCATTAAGTTCTGAAATCTCCGTGCAGCGCTGTGGGTACGTTCCAGACTTCCAGAAAAGCGCGACAGTTGAATTAGGGATAAAAATATAGTATTTTTCGTACTATATTATTTTTCTATAATATATAGTACGGGTGGCAACTTGGCAACCCTAGACGCACGCCAAACGAGAGTTATTATTATTTTGCGCGCCAAAGTTGAGGCTTTCCTAATAGGCCCAAACTTTAAGGGGGCGTGGCTCGGCGCCTCCACATGTTTTAAGCGAAAAAAAATTAAAATGGTCAGGCGGAAAAGACCCCGACTGTACCTAGTTGAAATTTTGGCAGAATGTGTATTTCTGTTGCCGCTACAAACAATTGATAAAAAATTAAAGCGGACTCCCGTACTACGATGGTACGGAACCCTTCATGCGCAAGTACGACACGCACTTGGCCAGTTTCCATATCATTCAAGCGCTAAAAGATCCTAGTAGTACTTGTTTTTCCATAATTTATTGAATTATGTAAAATCTCTTGAATTCTTGAGTACAATTCGTACAGAAACCTACCTCAACAACACGCCCAAAAGATTACCTACAACAACGTAAAGTAAGATTCGCAACAATGTAAACTGTAAGATGACTCAGCCGAGGTCAGCGACCCCGAGGTCATCTGTTTGTAAACAGACAGACTCGCTTTCATCTGGGTCTGAATTTCGGACTGGCTACACCGTGTGTCTAATTTACTAATCACGGTTGAGACATTGTTTTAATTTCCTATAGTTGCAGAATCAGTACATTGGGCGTTTTCTACATTAAACTACGTTTCGAAATACTATTTTTTTTTTTAAAAAGACATGTTTTAGAAAACAATTTTGTAAATAAGTCAATTAGCTTGAATTTTTAACTGGGCTGGTGGCTTATCCAACTTGTGCTAGACTTAGATAAAGAAGGCTTAACTATTTTAGTGCAAATGATAGATATCGCTGGACATTACACACAGCGCCATCTAGTGCCACATTAAGCAACGAAGCTTGTGTCGTGGACACCAGATAGTTGTTATACTACCTACATAGATACCTACTGTTTTTGTTTGTAAATACATACTTATAATAAGTACATAAACATCCATGACTCGGAAACAAATGTCCATGCTCATCACACAAACATTAACAACAACAATATTAACAACATAAGGGATTCGAACCCGGGCCCCTAAGAACGCAAGGCAGCCTCACTACCGCTGCGCCACTCAGGTCGTCAATCAAATGATATATTGACCAAGACTGAATGGATGCAGTAGACAACCGATGAAAGCACGAATGAAACAAGAAAGTCCGACTACCAGTCTTATTTTGGCGGCAAAAAATACAGCATGCAATTTACGGTACCCAGCGATTGCTTTGAAATTGAATTGAAGATGTTTCAAATCATTGCGAATACTCATTGTCACAAACAGGTAAAGCGTTAAATACTGTCATTCTGCCGTATCGTATGAATAACAATGTAAGTACCGTATGTAAATCAAGGCAACCCTAAAAATTTGTTTGTCAACATTGAGTTAAATTTTGCCAATGTGAATGGCGGAGAAGTTAGCAAAAATAAAAATTACCTTTCGGCATTCCACATGGCGGCTTCGTTCTGGAATTATCCAGAAAATCCAGGTCGTACCTCCTAGCCGGAGGGAATGTGAGGGCAACATGTCCGTACACAATCACACAACAGTTCACTAATAACAACACCACACTGATTAACGACGCCATCTTTCTTTTCTTGCGCTCACTTTTGCCCGCGCTTCATCACTTTTGAATTTAGAACGTCCTAATCATTGTTGGAATAGACTTTTTTTTCTATCTCGTCATTTTGTTTTTTTTTTCTTCTTTTTCCCTGGTGACCAAGGTTTGTTGTTTTTATCTGTAACAAAGGAAAATAAATTAAATTAATTACAATCTGTGGTACAAGTAGAAAATATTAATTTTGATTAGTTGAATACATTATTTATTAGTATTACAATTAATTTATTCAATACATTATTTATATTTATTATTATTAATACATTATTATTATACTTTATAAGCAGTATCAATAACGCCCAGAATAGTGGATATCGATATAAAGAAACAGTAATTACAGGTTTCCATTTTGATGATGATTTTTTTTCTCGTATAGGCACCTATGCCTATCATTACCTACAAACACCCACATATTCTGCCAACATTGAGAAGATAATAGCCGCTCACTCATACAAACAATACGTAGGATGTTAGTCTCAAGGAAACAACCAACGACCACGTAAAGCCATTGTGTAGGTATACGCCAGCAGCCAACCGTGACTGCCTTCTAAACGCTGCCAATTCGCTAATTATTACAGACAGATACGGTGGGTTAAGAGTAACACACTAACACTGCTTTGTTGTGATAGGCACCAATAAAACGAAAAGCAAAGGCAGGCGTAAAAGGCAGAAAATATCACAACCAGAGGAGCCACAGCGCACAACACTACCAAAACCCATTCTCTTTTAGCGATCCTGCAACTAAATTTCTAGTAAGATGATAGTGGTTTTAGGTAAGAATGTTACCGGGGTGCGGGACTGTTCCGGGGCTGGGGGACTGTTCGAAAGAGATAGGTACCGTGGCCCCGGAACACAAAGGGCGATGAAGGAAGGAACATGGATGTCAGTAAAAGTCTGACACTCCCTCCTGCTCCGCCCAGAGCGGGAGGAGTCATTTGATGATTTCCCATCCGAAAAAAATAAGATAATAATCTTAGAAACAAACTTAATGGCAATAAGCCGGCTATACATATTAACCTTAGAACTGATGACCGGTGCATTAAAGGAGTTCATGAAAGGAGACAGTGATTTGACAGACGTCAGTGAAGATGACGATTGTGTCTTTATATACACTGAGGATCGAATAAAATTAACGTGCGATTGAAGAACCTTTTGTCTTGTATTGGACTGCTATAGGCTTATGATGGAAATGGTATACAACCTAAAACTTGCTTAAATTACACACCCAGGAAAAACTTCATAACAAAGAGTGTCTCCAAAAACAATTTGCAAAGAAAACAAATGCCGAACTGGCGTGGCGATGTTGATAAAAACAATTGAGTAACGAGGGTATGATTGCAGCAATCAAGTTACATTACAAGCCGAACGTTCGTATCGGTAAATAAGATCAATTTCGTTACACGTACTAGTTCAGGCAGTTACTTTCATAGAAAGTCACCGCTCACACGTAATTTTATTAATTTATAACAAGAAGAAAGTGTGTCAAAATAAAATGTCTTGTGATTTACGGTTGGAAGGACTCCTATCTCTTATAATATTAAAATTCTCTCACAAGTTTCTCGGCTAAATAACAGACGATGATTTCCGATGTCTACCACATGCTTGTCGAGTGATACGATTTTTTTACGCCCTTATTCCAATTTATTAGGGATCGTCGCAGTCCTTTTCTTCCCTACCTCACTTTTAGTTCGGCATCTCACGAGTCCCTTCTAGTCATTTCATCTTTCACACATTTCATTCATCGTTTCTATTACTCCTACACTCCCTCCTACACTATTCATTACTTCTACGAGAAAATATTAAAACGTAACACAAGACATAATAATTAGAGACACAATAGAATTAGATGAAAATGATAATTTTAAAATAATACATAGCAACTGCACTATCATTAAAAAATTAGGTCAAAAGAGATCAAGATCTAAACACAAGATTACTTGCACTCATTGTACACTCATTACCTGCAGGATATCAACTTCCTTTCATTACAATAATCTGCAACAAATGGTGTCTCAAATTGATACAATCTTGCGTAAATCTAATGGACATTGACGATGTTAGTAAATTAACAGTAATATCTTGTTCACAGATCCAAACAAATAGATTGCAATCATCGTCATCATCATTAAGTATTTCAATCGTAAAACAATTAACTCGGTTTTTAGTAACTCTCATCTACCAGCCACAGTGCAACGTAGCTCAACCATTCTAACCTGAAAGCGGTTGCCGCTATTAGGATATTATAAATCGGAGAGAAACAAACCACCCTAAAGCATATCATCAAGCATGTCATTTCGTCAGTTATATCCATGTAATAGAGCCTATTGCCAAGAACCGGACAGAAATTCAGGATCATTCCTTGCTACTGAGAAATCCCTGATGTTAAACCCAATAAAGCTTTGCCGAACCAGGAATCGCACGGGACCGGTCAATGTGGCGACACTTGGGGGAGGCCTATGTCCAGCAGTGGACGTCTTTCGGCTAAAATGATGATGATGGTGATGAAGCAGGTTGTAATGGGATGTTTTAAATCGGGAGAAAATGAAAACAATACCTTAAAGATGGCCAAAAAGCTTTCCTAAAGCTTTTTGTTTAGCCAAGATTCAAAATAGACAATGATTATTTTAAGCCATAGGCATCTACTTCATCTTATATATGTGAGCATGGACAGGTGTACAAACAGCTTCAAATTGGAGTCAATCAATGTGATGTTGCGTGCAACTTGCCATTTTCATTCTCAACTCCAAAGTGTTCCTTAGATGTAAGTGACTTTATTCTTTAGCATTCAGCTTTAAGGTTGGATTTAGTTTGTAAATCTTTTGACAGTATCGGAGTGCTGTGTCTTCTATGATTAGGGTTGGCAAAGCATTGGAACTACTATTGCTTTACACATTGAGACAAAATACAACTTTTGGTCTTCTATCTCTTCCATTTCTATTTTAGGCGTCCTCTAGATTGGTTTTACAGTTACTTCATAATCGTCATCCTAACGATAGTCTACTTCAAATACTTGATTTGCTTGATTTCCCTTATGCATCTTTCTTATCAACTATTTATCATCTGCCTAGCCTTTTCCCACTATGTTGGGGCGGCTTCCAATCTAATCGGATGAATACCAGTATACTGAGCTACTACTTATCTGGCATCAACAGCTCAGTTACTGGGTAATATGAAACCCCTCGACAATCCTTACATCCATTCACATCACATCATAGGCCTACAACAGTGCACTGCAGGGCCTTTTCAATCGAACGCCACTTAACTCCTGCTACTGCCACCTTGCGAAGATCGCCGTTCCACCGAGCCTGAGAGCGTTTTAACTTACACTTACCGATTCGCGGTCTCCACTCAAGAACACATCTACCCTAACGTTCAGAGGTTCTACAGACATCCATCCATCCATTGTTTTCTATCAATTCTTTGGTTTCATTCCTCTCTAGTGGCATCCCTGCATGAAGGTCGATTATCTGGTCGTCACAGTCGACGGGATTGTTAACTTTCTCCACAACAATAGTCGGCTCTTGTTTATTAATATAATCACTTTTGTTTTCTATAGCCTGGCTGTTGACCGCCACAGATGAATGGTTGTGAAGTAATAGTTTTATTGGTGTTTTTGTTTTTTTTTGTTTTCTTCGCTTTTAGATGTCCTGTGTAATGTTTTCCGATACAATAGTTTGATGATTTTCTGTGATCTGTGTTTATCACAGGTTTTACCTGCATCATCTTTCTGCCCTTGTCTTATATTACTTAGGGTTGGCGAAATACGTTTTTTTCATCCATTCCCCGCTGTCAGCCGTCACGGTATATTTTACTGCTTTTTCTTTCATATCGTTCCTCACACAATCCATTCATCTTTTCTCTGACCTTCCTCTCCCTCTCCATCCATCACCATTCATCACTCTCATTTCACATTTTATGTCGCAATCGTCATATTGATTGTCGTCGTTAATCTGTTATGACAATAAGTACAAACTTCAAACACCAATGAATACTTCGATTTCCCTTTGAATGTGTAATTATGGAATGCCCGTGAATGCTTCTTACTCACTAAGCTCCAAATAGATGTGTTGCAGGTGCAGGGGAGTTTGTTCCACTATTTCTTCTCCCCCGTGAAAAAACTGGAAAATGGTAAAAGGCGAGCGATTTGGGACAATGTCTTCGATGACTTCTAGTTTTTCATGAAGTGTACTTTGTTACGAACAATGTTTAGTTTCCCCAGGGCCTGTCAAGTGTTCGTGACGATACATTCGATACGATACCCCATGATTGAGGGAACGTTCGATATATTTCGTGATTCACACTAAATTGCAATGTTTAGCTGTGGAAGTATGAAGTATGGACTAATCATCTAAATTACCTCGGAGGCGTTACAAGTAGCTTTGTTTGCTTCACTCGCTATGATTATTATAAGTATTCTACTATAATACCTACTGTAATACAGTTTGATAAATAATTACTTGATAAGGGACGCACATAACCGGGATGTTGTGAGAGCAGCGGAGACTCAGTGGTGGCGGCCCCGACTTACGGTTCGTAACTCGTGAGTTCGAACGCAGGCAGGCGCATTACTTTGTGTAATTTATTTCATCACCACTGCTCTCAAAACGGTGAAGGAAAACATCGTGAGGAAACCCGGCATTTCCTAGAACCAAAAATTCGAAGACATGTGACATCTACCAATCCGCACTGGGCCCGCGTGGTAGATTATAGCCTTCGATCAATAATTGATCGAAGATTATAGCCCATTCCCTCTCATAGAGAGGAGGCCTGTGTCCCAGCAGTGGGAACATTCATAGGCTGCTGATGATGATAACCGGGATGTTTGGCAGGGAAAAGGGGAGGCCTATACCCAGCAGTAGGTGATACCAGGTTGATATGATGATGAAATAATGACTTAGGCAGTCTAAGGCTCGTATTACTGAAAGTCACTCTACTAAACCAGATTTCTGCCTTATTAACTACCCTTATTAATTCCACAATGTACCGAACATTTCTGGCGTCATCGTCGCCCTTAGGCCTCGTTAGCCACAGACTAATGATCCCCACAATCATTAGCGACGTGGTTATGGTGGCAGTGATCACTGACAGAAGGAATGTAGTGAAAGTGCTCGCGAGTATCCACGTGTTTGTTGGGTAGAGGGGTTCTGTTTGGTTAGTTGAACCATTACATACGATAACTGCATACCTACAGGGTGTAAAAGACCTCATCACGAAGCCGTCAACCAAGCATGCTGTAAGTACATCAAACTAAGTAACTTTACGGAAAAATTATTGCTGAGAAACGACTTTTTTGGGGTGAAATAACACGGTTTACGTTAGCAGGACTCAATGTAACGCAATCTAAACATTGTGCAGGTGGCCTACCATTTTAATTTTATTCCAGTGTGGGAAAGAGATGGCGCTAGACGTCGTCTTCGTCTATAGCTCCGTCTCTTACCCACACTGGAACAAGATTAAAACGATTGCTTTAAGGTGAAAGCGTCAGGGTAGCCCGCGAAATTCAAATTTTCTTACGTTTTTTGCAATTTGCCGACCAGTGCTAGGTTGTATGTTGATTAAAATATTGTTCGCGATTGTAAGACGTATGTAGTTACAGAATTATAATCATCAAAATCATCAATACAACCCTCCAAGTTCATAAAGGTCTAGCAATGACTTTGACCTTGAAAAAATCGTTCCTCGACTTATATGAACTTAGAGGGTTATTTTGATGACTTTGATGATTATAATTCTGTAACTACATACGTCTTACAACCGCGAACAATATTTTAATTAACATACAACTTAACACTGGCCTGAAAATTGCAAAAAACGTAAGAAAATTTGAATTTCGCGGACTGGTTGGAGCATTCACCTTTTAAAGGCGGTACCCCGAGCAAAATTAGCAACTCTATTTGTGGTGGTTCAAACTTCGCTTGAAATACTGTTAGAATAAAGTTCTAATCAGCTTGCACAACGAATTGGTCGTTACGTCAGTCACTGCAGGCCGAATTGTGCGAAATGAGTGGTTTTTATTCTTTATAAAATCAAACTTACGTCTTTTGGAAAAAATAAAACGACAATTATGTTCATTATTAAATTGCCTATCCATTAGTATAAGTAGCAAATCAAAATAATGGTTACTTTACAAGGAGTAGCATTTTATAAATCATTATTAATCTCATTTCTATGGTTTCGTTGTGAGGGGATTTATTAAACATTAAGCAATAAAAAAAAAAATGAAACGACAATTTTGGAGTCAAGGATATGTAGTAATTTAATGTATTTTTTTTTAGTTGGTATTTCTTTTGGATTAAGAGGAGTAGGCTCCGAAAAACTGCTCGCTCAAGGTCATTTGCTCGGGGAGCCGCCTTAAGACGTCATGGTAGGCCATCTGACGGATGAATTGAATGCTGAGTAGAGAATTCAAAATCTAACAGTGTGCCTATATTTAGGTAGCGTCACATTCATATTGCACCTATTGTTCGTGAAGACGTGCAAAAGAAAGAGGGCCACTGCTAAGGATCCATAGCTGAGGGAAATCTGCAGTTCCTACGTTTTCCCTTCCCATCGAAGCTCATAGTACGCATTGTTCAGTACGTTCTCAACGGAACAATGACTTGCGTGTCCAAATGTTAGCGTTATGTAAACGACGCTGCTATGTAAATGTTCTGTGTAACATAACATAACATAATGACGACTGTAATTCCCGATCTATGTAGAAAGGGGCGAGCCTATTGTCATGTTTGTCATCAAAGGGTTAAAAGGTTACCGAGAAATTCTTGATGAAAAAACTCAATAATAACACTTTCCCCGACTTGGGAATCGAACCCAGGGTCTCATGATCAGCAGTTGCGCTTGCGATCACATAATTATACATAAATAAACCTAAGTTAAGGGCCTATACTACCTCAAATGGCTTAGCATGATCCTCCGTTACGCCTAAAATACTGCAGCATTAATTTTGAAATAAATATATGGTAAAGTTGAGGATTAATGTTAGGTCTTATGTTTGGCGAAAACACGATTCCATAAAATTTTCTCGATAGAAAAAAATCCCAAAGTTACCTCCAAATCGAACAATAAACCGCTGCTGGTATTAAAAAAGTACTTCAAATTAGATCATGAAACTTTGCATACTAACTGAACTAACTTTAAAGCAGGTCTTATGTTTTTTTATTTTTTCCAAAAGACGAAAATTTGATTTTATAAAGAACTAGCGGACGTCCCGCGGTTTCACCCGCGTAGTTCCCGTTCCAGTGGGAGTACGGGGATAAAATATAGCCTATGTTACTCGTGGATAATGTAGCTTTCAAATGGTGAAAGAATTGATTAAATCGGTCCAGTAGTTTTTGAGCCTATTCATTACAACCAAACAAACAAAGTTTTCCTCTTTATAATAGGTATTAGTATCTAGATAAAAACCACTCATTTCGCACTATTCGGCCGCAGTGACTGACGTAACAACCTCTTTGTAGTGCAAGTTGATTAGAACGTTATTCTAACAGTATTACAAACGAAGTTTGAACCACCACAAATAGAGTTGCTAATCTGAGGTAGTAACTTTTTTTTTGTTTTTTTTTTTTATAACGAGTTGCTTGTACACATTAATTTCAAATAAGCTCTCAATATCCGATATGGTCTAGTGGCTAGGATACCTGGCTCTCACCCAGGAGGCTCGGGTTCGATTCCCGGTATCGGAAGAGCCTTTTTGTTATTTTTACCCAGTTATTTTGAAACTAGAAAACATTCAACTCCTATTGTTTCATTATTATGTACTTTACATAGATTACCTAAAGTTTTATAATCTTTGCTCAACTTTTATATTGTTCTTATAGCACAATCTTGGTCAATCTAAACTGGCGTATAATAATTTCTTCATAAAATATTTAATAACCGTAATTTGGTAGTTAGTTCTACTGTATTATTATTCTGACTAATAATAATCTATAAAATATAATAAACTAACGATCATTGGCTGGTTGCACATAAGTGGCGAGTGCACTACCGCCCTCTTGCGGTCAGTTTATACAACAACAACAACAACAACAACAGCCCATAACGTCCACTGCTGGACATAAGCCTCTCCTATGATGGGAGGAATTTGCCATAATCTCCACGCTTGGCTGGCGGATTGGAGATCGCAGTGATGAAAGACTAACAGAAAACGCTGCTGCCCATTCTCAGGTCTACGGAGGCGCAAGGTGTTCTGCCTCAGACATTAGTCGCCTTATACGACACCCGTCAGTGTAATGGGTTGGTTCTATTCTACTCTGCCGGATACCACACGGCATCGTTTAGACAGTTTATACAGCTCCCGGATATTACGAAATAATAATTTAGAAATATGACCGAAATCAACGTACTGACGTGGCCCTATAAAGAGGTAACATTTGTTTGTAAGTTTGTAAGTTTGTATGTAGGGGGTAATCTCCGAAAGTAATAAACCAATTTTAAAAATTGTTTCACTGGTAGAAAGCTACATTATTCATGAGTGCTATAGGCTATATTTTATTCCCGTACTCCCACGGGAACGGGAACTACGCGGGTGAAACCGCGGGACGTCAGCTAGTGTAATATAAAAAGAATACGTCATGTACTATATTAAATAGTAAATAAATTCAGAAATTATTATGGTTTGTAATTTAAATAGGGCGTTCGCTGAATGTTACATAACGCCATCTAGTAACGAGTAGCGGTAATTATTAATGTGTTAAATGTTGTTAATAATAATAATCCTGTCGTGACATAGGTACCAGGGTGGATTTACAATGCTGTCGAAAAATCACGTTGAGGGCATAAAAATATAAATATTGCTCGAGTATCGTAACTTTTTTATATTTACAGGGTGTGAATAGCATTGTTATTTTGTACTTTAAACCCAAATATACTCAAACTCAATAGATTTTTAATAATAAAATAAATACTTCTATCAAAATAATAATTGCTGGTCAGCAATGTTAGACTGCAAGAATAAAGTATTATTTTTAATGAACTGACTGAATTTTAATAATTTATAAAAGTAAGACATAAAACTCATCCATAAATTATAAAGATAAACATTAATCAGAAACAGCGAAAATAGTGTAAAATCTTCGATAAAAAGCTTGAAATTATCGTGACAAAGTGATTTGCCTCGCAGCAATGCCGCCTTCACGGTTACTTGGAATACAATGATATGAATGCACTTGCATTGAACTTTATCACGTTGCAATAAAAGTTATATTCTAATGAAGTTTGCAGGACAATATTGTCCGATTACAATGTTTAGGTTGCGTTTCATTTGTTTCTTATATCGTGTGCGTAAAGATGAATCTTGTTTAATTTTCTACATTATAAGTGGAAGGAACTGTTGTTTCCGTCACTGTTATACATAGGGATGTCTATGAAAGGTGGGAAAGATCAAACGGACTGCTAATTTGACCTTCCTAGATAAAAATTTGAGGGTTGATTACAGTATACTGCGACGACAACGCCGCACCTCAGACATGTTGTCTTTAACATGCTTTTGATGAAAAACCTACTCAACTAGAATTTCAGAACAATACATAATCACGATATCAACACATAAACGTTGCTTGTATGTTTTGGCGCCTGAATGACATTGACAGGGGCGTTGGTAGTTTTGGGAAAAATGTTTTTTTTTTTCTTAAATTATGTTGAAATGTACTTATTGTTTTTTTTTAAGAAATATTTAAAAATGTACTTAAATAAATAAGATGTAGACGAAAAGGATAAAGGAGATAATAATCCATTTATTTCAGGTAACAAAGACCCATACATAAAAACTTTTTGACCTAAAAATACATAAGTACTAATAACATTTTATTTTCGAGTTTGGCTTAAAAAATAATCAGTCCTAATAACATTGAAATGTCTCTACTTATTCAAATACTCAAGTTTTTCAGCAATAAGTAACAATTTTTATTTCACGCGAATTAATTGAGATTTTCTCTGCAAATCGCGATTGAGTCAACCAAGATGAACCATGTCAAGTGTGATTCCTCGGTTGCCGATGTTTATCGGTGATGAAACTGTCATTTAGCAAGATGCGCTCATGTAACTGTGGTAGATCCTATTACATGCTTCAGTTATTCATAGTTTTTACTTAGAAGACGTAAAGTTTAGATGAATAAAAATATATAAAGAGAAAATTACTTACAGAAATGCTAGAATTTTTGCAACTACATAAGTACTTAAAGACAATGTCGTGAAGAAAGTTTTGAATATTAAGGCTGATGCTCCAAGGTAGCCCGCGAAATCCAAATTTTCTTACGTTTTTTGCAATTTGCAGGCCAATGCTAGGTTATATGTTGATAAAAACATTTTTCGCGATTGTAAGACGTATGTAGTTACAGAATTATAATCATCAAAATTATCAATACAACTCTATAAGTTCATAAAAGTCGACGAACGATTTTTTCAAGGTCGAAGTAATTGCTAGACCTTTATGAACTTGGAGGGTTGTATTGATGATTATGATGATTATAATTCTGTAACTACATACGTCTTACAATCGCGAACAATATTTTAATCAACATACAACCTAGAACTGTCCTGCAAATTCCAAAAAACGTGAGAACATTTGAATTTCGCGGGCTGGTTGGGGCTATAAGAGTAGGGGAAGACCAAACCAACGATGGGTGGACTGTGTGAAGGATGATAGACTGGAAAAGGGGTGATTGCTGAGATGACGAGTAATAGAGAAGTATGGAAGAAGAAGATATACTGCGCCGAAATTAATTGGGTTTAGGTCTGGAAAGTGATGAATACATAGATGAATAAATATTTCAATTATTTCGATACAAAAAAAAATATCCAACACGTAATTTTCCAATTTGCATAACAGCATAAAAATGAACCAACTTATTGGTCATCTTCATGTCAAATGTTATACTTCTTTTTTCGTATCGATGACGATAATCTTTTTAGGGTTCCGTAGTCAACTAGGAACCCTTATAGTTTCGCCATGTCCAACCTTATTTCTTGTTTATATCAACGACCTCACTAACCTAAAACTTACCCAGGGCGAAATCGTTTCCTTTGCTGATGATACTGCTCTCCTTTTCTCAGCCGATAACTGGAAAGAAGTTTTTGATGCTGCCCAATCTGGTTTTAACACTGTCAGGAAGTGGTTAAATGACAATGTCTTAACATTGAATACTGTAACGTTACAATTTTCTGGATAGGATCCACAAAACTGTAAGGTCACTCTGAGCACTCACCTACCTAACTTTCAGTCTGGAGGGGAGCACTATTAAAAGAAATAAAGAGGACGAGTTATAAGAATTTATTAACAAAGATAATCTAAAGGCTGGAGCTACTTAATTACTAATGCCAGTGAAGCTGGCGGAAAGTACTGAAGATGAAACGCAGAATGGAATAAATAACTGAAGAACGTCCGTCTTCAGACTGTGGAGGAGGACCGAGGAACCATCAACTCTCAGGCCGTAGAGAAGGGCCGAGGGCATCTGTCTTCAGACGGTGGTGGACGGCCGAGGACCGTCAATCCTCAGGCCGTAGGAGGAGGGCCGAGGGCATCCGTCTTCAGACGGTGGTGGACGGCCGAGGACCGTCAATCCTCAGGCCGTAGGAGGAGGGCCAAGGAGCATCAAATCTTCATCAGGCTTGTGTAGCTCAAGCATCAAGGTTTCCAGGTGTTCTTGGTGAGGGTGCGGCACGGAGAGAGGCCGACTTAAAACCGAAGAATAAGGGAAACTGCCCTTTTAAATATAATTTTATGGAGCTTCTCAGAGGTGTTACTGCTCTCAGCTCTGAACGTAGACTGCCCATTCCACCACCAGGCTCCTGTCAACTCCAGATATTTACATTTTAAAATTAGAAAATTATTAAAAAGAAAATCGAATGAGGTCGATGTGATTTACCTATACAACCTACAACTAGCTCCAGCAATAAATTAAAAATAAAACTAGGGTTGCCACTAACTGACATCACAAAAGTAAACAAAGATTTAATAAAGATAAAAACTTAAATAACAAATTACAAGGTAAAAAGGCCAAAGCCGTTGCTAAGCCTCCAAGAAATGACCATGAAGCTACCTAGGGAGGACGAATGCTTAAATTTTCAGGTTAATAATATCCAAAAATGTAAGTAAAAAACATGTAAAAGACATACACATTACATTACCCCGAAAACCCCGGAAAATTTTTGAATACAATGAAAAAAATTTCTTATTTAGCATTAAGAGAGCGTTAATCAACAAAAAAATAAGCTAAATGAGTATATACAGTGATAAAGTAAGTTTAAAAACAATTAAAACTAAGATTCCCCATAACCCCAGAAAATTACTAACTAGAAAAAATTTCGAGGTTGTAAATAAGACCTTGCTCTTTCATACACCTTTCATCAACCTACCCTACACACTTCCTCAATCATACATCACCAGCATACTTAGGGGATATGGTTCACATTCAATGACGCATACTCCACAAGGAATTATTTTTAAGGTTTACGAAGGCTTATTTATTTAATTTAGGTGTCGTAATCCGCACCTGTTCTAAAACCCGTTAAAATTAAAAGAATATATTTACAAAGTTTTACTGCTTTAGAAAAGCAGCCAAGGTTTAAGAGCATAAAGTGCTTAAGAGAAGCCTTCAAGCTTTAAGTCAAGGGTCAAGGAGGGTCAAGGATATAAAAATTATTATCTAAGTTTAAAAAAGTACACTAAGGCTTATTTTACGAGTTGTGAGACCGCTCGACACAACGGCTTATTTATTGAGTTGTGCACCGCTCAACACAATGGCTTATTTAAAGAGTTGTGCACCGCTCTACAAAATAAAAAGAGGGATCTAAATAAGCCAAAAGTTTTAGGGAAGGTAGACCTTGTGGAGTATTTACAAAACTTAAAATGTAAATGGTTTTTACAAGGAATGAGTTAAAGACATTTATGTTATAAAATTATAAAAACCGTAAATAACTCCAGACAGAAAATAAGGCGATAGCAAATTCAAAAGTAAAAGGTATCGAAAAAAAATATAAAAAAATAAAATATTATGAAAGTGATAAAAAAAAAAATTAAAAAATCTACGGAGGCCGAGAGTGTTTGAGTTAGGACTAACTCCAAGAGAGCGTTTGAGAGGAAACTCAAGTCCAAGAGAGCGTTTGAGAGGGCACTCAAGTCCAAGAGAGCGTTTGAGAGGGAACTCAAATCCAAGAGAGCGTTTGAAAGGGAACTCAAGTCAAAGAGAGCGTTTGAGAGGTAACTCAAGTCCAAGAGAGCGTTTGAGAGGTAACTCAAGTCCACGAAAGCGTTTGAGAGGGCACTCAAGTCTAAGAGAGCACTCAAGATTAAGAGTGTTTAGGACTCGCCCTTAAGAGTGTGGACCCGTGCTTAGGACCCGCACTTGAGAGTGAGGACTAGCCCTTAAGAGTGAGGACTAGCCCTTAAGAGTGTGGACTAGCCCTTAAGAGTGTGGACTAGCCCTTAAGATGAGAAGGAGGGAAAGAGGGATCAGGTCAGGACCGTAACACCGTATTTAGTAAACTGAGTAACCGTCAGGGCAGCTCCCGTAATACAGTAGTCGGGTAAGCTCCGAATAAAATATTAAGAGGGTCTGAGTACTTGAGAGGGCATAAGACTTTAAAAATTTATATGACACAGAGGGTCCAAAGAGGTTCGATTAAAAAATAATATTAAGAGTACGACAGAGGGTGCAAAGAGGTTTGATTAAAAAATATCGTAAACCAATAAAAACTGTATGGTGGTAAAATTTGGAACTAATGCATAAAAAGTTTGCTAAACTTTAGTACCTATTTTGGCCACCGCAAAGTTTGATAAAAACTTTTTGCTGCTGCAAAAGGATTAGATCTCTATGGGCCTGTTACCTAGCAACGCGTGACAAATAACAAGTCAACCCAAAAATTATTTTATGCAATTTTACCCGACTAGGGCGAAACTCAAAAGGGAGGTTATGTATATTATTTGTATGTATATAAGTCCATTTTTTATCAAAAAATGAAGAATTTTTAAACGAGTATGTTTATAAGATTTTGGTGTTATTGAATAAGAATTTCACCCAAAATTATCATAGCTCAGTCTAGATTTAATTCGTAAGAATTTCTTAGGAAAATCTAGATTTAGTTATTTTATTATAGCCCAAGGATTCAATTTTACGCAAAATTCGCGAATGGCAAATTTATAGTCTAGGATCAAGTATTTTTTCAGTGAAAATTTATAGATTGCACTAGCCGTGTTATCAAATCAAAAATGAAGCGTGTTTAAAGTGTTAGTAGTTTAGAATATATTAGTAAAGTATTTGTAGTGGGTGTAACGTAGTATTTTAGGGTTGTATAAACATCCACAGGATATTCTCCTGTTTCAGTCGTGAAGTGTCCCAACGACCCACTTGGGAGTGTCCACGAATGGATTAACACATCAAGCGACCATTGGGTACGAATACCAGAGGGTAAACGTAGTGGTGTGCAAGTCTGTGGGATGCAGTATAGCGATGTTTTGGTAGAGAGTAAGTACATATAATATGAGATGAACGATTACGGGATATTGTCCAATAACCGTCGTAGAGTAACCAATCTCCAACCTTGGCAATGCCCACAAGTGGGTTAACACAACCAAGAGGCCGAAAGGGTGCCAATTATCTTTCGATAATGGAATGTGTGTGAGGTGAGGAATACCTAGATGATGTTTAGTTGTAGAAGAGTTGAGTAAGAGTTGAGATGAGTGAAAAGATGAAAATAATAAAATGCTTACCAAATATACTCACTTGGGGAAGTGTTATTTTCGAATTTTGAGATGTGCAGAATGCCTAGAAATAATTTAAGAGGGGTGGGTTAGTAAATATTTGGGCGCCAGTCTGTAACGTTACAATTTTCTGGATAGGATCCACAAAACTGTAAGGTCACTCTGAGCACTCACCTACCTAACTTTCAGTCTGGAGGGGAGCACTATTAAAAGAAATAAAGAGGACGAGTTATAAGAATTTATTAACAAAGATAATCTAAAGGCTGGAGCTACTTAATTACTAATGCCAGTGAAGCTGGCGGAAAGTACTGAAGATGAAACGCAGAATGGAATAAATAACTGAAGAACGTCCGTCTTCAGACTGTGGAGGAGGACCGAGGAACCATCAACTCTCAGGCCGTAGAGAAGGGCCGAGGGCATCTGTCTTCAGACGGTGGTGGACGGCCGAGGACCGTCAATCCTCAGGCCGTAGGAGGAGGGCCGAGGGCATCCGTCTTCAGACGGTGGTGGACGGCCGAGGACCGTCAATCCTCAGGCCGTAGGAGGAGGGCCAAGGAGCATCAAATCTTCATCAGGCTTGTGTAGCTCAAGCATCAAGGTTTCCAGGTGTTCTTGGTGAGGGTGCGGCACGGAGAGAGGCCGACTTAAAACCGAAGAATAAGGGAAACTGCCCTTTTAAATATAATTTTATGGAGCTTCTCAGAGGTGTTACTGCTCTCAGCTCTGAACGTAGACTGCCCATTCCACCACCAGGCTCCTGTCAACTCCAGATATTTACATTTTAAAATTAGAAAATTATTAAAAAGAAAATCGAATGAGGTCGATGTGATTTACCTATACAACCTACAACTAGCTCCAGCAATAAATTAAAAATAAAACTAGGGTTGCCACTAACTGACATCACAAAAGTAAACAAAGATTTAATAAAGATAAAAACTTAAATAACAAATTACAAGGTAAAAAGGCCAAAGCCGTTGCTAAGCCTCCAAGAAATGACCATGAAGCTACCTAGGGAGGACGAATGCTTAAATTTTCAGGTTAATAATATCCAAAAATGTAAGTAAAAAACATGTAAAAGACATACACATTACAATACTGATAAAACCAAATATATTTGTTTTAGTATTCGACCAGACTTGGACATTGATCACACCTATGCCATTATTCCACATGAATGTACACCTCATGGAAACTGCTCTTGTTCTAAAATAGAAAGGGTTGAATCAATCAAATATTTAGGCGTTACTATAGATAGAAACTTGAACTTTAAAGAACATTTAAAAAATTTAACGGGACGGGTTCGAAGACTTATATATATCTTTAAAAATATACGACACATCGCCGATCCTCCAATCTTGAAACGAATATACTTTGCCCTCTGCCAGTCACTCATAACATATTGTATATCTGTGTGGGGAGGTGCTCCAAAGACGACGCTCAAATCTATTGAGGTTGCCCAGCGTGCAATACTGAAGGTAAGCACCTTCAAGCCTATACTTTTCTCTACTGCCTCACTCTATCAATTATGTGGAGTACTAACCGTGAGACAATTATTCTTATTAAAAATAATTTTAATGCAACACTCACAAATAATTTATGACCCACAGATGTTGAATAAACGCAGAAATTACACAGTTTTTAGCAATAGATCATCTAACACCAAATTTGTAACAAAAATTCATAAATTCTCTAGGCCTCTTTATCTATAACAAAATTAATAAACTCATTAACATATACCCACTAAATTCAGATTCTTGCAGGAGAAAGGTATTGGAATACCTACAAGGTCTCACTTACGACGAGACCGAGCAGCTTCTAACGGTATTAAGATAGACAGCTATTACATATTTACATACATTATTATTTATATTCATAAAACCGTATCTCTGTCACTAACATGTCCACTCATACACTGCCACATATCACACTCACACCCAACTAAATACCACACCCTCTCACACTCACTCATTCATATAGCACAACACACAAAGAGAGGATCATACCACTATTACAATAAGCCTATCAATAGAGCTTCAATAAGAGTACGTAATATTCAAAGGTGTTGTCAAATGCAAGCTTATAAGAATCATTATGATATGTAACTCGAGGGGGTTGGCGCTGTAAGCCGAAATACAGGTTCTTCCTAGTTCGGCTACAGATGCTAAAACTTTTGTGTACAATTACAGCTGTTCAAAGCATTTTATTTGTAATTTATAATAAGTACTTTTTGTGAAAGAAATAAATTATTTATTATTAAATTATTTATTATTATGTCTGTCCGTCCGTCCGTCCGGTGACCGTTAGCACTAGAAAGCTGAAATTTGGTACCAATATGTATATCAATCACGCCGACAAAGTGGTAAAATAAAAATTGGGAAAAAATGTTTAATTAAGATAGCCCCCCTATATGTAAAGTGGGTAGTGATTTTTTTTTTAATTTCACCCCTAACGTGTGATATATTGTTGGAAAGGTATTTAAAAATGAATAGGGTTTTCCTAAAATATTTTTTTGATAATGTCTAATTTCGGAAATAATCGCTCCAAAAGTAAAAAACAATGTGTTGCACCATAAGTTTAGAAAATATGAAAAAAATCTGAAAAGTAGAACTTTATAAGGACTTTCTAGGAAAATCATTGTGAACTTGATGGAAACAACAGTTTTTGTACAAAAAAGACAAAAAGTTGTACAAAATAATTTCTGGACTGTTTGTAGTATATTCGTATATGCAAGCATTTTGACATAATGGATACCCACCTTTAAATTCATAAGTGGGAACATTTATTGTGACGGACGGGAAACTACGGAACCCTACACTGAGCGTGGCCCGACACGCTCTTGGCCGGTTTTTTTTTTATTAGGGACACTTGCCAGGTGATTGCACATAATACGGCATCCTACTGTATAGATTAGAAGAACTGAATCCATATGAATGAAGAATATTCTTCTGCTAATTTTTTTATTATTTTTATTATAATATGGGCCTGCTCTTGACCTCGACCACGCCTGATGGAAAGCGATGGGTGAGATCTATGATGGAACGAGCGTGCCCAGAAGATGCCTGTTCACTCTTGCTTTGAAGGCAGGCGTGTTAAATGTGGGTGGGAACACAGACGCAGGCAGAGAGTTCCACACTTTGGCCGTGCGCATAATAAAAGTGGAGGAGAAGCGCTTAGTACGACACGTCAGGATATTCAACCAAGTGCGGATGGTACGCCGCAGTACGTCTGTTAGTCCGGTGGTAAAATGGTGATGGTGGGATCAGGTCGTGGAGCTCCAGCGCGCACTCACTGAAGTACAGTCTGTAGAAGACCGACAGGCAGGCAACATTACGCCGGTGAGCTAGGCTGTGAAGCGAAGCTACCAACGTCTCGTCGCCTATAAGCCTTTTAGCTCTGCGTTCCACCGAATCAAGTGCAGCAAGCTGGTATTTTGCAGAGCCATCCCACAAGTGACTGCAATACTCCATACAGCTACGCTACGTCTTCTCCCCAGCTGAATCACTTGCAAGTGACAAAGGATGAGCGTGTTGTGTTACCGTACGTAAAATACTACTTTTTTAGAATTCTAGATTTGAATATTGATTAGGTAAGTATGTGATTAGATTGTTTTTTTGTTCAGCCAGCTATTCACTGCTGCAGTTGACATGGGGCTGTGCTTTTCCCTCATAAATTCAACATTTTTTATGTTGATTCGTATTACAACCAGTCAACAACATATAAAACAACAAATCTTAATGATATAAACATCGATCACTAATAAAAATTAGTGATCGATGGATATAAAACAAATAACTATCTAGCCGCAAGAAACAGCATCTCTGTTATGACACCAAAGTAATTCATTTCATTTTATTGCCAAATTTTATATCGATTTACGATTTACACACGTAATCGAGCTGTAATCGAGTTGGTCAAGTCGGTTTAATTACTCGTTACGGTTCACACTTGACCATGGCTTGTTATTTTAAGAGTTTCGCAATATGTTTTGAAACTCGACACGTTGTAACAGCAGTTATTAATACTTTAACGTTTTACTGGTTTTATTTCTTGCTATAACCATAGCAATCATGTTTATATGTTTGAGTCACTGTTTTCCATGGACCTTTTCTGTAAACTTGATAAGCTTATAATACTTAGACATTTCTTTACGGGGGAAAATATAATGACCACCAAAAATAACTGTGACCACTTACATCTATCACCTAAAATATCAATTGATCACCAAATTTTAATGAGGTGGTTGATGACAAACTAGTTTTGCCTAGGCCGACTTGGGGCACCCCGACACGGATAGATTAGGTTAGATGTAGTGAAGTGAGTATGACGGGGTCGAATGAGCGAGCAAAGCGAGCGAATAGACCCCACCATACCCTTCGTGGTGATTTTTATAAACCATTCAGGAGTAGGAGTACCGCAAAGCGGGGCTCCGTCGACCAGGTCTCCCTCGACTCGGATGCAAGAGCATAACCACGGTAATATTATGATATTAACAGTTCAATTTATTTTATTATTATTATTAAATTTCTGGTGGTCATAAATAAATTTTTGGTTTTAATTTTACGATAAAATGAGGATTAATTTTGGTGATCATTTACTAATTTTGGCAATCAAAAGTGATTTTTTTGCCGTTACATTTTGCTAAATCTGGTGGTTCGTTAATTATGCCTATCTTTACCGACTTTGACGTCGAAAGCCATCCCCGCAGAGGAGTTCTTCATCTTCAAAATAGTCCACTGTTCTAGCTGTATGTTAGTATGGAATTGTAGGATAACTTCTCGATTTTCAAGTAAGACTAACTATGTGGTATAATTAGCAATGCATTTGATTTCATTGTGATTGGTTCTACAAATCTTTGTTTAATATTGCATAAAACTAAAGCCCCTAGTTTCTTAACTTTGAAGCAATAGCAATATAGTAATTAAAATATTATAGTTCTAAAATTGAAAATTCGTATATTCATTTGGTCGTTACTGATACTGGATACATACACTTAAAATTAACTATTATGATACGATATACCTACCTATTTAAAGTTAACGAACATTTAAATCGTTAGCTATAATCAAACTTTTAATTGCTTAATTTGTTCGACCAAGCGAACTTTATAGTTTTGCTGAGTTTGCGAGGTCCAGACTCCTTTTCCTGTTAATTTCAACGTTTAATAAGTAAGTATTGATGATTTCCTTTCTTATTTATTTAAACTTTTCGCAAACATTGCTTTATACCATATACACACACCAGACATAGGTAATATCTTTGAATTAAAACAATTTGTGGAATCTTACTGCGAATTCTTCATTTACCTAACTTTTCACGGACATACCAATGAGAGAAATTCCACGTAGCAGGTGCGAATAAACAAGTAAGTACTTATCAATATATGTACTTACCTACGAGCAGTAGGACAAATACTTTCGCTGGCTTGACGTAACGATACGCGGAGCTATGCGAGTACATGGAAAATACTTGATAAATGAACCTGATAAATGTGACTGTTATTGATTTACTTCTCGGAGTACCTAACTGTAACAGTTATTTGTAACAGTGGCTGTTGTCTGTTACACTACGTTTTAACATCACTTGTAAACTGTAATGAACAAATAAATAAATAAAAAAACCAACGTTCTTCTGTTTCTAATTTGTAATTGCTATAGGTAGAAGCCTTGTCAATTGTGTTCCAATAGTTTAAGAGTATACATAATTTATTGCCAATGTTGAATATCAAATAATTGACATGTTAATTTAAGCAATCATAATAATTAGTATTGACCTTAATTTAATTAAAAATAACCAGGTTTTTTCAGAGTTTAATGCTACCCACCAAAAGATGGCGTGAATATTAATTTTAACTTTTGGTCTTAAGATTCAAATTCGCGATTGGAAAGCGCGACGATGGTCGCGAAGTGGCACGTACGTGAGATTGCCGGACGCAGCGGAAAGCGCTCACAAAAATCGAAGAAAGCATTTTGTTTGCATGTTTTTTGTTTATATAGAAATTATGGACGAAAGTGAAGTTTATTTTACGTCTTTTTGTCAATTAGCAAAGTGTGAATTGTGGTATTTGCGGCTATTACTTGTCATTATATAACGTTGAAATTTTGAATGTTACGTGCATTAATGGGAACACACACAAATTGTTTATAAGTAATATTTTTGCATAAGAAAACGACTAAGTGTTTCTTAAATAATTTCACTGTTCTCACACAACCATCCGAAGTTAATGCGTCTTTCTAATATATCAAGTTTACTCAGTGTTGCGCGACTTGCGAGCGGTAATTAAAATCTCGCGACACTCACCTTTGAGACCGTTATCTGCTAACTGTATCACTTGCCCTGTAATAAGTGCACACGACTTAACAATAGCTGAACACGGATCTAATTGCACAAAATTGTCCCCGATCGTATCTAAAAGCTTTGTTGTGGCAACATTGAACGATTAGAATCTGCGGTAAATATGTGAAAGTCGGTGACAATGATTAGATGTTTTTACAACCTGTGATTCTTGTAAGATGTTAGTTTCGCTATTCAATAAAATATTAATCGATGTTTTACTGTTAACCGGAAGGAAACATAAAATCAGTTGAAATAGACTGTATTTTCTAATGAAAGAACCATTTCAGACGTTGCATATTTTATTACTGGTATTTGTTATTTATAAATAATAACTAGATGTCATAACTCATAAACCATCCGCGTACATATTTATTACTACTAAAATCTTTTAATTAACTTAAACAGGTAAGTAATTTCTTCACGCTTTCACATTGAATTACGAAATTAACTCACTAACATAATATATCAATGCAACAGCGTCGAAATATCGGGAACTCAAAATAATCAATAATCACGGAAGATAGCCCGTAAGGTATAGTTATGAACCGTGAAAGCTTAAAACAGTGTTTAACTTAATATAGGAAAGAAGTCAAAAGAATCTTCTATAAACAAGATTTGCAAGCAATGATTCAAGAAATATAGGAGTTTTGTGACTAGTCCTATATTTTATTTAAAAAAATAAAATTTGAAAGAATGATTACTCCACATTGTCGTAATTTGCGACTGGCATGCATGAGACATTCAGCCGCGCCCACGAGTATGAAAAATATAAATCCGATCTTGTTCATGAAGAGAGTACCTACGTCGCCTACTTGTCTGTCGATCTGACACTTTCGATTTTTATCTGTCAGAATCTTCATGGTCACTTTGGCTTGCGGAATTGTAACCGCTAGTTGTACTGAAGTCAAGTGAGCGCTGGGGGCGTTGCCACCAATCATAGCCACTAAGCCACCCAATTACCGATAGTTTAGGTGGGTTTTTATTATCACTGTCACTTATCAGGGTTTCATTAAGTACCAGTCATTTCTCATTAACCATGATTATCGAGGTTTCGTGATTTTAAAGAAGAGATTGTTATGAATCTGGCATTGACACAACAGAGCATAGATTACCCACATATGTTGCAAAATTACATGAATATTTATGATCCATTTAAGCACAGAATAGTAACAATAAGCATCAAAATTTGTGATGTATCATAAATTCATAAGGCAATTTACGTAAAATGTTGAAGGACGATTCATATTTTGTTGGTGGTATGGGGCCATTAAACAATGCTCTATATTCTATAAAGTTTATCAACATTTGACAGTACCAAGTCAGATTTGAGTAGGTACTATTTACAAACTCAGGTGTTATGTTTCAGTAACAACGATGTTTTTATTTGCAAACTTTTGATGTAAGAGTTTTCTACTAGGTGTGGCCATTCACGGCACCTTTCTCTCATTATCATACGTATACTCCTCTGTAACAATCAATGAACTCAGCGTAATGTTGAATTTTGAGTTTAGTACAGGGGGCCTAAAATGGCCGCTTTGTCAGAATCATAATATGAATAACGTTAAAAAATACATATAATATATATGTTACGGCTAATACCCGCAGTGCGGCTACACCTAGTTTTAGCCGGCTAAAACTAGGTTTTTCGACGGTTATTTTTTTATAAACCATTCAGAAGTAGGAGCCCCGATCGCGAGGCCCGTTCGACCGATTCTCCCTCAACTCGGATGCATCTGCGGGGGTAATACGAAATCTAATCAATAGGGAAACGCAAGATCTCAAAACAAAACCAATAATTATGCTTAACTGAACTAAAAACCTAGTTCTAGCCGATGATAAATAAGACACACCTAAGTTTAACCACCGTTGTGTGGCTGCACCTTGTTCTAGCCGGCTAAAACTAGGTGTAGCCGCACTTCGGCTATTAGCCGTAACATATATATCATAATCATAACCGTAAAGTACATGTTAAGAATTTTAAATTTCGCAGTTTGGATCCGTTACCTCTATACAAATAGATATCATGCTGGGTCATTGCGATATTTACTGACGTAATAATAATTCAGTTTTCTTTATATAATTCATTTCGTAAACCAACCAACCAAGCTGGCCCTTTGCGGTCAATTTTTATATCTTTCTTATTTTGAACAAATCTTTAGTTCATTTACGTGATCAAGTAATAATGAGTTGCTTTTACTCTGAATCCCGAAATTGCTTCTTGGAATTAACTTCTTATTTGCAGTTCTTATAATATCGGACTCAGTTTGCTGCACTAGAAAACCCAATTATATTAAAACACGCGATACGATCACCTTATTTAGAAGTGAAGTGAAGCCTCAAACCATGTCACCAATGAGGCGAATGATTAATTTGTATTATTTATTTTTCTTTTACTTTGGCTGTAGGGAATTCATTGACGTCTGATTGTTACCGCACAAACTTTCACAATGTCCAACTATAATTATAAAAGAAAATCTTTAAATCATGATCCAACAATATTATCTAGTTACTCACTTAATAATACGCTTTCGTCTAAAACAAACCGTCAAAGAATGCGGAGTTAGTTGCCATATACTGAAAGTAATGAATAATTGGAAGCCATTAACATTCTAGGTCTAAAAATGCACGGTATTTGTAGTCATTTCCGTGTATTTCATCTTTGTTCCCGATTCGGACCGTAAAAGAATCTTGAAGATAAAAATTACGGCCATAACAAAACGCCCATAAAACGTAATCGGTCAGCGGTTACTTGATACTTGCGTAAGAAGGAAAGTACAGGTGCACACATTCAACAGTCGATGTCGGCGTCCTTTGCAATGGACAGTCACGAAATTTTACCAAAAATTTCTTACCAATGAGAGAGTTTTAAAGATTTTTTTGCATGACAAATGATTTAAGAGTTGTCATCGTTTTGTAAGATCGCCTGGGGAGTAACACAATAGTTTTAAAGACCGTACAGTATTTGGCAGCAAATGGCGCCCTGGAGGCTTTTGTAATTTGGATCTCATTACGTTTTTATACCGTTTGGTTGCAAATAGATACTTTGTGTGTCAACAACGTGCTCTTCGTAATTTATCTTTGAAGTTCGTCTAATGCCTAAAACTTATCATTAAATCGGCACTACTCGGCATTTTTAACAAGCGAAGGTCTTCAAGCCGAAAATATTGAAATCTCTAAACAGCTTAGTAAGAGGAGGCGGCTGCTTAATTGCAAACAATGATCATCCCACGCTGGCGCGGCATAACCCACAAACTACAAGGTTGCACCTACATACCTACGTAAGAGGTCGCGAATGACACAACCGATGTGATAGAATACGACACACATGTGCGAGCATTCCAGTTTGCTAAAGATTGATGGATTGCTGTGGCAAATGTGACAATTGTTATTGTGGAAAGAAGTGTCGGCTGTTTATTTATAGTCTGGTCTGGGGTTTAGAGTAATCAATGATATTCTATTAAACAGATATGTTGTGAGCGTGCAATCGTGAAGACTCGAAAATAGGCCAATTGGTTGTTATTCTGTGCAATTGGCCTGTTTTTCCTTTATTTTACTTCGTGGCAATCTTTCAAATAATTATTATAACTTGGTAGTATTTCTAATCTACGTTACTTTCACACCGCGATTTTTAGAGAATTAAAAAAAGAATATTTTTTAAGAATTGTAACATTCGTATGCTGTCTGAGTGTCAAGGCTGAATGTCAAGTCGCGAACTGTCACTTTTCTTTTCCGCGCCATATCGACACCGCAAGAAAAAATCTTTCTCGTCAAATTATTCATTTAAAACTAAGTTTACATTACATTTTACCAAAATAACAAAATGTCGAGTGACAGGAAGTGTACTAAGTGCATCTTTAGTGAAAATCGTAAACCCGAAACAGAAATCCGAGCATTTACAAATAACGCTCGCTACCGGGACGTAAATTGGAAGGACATTATTTATCAGAAGACATCAGAGATGAAGCAGGAAAAGTGTATTCCTGACAACAACTTGGATGCCCGACTTTAAATGACCCCCGGATACGCGATATCCACAGTGCTCATTGAAGCACTAAGGGAGTTGTAAGCTCGTTAAAGCCTTTTTCCTCCAGTGGGTACGCGATACCTCAGTAACACTACTACTGGTTACTAGCTGGATGGTAAGCTATCAGTGGAGATACGAGATATCCTTTAGCTGAGTCATTGAACGATGCTAACACTGAAAATCTAATGGCAGGTCCAGCAACAGGTAAGTGCCATTTTCAAGACCAGTAACACCTCATGTTACTAGCTGCATGGTTAACTATCAGTGTGACACGTGGTGTCCAGCTAAATTTATTGAACAATGCTAGCACTGAAAATCTAATTGACATCGTAGCCAAATTGCCGGGCAAAAGGACAGGTATGTCCCATTTTCGTGACCTTGATCAGGTAATTACAAAATTGTGCTATATATCCATGACCATGCAGGTCGTAAGACGACCCTGCTTAACTTAGCACATCCCGTGTGTGTTATAACCTTGCAAATGCATTATACTCTCGCAGTGAATGTGGAACCATTCCTTGCCTGGATTCCCATCAGCGAGTAAAGTTGCTGGCTGGCTGACATACATTTGTCAGGACCACACATCCTTAAGTACGAGATACTAACAGCATGTTAAACCCATATAATGTGCTTTTAATAATAATAATATATTTATTTTGAGCAACAAGACTCAGTGTTAGTAACAATACACTTACAAACTATGTTAGTAATACATTTACAAACAAAATAAAACAGAAAACAGATTGTGACATCATTGCTGGCTTGAACATCAAGTATAAATTAATGTTACACATACGTTTAACTAATGTAAACACCAGCCCAAAAAGTGTATGTATGCTATTTTGGTGGAAGTTATGCCAGACTATACAGGATATTTATTATGCTACATGCCTAAATACGAGATATTTACAGCATGTTATAATCCACACTATGTGTGTAAGCTTCGACGTCAAGTATGATATTATCGAAAGCACCCTGTGGCTATGCCATAAACTTGTCATTTTGATCTTTCAGTGATGAAGTAATATTTACATTTAAGCATAACACTTTTCATTCAAATAATAGAACAAGATTCTTTGTTTACTTAATACTATGAGAGAACAGCTGATGGAAAATGTTCCAGACACTTATGACAGACTTCTGTTCCACTACTATACATATGGTGAACCAAGGTTATGTGATGTTCATCATCATCATCATCAGCCTATAATGTTCCCACTGCTGGGACACGGCCTCCTCTCTATGAGAGGGAATGGACTATAATCCACCACTCGGGCCCAGTGCGGATTGGTAGATGTCACATGTCTTCGAATTTTTGTACTGTTATCATAGGCAAAGCAACCGATGAATGGCTTGAATGACACTGCATAACACAACCTACAAATGTTCATCAGCACCATGTCAACCTCAAAATTAAATTAATATTATTTAATTTTCTTTAATGAAATGAAACACCAAACCTATAAGGACAATAGTTATATTCTTAGCTTATTATGTATATTTCCAAACAATTAATACATGTAGCCAAAGAGATTTTATCACCAACAACAAGAAAATCAATTAATCTGTTTGTGCCTAGCACAATAAAATTCAAACATCCAAAAAAGTATCCCGTTAACAAGAATCTTTCAAGACTGAACACAGTAATAGATACTGGAGTGCTAAGCCAGTAGCCCCAAAAGAGAACACATCAAGGATGGTACCGGAATGATTTAACCATATTATATACCAGTTGTAAAGTAATGATCTGGGTACTTGGTTTAAGTACAATGGTTCAAGAAACCATTTGTTATCAAAATCTATACACCATAATGTCCTAATACTCAAAACTATTAGTATTGAGAGGAAAAGGGTTATAGACTTACAAAGTTTGGAGGTCTTAACAGCCTGTCAATGTACAAATGACATTAACAACTAAACCTGTTTTAGTTTTAAATCAAATTGCAAATTTAAACCCACCCCCATCTTCGAACAAAGATAATATTCTTATCATCATTATGTATAAGCCCAATCTAAAATAACATGTCCAATAGTAAAATCCATTGCTTTATCTAGCAATCCATAGATACAATATTAAATTATGGGTAGGTATATTAATCATGCAATTCATTTAAGTACCCCTTATGTCCAAGAGTATTTTTGGAAGGGTTCCCATGACAGATAGTTTTTTCCTGCATTGCATTGCATTTTAAAATCACTTAAACCTTACCCATAATAATTAATCACCTTTCTTAATCATATTAGTGCTGACATAAACCTTAAAACTATTAATGAAATGAAATAAAATTATTATGAAGACAGTAGTAAAACATAACTTCATTGCCCTCTGGTTCCGGGCGTTGACCCCTATAATCAGCTGTAGCTTACTAGAAAATGAACCATGCTGAAAACAAATTAATCCCTATCAAATAACAACAGATAATTTGGCATGTCATCTACCTACATTGAACCATAACATAAAATTAAAATCACAATTAAAATACCCGAAAAGATGGATGGGCAGACATTATTGTGAGATTTATACAAACTCATAAAAAGAAATTTTAACTAAGAAATTTCATTTATTTTCAGTTTTCACTACCAATTGGAGTATTGGCTTTAATAGCTAGCTAACAAAAAGGGGGGGGGGGGTGCATGGAAGTGCAGATACAACAACAGATAAAATGCCATACATTTCGTATAGAGCTAATAAAATCCAACTAAAATTCATAACAATTGACAGTAGGTACATTGCGGCAATGTTGCCAATTACCTACACAATGTTGACTGAATATGGTCAACACACATCCACCAAATTGCACACTACTAGATGATTAAACCAGGAGTGTTCGAGACACTTGAAAGACATTGTCATGAAAACACTGCTGATTCTTGTAGAAGTACCTAATATTTCAAATAGTTTGGGAAATTACACTAATATAGCAAATATTTATCGTGGAGACCAGACCTCAAGTGTTATACTTTTTCTACTATGAAACCGCAAAAACTTATTGCTCCTTTACAAGGTGCCTGGGAAAACATAATAATAACAATGTTTTTATTTATATTGTTTCTATCATTATAGGAACAATAGGTTAAAAAATGAATTATAAACGATATCATAATGTACAAAATATACCAGACTAAAAGTATTAAGCAGAAATCAGTTTCTAAGACTTAAATACAAACAGTTTTGAGAAAATACCTCAATCGCCCTTTTCGAGCCAATTGACTACATCTCAAATTCTGTTTTACCAGTAAGGAGTGAATCCCTTAACATTCATAATATTTAGTCATAAGACTATCAGACCATTAGCAAAATTTTGAGCTTTATTTATACTATGTACTATTAGGTACTAATTAATAATAAAAACAGTTTAATCCACACTGTAATAAAGAGGTTTCTCTTTCTTTTCTGATTAATTGTATGTAATTATATTAATTGGTGATGATAGAGTGAATACTTTAATATCCATAATATTTGATCTAGGATCTACCTAGACCCTTAAAAAATGACTGAGCCTTATTGATAGGAAATACTTCAGTTTAATTCTCACGACAATAAAGTGAAGAGATTTCTGGATTCTGATTAATTGGTTGTAATATTAATTAAAAACAGTGTTTTGAATGGACTCTGGCTCTTCTACTATTGAACAATAGTTAGACATTGTATGTGATCATAAAATCATTACATTAAATTTTTTATAGTTATACAATCACCTTTTGAGACGATATACCTATGGAGCTCTATACTTGCCTTGGTTGCACTCTTCTGTTGCAAGTATTTTGACAAAAGGCCCTTAAACATTGCCTTGGTTGCACTATTCTGTTGCAAGTATTTTAACAAAAGGCCCTAAGTGAATAAAAATAATGCCAGTGGCATTCCTTGATAGTACTTCCAGACAATTCAACACTAAATAATGGAGTTGATGAGCCTTTTTTATTTGCAGACACATCTATTAAATACTAACACTACAACTGGCTTTCAAATGATAAAATTACTTACTGAGAGATCTGAGGCTATCATTGCCTCAATCTATCAAAAGCATCATTAATTTCGTCATAGTTTGATAATATGAGAAATTTTTGAAAACAAAGACATTGATTGTTCTCCTAGCTCTAACTTTAACCCATTGGAACAACAAAACAGTTATTAAAATACATCAAACCCTAATATTCGTAAGTTTGTCAGATTTCAATTGAAAGGGGTATCTAAACTCCAGAATTAAACTCTCACTATACAACCAAAACAACAGCTCAAATTAGAGCTGGCATCAACGAAGTCAGACATAATGTTGATTACATGGTTATCAAAGTTATTTTTATAAAATGTAATATATTTATTGTAAAGTATCCTTGAAGCTTTAATATTCTTACAGAAGAAGGTCCAATGTAATTATCACAAATCAACACTCAGAATTACTTGCATTTTAATCAGTTAATAAATTAATTATTGCAGCCAACTCTGAACATCTACCAAGTTATAATAATTATTTGAAAGATTGCCACGAAGTAAAATTGGGAATCAAACGAGCTTACCTGTTAAGCGAAGTCTTGATTCTAATTTTATGAGTGGCAATCTGAAAAATAATTACCCACCCGCCGCTATAATATAGTTAACACTAACAGCCCCAAAGCTGCAATAATTAGTCTACCTAATTCAATTTTAACCTTTCAGGAAAACATAGTGAATGTGGGTATTTGGAACTACTCTGTACATAAAACAGAGATTGTTCCAATGATAAGATCTCTAAAATAAGTGACAGTTCGCGACTTGACATTCAGCCTTGACACTCAGACAGCATACGAATGTTACAATTCTTAAAAAATATTCTTTTTTTAATTCTCTAAAAATCGCGGTGTGAAAGTAACGTAGATTAGAAATACTACCAAGTTATAATAATTATTTTTCAGATTGCCACTCATAAAATTAGAATCAAGACTTCGCTTAACAGGTAAGCTCGTTTGATTCCCAATTCTACGTCACTGCGTGTATGTGAGCTGGCTCTCCCCCGCGGCACACTTTTTTCTGTGGTTTTGTAGGTGTATAACATATCTGTTTATTATAATATCATTGAGAGTAATGCAATAATCAAGCGTAAATCTGGTTGTGAGAGAGTAGTAATAAATCTGTTACAGTTGATCTAGACCTTCAGCTGGATCTTTGTCCTAGAATTCTGTTCTTAACTACCTACTTCATTCCAAGCATTTTTACACTTTTACACGATACAGTAACAATAACTTTCTTTCTTTTCTCTACAAGCCGGTTGTGGACACTTCAAGGAATTGTCGCTTCGGCTGCTGTACACATTATTGACATTAAAATAACGTGAAACCACACACACAGGTGTGAATGCACAATCTTACAGTAATAACTCGTTCTGATAACATCAAAAATGTCGCATTTTTTTAAAAAACAGCGCAAAAAGATCCCACTATTCTGATCGCTGGTGAAATTATGGTTTCGCCAAAAAATCATTAACATCAAGTTTGTGAGTTGCAATGAAATCATATTTATGAAAGGTGTCTGGTACAGGTATGGCGTAATTTGATCCAGAAATACTGATATGGCGTGATTTATGTAAGAATTTTTGATTTATGTAGTTTAAGTTTGTACACAATCAAAAGGTTGAGTAGACTTTTTATATGATAAATGGGTAAGTAGGTATAATTTGACAGTTTAGCCATTAATGTGAAGATAGAGAAAGTATTTTTTATTTGTTAAAGTTTATACAGAGCTTTCTTATCTGATTGATTGATTGTAAACTATTGACAGCGTTTTATGGTTAGGCGTTTCGTGTTATCCCGACACCGCACCGTCCGTCGTCGTCGCGTCTGTCAGTAAAATCTATAAATTACTATGATAAGCAAAAGCTCAAAAACGTTGACTAAGTTTCTTTGAGAACAAGTTAAGATTTTTATATAATCTAGCTCAACTTTGTTATAGCCCAGTTTAAATATTACAGTAACATTATATTATGCACTGTACTAACTGAAATTTCAGCAAAAAAAATACGTAAATCTTACAAAAGCAGACTAAAAAATTGATCTTGAAACATTTACGGAATGTCCTTGTCTATGTTCAGTTATCGAAATTATGAGCTCGTTGTTAAATAAAACATCACGTAATCTTGTATGAATTGTCGGTAATACATTGGGCATGCACTTTTTGTCACGCACCGTCCAATGTCGGCCAGCAGCCGTGACTACCACGTAAATATATTATATTGATCTTACACTTATCTAGCTTGTTCTGGAATGTAGATAAACCGCGTTGTTTGGAGATAAAGACTGGTCCTTGCAGTTTCATTTTGTGGAATGTGCTGGCTTAGCGTAGATAACCTGATAGTTTCTGGAGTTAATTTGATAGGTCTGATTAAACGTAATATGATTGTAGCCATAAGGACCGGAACCACAAAGCAACAAGTGCCTTGTTTTAAAGTACCTACTATAAGCCATCATTAGTTAGTTGCAGACATCTGGGGGTCTGAAAAGGCTGCTTTAGATAAATCAAAATATGAATCATGTTAAATGTAACATGATTCATAACTTGATTTATCTAAACCAGCTTTTTACGGAATGTCGTAAAATGACAATTCATTGTATTAAGTGCGTCTACGACCACATTGCGAATTGTAACGTGATTACTATTATTTTGTATGATTCTGCTAAAGCAGTATTTTTAGGCCTCCTGGTAAGGGTTGCGCCACATCTATCAGCATGGAATCGCATTTTGCCATACTCCCTATCCTTTTCTGCCGCTCAGACCGTAATTTGTTAGAGCAAGAAACGTAGCGGGACTGCTATAGCACGCGGCAGCATCGACGATGCGCTCGGCAGCACGCCACCAGTCTCTTGCACTGGCTTGCAATAGCTCTAACAAGTCATAACACGGCCCCTGAACTCACAAAATTGAATGAAGCAATAAAAATAACCCCAGTTAACTCAACTATTAACGCAATACAAATTGCAGTCGACAACTTTAATCGTTTACCAGAAGCCCTTTTTACTATCAATGGTTGGCCAATCAGTGGCTGGGAATTCTCACGGCATGCTTTCAATGTGCCCCCAACAATAAGTTTGTAAGTAAGTCGTAACATTGCGAAATATTACTCATATTTGATCTATTTCACTTCTTTGTGTTTAAGATGAGAAAATACCAGTTTAAACAACAATTAAAATCCTAAATTGTTTGCTGAACATTATACAAGCGTGATTTATATGCGAAAGTTGTTTGTTCTGCTTTCATGGCTCGCGAATTCATTCAAAATCATGATATGTTGCAATTTTTCTATGCTATCTATTAGGTACAAGAACGCAAGGAAGTCTTGACCTCAGTAAATAAAGATGTTCTAGATAACTATCTTATAAAATAAAACGCAGAGCGAGCATTATTTCATAAAGTTTTTTTTTTATGGTGAGAAGTTATTAGTTTAGCTTCTGCCTACACCACAAAGGTCATTAAGGTTAAGGTTACAGTTGTACTCAGAAATCATTAAAAAAATATTTAGTCATTACTTCCACGATTATGATCTTTAATCCCAACGCATTGTGGCTATAATAAGTAAGTTTAAACCATCAGCCATCATGCTTAGCTTGACCTTACTGACGAATTAAAAAATAATTTTCATCGGCACGAAATTACTATGTAAGTAAATAATACAAATCAGTATAAAGTTACGTTTTTACAACCTGTTGTTTCAAATGGCCTTTGATTTGTTGACATCACAACAAGTTTGTCGGACTAGGTAATAATCTCACTTGTCAAATTTAACTTTACTCGTTCTAGTTGTTGATCAATACGACCCATGTAAAACAAAAAGTACACAAAAAACACTTTTAATGCTCTTACATAAGAACTGCAAGTCTTAAAATATGCAGTAAAGCTAAGTTGGTAATTGTGAACCTAGCTATTACAAAAGAGGTAAACTCCATCCGCTTATAAATTCGTTAAAGATGGCCTATCGATAAGCTAACGGTATTCGCTTTGGTTGTTAGCTTAGATGACGAAATGAGATAAAAAATACTTAAACAATAAAACATTTTAACAATTACGCACTAGACAAAATTTGCACTTACATCCTTCTTAGAGGCGCTCCAGAAAGATCGAATCTGAAAAGAAAAACAAAAATTAATTTAAATGCCTTGCTTTTATTACGGCTATAAAATGGACATGAACAAGATTAAATGTGCCATGATTTCATTGTACATATTTCGTGAAATAATAAAGTTATCTATTCATTGCAACATGTCAATTTTAATATTTATATAGTACTTCTACTTGTCAATAGATGGCGTTGAAATTAATTTTGACAGCAATCTATTTGTGAAATGTCGCACGCATTGCGGTACGGAATGTAAGTTGCGAAATTGCGTAGCGAGTTAATCACAAGTCTTATTACTATTTATGAATGTAAACAATCACAGAGATACTCTAGTAACGACGTGGGCTGGTTTGGTAAAGACATTTCATTGTCTAAGCTGATGGGATTTGCATACGCGTTAACATTTTGCAATGAACGCCAGGTGCGTATAGATTGATAGTTGCAACAGAACTAGTGGCAAACAGATTCCTTGACCTCGTTGGTTGAGGAAAAATTACGGGTAAGGAATATAAAATTTGGGGAAAATGAAAAAAGATATGCCCCGGGTGAGGATCGAACTCACGACCTTAAGATTATGAGACTTACGCGCTGCCTACTGCGCTACCGAGGCCGGTGATAAGGAGGTTAAAATGAGCTATTACATTCCACAGCACACAAAGCTAGGCAGCTAGGGTGACAATCCTAAAATTATTCAAAGGACAATTTTCCAACTTTGGCTTCACTCAAGAATGAATTATGAAGCAAAACAAATAAATGTATCACTTTACCAAAGGCTTTAACTAGTCTCGGAATGCAGCTAAGCAAGCATGTTGATTGTAAGTTAAACCCTAGGAAATATATAATTTATTAGTGGCATAACCTAAAATGAGCTAAAATTACCTTTTTAAATTCCGATTAGTTACCTACGTTTAATATTAATGTATTTTGCCTGTTTTAAATGTTCAATTCCTAATAGATAGTATTAAATGAAAAAAAAAATGTTATGGGATTAGGCTTAATATAAATTATATTAATTCCTAGTTCCTATTCGTATACAAAGAAGTCTTTACCCGATCATGACAGAATTTCTGGCCGGTATTATTTTTTTCTTACAATAAATTGAATCCAATAGTGCAGCATGGTGGTCTTTTGGCACGTGAATGAGATTGTCAGGGGGCGCTGGCTATTGGTAAACATTAGTGAAATTATCTGTGGAAATTGAATTGAAAAAAAACCAAAATGGCGGCATTAGTTCCGACTATGGCCACGCGAGTCGCGACTGACGCAACTCTATGACTTATCAATGTATTTTCTCTTTACGATCGACTCAACAATCCTGCCGATTGTGATACAACACTCAGAGCACGTAACTGACACTTTCACTGGCCAATAATTATGCTAACGGTCGCCATCTTCATTTGATGACGGCTCTTTTTGTTTCTACGGCTATTGGCTAGAAAGTAACTCAATGTATGGACGATGTTAGTTCGACTTGTAAGCTTATTAGGATGCATTATCCAGCTATTGATCGTGACAGGTTCTGATGTCAGGTTTTTTTGGATGTTTTTGTTATTTGATTGGGTACCTGACACGATTCACGATTGACGAGGTTCGTCATAGTTCTTTCTGGTGCATACGAGGTACTTATGCCTTGCCAGAGAACGGGTGAAGACAATTTCAAAGCTGTGAATGGCCTTTTGCATGAATCTTTAGTAATATAGAGCCTTTGAAAACATTCTACAAGCAATTTCACCACGCTAGATAATGAACAAACCTGTCATACATCGTTGGTAGACCGAGTGTTTCAAATATTCCGATTTATATGGAAATTACAAGATTGCGCAAGTTGCGTGTGCGTGTCTATAAAAATGCCTATTAGTTACTTGTTTTGAATTGCGAAAACGTTTCGAGGAAAAATCTCTCACACAGGCTTACTTGCGACACTAGGTCATTGCGATCCGCGGCCGCACCCTTACAAGTGTCGCGACCCCGGCACTTACTCATGCCTATAAGTATTGAGTTATTGACGTATTTTGTACGAAAATAACTACCATTACCTCCCAAAAAGGTTACGCAAACAAGAAAGTTTCATTCAGGAAGTCCCTTGAGGCTTAAAAAAAGGTTTAATCTGTCAGAAGTTCAAATAAGACTTAAATTATTTGGTCAAAAGGGCTGATAGTCTACTGAATAAATTTACAATTGCATGATTTGCCGCTAATTCCATGATTATACAAGCGGAATGGCGGAAATTAGGTTGCAAATGCTTTATCAATAAGACATTCAACACAGACACGCCAATAATAAATGAAGGAATGAATATTATCCGCTGTTTATTCCAAATGCAACATATAATTCAGACAAACATTACGATTATAAATCCATTTTTGTCGTAATCGAGTTTCCATATCAGTTTCGCGCCATTTTCGAACGCAGCCATATTTAAAAGCCGAGTATTCACTGTATTCAGTGCGAACTAGATATTAGACGCGTTCCCCATGCAGTTTCCATATTCGATAGAAAAAAGTATTTAGAGGTAATTCGTAAAAGGAAATCTTGAGGAACCTGTTCTAAAGTAAGTACAGCATGGTTCTTAATCGAAACTAACGATCAACGGAAAAATACTTTAAAAATCTGCAACAGCAAGGGAATTATCTAAGTTATAAATCCCACAAATATTACGAACTATTGCGTTGCAGTTTCTCAGAATGTTAATGAGATACAAATATTTCGTCTTGATTTGGTTTAACATTTGCAAACATCCAAATCGTCCTTCACCGTCCTTCTCATCGCAACATCGGAAATTCCAATCATATCTTGACAAATGTTATTCAAAACTAGACCAAATCAAGATGTTGGAAGGTATCAATCTCGAATTAAAACTTGCAATACTTTGGACTTTGTCATACCAAACTTGATTTTAAAAGAGTGTACATGGAGTTTCTTTCTCATTCTTCTCCTTAGAGACCTACAGTTCAGTTCGGTTCCTCTATTCAGGTATTAGATCTTGTGGATGGAACTGTGAGCTTCATCTAGTTGTTGTTGACTATTAAAAATGTCTGGAATGTACCTGGTATATTTGAAATAAATGTTGTTAGGTTTATTTCTGATTCTAAAATGTTCATCTTCTCCATATTCTATTATTATAAACATCTCAATTAATAAACAATCGTGAATTAGTGATTGTCGCATCCCATCAGTTTTTGTCCCAAAGCGTCTCAATTACAAGTCTATACTCTATGGTCTTAATTACAAGTCGTTCTGACACCCACATGCCATCATCTTGCGTCGTAGACTCGTAGATGTAGGTAACATAATGATTCTCCAACTAATACATAATGTGTTACATACACGATCAGTTTAAAGGTTTTTGCTTAAATTCCATCAACGCAAAGCTTGTTTTATAACTCGCAAAGAAATCTAAGATGGTGATGAATGATGACGCAAGTAGATACAAACAAAACCTCAAATTGTTTTTTTTTTTTTTTATTATTATGTGATTTATTGTCGAGTTTTAAATAAGTACAGGTTTAAATGTGTAAAAAAAATAACTTATCGCGAATAAACAATTTTATTATGCAAAACGATGGTGATTTAATTGTAAATTCACACTGTTTAGATAACTAATGTAAAAGTAACTACTAATATATGGTTTACTACGACGCAAATTTATTTATTTTATTCATTTTTATTTATATTGTTTATTTAAATTGTTTATTTATCCCCATAAATAAGTTAAAATATCTTACAAGCTATTTTAATTCTTACGGAACTAAAATAACAAAATGCCATCATTATAAACCGACTATGATCCAAATGAAGCAAAAACACCTTTATAACTTTTTACCAACTAACAAAAACTCAAAGACAATTTATAATGGACAGCATCCTCAATTTATTACGTCATGTGATCATGTCATAGATCAAGCACTCACAAAAATGTCCTTCAAAAACTAGTGTGTGTGGTCACCGTAGTAGGCTCTACATGTAAATATTGCCTAAGTTAAAATAGGTATTTGTGTCGCAGGTAAGTTTTGTCAATCGTCTGCCGCAATCGATGGGAGCATGGTGATGGCTCTAATGCCTCGAGTACACAATTGCCAAGGCTGGCCGCATTTTAATGTTCGTTGATAAATTCTTGATAGTCTTTATAAGGTCCTTTGTGAATGAAGCAATAGATAGCTGTAGACGGCAAATCAGAGGCTCAGAGGTGTGTAGTGAGTGGCGGACTGCATGGCGGTACTTTCGTTTGGCTTACGTTTATTCTTCTTCTTCGTGTCGAAACCCATTGTTATTTATTTAAATTTGTTTCGCCCAGAACTCAGCCACGTCGACGGCGTTGGTGGTGGCTTTAGTGGAGCTGCACAAAGAGCAGGTCAGGAGGTGGGTCATGGTTTGAGATGAGGCTCCACAGTCGCACTCAGCTTCATCGGAAAACCCCCACCGGACCAAATTGAACCTGCAGCGGCCCACCTGGCTTCTAAGTCGGTTTAGAGTCTTCCAGGTGGTCCATGACAGTTGCTTATCTTTATAACCTAGCACTTCGTCCGCGAAAATTGTGATAACTCGACTAATTTGCATGATATCAATATAATTTATTTCTAATGGTGAAAGAATTTTTAAAATCGGTTGAGAAGTTCTCGAGTTAAATCGTAACAAAAACAAAAAAAAATCAAATCTTTCCTCTTTATAATATTAGTTTAGACTAGCGGCCTGTTTTAGAAGTTTAGATAATTTAGACTACTCTTCACGATGTTAGGGTTTTACAACAGTCTGCGTGCTTTATGGGCTTACCGTATTTTTGGCCACTAGGGACGCTACTGGTGGTTAGATAGTGTGTCATCGGTCGTGAATCATAGTATTTTAATCAACATACAACTTGACACTTGTCTGTTAAGAGGGCTATCACATTTTTTCTTTTATTTGAGTGTTTTAAGAGTTTAACACTCAAATACAAGAAAAAAAATGATTTTTATTTTGAGCGCTCCCTAGAGAAATAATCAAACTTTCTCGGGCACATTTTTTGTTAATTTTGTGGCCATATTTAAACCATAATCACACATAAAAAATCTCAGTTTATATGTGTGATTATGGTTTAGACATGGCCACAAAATAAAAAACAAAATATCAACAATAACAATTTTTTCTTGTATTTCAGTGTTAAACTCTTAAAACAGTCAAATACAAGAAACAATGTGATAGCTCTCTTAATTGCAAAAAACTTAAGAAAATTTTAATTTCGCGGCCTGCCCTGGCGCTTCCCCCATAACTACAATAATTACGTTTGGCCACCAGAAGTATGTACTAAACTTTTATTATGGATCAGGTCATATGCAACAATAACGTGCTCGTTATTTTATAAACATCACGATGTTGCAAGTGTCGTGTTTTTATTTTTATTACACTTAGCATTTCCATAAACATACTTTATTCCTTGTGTAGGGTTACCATGCTTCCGGTGTTTTTGGGACATCTGATGAAATTTTAGTGATAATTATCTTAGCGGTGAATAACATTTGTAATGCCTTGAGTTTCCAAAGTATTTGAAACTGTGGATTTGTCTTTTCCATCAGCATTATGAAAGAAATTAAATTCATTGAAAACATTCAGATTTTAGACGTCAAAATGAACGTTTCGATTCCGATTCTAAATCATTTTCTTGAAACTAGAGCAATTAAACAAACAGTTACTGTTCGCATAGTAACCAAATGTAAAGTCATGAGTGGCATGAGTAATGAAACTGCCCTTAAACGTAAGTAAACGGTCACGGCCGCCATTACCGTCGTCACCGGACGATATTACGCGACCTCAGCGTAAATGAATTTATAATGTTCAATTGCGATTGCCTGCCGGTCGTGCAATTCAATCTTGGGATTGTGTACTTCCCATATCTTGAGAATGACTTATGGAAACACAAATCTGTAGATACTTTATGACAAACTAGCGGACGTCACGCGGTTTCACCCGCATAGTTCCCGTTCCCGTGGGAGTACGGGGATAAAATACAGCCTGTGTTACTCAAGATGAATGTAGCTTTCTAATGGTGAAAGAATTTTTGAAATCGGCGCAGTAGTTTTTGAGTATATTCATTACAAACATACACACTTAAATATAATAATACAAATCTTTCCTCTTTATAATATTAGTGTAGATTGATGTGACGGAGGTACTTTTCCTAATATGTCATCGCGAGTTCGCGACAGACGAAGTTGGCGGAAGTTTGGCTCCTACCGAAAGAAAATGGAGAAAGGCTGAAAGGAAAGAGAGAGGGAGAACTTTGTTCAAAAAGTGAAACAAAACAGGCTAGTTAGATAGACAACAGGAAACTATGAAACAGGACTTTTAGAATAAATTAAACAGGGCAACGGCTTCGATGCAGGTGCAAGCTATTTTGGTGTCGCAAGACACACCTGAATAAGCTGTAGATTGTAAGTACAGCCAAGTGCTCACCCTGTATACTTGTAACTTTATACTTGGAAAACTTGATTTCCTACAAACTGCAGAAATGACTCGTCCTGCCCGCCATGGGAAACCAGTCTCGTTTGCAAATCAGCAGAGGGAGAAGTTATTAATAAACCTTTGGCTGTACCTACCTGAGCTAAAACAAGTTTAGTATCATTTTATGACAAAAAATGACGATTATTTAGGATTAGGCAGAAGGTATTTGGACGTACGTACCTAATCCTTAAGTCTAGAACGCTGTTTAAGCATGAATGTCGATACTTAATGGTCAGATTTCATACAAATCAAAGCATTAAATCTAGATTTTAGTCAAGATATGATATGAATGCATTTTATAAGTTTTGTGGACTATGTGTACATTATAGGTATGCTGGAAGAAATTTCTCGTTAAATAAGCAGTACCTTTGTGCTCCTCTATCTTAATGTAACATATTGTAAATTATTTTGTGTGTACATAAATAAATAAGTAAGCAGTGCGTTTACTCAAACGTTTACCATTCACACCTAATTTTAACGTAACACCACGTAACTTTTCAAGTATGCAAATCGTTATAATTATATTCCCATTTCAATAGTGTCGATCTGTTAAGGCTGATGCTCCAGAGTAGCCCGCAAAATTCAAATTTTCTTACGTTTTTTGCAATTTGCAGGCCAGTGACAGGTTGTATGTTGATTAAAATATTATTCGCGGGTGTAAGACGTATGTAGTTACAGAATTGTAATCATCAAAATCATCAATACAACCCTCCACGGCCGGCTCCACGTTCATAAAGGTGTAGAAATTACTTTTTCTGTTTTTTTTTTGTTTCCTACACCTTTATGAACTTGGAGGGTTGTTTTGATAATTTTGATGATTATAATTCTGTAATTACATACGCCTTACAGCCGCGAATAATATTTTAATCAACATACGACCTAGCACGGGCCTGCAAATTGCAAAAAACGTAAGAAAATTTGAATTTCGCGGGCTACCCTGGAGCATTCACCTTAATAACGTATCATTGCCGTATGTATGTCACTCGTCAACAGTTTTTATTACAGTCCATGTACGTGCGTTTAGAAAACCTCATTAACTTGCGTCAATTCACTGATTTAATGAGTTATTATAACGACATTTGTCAAGTATTATGTACGAAGTTGATGGAGGCAATGAAAGAGAAGGAAAAGTCAAAATAACAGGTTATAAACCCTTTACGACTTCGCCTCTAAGATATAACTTGAGGTTTGTCTCTGGTCAAAATGAGGTAGGTAACCGTTTCGACATCTCTCCATATAAATAAATTATTCCTTAAATATTAGTTGGTTTCCATAAACTATATCAATTTCATAAAACGAAACGAAGTGTTTTATAATATATAAAATGTTTACTTCTCCAACACAGCCACGACATAACCGTTTTGTTACTTGTACACAATGATATTCTAGTAAACAGATATGTCGTGAGCGCGCAATCGTGAAAACTCGAAAACGGCCCAATTGGGTCGTATTGCCTGTAGTCTGTGTCACTGCGTGTATGTGAGCTGCCGCTACCGCGCGGAACAATTTTTCGGTAGATTTTTAGGTGTATAACATATCTGTTTATTAGAATATCATTGCTTGTACATAATTATTTTTATGAGTTGTACTTTGCCACGACATTGCTATAATAACTCAGCACTGAGCAGGATGCCATAGACACGATTCTCTTATAAAAACACCATAGACCATCAGAAGGTCGCTTGGTGTGTAACCTGCGGGCCTTATAGGGCAGATGTTACTTAACAAGAATAATTAGTCTGTAATGGTTGTTATGTTGGCAGCCTTGTGTTTGTTTGTATGTTTGTGTGACTGTGTGTGTGCAGGTCATGGGCTAAGTTGTGCCCTCAGAAGAATAGTGTGTCTCCTGCGCTGGTACTTGACTCTTGACTCCGGAAATAGTGGTAAGTACAAAGATCGGTTCAAGCTTTATGGCTGTCGTATTGTATTAACTTATTAAGTATATATGGAAAACCAATAAAACATTTAGCCGTATAAAACTTGGAAAAAAAAAAGTTCTTCAATAAAATCAATCAAAGTAATATTCATATCTATATTGAACCAGCTTCCTGCGTAACGAGTTATGTATAAATAAATAAATAGAGTAGCTCTGAGTTTAATTATACACGACAAAAAACATGTCAAAAAAACTTGTCAAGCGATCAATAACGAGAAAACGGAACGTGTCAACTTGTATCGACGATAAAACTGTAACATGATTATTAATTAACTACTAATAATAGACAAACAAAACTTAAAAGCCGCGTTCATGGCGCCTTTTGATTTATTTTCAGGATATGGAATGGATGAATGGAAAATTTTCGTAATAGTATTTGCCTGCGCCAATTCACTATAATGTTTGAAAGAGTAGCTAACAGAGAAAACAAACCCGGTTTTGGGATATTTTTAACCCAAGATTATCGATTCTTTAATACTTTGGGTCGGTATCGTACAAATTCCAACTGTTGAGAGTTTATCTGAGGACCCCATATAATTACTTAGAAACTGGTCGTACAGCAACTTACAAACAGACATTTCGAAATGTTTAATTAATTACTTACGTAAAACTATTTAAAAAGTCCATATTAGATTAAATAAATAATTAAATATTGCAGAATCCTACGCCATTATATTTTCTTTATTAGTATTGAGCCTGCGAACGTAAAAAAACTCGGTTAATTAAAATGCTGACACAATTCCTTTTACTATGTTCGCCATTAGTTGGCATTCTATGTCGTATTACTAAATCTTGCGAGGAAAAAAATGTTGCCTTGCGTTTACGGCGTGTCTGTCTGTACTTAGTGACTTGGTAGGTAACTAAGAACGAATGTAATAATAATGTCGCCTGTTTCATTATGAACAGGCTGTTTATTTCCGTATCTTAGCTTTGATTTTATCTATTCGCAACAAACGAAACAAAGTATGTAAATCAATATCACCAAGTATAGGTACCATACTTACTAAAATCTGAACAAAAGAGACTATGTTCAGTTGTTTTTTTTTTTGATCGATAGTAAATTATTTACAAAAAATAATAAGATACAAAATGTTGTGATAAAAAAAAAGTTTGAGATTTTTTAGTAAACAGGAATGTCCGCGTTAATATTGCGCACTATGGAAACCCTATTGAAAATTAGGATTTTGACATCTGTCAATTACATGTTTGTCGTATGCGTCGCAATGTAGAATAGTGTTGTACAATAAATTCACGTGGTTCGAAGACTACACAAGTCTCAAACGAGTATTTTTTCTCTAAACAGTCCCAAGTTGTAAGCACGTTCTAACGCCTACGGTACCCGTAGCCTCAATGTCCGGATTAGCTGGCGGTCGCAAACCTGTTCCGTGCATACCGGCGCGTTGCGTCACCGCGCATGCGCCAAGATACAAAAAATGGCGGACTCCCGCGGCAATAACTGACAGAAACAGAAGGGCAACCAGTGCTTTATTGTTTTATAGAGCTTGAATGACATTGACAGGAGGGCGCTGTTGGTAAAAATATGAGAAACTGTGTGTGAAAATTGGTTCATATGAGTTCTATGGGAAATTGTATCGAAAAACAAAACGGCGGCGTTTGTTACCATGACGCACGTTACAAAATGTCAAATTAATGATATGAAAATAATATGTTATTATGGATGGATGATAAATATGTAAGTGATAGTTATTCTTCAAGGTAAATGAAATGCTCTTCTTCTTTAGCAATATATAAGATTTATGAACAACATGAACTCATGAATCCCACAAAATTGGGCAAGCTTCAAGTGTCCTGTCCATCAGTCCTATGATCTTGTCGCCTTCTTTATTTAAATGCTTAAAATTCAAATTAAGAAGCCGATATCAGCGCGTTGAGGTTGTGTTTGAAGTTTAGGGTAACCATCCGTCTGAATTAATCCGGACATTCAGGACTTCTCAATGATAATTTAAGTTTTGTTGCAGATTTGCCTTCTGCGCCTCCTAACTTTGTGGTCACCGTCAAAATGAGCGGGTAAACTGCTCAAGCTTGTGTAATCTTTGTCGCTAGAGTAACTGGCTTGCTAGTTAGCTTCTCGTTTAAGTTCCGCTACACTAATATGTGAAAACTCTTATGTATGTGCGATATTTCACAATTTTCTTGAGTAAAAACATAATAGCCAAGTTATCTCAGTAAGCAGGCAGTTTTCATGACAGGTTAATCTGCCTTCTGTCACCATAATAACCCGTAAACTGTGCGGTTAACTTGCGCAACTTGTAAACAGGTAATAAGTTATAATGGTCATTATTTTAAATAACTGATATTTACTGTCGAGGACGAAGAAGATCGCGGTGGGTGTGATGAATCACTATGACACTTTGTAATGTAAGCGCTAGTTTGGTATAGACGCAGTAGAGACCAAAAGTGTTGTGGTTTTAAGTGCAAAAGGGCTACCTTTTGCACGAGAGACGCCTCTACCAGGATGCGTGAAATATGCCAACATTTGACGCATAGTGCCCATCCTGGCCTTCAACCCTACAATCTCTTTAACAAAAAGCTTCCATTTTGACATTGATTGAACATTGATTAGACCATGTCAAACTGGCTGCCTATTCCCTTCATTTATAACCAAACAAGTACTTTGATGGACCTCATAAATTGAAACACCGCCATGTCATTGAGGAATAGATGTTAAACAATTCAACATGGTCACTTTCAAGCCATGAGATCGCCATCAACCTTCAAACAGTCATAAACAAACACTTCTAAAGCTCGAACCAAAAGTAACACCATTCTGAAACCACTCGCAATGGACTCGCAATAAACTCGTCGTTATCGGAGGCTCACATCTTCAATCATAATGGTCGTAACTCACAGCGGTGTATTGTTGCACTTGTTTCGAGTTGTCGGCTCTGTGAGAAAGAAGATAAGTTGCACAATGTTACATGTTTGATTGTTTTGATTTTGTGTTCTTTGCCGGCCACACCTTAGAATTCTTGTTGGTTTTGATATAGGAACTGTAAGGCCCAGCGGCCCAGCGCACACCGCAGGAGGCGCAGCGGAGCGCATTTGAAGACAACAATTTATTAGAAACCCTAACTGGGATCCCTTTTTTTTGCATAATCTTCTTTTTCCTAATATACTTTGGCATAACTGTTTTGGCATAATTTGTTTTGCCATAATAATACTTTGCCAAATATTTTTTGACGTGACAACGTCTTATAAATTGGTTTGCCGGGTGACACTTCAAGAAACTGCGTTACGCTCCGCTCACGTTATGCGCTCACAATGAGAGCGAGTGAGAGGCACGCGTCCCTTCCACTCGGGCATGGTTAGCCCGCCTAAGAGCGAGAGAGTGTGTTGAATATTCACATTAAAATTATTTTACCACTCAAAGTCGTTGTCACGTAAAACTTTCGCCCGTATACCGACTTTACAGGCAACCAATTTTTTGGCATACTGTTTATGTTGGCATAATCATTTTGAAGGCTAATTTGTTTTGGCATAAATTGAATTTTGCATAATGTTACTAGGCATAATGACTATTAGCATAATAGTATTTACGCATACAAATAATACAAATATCGGAATCAAATTTGAGTTATTTTTAAGTTTTTATTTTGAATTATAAATTCATTAAGTTGTGCTACAAAAGTTAGTGACAGAAACGAATAGCTGCAAAACCTACTCCACGTAGTCTTGTCTGCCCTACCCCTAGAGTGTAATCTAAGCCCGCGTAGGCGCGGAGGGGCGAGGCGGCCTGCGAGTTGAGGAGCAGGTGGTTTTAACGCTCGCCGCCGGGCGAGCAACGGAGCCGCTGCATGCTTGCTGAACGCATGCTTGCTGCATGCTTGCTGCACGCATGCTTGCTGCATGCTTGCTGCATTCATGGTGTATGCTTGTTTAAATGTTTGCAAGCTGCATGTTTGCTGCATGCATGGTGTATGCTTGTTTGCATGCTTCTTACAGGGAAAAAACTCACATATGTTCACAATCAATTATTTTCAAAACAAATATGCTATGTATTACCTGCTATGGAGAGATGGCTTTTTCCAATCGTCAAAATAAATTGGTTTATCCAATTAGGGTATGTCTAATATTTTAGGATTATGCTTCTTTGTTATGCCTATAAAAATTATGTTTTAGTATCATTATGCGTAAATCAATTTATGCCTAACAATATTATGCTTAATCATTATTATGATTAGATAAATTATGCTTAAAAAATTATGCGTAAGCTGTTATGCGTAAATAATCTTATGCGAAAATATAATTAGTAGTAACAAAAGTATGCCAAGTTATATTAGGTCTTAAAATTTTATGCAAATGGATAGGGAACCACCTTAACTACCTTGATATACGGTTGCGCGCATGCTCTTGTAGTAGCTTGAGGGCGCTCCGAGTACCGCGTGCGAACTTATTTTTATATTGACCGTATATCAAGGTAGTTAAGGTTCATATTGCAAGGTTGTAAGGCCGATTGCTGACAAAACCATGTAAGTTAACAAAGCTTTGGCAAGTATGTATATCATCATCATCGTCTGCTTCCTTTTCTAAACCATATATGTTGGCTTTGTCTTCTAGTCTAACCAGAAATAGTTGAATAGCAGTATTTTACTAGAAGCGACTGCTTATTTGACCATACATTAAACGGTTAGCCTATAGGTATTCCTTTTCGCCAGCTCCATTTGATCTTGAAAACAAGTCTTCTATTCCGAATAGCATTTCTAAGGACTACAGCTGATTCGAGGCCTCCATATAACTTGTCAATGCAAGTTGCATAGAAATCGCAGCCTTGTCCTGGCTTCTTGCCACGGTCAAATACTCAATGTTAATGCCGTCTGCTCCGTTTACTGGCTACTTCTTATATTTTTCCAAAAAGCTTCATGATAAGAAGGCTTTCAGAAGAAAAATCATAGAAAAAATGCGATCATCTTAGTGGCGTTTTAAAGCTAAATCATCTTCTGTCAAATCGGCTTCCAGTCTACGCGGATGCAGCTGAATACCAGTATTTTACATGGACCAACTGGCGTGGTGGCTGGTGGCAACTGACTCCTCATAACTGAGTATCAAAGATCTACAATTAATAGCCGGGAGCAACGTCTTAGCGTGCTCGGTGCTATTCAAGGCACAGAGGAAACTCGGTAATGGGTCGCCACCCATCCATGGACCAACCTAAGCAAGTGCGACTTAACCTGAAGATCGACTCGTGCGGCTGTTATTATTTAGCCACGAGCTCGGGTTTTAAAGCTAAATTACATACTTAAAATGCTAAGTTTGATACTTTAACCATGTACTGCCACTACTGCCAGCAAACAGATGATAATTCCAATTACTTAGATAACAATTTTATTCGCGGGCCTCGTCTGTCATAAACTCGTAAGTCTATTCCAATATTATCTAGATGAAACATATATACGTAGAGCGAATTTAAAGTTCAGACCGATTAACAAAATTACAGTGATTGCGCTAATCACATAGCGCCTGCGAGTACTTCCTGGACAGTGTTCCCACAAGAAGCGGTATTTACTATAATTAGCACTAACATACACTACATACATAGCACTTACTTTACTATGCTAAGCGTTTTCCGCGTTCACTTTTTAAATAACGCAGCAGGAAAGTTACATACAGCCTCGTTGGCAGATGTAATGCGGCCTCTTTATTTGCGAGACCTTTTTCTGAGTAATTAATAGTACCTACATTACTGCAGCGGCCAACAACAGAGAGATTGTACTTGTACAATTACACATTTGAGAAAACTACAATTGACATGTATAGTACTTTTCTCAAATAATGCGAGGAAATTAAAACTCTTGCGTTGAAGAGCCCATTTGTTTTTTTTTCCAATAATTCGCTTTCTATTTGCGAGCCAATTCGAAATTTAAATAAAACCTTTGATAAGTTACCTCTTTGGTTGCCATTTTTCAGAATAAAAGATCGACACTACGATATGAGTTTACTATGTAATTTATTTGGCCGTTAAACACGACAGATATGGATTTGTATACAACTTTTGCTGGCCGCTGGTCGCATGTATCTGGCCAGCCCGCTTAGCATGTACGCCGCCGTAGACACGAAAGAGAAACGACAAATCTTTTGTTCATCTGTCATTGAATCCACAAAATGACAGATGAACAAAAGATTTGTCGATTTTCTTTCATGTCTACAGCGTTCATGCTAAGCGGGCAGTACAGCAATTTCAATTTATCTCGAGGAAGGTTGTCAAAATAATGCTCAAATTTCCGAGCATGTTTGAGAAAACTTTTTTTATTCTGGTTTTATGGTTATCATTAAAAGTAACTAGTTCTACAGAGCAACTAGGATCTTTTGGTGCTCGAATGGCATTGACAGAGTAGCGCTGTTAGCAAATATTTGTGTTGAAAGTATAAGATATCCCAGTACTACAGTTATGGTTGTGCACGGGCCTCTCACAGGAAACAAATTTAATTTTATGTCCGTAAAATCGACCAAAACATAATTGAATCGATCGTGGAAACTGCTTAATAAACCTACATGATCATTTATCTACATAGTCTATAAGAATTATCGTTCGTGTTCTTATAATGAAGTTGTGCCAACAGGAAAAAGATGCTATCAGTTTACGAAGATGAATATAGGCTTAGAACTTTATGATCTCATCAAGTTGTTATTATAACGTTTGTTATAATTATTAAGTTTGAGATCATGCTGCCAAGGCCTACGAGTCGAGTTTAATACTATATTTGGGACTGTCCGCAATATAAAGCAATAATGGTCACCCCAGCGCCCGAGCCCAATTTTTTTTGCACCAAACAAATATTTACTAAAATATTTTTTAAGTAGGTATGGGAAAATAATTATGTAGTACAATACTATGCTTAATTACAATTTGGCTTCTTCAAACCTTGAAGAACTTGGTACATATTATATACTAGCTGAACCACGCAACTTCGTCTGCGTCACATAAGAGAAAAAGCTAACAAAAGGAATACATTTTCCCCGTTTTTGCAACATCTTTCATTTATGCTCCGCTCCTTTTGGTCGTAGCGTGATGTTATATAGCCTATAACCTTCCTCAATAAATGAGCTATCCAACACAAAAATATTTTTTCAATTCCAACCAGTAGTTCCTGAGATTAGCGCGTTCAAACAAACAAACAAACAAACTCTTCAGCTTTATAATATTAGTATAGATTTCCGTAGGTATTTGATTGTTGATTAGGTTTATTTCTGATATGTGGCTCTAAATACAGATTACATAAAGAGTGCAGCAATTGAACAATTACCAATGAATACCTCTTCAATTTCTATGAGGAGTCGCTACCGCTGAACTTTCAACAATTACCTATTTTCCAAACGACATTGTTTACTTCATGCCCTGTTTATGGCGGCTATTTCAGCAAGCAATTGTTTACAATTTAAAATGGGGGAAAATATTATAATGACCACCAAAAATAACTTTGTGACCACAACATCTATCACCTAAAATATCAAAATAGTAAATTGAACACCAAATTTTAATGAGGTGGTTGATGACAAACTAGTTTTACCTACCTAGGCCGACTTGGGGCACCCCGATACGTTATTTCTTATTTTTTTATAAACCATTCAGGAGTAGGAGCCCCGCGGAGCGGGGCTCCGTCGACCGGGTCTCCCTCGACTCGGATGCAAGAGCATAACAATTCATTTTCTGCTGATCATAAATAAATTTTTGTTTCTAATTTTACGATATACCTACCTAATGGGGATTAATTTTGGTGATCATTTACTATTTTGGCAATCAAAAGTGTAAATAACACTTTTGAATTGCCGTTACATTTTGCTAAATCTGGTGGTTCGTTAATTATTTGCCATTTAAAATGAGTGGTCCTTAGTTAACAAAACCCTTTCCCTTTTATGTACCAGCAACTATCGGTTTCAATTTCTAATGCACTAGGTGTCGTAAGTAATTACCTACTTTGCTTAACTTTGAGTTAGTAGTTTATTATCATAATGTGGTCGTAATTTCTACGAATTTTACTAGTAGTTTAAGCCAATAAGCATAGCAATGCGAGGTTTCTAGAGCACATCTTATTTTAATTATACTAGTAGGTACTTAGGTAGTGGTAGAACAGCGGCTCTCAGAATCTGGAAATTACCCCACGGGGACTGGGGGGCACGAGGGCGTACCCACCGGGATAAAAACGTATATTATTAAGGATGTAAAACACCTCTTAATGAAGCCGACAGGCACTTGTTCTCCCCGTCATTGCGATCATTTTTTTGTTCTACACCATACCTGGGAACCTTCTAGTTTCGGATGTATTGGGATTGGGAGTCAACGTTCCAACTTTTTGACAAGTTTTTTTTCAAATACAAGTTTTTAATGGATGGTTTGGAATGGATGGATTGAATAGTACTGGGGTCTTAACCCCAGTACTATTCAATCCATCCATCAACACAATGTTTTGAGTGCGTTACATTGAGTTCCACAAAACATGATTATTCACCCCAAAATAAAGTCGTTTCCCAGCAATAAGTTACTTAGTTTGATGTACAGAATGCTTGGTTGACGGCTTCGTGATGAGGTCTTTTACACCCTGTATATACCTACACATACATATCTTGTGAAATATGGAAATTCTAAATGTGGAAATTTTCTCAGCCATCGAGGCGGGAAAAATTAACAGACAAACAGTGTGCCTTCAGCATTTCTAAGTATGGTTTATTATTTATTCATTATATTACCGTTTATAAAGCCTACGCGAGAAAAAGAATCGAGTATCCTACAAAGTTACAAACGGATTTTACAAACAACAGTGTTTTATTTTTCCACCATATCAAAGGGTTGTTCTTCAGATCATTAATTACACATGCAGTCACGGCCCACAGCTACTCAATTAATGTATTATTCAAGCAAAGGTTATTGCCTATCGTTTTTTCTCGAAGATTGTTCAATAGCCCCCTCACACACCTGTGTTCCGCGCTTTTTCTTTGACAATCAACATTCACTAATCGACCGTGCATGGGAGATCGGCGCAATGCCTGAGAACATCCATCTGTATTCATACACAAACAATCGATTGGCTTCACAACAGGTGACGGAACTGACACTTCTATTATGCATTACGCGATTTTCATAATTCTTTTAATTATGACCATAGCATAAAGTGTTTAGGAATAAGTCAAAACAGTACTTTTTAAACGTCAAAAAACTATTTTTGACAGTAAAAAGCGAAATGTCAGATGGTTAGCGTGGCCACGTAAAATGAATCACTAGGACAGTCTCGATAAAATCCTGCGGTATCCAAACTAATAATTTTCTTAAAATCCACTAGTGCTGGTCACAATTTCTTTTCACAAACATTATTATAAATGTGAAAGTGAGTTTTGTTTGTCACGCTCGTAACTAATAAAAACTTTTCTAAGGGATTTGACATACAGATAGACCATGATCCGGGAAATATTTTTATCCCGGTAGGATAATTGCCGACCTCCTTCGAGTGTAGCCGCAGGAAAAGCTAGTACCTACGGTACCTATGTCATAATTATCAACGTGACATTCAATGAAAGGTTGTTAAAATTGCATTTGTGTTTTACGTGTTGTTCTTGTAATGATATGATGCTCACACCGCTGAATTATCATATTAAACGATAAAAGTTAATTTATTACAAACAGGTTTTAATTACACATTCATGTAATATTAAACATATTAGCAGACGCTAGCACTTGTACTCAAGAGAGCTGGATTCCATATTATTATTGGAATGTTTAAAGAAAAGAGAAATCATAGAAAACTGCCGACTATTGCGCAAATGGAATTTAGCAAGTCTAAAATTAGGAGCGCTCTCTTTACTTACTTTCGTTTTCTTTTAGCTTATGACAAGGTAAATAAGAAGACCTATAGGTGCAAACATTCTCTTCACACGGTACTGCAACTTTAGTGTTCGGGGAATAGATAAGCAGAGGGCCAAGTATGCAGAAAATTCGTCGACAGCAGTGTTTTGTTACGTATGCAGGGCTCAAAAATCTAATATTTGCCTCGTTCTGAAAATGGCATAGACAAGCCCATTTTCAGAAAATCATTATTTCAAGAAACCGGTAACCTTTATATTGGTTTTAACTTCAGTTTCATTAGCTACATAATATGCACTTACTTACCTAGTTTCAATAATGAACTTTTTTTAGTTATTAAATACCTACCTACTCAACATCCAACTAGCAAATAGTGCAAATACTGCAATAGGCAATCATTACATAATTTGAACATTCCTGAAGGCATGCACAAACTAACCGCAATTGGTATCATTATATTACAAGCATGGATCGTGTTTAAATATTCATACAAATATTATTTATTATCCCTCGTTATTTTCAACGATTTCTAAGAAACTACAATAAACAAGTTATTATGAGATGTGGCTGTGTTTGGCCCTAAGCTCGGCTCTTGCATATAAATGCCTTTTTCGTAACAGATTGCTTAATGTCACATCTTCAACCATAATAAAGGCAAACATTGAGTAATGGTTCCGTATGGGATTTCACATTTAATAGTATGTTTTATAAATGTTTTGTTTCGACCCACATATGAAATTAATCTATCCATTGTTTTATTTTCAGACTCAGTTTTGTTAGATAGATTACAAAAAACAAATTTCTCAAAAATACTGGCTGATTTTAAACTTGAAACTGTGACAGTTCTTGCTTATGTGCTCCTAGTTTCCTCATATTTGGCGTTAATTTTCGCAATGTTAATGAGTTCCGTTTTCCAGTGCGCACGCGCACGGTACCCAAGAGGCAGGCACCAGGCAGACAGGTAGGCAGGTAGGCATACGTGATATCATCTCCGCGGCGGCGCGCAGGGCGTGGCGGAGAAGATTAACGCGACTCCGATTTACATAAACTAGTCGGTTACATAAGGGAAAGTGGTTAAACTTTGGTGAATAACAAAATTTACACATGTCGCTACGCTAGCTAAAATGTAGTGTTTATTGTTTTAAGTTGCTATGGTGACAGAAAAGAAAATACTGATGGTAGATGTTTGTAGCGGTCGTTTTTGTGATCTGTGAACAAGATTATAAAGACGCTTTTAAAAGTTTGAGATACCTAGTTACGATTATTTAGGGTTCCGCAGTCCTGACAAGGAAGTAAGGAACCCTTATAGTTTCGTCATGTATGTCCGTCTGTCAGTCTGTCCGAGAGTTTGCTAAGAGACCGTTTGTACGGGAAAGCTGTAATTTTGTAGCGGTATGAATATTAATTACGCCGACAAAATTTTTTTTTGGGTAGCTCCCCTACATGTGAAGCGGGGATGAATTTTTTTCACCATATACTGGCATCCTGTGGGGTATCGTTGGTCTTTTAAAATGACTTAGGGGTTGCTAATACTATTTTTCGATTTAATGCTCCATTCACGAAATATTAAACTTTAAAGTGCAATTTCTTGTTCCAGTAACAGTCCCCCCCCCCCCCCTCTAAAGGCTTAACTGTTGGCTTGAAAAATCTGGAAAAATTCATGATGATAGTGCATTTCATGAACTTTAAAGGAAAACTATAGCGGTTAAGATAACTTTATCAGTTTAGCAGTAATAGTTCTTGAACTTGGGTGGTGTTGGATAATTTTGTACCAAATACAAAATCCTTAGAATAGTAGTTACTTGAATATAACGGGCTACTTCGGTACCCTAAATTGCGAAGGCCCGACACCCACTTGGCCCGTTTTTTCATTATTATTCGAGGTTTTATTTTGAATACAGTCTCATCCTAATGCTAAAACCTAACCTAAGACTAAAACGTTTTAAAATTAAAACCAAATGGATTCGTGGCAATCTCAGTCAGAGTCACACCGAGAAACACAAACAGCATGTAAACACATATTTGCACAAATGTATGTATAAGTAGTATGTATCAATAATGCATGACTCAGGTGATTATTTGTGATAATTACGTAATGCTCCACGGATCGCAGGTACCTTATAAAGCTAAGATGTTTTAAAAACTGGGCTTTTGAGCAAGTTTTTATAGTTGCTGAGCTGAAAAAAACTAAAAAGGCCGAGTTCTTTAAGCGCTTGGAGCCAAATGACCACACATGTAACACGGCCTTTTGAATCACGGCCAATGTGAAACAAAAAGTTTAAATATTTTGCTCAGCTCATATTAAATATTTAATTAATTTGGTCTGTAGCCTGTTACGACTTTACGATTGATCAGTAGGTAAGGAAATCAATCCAAGTCACAGAGGTAGGGCTGGGGCACCTTTAGTTAAATTTTCTGTGGTCTGGGCGGCGCGCGGCGGCGGCTGTGCAATAAACTAACAATTCAATCAGCATTCATACATAATTTGTTTATTTGCTGAGAGTGTTGGAATATACAACTTGCACACCAAGGTAAACAAGAGAAATTCTAAGTAAACGCTTTGAACGATTTCTTAGGAGATTACTCCAGCTTTTGAGGCTCCGTGGTCAACGCCATTGCGCCTTTTGCAATGTTATTAAAAGGTTTTGGTTAGTAATGGTCCGAGTATTCCTAGCTGATTTTTCATCAATGCTAGGTGGTGGTAGGTGAGGTGGGAATTTAAATGTTTCTATGATTATTTCAAGTACAAGTACCTACAGTTCTTTACAATTTTCGCGGACGAAGTCGCGGGCACAAGCTAGTATTCAATAAAAAACACTATCAGAAAAAATACAATTTTTCTGCTCTGTCAAATCTCGGCAAATTAAAAATAGGTAGGTGGTCAATAGATCATCATTCATCAACAATCACGCGATTTGCTCTATTTTATATCTGTTCATCGAATGACAAGAATTACGACCGGCTCGTTGTCGTAGACTTCGTATAGCATCGACAATGATGTTATTTTTCATGCAGTTTATTTCAAAATTCCATGAATACTGGGATCTGTCAAATAAATTGAAAACAGGGTTTTTAGGGATGCTTGTTTCGAAACATTTTGCGTGCCAAAAATCCAGTGATTAGGTGCATTTTTTATTTAATTTTTGCTGGAGATTTTCTTATATTTTCTTAATATTAACATACCTATCTTAAATCAAGTCATTCGGTGAGTAGTAGGTACTTAATTGTCAGTTCGTAGGTAGTGTTTTCAAGACCGTCTTTGTATCTAGGTAGATTCCAATTATCTACAAGCTATTTTTCAAGGCTAGGCAATATTTTATATCTACTTTTTAGGGTTCCGTATCCAAAGGGTAAAAACGGGACCCTAATACCTACTAAAAATCCACTGTCTGTCTGTATCTCATGAACCGTAATAGCTATACAGTTGAATTTTTTCACAGATTATGTAGGTATTTTGTTTGCCGCTATAACAAAAAAATACTAAAAACAGAATAGAATAAATATTTAAGGGGGGCTCACAAACAAATGTGTTCTTTTTGCCATTTTTAGCTCGATATTAATGACGGCAACAGGTAGACGCTTGAAATATTCACATAATATTTAGGTAGTTGTATATTCAATTATTCTCTTTAAAAATAAATAATTTAATTAAAATAAAATAAATACTTAAGAAAGAAAGAAAAATATTTATTTGGGACAAGCACAGGAACCACAAAAATATTCATAAAAAAAAAGAATCTAAAACTAACAAAGGGGGGTTCCCATACAACAAACCTGTTTTTTTGCCATACCTATTGTCTAATGTTGTCTAAATAAAGGGGAACGGAACCCTTCGTGCGCGAGTCCGACTCGCACTTGGCCGTTTTCAACACTTTTCTACCGTACGTGAATTACTTACAAATATTTCTCAACAGTCCTTCACGTTGATTTAATTAATTTTTGGTAAAATTTGCACACAATCTGTCGCAACTTTAAATTAAAAATGTCGTATCCTGTATTATCCATCAAAATTCATGGCCAATACGTTTCTCTTTTGAACTTCGAATGTGCAAACATTAGGACCGCATTGACCACATAGGTAGGTAGATATTTACTGCAGTTTTTTTTTTACTTTTTGTGCCAGTAATAGGTTTAATGATTAGAAAATAATTGTCTTAACTCGACCTTCGTAACGCATTAAAGTTAATTAGAGAATGTTTACTAACAAATTAATACCTAGGTATGATTTTCGCTCTGAAATTAAAAATAAACATGCAGTAATGAATTAATAAAAAAATCTAATTAATACACTTTCAAATTACTTCCATAATTGTAATGAGTTGCACTTTCTAACATTTTAATTTTTGTAATAAGTAGTGTTGAAATTGAAACTCACCTTTCCAGTTGGTATCCAGTAAGAATGACGATATTTCTTGAGATATTTCTCAATAAAACATCCGCTGGTACAGTTAGACGTAAACAATTAACATTCAATCGTAGATAAAATTATTACAAAATCCGTAACAAACAATCATGGGATGCGAACCCGTTTCCACGTTATGAAATTCCTTTCCTTTCCAATAATCACTGAGTCGACTCAAACTCGATATTTCACAACAAATCCTTCAAATTATCGATTAATTTAACAATTTAATCGATATTTACACTCACTCAAGTCTACTTTTTTTAAATTTAGAAACGTTCACTTCGGCTTCACCGCGCATGCGCACAACAAACAAGCGTTCCTTCGACGACGGCGCGACTGTCTGAGCCAATCGGCGAGTTGCATTCTCCGAAGATCGAGTTATTACACAAACGAGTTTGAATGGTCGTCAGCTGTCGTAAATAAGCTACACTGAGTATACGTTCTTGTAGAACCGGCTAATATGATTGTCCACAACGAGAAAGCAATCTTATGCTACAGCTTTAAGATTCAGAATATTTTTGTGCCCCTATTTATTTTCGTGAAGTGTTGACATGAGATTGCTATTGGAAATTGATATTTCAGAAGGGTTACATAAGACTTACATTTATTTGACAGGTAATGAAATGAATGAGTCTTTATACGGGAGATATTTTGAGTTTTATGACTCGGGGAATAGTGGTTAAAATGGCATGTTTATGTTAATGTTGAGTTGATCACCTTAGAAGAAATGCTGTGGCCTCGAGTGGTATGTGCAGTGCATAGTTGAGTGGCCCGAAAGCCCGCGCAGAATCTTGATATTTTATCAACGCACGTGATGTAACACCTGCTGAACTTTTCTATTGTTTCCCAATTCATGTATTGTGGTTGTGAAATGATAACGGCCTTTGTTATACAAAGAATAATATATAATTTTAGTAATGGACTTAATGCAAAAACAATTTTTTTTCTTACAAGATTCTATTTCGATAGCTAGTGACATCTAGGAGCGGAAAGTATAAAGCGTTGATCAATTTATTGAATACTATCAAACCAAGCCGTACCTACATATTATATAACAATCATTTGAGAGAAAAAGAAAGAACTCTGATCTACTTTTAAATTCAAATGGAGTCCAGACTACTATTTACGACTTAAAGAGTTTTGGCGTCTTTACATTAGCTACTCGACGCTAGATGGCGTTAACTAAATAAACGTAGAGATGGGCATATACCCGGTAAAAACCCAGACATTGGGTAAATACCCATTTATACCCATTTTAACCTTCCCATTTTTAATTTATACCGGGTAAAAATTAAAAACAGTTTAATTTTAACTAATTGTTGTATTTTTAATAGATACTTTGACATACAGAATTTTATAATTTATTTTATTTGAGACCGTCGTCGGCACAACATACGCGGACATAGTTTTCTCATTAGAACAAAATAGTATAGCACTGTAAGTGTCCAATGAGGGATGACGTGGAGGGGTGCATTTCGTCAACTATAGCTTCGCTTCGTTTTTGTTCTTGTGTGTCTTACGTCTGAGATATACTTTTACGATTTACATTTTTTTTTCAAAGGCGTTGTGACGTAAATGAGTGTGAAATTTTGTTAATTTAATACTATAAAAGAAGGTAGGCCAATTTTAATTCATAGTACATTATATTGTAGATAAATAAAATATAGAACGCACACTGCCTGCTAAAGTCATCATCATCATTCATCATTTCAACCGAAAGACGTCCACTGCTGGACATAGGCCTTCCCCAAGTGTCGCCACATGGACTACGCCGTGGGACTCGCATCCAACGGATTCCCGCAACCTTCACCAGGTCATCGGTCCACCTAGTGGGAGGTCTTCCAACGCAACGTTTTCCAGTTCGCGGTCGCTACTCCAGAACTTTTCGGCCCCATCGGCCATCCGTTTTGCGAGCAATGTGCCCTGCCCACTGCTACTTAAGTTTGGAAATTCTTCCGGCTACGTCGGTGACCCTGATTCTCTTGCGGATGTCATTTCTGATTCAATCACGCAAAGAAACTCCGAGCATAGCCCTCTCCATTGCCCTTTGGGTGACTTTAAGCCTTCTGATGAGGCTCATTGTGAGCGAGCACGTTTCGGTCCCGTATGTAATCACTGGCAACACACACTGGTCATAGACTTTCGTCTTGAGACATTGCGGTAAGTTGGACGAGAAGATACCGCGCAGCTTCCCGAATGCTGCCCAGCCGAGTCGGATTCGACGATTGACCTCTTTCTCGAAGTTAGACTTACCTAACTGGACCATTTGTCCCAGGTACACATAATCGTCCACAGCTTCGAGTGTAGTGTCTCCGATTTTGATAGGAGTGGTTGTTACATGGCCATTCAACATGACTTTGGTTTTGTCCATGTTCATTTTTAGCTCCACTCTTTCGGAAGCTCTACCGAGGTCATCGAGCATTGTACTGAGGTCCTCCATGGGCTCAGCCATGGTCTCATTGACGTTGATGCCTAGCCCTCTCCAGTCCAGAACTTTGAAGACATCCTCCAGTGCAGCGGTGAACAGTTTCGGAGATATGACTTCTCCCTGTCTCACACCTCGCTGCTGAAGGATAGGTTCCGAGGCTTGGTCCTGAAGTCGGACTGACATGGTGGCGTTTTTGTACAAAAACTTCAACACCTCGATGTACCGGGAGTCGATTTGGCACCGTTGGAGAAACTGCAATACAGCCCAGGTCTCGATCGAATCGAAGGCTTTCTCGTAGTTCACAAACGCTAAACAGAGAAGCAGGTTATACTCTTCGGTCTTCTGTATAACCTGCCGCAGCGTATGTATGTGGTTCACGGTGCTAAAGCCTTTTCGGAAACCGGCTTTTTTGGGGAGGCTGAAAATAGTCAAACCTGCGCGCGAGACGATTCGTGATGACTCTTGAAAACAACTTGTAGACATGACTTAGAAGTGAGATTGGCCTATAATTCTTCAGACGGGCATTGTCACCCTTCTTGAAGAAGAGCCTGCACCCTGCTAAAGTATCCAAAAATAATCATATTTTGACATTCACAAAACAGTGAAGTTAAATCACTTTACTTTAAATAATATACGTCTAAATTACATATATTTTTTCCTAGCCTAGATGAACTTGACCTACGTAGTATTTTCTAGCCTTTATTTTAATTTGTGTAATAGGGAGTTCGTGAAATTTTAAGACTATTTTCGTGTAGCTAAAGGTAGTTCTCTTTATTGCCCCGTTTACCGTAGGTATCCATCCTGTATACGTTAAACGAGTATCAAACTAATTGTTAAATTTTGATATTTAATCTAAGTAATTGTTACTCATGTATTTATTAGTTTTGAAATGTTTTCATGATATATAAATGTTACAGATTATCTGTGTATTTGTTAAAGGTAGTGAGCAACATTTAGCTAACTATTAATATCTTTGTTTTTATTCTGAACAGTTTACTTTATTTGAAAATTTATGTTGATTATAGATTTAAAAGAAACATAATTAACTTCATTTTATGTAGCTCAGGCTACTTTACACCGGGGCAACACTATGCGACATTGCAGCATGCCACAAGGCCGCATGCTATAATAATAATAATAATAGCCTTTATTCAGATCAACTTAACCTAATAACAATATTCAAAAGCAAACTTATAACTTATTAAAACTTATTCTAATATTTGCTGCTTTTTTTATCTGTTGCAATCTGTTTGCCTATCGGCAAAGGCCTCCTCCAACCTTTTCCGTTCTGATCTTTCACATCACTCCTTCCACTTCTCTTAACTCTCTGTATGCTTTTTTAACTTCACCCGTTTTACTTATATATTTTTCTATAATTTCCATTCTGTTTTGTTTTCTGTCCTTTCTAATGCTATCTTTAATTTGTTCACTAATTTCTGTTAAATTTTTCTTCTGTCCTATGTATCTTTAGTGCTGATTAAGTGGTTTCTCGCTTCTAGTAGTTTTGTAGTACCTTTCTGTTGTTAGCCATTTTTTCAGTTCAGTTTTGGTATTTTTGCAATACTTGTTTTTGGGTTTTTAAAGTATTCTCTATCCAATTGTATCTTTCTTGTGTTCCAATTCTTTTGTTAACACACATTTTTTTTTATGTTTAGTTTTAAGTTTCTTTTTTTTATTGTATAGTTTTAAGATTTTTTATTTTATTCTTATTTTTATTTTGTTGTATGCAGTCCCGGGGTCTCATAAACGGTAAAATATGTAATCTGGATAGGATATATATTTTCACCCATTCGTCTCACTTCGCTGATGCCAACAATATCCCATTTGATGTGGGTTACAGCATGTTATGAGTTCTTTATGGTCTTTTCTTCACTTTTCAGGGTAAGAACTTCGAGTGCTGCGCTAAAGATTTTAGATTTTTGCTGTTATTGTTGTCACTTATTGTTGGAGGGTTGTGGTCTCTTTCCCCCACGAGGACCAGTCGGCTTGGGGGAGGTTGGTGTATTCTTTTTCCTTGTTGCCAGTTTCTTCGGTTGGTTTTGGTTTCCGTTTGCCGATTATTAATTGTTATTGTTTTTCTGAAGTAGATATATTTGAAAGAGAGTTTGACCTACCCCTCATCATATCTAAAGCATTTATCCTGTTTGCTTTGATTGAAGCTACAATCTGTTGTTTTTTGGGTTGGTTAATGGGTGATAAGGGGTGATAAGCAGTTGGTGAGGTGGATGATTCTCTTTTTCGTTTTTCTTGGTTCTTTTTATTCTGTATAACGATTAGTTTGTCATATTTCAAATACGCTATATTGCCTTTTTCCTTTTCTTCAGCTAGCTTGGCTTGTAGCGTTTTTCGCTTTTCCAACACTTCCTTTGAGTAATCTTCACTGATATTAATTTTGATCAGGTTCTTTTTGTTTTTAATAATTTCGTTTTTTTTTCAATTGTTTATAAACGAACATAGTACCGGCCTTGGTTTGTTAGTTTCTCTATTTTTAGTACTTAAGCGATAAATTTTGTTGATTTCATAATCTTCTATAATAATATTTAGATCTTGTTTCAGATGTTCTTTAAATTCCTGTAGTAATTCGAGAGTTGATGTTTCTTTTTCTTCCAGGCCAAACACTATGATATTATTTTTCTTCTCCAATCTTTTCATGAACTCAATTTCTTTTTCTAATTTTTCTACTTTTATTTTCAGGTTTCCACCAGGAAAACCACCAGGGTGGGGTTTGGGTTTTTTTTTTGTTTTCTTCCATCAAAGGGATTAACTTTTCATCAATTTTGTCCATAATAGAGTTTGTGATAGAATCCTTCAATTCAGCCGTTTGGCTTTGCATCTCAATTTTCATTTTGTCGAATAATATTTGAAATTGACCTTCCATTATATAGTTATGAAGTTGTATTTGCGTATGTTGGAACGTAATAGTAAATTTTATTTTGGTGGTTGGCAACACTGGTTGTACTGTCAGTGTCACAAACGTCAGTCTTGTTGACGTTGTATGTCAGATGACGATGGATAATGTCTGTCGTGTATATAACCTCAAATCAATAACTATATATAATTATTCTGATTTATCAGCGATCACCAACAATCACACTAAATCTATTTTCTATCGACACTTCACAGATATTTTGCCTGTGTTTTGTGGCGAAGTTTAAACTAAAAGCTCACTTTAACTATTTTTATTCACTTAATTTCTTCAGTGGTTGTCACTATGGTGTTGACAGTTCTAACGCTGGAAACGAAAAAAAAAAAAAAAAAAAAAAAAAAAACCGCATGCTACATTAATTTAAAATATTGCACATCTTGGCAAAAATCGAGCGGCATGGCAACATCTTGCTTCATGCTGCTAAAGTTACTTCATCAGCCTTAATCGACGGTGTCTTGTCCCCTCGATCAATTAAGTTGGTAGACCAAAACACTCCAATAAAATTTACAGCACGATGCTTTGAAAATTATCTAGGTTGCCTCGATGTAAAACGCCACAATATATAGCACGCAGCAATGCCGCACAGTGTTGCCCCGGGGTGTAAAGCAGCCTTTAGATACCCGCAATTACAGACACATTTAAAATAACAATGCACTGTTCCCCTTTGGGAACGGCTGGGGACATACAATCAATATTTATCTTCAATGGTCAAGATCAAAATTAACATGGTAGATCGTAGTATTAATGACGAAGCCAATTAAATTATATAAAGACACTATACATTTCATGGCAAAGCCATTTAAATAATTTAAAGGCAGTACTCAATTTTTACCCGGTATTTTTTATTAATACCCGGTAAAAAAGGGTATTTTTTCTTTTTTACCTATTTTACCCTTTCCTTCCAATTTTTACCTTCCCATTTTTTACCCACCCGCCCATCTCTAAATAAACGACATTTTCTCTCATTTGTACAAAACAATGATACCGCCACAGATACCGCATACTTTATATTTAGCAAAACAAAATCCAATCCAATGACTTATCTAGCATTCCTTAGATCTCAGGGTGAGTCACAAATGCGCCTAGAATAGAAACCAGTTACTGTCACTCACGTAGTTGGTAGGGTACCTATTATTCACTTCCGTCAACATACGTGACCGAACGCGCAATGAGGCGTCGATAATGTTCAACTTAGCGACTAATAACTTTGCAAATACTGTTAATTACCTGTCTAATGTCTACTTCCGTGATTATATAATGTGAAGATGTAAGCAATACTTTAAAAGAGAAATTAGCTATTATTCGGTAATTGATAAACAATTATGAGGTGTGAACACTACGTGGCTTGTCAATTTTTGCCGAAGAATTTATCTGCACGCAAACAGTTGCGTTAGAGTCGATGGTAAATCACTGCAAAAGAACAGTCTTTTGCAGTGATTTACCATCGACTCTGCATTATTTATAGGTATCTGGCAATCAGCGTGTCTTTCTAGATTGTTAGTTGAAACCTGCGGAACACGATGAGGACAGACGCAAAGTAATTAAGTACCTATAGATGCTAAACGAAGAAGGTGGTAACAAAGCGTGCTCTATTCATTGAGCTTATTACTACAATTCTATATATTATATTAATCTATGATTACTACGTTTATAGAAGACAGCGCGAACAAAATCTGTGCTCCGTTCAACACTGCAGTCGGCCGGCTGCAGTTCACTCAGTTGCTTGCTCGCCACAGCATCTACACAGGTGACTTTTTTATTTCCAAAAAAAAATGGGTGTAATAGGTGAACGGAGTAGAAGCAAATGGCATACTTATTTTTGTTTTTTTCAAAATGTCTCTTTCCGTGTTCTAATAATTATGAATAGTGGAGCGCCTGGGGCGTTAAAAACATGAAAACCTAGGATTTCTGTTACAGTGAATGAAATTTTATAATTCAAAGTGGAATGTTTAGCTTATAATATATACAAAAAAGTTTACCTATTAAAAAATTGTGATCTCGATTAGAAAAAAAAAATTATGAAATTACTATCATTTTGATAGAAAACGATACAATAACTTATAATATTAGGCTGTAGAACATTTTTCTACACCAAAATTAAATTAATTAATATATTCATATAGAGATATTAATTAGGAAAAAGAAATAAATGAAGGAAAATTAAAGAAAAAAAAAAATTCTATGAAATATCACAGCCAAAGTAACATGCAAAGGTGATAGAAATGATCGTGGTCGTACAGCTGATATTATAGCATGTGCGATAGATTTACATTTCTTTTCATAAAAAGGAATTGCTTCTGTATTATTTTTTTTATCTTTTAGTATTATTTGTGATAGTAAAAAATTTAAAGATTTTGGAATAGATTCATCAATATCTTCAAGCATTCTGTCACTTGGTGTATACTTTTCATTATCGTAAACTTGAGCTCTTATATCCCTCCTAATAATCTCACTAGCTGCTTCTAATATATGTAACTCCTGTTCTTCTTTACTATTATTTTGTTGATTGTACCAACTTTCTTTTAATACATTATGATTAGTTTTTTTAAAACATATAATAGTATTAGTTCCAAATTTACTTGATAAAACAATATCATCATGATAGCGGTCTATTAGTCGTTTTCTAATAGTTTTTTCATCCGGAGTATACTGTGAGGTGATGGTATCTTTCAACTCTTGCATAGAAAATTGGCAGTCGTCATTCTCTTCTATATATTTGTATATTTGCTCCATTGCTGCATCTATCATCGAAATTCTCGAACCAACTTTCTTCTCAGCAGAGCTCAGATGAATGGAATTCTTAAGAGAATTATAACAATCAGCATGATATTTTGCTTGGACTGTTTGTAAATCTGCTATACCAGCAATTCTTTTATGAATTTCTCGACAATAATCATTCTTCTGTACAGCTATAAAGTGTACAATGGAGTCACTTAAAGTTGGAGTATTAATATATGAGATTTGTCTTCGTCGTTTTTTATTTAATTTTGCTTCTTTTTACCCGACTGCGGTGAAGCCCAAAAGGAGGGTTATGTGTTTGCCCTGTATGTATGTTTGTATGTATGTCCGTTTCTTTGTTCCCTCGTAACTCCTCAACGGATAGAGGGATTTGGATAATTTATGTGTCGTTAGATTCGCCTTGATAGCGCGAGTGTCACTAGCTACATTAAAATAAATAAACAATAAAATCGCGGATTTGGGGAGCCAAATTGAGGAGGTCGAATTGTTTTTTTTTTTTAATACCATCGAGTGGGGTATCAAAATGAAGGGTTTTAAAGGTGATTACAAAAATATATGCAACTTATATGTTTGAATGTAATTCGAAATGACAAATAGTATAAAAGTAAATAAAATTCTAATTTTTGGCACGTTCTGCAGCCTGAACGGCTAGATGGATTTTAGCTTGGGTGTCCTTAGATTTGTATTTACTGTGAGTGACTCTGGGTATAGCAAAATAATAAAATAGCGGATTTTTAGCGCCAAATTCAAATGTTTGGCACGCTCTGCAGCCTGAACGGCTCAATAAAGGCAGTGCGTACCATTTGATATAATAACAAAAGTTCTAACTATCACATGACCTAATTTCATTTAATATAATTTTTATTTAGTATAATGAAAATTATATGAAATGAATGTAATACTAAATGTAATTAGAGCAAAAGAAGTTTATATGAAATGTAACATTCGATGTCATGAATTTAGGTTATTTGTTTTTATAGCATATGAAAATTATATCTTAGGAACGTTATTTCAAGTGATAATGTAATATTTGTTATTATACCATAATATTACACACCCCAATAAAGGGCTCATCATGAGGATTTTAAAAGGTTATAATATCTAAGTAACTAAAAAGTGTAAAATAAAAAAATAATTAAAAATATTAAAAAACCCGACTGCGTAAAAAAACTAATAACTTTAAATATAATAAAAAAAAAACTGAAAAGAATAAAACAAGTTCAGGAGACAGGATATATTGACTGCAACAGTCGGGACCCATATTGGATGTAATGATTTTAGTCTAGATTATTTAATGGGTCCCGACTGTTGCAGTCAATATATCCTGTCTCCTGAACTTGTTTTATTCTTTTCAGCTTTTTTTTTTTATTATATTTAAAGTTATTAGTTTTTTTACGCAGTCGGGTTTTTTAATTTTTTTAATTATTTTTTTCTTTATTAGCTTCTTGGCCACAGATGAAACAGTTTTTTTCCCACTCAAAGCTCGATAAATCAGTGCTACTTCGGAGTTTCTTTTTAAGAGGCGAAAATGTAGTTTCATTAGACCTCTTCTTATATATTTCAATATATTTTTTATGGATATATTTTTGGCGACAACCTGTATGAGCGTAAATGAATTCAGTTTCAAGATAAGGTAACAAGCCATCCTTTCGTTCGCTTGAAGCAGCTCGTAACGTTGTCATTCCTTTATTTATTTTTTTAATAACACCTAAATCTGAATTGGTTTCGGAAGATGAACCCAATTTTTCACAGATAAGGCAGCTGTGCTCATTACTTGTACTACCTACTGGTCCTTGATTCATCCATTGTTAAAAAACCGTGATAGAAAACAATTGAATACATGAAATGATTAATTTATTACATTTTTTTTTTCTTTTACTTAAATTAATCTTTAATTATCTATGTACCTATTATTTAATTTATTATTTAATAATCATTATGGTCATATTATAACCATCATGATCATATAATAAACTGCAGATTTTTAATGAGATTACTTACCAAATGAACAAATAAAAAATCTAACATAGAAATTCGATAGAAAAAAAACGTCTTCAATAAAACTTTTATCAGAAATAAACAACAAAATACACAACTTTTACTCTCAAATATATGAGAGGTTTGGTATCAAAATCGGCCAAATCCAAAAAACTTACTTTTTAAACGGAATATGCAACTAAATTAAGAACGTTCCATTTTGTAGTTCTGTGTCATTCAAAATTGGCCAAATCCATGTTTGTTATATGAAATTTCATTGCAAATCGTGACTCTGGGATCAAAAGTAGACAAATCGAGTACTATTTCAAAACAAAATGAGCCAAATCCATAACAGCCAATCAGATTCAAGGATTTAGTACGGCGTGTCAGCCATTTTGATTTAACGTCGAAGTGCTTGATTTGCGTCGTGATCGAATTCCTAGCGTTTTTACATAAAAATAAATAGGAAAAATGGATGAATCAACTGAAGAAATAAAATAAACTGCTCCAGAAATGTCTAGGAAACGGTTGACACAAAAAACTAAGTTGAAGCGTAATGAACAAAAAGTTTGTATTTATGTAAAGTTTGTTGCATCAACTCGAGTCCTACTGACGAACATTTGACAGGCAGGGGTGCTAAACAATATTTTGCAATAAGTTCGCATTTGATCAAGTCTAATTTTTTGTTATTATTATCATGGATGGCTAAATTGCTCCTACGTATTAAAATAAAATTACTAACAACCTAAGCTACTTACTACTGGACAATTTTAAAAATGTATTTAAATTATCGGGTCTGGTTGTCTTTGTAAGCTTTGGAAGAGTTGACAAATTTAATTGTTTAATTTTAATTGTGTAGTTGCACAAAGTTTTAATTTTATTTCTAAATAAACAAATAAAGTGTTCTTATATTATGTATTCTTTACTTTTTTATTGAATATCTGAATATTTGAAACCAAAATTTACCACCCCTGACCTCCCGTACACGACAAATACAAAAATGGCCAAATCCATAAATAACCAATCAAAAACAGTCAAATCCAAAGCCATGACAATCAAATTCGGCCAAATCCGCCCCTCACTATCAAATTTGGTCAAATCCGGCAATTTTATTTGAAATCCGACTTTTTTTGTTTGAGACTAAGGTAGATATTTGTTTAGTTTAGTTTTAAAAGACTCGTTTGAATCACCGGCCTTGAGCTGAGTTGTCAAAAATATTGCCAATAACAAAAATTAGTTTATGCACTCTACTGACAAATTGGGTGAATTGGACTTGACTGATTTTGATACCAAACCTCTCATATACAACATGCGCAGAACACGTGTCATTTATAACTAAAAAGTAGCTAGAAAAATGTCGTTTAGTTTTGGAGCAGCTGGTGTTGCCGTTCTCCCCTCTCCACGTTCTACTACCTGTCCAAGGTCGTTATGACCCTTCATACGCTCCAACATTTTAAAAAAATATTCATTTATGTCTATTTAGGTATTATTCAACGTATAGATACGAAAAAAAATTACTTCAAATAAAATTACATGCTCAAGTATTAATTTTTTATAGTTTTTGTTTAAATAATAAAAAAATCAAAAGCACAAAACAATTTTGGGTAAACTTTACACTTCATAGTATAAAAAAGAAAACCCCCCCTCGACCATTTAAATTCATTCACTGTAACAAAAGTCTGAAGTCAAAACCCCCAGACACTCCACTAAAGTTTACTTGAAATTTGTAGTGTTTTTTGATGATGGATCAATTTTTTTAAGCTGTGGAACAATGAAAAAAAAAAACTATGTAAGTACCTATGCCATAAGCTTCTACTCCGTTCACCTAAATACCCATTTTTTTTGGAAGGTGATAAAAAAGTCATCCGGTACATACAGGGTTAGCCGCCCCCGCGCGCCCCGCACTGCCGCGCTTGTTGCACAGATTTTGTTCGCGCTGTCTTCTCTTTAAGTAGTAGTATTTAATAGCTCAACGGCTCTACTTCGATAACATACTGACTAACGATTAACGAATTGCATGGCATTTTACTTTTTTATGGCTTCTCGCAGGTCATCCTAGGTGGTTGTCGTTTACTCAACCGGGAGTAGGTATACATAAACGGGGCACCAGGAAAAAAAGAGAAAAACTGCCAAAAATGTTTTCTTTTCGCAAATCGTTTATTTTTTCGATTCTATCGAGAACACCTAAATATAAGAGGCTGTCTTGGCTTTTTTTGGCTCCGACTAACCGTTTGTCGTAGAAACGATGTTGAAGGGATCCATAGGTTGGGTTAGGTTAGAACTGTGACCAACTACGGGCGAGCCAAGCGAGCGGAGCGAGCCGAGATTGGTTAAGTCTTTTTTAACAGTGCCCCGTTTCGTATCCACTGACCCTTAACCGGCCTTTCCTGTGGGTGCCTTGAGTGTAAGGTCTTCAGCCAGGGACAAAAAAAACTTCAAAACTAGACGACTACACGCTCGTGGGCACCCTCTGCGACGAACCTCGACTTAGGGCGTCGCTGTGGGAGGACAGCGAGGGACAGGCTGGATGGACAAATAACCTTTTCCCATTTTGCCGTTCATTGCATCTGAAAGTAAAAACTTATAGATTTGGTGTCACCGAGGCAGACACATTAGACTCAGAAACAGTGCCGTGACCATCTGCGCTCACTACACTATTTGATTTTTAGGGAATTAAAAATAAAACGTGTTGGAATGAAAATACTGACTTCTCGTATGTATTCATTTATTCTATCATACAAATTCTATTTAGAGAGAATCCTATCAAATATCACACTCACAACATAAATTATGTATCATTACTTAGTTTCAAATGCAATGCAACAATTTGGTCTGGATTAATAATAAAATAATAATATAATAATATTGCTGGACATTACACACAGCGCCACCTAGTGCCACACTAAGCAACGAGGCTTGTGTCGTGGATACCAGATAGTTGATATACTACATAGATACTTTTTTGTTTGTAAATACATACTTATTACACATATAAACATCCATGACTCGGAAACAAATGTCCATGCTCATCACACAAACATTTGCTCCGACCGGGATTCGAACCCGGGACCCTAAGAACGTAAGGCAGCCTCACTGCCGCTGCGCCAATCGGGTCGTCAATTAGTACAGGATTAGTACAATATGACGCCAAAAACGAGATCATACAATTTAGAATTAAATGTTAGTACGAAAAATTAACATTTTGGTCGGTCAACTAGTTATTCTGATGTCAGAGGCGCTACCTTTGCGATTTTAATATGACCACTTAAAGTTTGCAGGTCTTGACAATGGTGTCGATTCTGTTGTGCACAAACTAAACTTAATTTAGGCCACAGCTATCTTTTTCTATCCTTTTAGTATTAGCAATAGCATTGTGTTTCATCTCTCTGATTTTACCCGCAACTTCAAACCCAAAAAGAATGGCTAAGATTTATTTAAGCAATTTATCAACTGATAAAATAAAAACGTGATATTTTGTGGCAAACCTAAGAATTTATTATTTTCGTGTATTTAAAAGCCATACGCAATATAGGTAACTCGTGTTTTAAAGACATGGCTAGGCTCTGACTTCGTACGTATTTCTACGTATTCCGTATTCCGTACGTATTTCATACGTATTTCTAACAATTAATAAAAGTAATTACAATAAAAATGAGCTTTTTATGCTCATTTAAAAAAAAGAAACTCATTTTGCTTTTAAACGCTGTTTTAAGTTTTTAACTGAACTAGGAAGGAAGATATCCCGTGTGTGTGACAGTAAGTTCATTTTGCTTTTGTTAGAAGAATGGCATTTGTCTCTGTGGCAAGTCAAGCCTATGCTTGACTTGACTGATAATACGGTAGATTACACCATAAAACAATCATTCCAAGACACCAATCTCTAAAAAAAACAGTATTTTTGGCCTGAAAACCCGATTTATTTTCAATAAATTGCCAAATTCGATTATTAGTTGCTTTTAAATCAATAAATAGTTGAGCCATTGACAGTGATAGGAATAGGTAGTGCTTATTAGCCTAAACTTCAAAGAAGAACAGAGAAAAGAATCGGAGACTTCCTTAGACTATATTTTATTATGCGACCACGGCGAGTTTTTTTTTGTAAATTCTAAGAGTGCGTACCTAAGAGAGCGTATCATAGTTTTATGATGAAGAAGTCGTTTCCAAAATGTTCTTAAAAAGAAAACTTTCAGAAATTTTGATGGTTGTAACGACTGTGTTATGTTATGTCTAGTCGCAAACTTTAGGTAAACATAGACCAATTACTTATTCCAAATAACATTAATTTTTGATGTACTTACGTGATGTCCCGGAAAAAAATATAGTCTAAGGAAGTCTCCGATTCTTGTCTCTGTTCTTCGAAGTTTAGGCTAATAAGCACTACCTATTCCTATCACTGGTCATTGAGTTGAATAAACAGCGACGTCACCGTTTGCTATTGCCATACAAAATCTATGAGAACCGCGTTTTGACAGCTCTTAAAATGTATCTCAATCGATTAGTGTGTCATCTACCCCATTACTATCAGTAAATTAATCTTTACTTTTCTAAGCTTCAAAGTGAACAGCTCTAATTGTCTTAGCAAAAACTACAAATGAAAAATACATACTTGTTGCCTTTAACACTTCAATACCCGCAATTACAGACAACTTTACGCATACAACATGGTTATACTGAACTTATACAATATAGGAATAATATGTTTGTACTAAAATCTACTTAAACTTTAAATAAATATAGTGAATAATACTCATAAGTAGCCATAGGAATATGATAATCGACATACACGACTAGATGCACACAATTTTAACGTAAAATACATAATTATACACACTCAAATATTCGAACTTCTAAATTAAATTCTAACAAATAAAAGCGAGTGAGATTTGTTTGTCATTTTATAAAAATCGAATATGCTAAACGTCTTGCAATAAACGTAATTCCATCGAACATTGTAAAACGTTTAATACTGTAACCATTTTCAATTTTGTCAAATTCTAATTAATTTAATTAGTATGTACTATGACTGGTTAAACGAGGGAAAAAAATAAGGGAGTATTGTAAATAGTATTCATGATAATAAACAAGTTTTACTATATGATTTAACTTGTAACTAAGATGTATCTTATTTTTTATCCGATTTTAACCTCTAAAATCGGATAAAAAAATAAGTAATTTCTGTTGCTATTTTTTATTTCATATTTCAGAGTTGGTCTATAGTAAAACTTGTTCATTTTATGTTTGACTCTCGTTTAGTTAGTGCAAGTAAATTTAAATTAAAGAACTATATTCTACATCCGTAACGTGAGGACTATGGGTCTACAAATATATCAAGTCCTACATATATATGACTTATACCTATGATATCACACTACAGTTTATAAGCTCCGCAGAGATATTTTCAATTAAATATCTATTTCATGATACTTATATCCTAATTGGAAAAATGTGTGAGTAATGTGTTAGACATCTGCCAATACCATTGAGTTATAAAAGCGTGATGTGAAGTGATAAATTCCCTTCATTATACCTTGGAATTTGTTCTCATACTTTTTGAATATGCAGTATGATGTACGGTAGAACAAGCTATGTATTTGGTTTACATTTTACAAAGTAATTTGTGGGTTAAACTGTAAACCAAATAGCTTGTTCGACCGTAATTACATTTCTAGAATTTAAAATAACAAATAATAAAAATAAAACTTGTAATAACGTATAATAAAGAATAAATTACATTTAGAAACTGACAATAAAGTAAATTATAAACTTAAAATATTTCTAAAATAAACTACTGGACCTCTAATATACTATTTCATTATAGGCTGAACTATTTCATATATTTCTATATAAATGTAGGAATATTGGTTGTACTTTACAGATCTAATTATTACTACTGTGCCTTTGACATAGTTAATGTGGCTTTTGAGTATAATGGGTGTAAATAACAAAATTATACATCTCGAATGAAATATTTATGCTTCAATATTTTTAAAAGATCTAGAATATGGGGCTGAAGTTACTTTTAAAGACAAAATTACTCAATGTATCCAAAAGCCACAAACGCCCACTACATTCACACTCGACTAAACTGACACTTCCAACAATTATCGTCATAATGTCAACCAATTTACACAAAACCTTGACAAATTATATACCTTCACCTTCCTCGTGATTCACTCTACCTATTGGTGAAAACCGCATGAAAATCCGTTCAGAAGTTTTGAGTTGATCGCGAACAGATATACAGACGCGGCGGAGGACTTTGTTTTATATGTAGTGATAGTTCGCGCGCCGATGTCCCATGTATAGCTCCCCTAAGATCGGTCGCCGTTCCATTCCCTAGCCACGTGCCAGTACAACGTTGGGCCGACCGCGTGCCAGCTAGTCTGGCACATTCCAGCTGTCGTAGATGTACCGCGTGCCAGCTAGTCTGGCACAGTCCAGCTGTCGTAGATGTACCGCGTGCCAGCTAGTCTGGCACAGTCCAGCTGTCGTAGATATACCGCGTGCCAGCTAGTCTGGCACAGCCCAGCTGTCGTAGATATACCGCGTGCCAGCTAGTCTGGCACATTCCAGCTGTCGTAGATGTACCGCGTGCCAGCTAGTCTGGCACAGTCCAGCTGTCGTAGATATACCGCGTGCCAGCTAGTCTGGCACAGTCCAGCTGTCATAGATGTACCGCGTGCCAGCTAGTCTGGCACAGTCCAGCTGTCGTAGATGTACCGCGTGCCAGCTAGTCGGGCACAGTCCAGCTGTCGTAGATGTACCGCGTGCCAACTAGTCTGGCACAGTCCAGCTGTCGTAGATGTAGCGCGTGCCAGCTAGTCGGGCACAGTCCAGCTGTCGTAGATGTACCTCGTGCCAGCTAGTCTGGCACAGTCCAGCTGTCGTAGATGTAGCGCGTGCCAGCTAGTCGGGCACAGTCCAGCTGTCGTAGATGTACCTCGTGCCAGCTAGTCTGGCACAGTCCAGCTGTCGTAGATGTAGCGCGTGCCAGCTAGTCGGGCACAGTCCAGCTGTCGTAGATGTACCTCGTGCCAGCTAGTCTGGCACAGTCCAGCTGTCGTAGATGTAGCGCGTGCCAGCTAGTCGGGCACAGTCCAGCTGTCGTAGATGTACCTCGTGCCAGCTAGTCTGGCACAGTCCAGCTGTCGTAGATGTAGCGCGTGCCAGCTAGTCGGACACAGTCCAGCTGTCGTAGATGTACCTCGTGCCAGCTAGTCTGGCACAGTCCAGCTGTCGTAGATGTAGCGCGTGCCAGCTAGTCGGGCACAGTCCAACTGTCGTAGATGTACCTCGTGCCAGCTAGTCTGGCACAGTCCAGCTGTCGTAGATGTACTGCCAGTCGATATGCTTGAAGTACGGGTGGCGCTTTATCTCTTCGATGCCGTCCTTGCCGGCGCCCAGCCGTTCTGATGGCTCGTACGTTAGGAGCTGGAATGTGGACAAATGTAATGTTAATAGTGTAAAATGTCAACGAGTGTGTGAAATATAGCAGCCAATATTATAGGCCCTATAATGTTCCCACTGCTGGGACACAGGCCTCCTCTATGAGATGACAGGCCTCCTCTATGATGAATGTGCTATAATCCACCACGCGGGCCCAGTGCGGATTGGTAGATGTCACATGTCGTCGAATTTTTGGTTCTAGGACATGCCAGTTTCCTCACTCTACGAATTTTTGGTGTTAGGACATGCCAGTTTCCTCACGGTGTTTTCCATCACCGTTTTGAGAGCAGTGGTGATCGAATAAATTACACAAAGTAAGTGATGCGTCTGCCTGAATTCGAAACCACGACTTATTGTTCGTAAGTCGGGGCCGCCACCACTGGGCTACCGCTGCTCTCATCGTGAAATAGCCGATTTTCAGACAATGCAAAGTTTATACTAAATACAGAAAGTACATTTGAACGGAAGGGTCGCAGAAAAATAGATTCTTCGACCTACATTTAGTGTGTGAAGTTTGTAACAATTAAGGGTTTAACATTTTTATAACACAAACGATTATAGCTACAAAAGTATATTAATACTGTGGCGAAGCAATCAACGCCCAACTCCATACAAAAATATTATACATAATAAAGGGTGTAAAACACATCTTAACGAAGCCGAAAGGCACTTGTTCTCCTCGTCATTGCGATCATCTTTTTGTTCTACACCATACCTGAGAACCTTCTACTTACGATTTAAATATTGGGGGTCAAAGTTCCAACTTTTTGACAAGTTTTGAATGTAAGATTTTTACTTTAAACACCGACTCCCGTACTAATCAATCCATCCTTCAGCACAATGTTTTGAGTGCGTTACATTGACTTCTACCACAAAAAATGTTTTTTCACCCCAAAAAAAAAAGTCGTTTCCCAGCAATAATTTTTGCGTAAAGTTACTTAGTTTGATGTACAGAATGCTTGGTTGACGGCTTCGTGATAAGGTCTTTTACACGCTGCACACATACAAATACAAATACATTTGAGGTATGTAGATGTATTTTGTTTATGGTCTATGGTACACCTCTGCCTGATCCTGCTGGATGCATGTTAGGATGCGAATGTTTTGTCAAGACCCTTCGCCCCCTTGAAAGTGACAAATAAGGTCTCGTATAATAAAACATTTCTATGTTTAGTGGATAAGCAGCGGAAAAGTGGTAAGCCGTGTGGTATCCGGCGGAGTAGAATAGAACCAACCCATTACAGTCACGGGTGTCGTATAAGGCGACTAATGTCTGAGGCAGAACACCTTGCGCCTCCGTAGACCAGAGAATGGGCAGCAGCGTTTTCTGTTAGTCTTTCATCACTGCGATCTCCAATCCGCCTGCCAAGCGTGGAGATTACGGCAAATTCCTCCCATCATGGGAGAGGCTTATGTCCAGCAGTGGACGTTATTGGCTGTTGTTGTGTAGTATGTTTAGTGGATAGGTAGAAGTATTATTTGTTCGCTTTAATCCACTCGGCTGTCAAGTTATCAAAATAAGCAAAGTCACCATTAGTGTTCTGTTGTGCACAAACTAAACTTAATTTAGGCTATTGCTTTCTTTTTCTCTCTAATAAGACGAGAAAGAGACGGACGTAATTTAGAGCTGTCAAATTTAATTGAACTAATATTTCCATACAAATGAAGGGTGCACGTAAAAACATGTCGACTAAAAACATAACCCTCCCTCTGGCGCAGTCGGGTAAAAACATGGTGAAGCGCAAGGCATAAACTAGTTTAACATCTCTAACTTAAGTTTATAGCTATAGCCACCCTTTTCTCGCACTGCCTTTTAGTAAAAGATAGCAATAGCCTATATTAAGTTTAGTTTGTGCACAACAGAATCGACATTTAGTCTTAACGATTGCGATTGTGTCTACTTCGCTAACAAATGAAGGTGTACGGAAGGGTCAGGGGTCTTTTGGGACCAGGACCGCGGTCCCGGATTCCCCCTAAATATTTTTGAGTGGTATTTTGGGACCACAAGAAAAAAATTTTGATGTGTACGTGTAAGGAAAATAGCCTAATGTGCTATTCCAGACTATAATCTTTTGTACCAAATTTATTTTTGGCATCATGCCATCAGTCTATTTATTTTGGAAGATAGTGGTCTAGAATTTCGACTTGTTAGTCGCCAACGTCCATACTACGTTGAAAACACCGGTTCTCGTCCGATCACCGAAGTTAAGCAACATCGGGCGCGGTCAGTACTTGGATGGGTGACCGCCTGGGAACACCGCGTGACGTTGGCTTTTTTTGCTTTTCTTTTGCAAATATTAATTTAATAAAACAAAGTTTAAGTTCTAACTAGCTATTGTCTGCGACTTCGTTCGCGTGGAAATTTTGATTGTGTACGTTGGAAATTTTGTGTGATGACTAGAATCTATCTCTGTGCTAAATTTCATTTAGATCCGTTCAGCCGTTCTGGCGTGATTGATTAATAAACATCCATCCACTATACTATAGTATTTATAATAATAGTAAGATTCCATTCCCTTCCTGTCCATCAAATATTAATAATAATGTTCCCTCATTCATGCACAATGAAAATCTTATAACATGTTTTTAAGGCAACTAAAATAGAAAAATTGTGTATAAAACATTGACAAAGTACAATAATCATTGGCAAAGAAAAAAGTAGTACATGAAGTTTGATTTTGCCTTTCAAGATACTCCCTCGAAAATACAAAAAGAGATTTGTGGCCCATGAGGGGATCGAACCCGCGACCTTCGCGTTATTAGCACGACGCTCTAACCAACTGAGCTAATGGGCCGATGTATGACTCGTCGAAATACGGTACTATGTCACTAGAGCTTACTAATCTTCCCATATCTTGAATGGATAAGCAGTTTTCAAACATTTATGTATTTACTAGCTGTCCGTCCCGGCTTCGCACGGGTGGACATTTTATTTTTTTCTAATCTATCCTATCTTTCAAGTTGGATCAAACTGCACACGGTGCCGGTGTGCAAATTTGATTAAAATCAGTTAAGTAGTTTAGGAGTCCATCGCGGACAAACAACGTGACACGTAATTTATATATACTAAGATAACAATACTCTCCTTTGTTCATTATTATTTATTATGAATTTCAGATTAAAAACATATGCACTTCAAATCTTTATTAAAGAGGTAAAATTTTTATGTTTGTCCGCGATGGACTCCTAAACTACTTACAAATTTGCACACCGTGTGCAGTTTGATCCAACTTGAAAGATAGGAATACTTACATCTTAATTTATAGTCGCAATATTATTTTATTGCAAATTATTTGTCTATTATTTGACATTCACAATTATAAGGGTGGGGGGGGGGGGGGAATTAGAGGAAAATAAATGTCCACCCGTGCGAAGCCGGGACGGGCCGCTAGTAATGTATAAATATTTTTGTAATCTGTTTTTTTTACACCTATCTAAGGACACTTGGGTTTTTGAGACAAATCCCTTGATAGTGATACCTTAATCGTCGAAAATCCATCTAGACTAGATGGATTTTGAGTTTCGACGATTAAGGTATCATTAGATTTGAAAAATACGAGGTAATAAAAAAATATACAAACACACAAGATACGCGCGAAAAACATAACCTTTCTTTAGCAGTCAGGTAAGAACGCTATAGTCTGCGTCCGTTTGAGTTTCGAGACCAATATTCTGAACAGCTTAGCATAAATAAAATTAATAAATAAACTAAATAAAGCGATATCTCTTGTTTCAGTAAATTAATATTTGCAAAAGAAAAAGCAAAAAGCCAACGTCACGCGGTGTTCCCAGGCGGTCACCCATCCAAGTACTGACCGCGCCCGATGTTGCTTAACTTCGGTGATCGGACGAGAACCGGTGTATTCAACGTAGTATGGACGTTGGCGAATGCTAACACGAAATAGTAGAGCAGTATCCACGCCATTCAAATAATTAATCTGCCGGCATGATGCCAACAAGCATTTTAATATTATTATTGTCTAAGTCGAGCTTACTGTTGTTTGGCATTATAATCTGAGACAAACACGTATAACATTTTAACGTGTAACATTTGTACATTCTAAGCATTTAAAAGATTTCATTGGAACACCGGAAAGATTAAATATTCATATTTCAAGATTAGGTTTCAGGAATATTCTTAGGAGCCCTAAATTAAAATACAGGCTGGAATTTTGAGCTATTTTCAATAGATGGAAATACAGACTTCAAATAAAAAGAGAGAGAAGAATTAGTTTGTCAAAAAATGCAAATACCATGCAGTTTGAAATAACACTACTGCACCTAAATCTACACTTTTGTGATAGTTTTTTTTAAAATAAATTATTCTTATTGAGTTTGAAAAAAAAAAAAAACGGAGGTTAATTATGTTTATTAAAATACTAATCTACACTAATATTATAAAGAGGTAAGATTTGTATTTTTTATTTTTGTGTGTGCGTGTATGTTTGTAACGAATAAACTTAAAAACTACTGCGCCGATTTCAAAAATTCCATCACCATTAGAAAGCTATATTCACCCTGAGTAACATAGGCTATATTTTATCCCCGTACTCCCACGGGAACGGGAACTACGCGGGTGAAACCGCATAACATCCGCTAGTCCGCTAGTCAAATATAAAGCCGAGTTCAATTAGCCAAAAAATACTCGAAGACTGGAATCAAGTTTATAGTGGTCGGATTTTCATGGGACTTGTTATTGAGTACCTACACCCAATTTCTGTCACAAATGTTGTCGTCGCTCCGCCGGCCATGCCAGATAGCAAGACTTTTAGGGCAATTTTAGCAGTTTATTCGAAGTATTGAAAATCGGACCCGCTAAGCATGACCGCTGTAGAAACAGGTTGTGTCGACGAAGAATCGACAAAATGACAGATAAATGACGGATGAACAAAAGAAATCTGTCATTCTGTCGACTGTTTCTTCGAAGAAACCCGTTTCTACGATGGTCATGCTACGCGGGCAGGGGTGGAGATCAATTTTTTTTTTTAATAACCGCCCGCGACTACTTTTAGTAAGTTGGAGTATGAGTATACTTAGGCCTGCGTTGGTCCCAAACTGTTTTTGCGGTTTCCAACAATAAAAATGTGATGACTGCCATTTTTCTTGACGACAATACACCTGCGCCGTTACGTGTAGTATTTGTTAAATAACATCTTACTACTATTATCGTAGATGCAAAAGTTTAGATGTTTGTTACTCAATCACGCCAGAACGGCTGAACGCATCTGGATGAAATTTGACAATTTTTTTTTCTCACATGCTCATCTAAATTTAGCTTAACACAGCTAGTTAAAAATAATAATAATAAAAAACTATTTTGTTTTAGTAAATTAATATTTGCGAAAGAAAAGCAAAAAGCCAACGTCACGCGGTGTTCCCAGGCGGTCACCCATCCAAGTACTGACCGCGCCCGATGTTGCTTAACTTCGGTGATCGGACGAGAACCGGTGTATTCAACGTAGTATGGACGTTGGCGACTGACAAATCGAAATTCTAGACCAATATCTTCCAAAATAATTGAACTACGGGCATGACACCAAAAAGCTTGCTGTTTGCTAGACGATATAATTTGAACACAAGATAATATACGATGCGTTGATCGCTCGATCAAACATCATCTGCCTAGCCTTTTCCCAACTATGTTGGTGTCGGCTTCCAGTCTAACCGGATTCAGCTGAATATCAGTATTTTACATGAAGCGACTGCCTATCTAACCTCCACAACCCAGTTAGTACTCGGTAATACGATACCCCTTGGTAAGACTGGTTGTCAGACTTGGCTTCTCAAGTGGCCTACCATGACGTCTTAAAGCAGGATTGTTTTAATTTTATTCCAGTGAGGGAAAGAGATGGCGCTAGACGTCCTCTATAGCTCCGTCTCTTACCCACACTGGAACAAGAATAAAACGAGCCTGCTTAAGACGTCATGGTAGGCCACCTGGTTGTTGTTCTCTCGATCAAACAAACATTCGATATTCTGAACACTCGATGTTTGAGTGTACGGTATATTGAATGTTCGATTTATTAACCATTTGATATTATGTACGTTCGAAATACGATCACACGACGACGTTCGATTTATAATGGTTGATCAATAATTGATATTCGATTATTTGGCATTCGATACACCTGTTTGTGACAGTGAATAGAATTAACCTCTTTTTATGTGTGGTCGTATCATCTACGTTTTATAAAGGGTGTAAATACATCCTTAACGAAGTCGAGAAGCACTTGTTATCTCCGTCATTGCGATCATTTTCACCTAGTTCCAGAGATATTAGAGGGTAAAGTTACAACTTTTTCACGACTTTTTTTTTAAATACTAGTTTTTAAGGTTATAACTATACTTTAAACTTTACACCTTTACACCATGACCCGTTTACCATTCAATGCATCCATTGGCACATTGAGTGCGTTACGTTGAGTTTTACCAAAATTTAAATAAAAAAAATTATAAACGAATTTTAAATTAAATAAATAAATTGTTTACAACCTAGTTAAAATAGTATAGTGTGGTGTGTATTTGTCTCTGATTTATGTGATTTTAAACTAACATTATTTTTAAGTGTACTTATTAACTAATCTATAGATGAGTCTGATGCAAATAAACTTATTTTTTCAAACATGCTTGGAACATTGAGCATTATTTTGACAACCTTCTTCGAGATAAATCGAAATTGTTGTACTGGCCAGATACATGCGACCAGCGGCCGGCAAAAGTTGTATGAAAATCCATATCTGTCGTGTTATTTAAAAATGGAACGATCTTCAACTCTGAAACATGGCAATCAAGGATATAACATATCAAAGGTTTTATTTAAATTTCGAATTGGCTTGCAAATAGAAAGCGGATTATTGAAAAAAAAAAACAAATGAACTCTACAACGCGAGAGTTTTAATTTCCTCGCATTATGAGAAAAGTACTACACAAGCCTTGGCCACAACTAGGCATTGATGGACTTAGTATGTATGTATTTTTAAGTCCGTCCATCAATGCCTCTGTTGCTGGCCGCTGCAGTAATGTAGGTACTATTAAAAAAAAAGCGGTAAAACGTGATTTTTTACCCCAAAAATGTTTGCATTGGGTTACTTAGTTTGATGTACAGAATGCTTGGTTGCGTTTACACCTTGTATAACACATTTTTGATCACAGGGAACTTGCACCCCTTTACGCCTGGTTATAAGTGCACCCTTGAATTAGTGCCCTATCATACAATACACATATTATAATATTACCTGCGTGAGTAGCGACTGCACTTCGACAGGCAGTCCGTCCGGCAGGTGCAGTATCGTGTGCGACGTGAACACACTGCGGTGGTAGTGCGACAGCGGCTGAAACACGCACAAGAACCACTATGAAATACAGGTCAATAAAGAGTTTGTGTGGTAGGTCAATTCAATTCAATTCATTTATTCTCTCTTCACAATATTGGTACATAAAAATCAACAATGTTTTAACAAAGTAATGTCACGCACAATGGTCCACTTTAAGGACTAAGTGCGGAAACCAAAACCCCATGATAGATAGATAGAACAAAGTAATGTTCCACCATTGGAAGAGACTGGTGCCTGATGCCTGAAGTAGGTTTTCGAAGAAGCCTATGTTACAGATCACCAAAAATCAACTAGTAAACTATAACTAAAAAATCAGACTACAGAAAAATCTAATTGTTATCGGGGTTTACAAGGTAAATGTTACCCGGGCCATAATAAAAATCAAAATAATAATACCTTTTTAATCAAAATCGAATGAATAGTTTAGGCGCTACGATGGCACATACGTAAATACATACATAGACTGCTAAAATCATAACCCTTCCTTTTGGCTTCGCCGTGGTCGGTTAAAAAAAGAAGATGTAGTGACAAAAATTTAAAAGAGCATGCTAAGATGGTTTGGTTTCAAGTGAAAGGCGATTATCAATAGTAGATTGTATGACAAGGGAGCAAAATAGTATTTTTACGGCGAGGGCGCTATTTTGATTCCAGAGCGAAGCGAAGGATTCTAGAATAGAATCCCGAGCATAGCGAGGGATTCTAAAATAGAATCCTGAGCGTAGCGAGGGATTCAAAGTACATCGCCTGAGGGAAAAATATGTTTGCTCTGGAGTCATATCTCGTTCTATGAGAAAATAAATAAGAGACACTTTTAAGTAAACGGCACTCCGGTACCGAGAGGTTAATGAATAAGTTTAATTAAAAAAATGACATGAATGTAAAAAAGGTCAATTACAAATTTATATTTATATCATATAGATATAAATATAAATGGCACTGGCAAAATTTTGAAAATTTATTGTCACTGTATTTTGTTTGGGATTGATATAGTTGTGGATTTATTTATACATTTTTTGTTTTTTAATTACTCTTTCTTTGTTCTAATATGAAAAGTTTACTTGAAATTTGTAGCGTTTTTTTAAAAATGGATCAATTCTTTTCTAAACTGTGGAAATAGAAAAACAAAACTAGTTATGCTAGCTTCTACTCCATTCACCGAATATACCCATTTTTTTTGGAAAGTGATAAAAATCATCCAGTATTTTGAGTGTTTGTATTCTCAGTATCTGGCTGGTGCTCAGGAAAAGGTTCCTTTGATGTAGAAGAGCGCGGTGACAACGGTATGGGCGAACTATCTGCAACTCTTCATTTAAAATTTTCTACAATGCGGGTGCTGACCCCCGCACCGTACAAACACTAATTTATACAATTTTCGTTCGATTTCAATGAACGATTCATGTTCCAAATTCAAATCTCATTACTGCCCGCTAAAAAGTCTAGTGGAGAAAAGAGCTACTTTGCTCCCGCTAAACGGGGAACAAAACGACACTTTTCGAATAGAAGGGATGAAAATAGTAGATTTTACAACAAGTGCACAAAACGAACCATTTTTATCCGAGATTTTTAGCAGCCCGAGCCGAAGGCGAGGGCTGATAGTAATGTCGAGGATAAAAATGGTTTTGTGGACGAGTTATAAACTCTGCCTTTCACTTCGATTGCGAGGAAATAAAACAGTAGTATAAATTGATGAAATTAATAAACACGCAAAAACAAGAGCTGTTTCCCGCCGCTTTCTTTTTTTGAAATCTTACGTCATTGATGGACGATCGACTTGGGCTGCAGACCTATAGGTCTACCAGCCTACAACCACCCAGCCAGCCTCCAGCCAGCCAGCCAGGTCAGCCTACTATTAATTTTTTTTTTTATAATAATTTTCTTAAATTAATTAAATAACCTACCGTAGGTACTTGAATTTATTTTTTTATGTCTTTTATGTCTTAAAAAACACATAAGGCAAATAAATTAAAGTAAATATTATAAAATAACAAATTCTACCTATGAACTTCTTATTGCGTTTGGCTGTATGGCTCATTTTCTTTGCCTATATATTTATGAGTAGCTATACATTAATGCCCTTGTGCACAAAATTCGATTTTGTGCAGCCTATATCCTGCACAAACAAGCACTTTCAGAGCATGAGAAGTGAAAAAGTATATTGTTAGGGGTGAAAGTAACTTATTTAGTCCCGAGAAAGGGTTTGGCGCCCGAACGTAGTGAGGCCGCCAGTAGTTCGAGGGACTCTCAATAAGTCTTTAACCCGAAGTAAACACTGCTTTTCATTACGAATACAAGGAAAGTAAAAATAAAAACATGAATCAATTCGAAAAAACAAATGAAGATCGGATTGCTTTTTTTTTCTGTGGCCGGCCAGCTATTCAGCCATTGCTTATTTTTCATTTTCATCATTGAAAAGATAGTAAATATTTTGCCCAAATCTATGTTATTTTAAAGAAATTGTTGAAACTTGATTAAAATAAAGTTATTTAAAAAAGATATATTCTTTAATGAATACTTAAGAGCGGGCCGAGCTTCTGGCGCTAATAGATTTTAGGTATTCTATGTGCTCCACGTATGTGTGCGTAAGGCACACCCGCAAAAGCACTGTACGCTAGTGATTGACTAAATCGGAAAGATATCGAATCTTCCATTTATTATTGTACAATTATTTTTTTGGGGTCCTGAAAATAATTAAATAAAAAATAATGTCCGGAATATAATATTATAATAAAAATAAACAATATGTAGCTAAAAAATATATTAATAAGTAAATTAAAACAATAAATATCCGGTTACGTTGGTTTAATTAAGCCAGCGGTCGGCAACCCGCGGCCGTCTCACTTGCGGCCCGTAAAAGTTTTGTAAATAAGTTATAATTATCAAAATAAAATAAATGCATGAACAAACCACAGTCGACCGTATAGTGTGAATCCAGCCTTAAGGTAGTCGATATTTTTTCCATAGAAATTTCGGGAGGGAATTACTCCACTGTTGGACACTGTACATACAAACTCCAAAGTTATACATGATATCGTTTTGTCTCAATAATAATATTACACACACACAACACAACAGGAAACAGAATAGTAAAATAAAAAGCCATTAAGGCTGATGCTCCAGGGTAGCCCGCGAAATTTTAAATTTTCTTACGTTTTTTGCAATTCGCAGGCCAGTGCTAGGTTGTATGTTGATTAAAATTGTTTGTTTGCGACTGTAAGACGTATGTAGTTACAGAATTATAATCATCAAAATCATTCATACAACCCTCCAAGTTCATAAAGGTGCAAGAATGATTTTGACCTTGGAAAAGTAATTTTTCCACCTTTATGAACTTTGAGGGTTGTATTGATGATTTTGATGAATATAATTCTGTAACTACATACGTCTTACAACCGCGAATAATATTTTAATCAACATACAACCTAGCACTGGCCTGCAAATTGCAAAAAACGTAGGAAAATTTGAATTTCGCGGGCTACCCTGAAGCATTCGCCTTAAAGAGTTACGAGCTACCAAAGGTTCGTTTTACTTTTTATTGCCAATTTTAACGCAACTTTGGGCGTAAATTAGTAATAAAAGATGTGTCAAATTTCCAAAACAAGTCGGTACTGACAAAGCACAATTATCGAAGAATTCAAACAATTTGATTTGTACTTGATTCATGCGCTGGTTTTTTTCATAAAACTCGATTTTCCAAAGTTGTTTTCGTATTTTTTAGGCACCTTTTACTATTAATTATCTTGCATCTCACTGAGCTCATTCTGTCGGGCCCGATGCCAGGTGAGACAGCGTGCTTTTTGGGCACGCGCAACAGTGAGTTCGAGGAGCCCGCGACAAGTGCAACCTCAACAAGCGCTTTTCATTTTTTCTATGGGATATGATACGTAGGTATATTGGGCTTCTAGAGTTAATATCACAAGTCCGGCCCGCCTTTAGTTTATTTTGCCACCTTGTGGCCCTTGCCTGCCAAAAGGTTGCCGACCGCTGGTTTAGGCTGTCATGGCCTATTGAAACAGTAGTTAGTAGCACGAGGATAAGGCATAATATACGATAATTCAAAGCCAAAAACACTCCACCGATTTAACCTCAAATTTAATTAACTTACTTTTGTTTCTCTACTATGCTGTAAAATAATCAAAATACGTAAATACATTATTACAAATCGATATTCCAACCGGGTTAAAACGGTTGACAAATTAAAAAATCGACTATAATAGCAATATTTCATTCGTCAGTCGATATTGTCGACAGCCTACGTCAGTGGATCTCCACACGCACATCCCTAACTAGTCGCAAGAAGAAGCGGCTGTACTACGCGAAGTATCCGCTTAATGAAGTATCGTTTTGTGATTTTTACATTGCTTGTCCAGTGACTTAGCGACAAACTTACGTAGTGGTCAAAGAGCAATGTATGTATTGCAAAAATAGTACAGTCGTCACGTTGTTGTTGTTACGATCGCGGTCCGAAAGTCGAAATTTAATAAATTATATTTCTATGGCGCGCCGCAAAAATCAACAAGCGACACAAGCTCCCCGTCCAACAGCCGAAGCAGGACTAAAGCGGATAGGGGGGAAGCGTGGCGGCTCTGGTTAGAACGGGCGGCACGCACGCTAATTTAGGTATTTCCTTCATAATATTCAAACAAAGACACATTTCGAAAATGTAAAACGTATACGTTATAGAAAAGATGTAGTTTTGTTATTATTCAAAATCTGATGATCTTCCGTGAAGTATTTACGCCGGCTACTTAGGGTTTATTTTGTTTTTCAGAGATTACTTTGGATTTTTTTTCTATCGAGGAAACTAAAAGTAATCGTGTTTCTAAAGCGTATGATGTATTGAGTGAATCCTTAAATATCTTACATATTAATTGCATAACTGAAGGATAAGTAATAACGATGCAGTAAGGGATCAAGCGAATGCAATTATTTTGGAATTACGTATCGTTTGCTCGGTAGCGCCTTAAGAATCCTATTACATTTTTTACGCAAATTCATGATTTTTGACGCAGTAATTCTCAGCAGCAGTAAGTTATTTTAATGATTTGCTTAAGAATATTGATAGTGCTATTCTCTTTCTTGTAAGTTGGAGTTACACATTTACATTTTTCTTTTCCTGTAATTTACTATAAATATTTTACGAACTCAGTTTGCAAGAAAAACCGTCGGCGATGGAACTTTGACGCTCAAATTCACATTCTTAGATTCAATTCTTATCAAAGCTGAAATTACTGAAAGATAAGTTGAATGTTTTACTTGTTTATTGGAGTTCTAGAATTTCTTTAAATTCCTTAAGTTTTCACGGAAAAAATCGTAAAGAAAGAGTAATTTAAGCCATAAATGTCTTGATTCAGCGTCCATTATATTCCAAATAAACTCAATTTTATAAAATAAATTAATATGATATAAAACTTCGATCTACAATGAATACGTTTCATTAGTTTTCGTTTGTCAATATAATAAGACAAAATTACAATAAATAAAATTAAAGTACTATAATTCTGCGTCAATTCAGCTCGCTTCTCAGTCTCATGTCAGTCTCGTCTCTAATTTTCGTCAATAACAATCGACAATCATTCGGATATCGCTATTATTATCGACTCGTGTACGCCGACCGAAATAATTTGATTCACGAAGTAAAAATCAAAAATTTGCGAAAAAAATGTAATAGGACTCTCAAGAGCCTATACTACCTCAAATGGCTTAGCATGATACTCCGTTACGCCTAAAATACTGCAGCATTAATTTTGAAATAAATATATGGTAAAGTTGAGGATTCATGTTAGGTCTTATGTTTGGCGAAAACAAGATTTCATAAAATTTTCTCGATAGAAAAAAATCCCAAAGTTACCTCCAAATCGAACAATAAACCGCTGGTATTCAAAAAATACTTCAAATTAGATCATGCAACTTTGCATACTAACTGAACTAACTATAAAGCAGGTCTTATGTTTTTTAGTTTTTCCAAAAGACGAAAATTTGATTTTATAAAGAATAAAAACCACTCATTTCGCACTATTCGGCCGCAGTGACTGACGTAACAACCGCTTTGTAGTGCAAGCTGATTACTTATAGAAGTTTGAACCACCACAAATAGAGTTGCTAATCTGAGGTAGTATAGGCTCATAACTTTATGTTATTTCAATTTTACATCGTGGCTGTATAGAAAGTCAGAACATGGTTCAATAGAAAAATGAACTATTTTTTTAAATAATTTGACAGTTGTCAGTTGAAAACGATTCTCCCTAGGGCTGAAAAGTATTACTTTCAACCCGCTCCTCAGGCAACTTCAAACCTCCTTTCCGAGTATGAATACTGAAAAAGTATTTACCAGCAATATTTTTTGCGTAGTTACTTAGCTTGATGTACAGAATGCTTGGTGGACGGCTTAGTGATGAGGTTGTTTACATCTTGTGTACTTAATGGAACTTAAAACATAACTGACGAAATGTATGCACTTTTAGGTACGCGTCTGCATAACCCTTTGGCGATTACAAGCTTGATGTTAGATAACTCACCACGCCGCACAGCAGCTCGTACATGACGGCCCCGAAGCTCCAGTAGTCGCACACGTGCTCCCCGTGCGCCTGCGCGTACAGTTCGGGCGCCGCGTACAGCTCGGGCGCCACGTACATGTTGTGCGCGCGCGCACGACGCAGCTGCGACAGGCGCATGGCGGCACCTGGGTAGTGGGTGAAGTACGTCAGAATCACCTGCCCGCGGTCGCCGAGGAGAATGTTTGACGGGTTTAGGTCTCTGAAATTGAAAAATATTGTTGTTATTTTTAACAGACTTCAAAAAGGAGGAGGTTCTCAATTCGATTGTTTTTTTTTTATGCATGTACTATCGAGGACACTCCCGCCTGACCACCACTAAGCTTATTTTTGCTTGCACTCGCAACATAGAAACGCTCTCTAGCCACGCCCCGTTGACTTTGTATAGAAATAATGAATGAAAAGATACCGAATCGGCCGAGGGCACTCACGACGCACGCCAAACGAGAGTTATTGTTATTTTGCGCGCCAAAGTTGAGGCTTCCCTAATAGGCCCAAACTTTAAAGGGGCGTGGCTCGGCGCCTCCGCATGTTTTAAGCGAAATCAATTTAAAAATGGTTAGGCGGAAAAGACCCCGACTGTACACCGATTACGCTGAGATTTATGATCTGATTTACGTGATTCTTGTTTAGTTTGATGCGGAATAGTTGCAATTTGGTCCCATCAAAATTTAACATAGTTTGGCCCACTACTTTTCATTTTATAAACATTTTTTAAATGTATATAGGTATATTAAAGCCACTCAACTGAAGTGAGACTCGCAATGCCTATCGTATGTCCATGTGAGCTGTGGGACAAAATAGCCACTTTACAGCCAGAAAGTGTCGCGATAGACCTCATGAAAGACAGCGGGATGAGCTTGATATATAAATGTAATTATTACGAGTGTGTATCTAATATTTAAAAATAAATACTTGATTTACCTATAAATGTAATTATTATCTGTTTAATATCTTATTCTCAATTGTTAAAATTAAATAATGAATTTACTTGATATATAAATGTAATTATTACGAGTATGTATCTAATATTTATTTTTAAATATTAGATACATACTCGTAATAATTACATTTATATATCAAGCTCGACTAAATCAGCAACCAATGGTCAATGTTATACTTGTGTCTAAAGAACTGGGAGTCACGGGTAGAGGCTCTAGAGGTTCTGTCTAGCAGGGAAGGTAGTGGAGGTCAGATAGGCAGTCGCTAAGGCGACGTTACCTGCAGATGACCCCGCAGTTGTGCAAGCTCTCGATGGCGGTGAGTACCTCCGCGCCCCACTTGCACAGCGCCTGGAAGGCAACGTTACCTGCAGATGACCCCGCAGTTGTGCAAGCTCTCGATGGCGGTGAGTACCTCCGCGCCCCACTTGCACAGCGCCTGGAAGGCAACGTTACCTGCAGATGACCCCGCAGTTGTGCAAGCTCTCGATGGCGGTGAGTACCTCCGCGCCCCACTTGCACAGCGCCTGGAAGGCAACGTTACCTGCAGATGACCCCGCAGTTGTGCAAGCTCTCGATGGCGGTGAGTACCTCCGCGCCCCACTTGCACAGCGCCTGGAAGGCAACGTTACCTGCAGATGACCCCGCAGTTGTGCAAGCTCTCGATGGCGGTGAGTACCTCCGCGCCCCACTTGCACAGCGCCTGGAAGGCAACGTTACCTGCAGATGACCCCGCAGTTGTGCAAGCTCTCGATGGCGGTGAGTACCTCCGCGCCCCACTTGCACAGCGCCTGGAAGGCAACGTTACCTGCAGATGACCCCGCAGTTGTGCAAGCTCTCGATGGCGGTGAGTACCTCCGCGCCCCACTTGCACAGCGCCTGGAAGGCAACGTTACCTGCAGATGACCCCGCAGTTGTGCAAGCTCTCGATGGCGGTGAGTACCTCCGCGCCCCACTTGCACAGCGCCTGGAAGGCAACGTTACCTGCAGATGACCCCGCAGTTGTGCAAGCTCTCGATGGCGGTGAGTACCTCCGCGCCCCACTTGCACAGCGCCTGGAAGGCAACGTTACCTGCAGATGACCCCGCAGTTGTGCAAGCTCTCGATGGCGGTGAGTACCTCCGCGCCCCACTTGCACAGCGCCTGGAAGGCAACGTTACCTGCAGATGACCCCGCAGTTGTGCAAGCTCTCGATGGCGGTGAGTACCTCCGCGCCCCACTTGCACAGCGCCTGGAAGGCAACGTTACCTGCAGATGACCCCGCAGTTGTGCAAGCTCTCGATGGCGGTGAGTACCTCCGCGCCCCACTTGCACAGCGCCTGGAAGGCAACGTTACCTGCAGATGACCCCGCAGTTGTGCAAGCTCTCGATGGCGGTGAGTACCTCCGCGCCCCACTTGCACAGCGCCTGGAAGGCAACGTTACCTGCAGATGACCCCGCAGTTGTGCAAGCTCTCGATGGCGGTGAGTACCTCCGCGCCCCACTTGCACAGCGCCTGGAAGGCAACGTTACCTGCAGATGACCCCGCAGTTGTGCAAGCTCTCGATGGCGGTGAGTACCTCCGCGCCCCACTTGCACAGCGCCTGGAAGGCAACGTTACCTGCAGATGACCCCGCAGTTGTGCAAGCTCTCGATAGCGGTGAGTATCTCCGCGCCCCACTTGCACAGCGCGGCCGGTGGCAGGACGTCGCGCCCGCGGACACCGAGCTGGAATGTTACCATGTAAGGGATTAGTTCGAATCAAAACTGATCGTAGGGTTTTTGACAAGTTATTCGTTAAAGGAATAAGAAGGCACACGTGGAAATTGGAACCAGAAAAGTGAAGCGCATATCCAGCAGTGGATGATGATTTTTCCGTTTAAGAATCAAGCAGATAAATTATACGGGCTGGAAGGTACAGCGGACAGACAGTCACTGTACATCATTCTGAACCCCGCCACACAGAAATTGTTCATTAGTTGTTAAAAAAATAGTAGATTGTAGGACAAGGGATCAAAATAGTATTTTTACGGCGAGGAATTCTAAAATAGAATCCTGAGCGTAGCGAGGGATTCAAAGTACAACGCCCGAGGGAAAAATATGTTTGCTCTCCAGTCATATACTCTACTTTTCATCTCGTTCTATGAGAAAATAAATAAGAGACACTTTTAGGTAATTAATGAATAAGTTTAATTAAAAAAATGACATGAATGCAAAAAGGTCAAGGCTAGGTTAGGTAAGGCAAGGTTAATACACTGGCGCAATTTTGAAAATTTATTGTCACTGTGTGTGTTTTATTTGGGATTGATATAGTTGTGGATTTATTTATACAGGATGACTTTTTTTTTACCTACTTTACAAAAAAATGGGTATAATTGGTGAACGGAGTAGAATGGCATACTTAGTTTTTTTTTTTAACCAAAAAATTCGAAATTCAAATCATACGCGAATTGCGTATGATTTGAAATTCGATATTTTTCTTTTTTTTTTCTATTTCTTTGTTCTAATATAAAAAGTTTACTTAAATTTGTAGCGTTTTTTGATGATGGATCAATTCTTTTCTAAGCTGTGGAAAAAAGAAAAACAAAACTAGGTATGCCATAAGCTTCTACTCCGTTCACCTAAAATACCTACCCATTTTTTTTTGGAAAGTGATAAAAAGTCATCCGGTATTTTGAGTGTTTGTAATCTCAGTATCTGGCTGGTGCTCAGGAAAAGGCACTGATTCCTTTGATGTAGAAGGGCGTAGCGACCAGCGAATAGTAAATATTATATATTCGAATACTACCAAAAATGAATGATTCCATAGACACCTTAAGTTTCTTCAGGTCTCACTTTCATAGAATACGTAAATAATAGTAATTATTATGCGCTGGTGATTTTCGAAACCTGATATAATTCTGAAATATTATTGATGAACCTGATTTACCTACTAGTGTAATATCGCATGTGAAAATGATACTGCAATGTCATTACGACACCTATACATTTGTGATGCTTTTTGTTTTTATTATTAACGAGTTTAAGAACATAAGTTTCCTACTATGTTTAAGTATTTGATAATATTTTATTTTTGATTTTTAGTAAACACTGAGTTTATATTGTTTAAAGATAAATGATGATTCTATTCGTGTTGTTATGTTACATTATTTGCAATGTATGTACTTGGATGTGTTCTTTGGTTCCCTACCCAAGTTCAAAACCCTGTTGCGCTCCCATTTGAACCCACATTTCAACAGTCCTAAGTAATATTTCTTTTTTTAGTTTTTATATTGATATTTTATTATGTTATTTTGTCTATTCCACATTATTATTGTAAGTCTGTTATTGTATAAGTCTGTAGTCTATAAGTCTGTTATCTGATCTCTTTTTAGCAAAGTAGCTTTATTATACTAAAAATGTTGTGTACACCTATAATTGGTACGTACATTAGAACCATAGCAAGTGTACTTTTATAAATAATGTTATATGTATGTACTGTTGGTGCACCTATTTTAAATAAATAAATAAATAAATGTATAATAAGAATGCATCAATGCAATGCATTAAAAAAAATCGAGTTTTCATTGACAATTTTTTGTTTATTTTTAACTTGCGGACGTCACGCGGTTTTACCCGCGTAGTTCCCGTTCCCCTGGGAGTTCGGGGATAAAATATAGCTTATGTTACTCAGGGTGAATGTAGCTTTCTAATGGTGAAAGAATTTTTGAATTCGGTGCAGTAGTTTTTGAGTTTATTCATTACAAACATACACACACACAAAAATACAAATCTTTCCTCTTTATAATATTAGTGTAGATACTCGTATCAGTAGTTGCTTTTTAATAGAGGAACTTGAGATGTCTAAATTTGTATAAGAATTTTATAATTGTTTTAAATTTTGATTAATATGTAGCTAGTGCTAGGTTTACATAAAAATATTATAGTTCCTAAACGCAAGGCTGCTCAATTTATTTTGAAGGTGGGCCAACATTTGGTTCCCGTGTCAACCGGCGGGCCATATAATTAATGAAACTTGCTTTTAGAACCTATTTTCTGATGACTGTGGCTATAAATAAACTTTCAGGAAAAAAAATGTGATTTTTGTAATTTCTAGCTAGATGTTGGCTTACTGAGCGGGTTTTTATAGAGAAATATTTTTTTTTCGATCTGGTTGAAATCTGTTTTCAAAAGACTGTCATCAGTTGACCACTGTTAGCGGGCCAATTCAAATGCGTTGGCGGGCCATATTGTGGCCCACGGACCTGGGGTTGAGCAGCCTTGTCCGAAAGCAATAAAAGCTGATATTTTAAGCGCCTTTTTATTTTTTGATAATATTCGAATAACACTCAAAAAATATTCGAAAATGAAAATTATCGAATAATTGCAACCTCTAATTATGGTACAAGTGTGTAATGTTGGTGATTACCGCTGAGGCGCTATTGAGACCCGAGCCGTCAGGCGAGGGTCTTAACAGAGCCGAGGACGGTACTTAATCATCAATACACACGTGTATCATAAGACGTTTTTCAACACACTTGTGAAGAAAATTATTCTAAAAAATCTATCTACCTACAGCCAGGATTGTCTTCTCGTGAGGGAACTCCTCAACGGTTAATGGCGCGGACACGATTTTTTTATACAAGTTCAATGATTACGACAAAACTAAATATTTAAAAATAAAATATGAATTAAAGAAACCATTTTAAAAATAAGCTTTTATAAAAATGAAAACGAAAAGCTTTCATAAAAGCTTGTCGCGTATAGTTTTTCTTTTATGTTTACCATTCGCGCGACAAGATTTTATGAAATCTTTTCGTTTTCATTTACTAAAAGGTTTATTTTCTTCTTTTCAGTGCATTTTTATAAAAGCTTATTTTTAAAAAGGTTTTTTAATTAATATTTTACTTGCTCTCTGTATCTACAACACACTCAAGACAGGTACGCAATCTGCCACCTCCACTTTAAATGGAAAATGTTGTCAAACACTTCACAGTCACAAATACTACGAAAACCACTCACCCTTATAAAAGTAGGAGTATCACAAGCGTTATCAATCTTATCACTGTTCTTATCAGTCACGGCCTCGGGCACCTCACACAACACCTTATCAACGGTCAACAACAACTTCTGGGAGTTCAACACCAACTCGTTCACTGATAGGTTCTCGTTATTGTTCGACGGCTCAACATTCTCCAACATTTTGGTACTACCGATACCAACATTATCGTTTTGTTCAACATTTTTGTTCTTCGGTTCGGTGAACACATTTTCTAGGTTCACTTCCCTTGCAGGCGTTGTTGGTAATGATTTTGTATAGTTTTTGATGTAGTCGAAGAGTTTCTTTCCCGGTGCATAGGAAAGTATTAAGAATATTAAGTTGTTGGTTTCTATGTATGCTTGTAGTGGCACCATGTAAGGTATTACGGTTGGTAGCACTGGTTGTCGGGTCTCGTTGGTCCGTTGAAGGAAGAATTCGTCGAATTCTGTTAGGTTGTTTGGTACTTTCTGGATCACCTGTGGATGAAAAAGATTTGATTAAGAGTAGGAAGGAATTATAGGCTAAAATAAGTAATTATAGGCTAAAATAATTAATTATTGGCTAAAATAAGTAATTATTGGCTAAAATAAGTAATTATAGGCTAAAATAAGTAATTATTGGCTAAAATAAGTAATTATTGGCTAAAATAAGTAATTATAGGCTATTATAGTCTTGCACATAAAGGTCGGAAAGGATAACCTTTCCGACCTTTATGTGCGATTGTTATTATATGAGGTAAAGTTTGTGAGTTTGGATGGAGGGGGTAGTCTTCGGGACTTCAAAAATTCTTCCTCTAATGGAAAGCTACATTATCGGTAAGTGTCTTAGGCTACATTTAAATAATTCCTAATCCCATCTTACGACAGGACCTACTTAAGAGTACATTAAGTCTTATCTGCTTATCAGCATAAGGAAGTCGGCCGAGAAGCCTTTATCTACGAAATAGCGAGTGTGAGTGACCCACTGACCCAGTAAAAAGATAAGCAGTAGTGTGACTCGGACGTGTCCTTAAATTCAATGACGGGAGTACATTAAGTCTTATCTGCTTATCAGCATAAGGAAGTCGGCCGAGAAGCCTTTATCTACGAAATAGCGAGTGTGAGTGACCCACTGACCCAGTAAAAAGATAAGCAGTAGTGTGACTCGGACGTGTCCTTAAATTCAATGCCTACCGTGGATCAGAGGGCTAGGGTTGCTACTATCGGGTATACTGTGTCGTTTATCGCTAAGAGAATAACGCGAAGTGCGCGACTATCAGTCTGTTCGCACTTTGAAGTATCCTTACGGGCGGGGGAAGGAGCGCTCGGTTAAGGGCATACCCCCTCAAATGGCTTAGCATGATCCTCTGTTACGCCTAAAATACTGCAGCATTAATTTTGAAATAAATATATGGTAAAGTCGAGGATTAATGCTAAGTCCTATGTGTGACGAAAACATGATTGCATAAACTTTTCTCGAAAGATAAAAAATCCAAAGTTACATCCAAATCGAACAATAAACCGCTGGTATTCAAAAAGTATTTAAAATTAGATCATGAAACTTTGCATACTAACTGAACTAACTATAAAGCAGGTCTTATGTGTTTCATTTTTTTAGTCCAATCAATAGATTTTTTATAAATCGCAAAAAAGTAAAAAACCACTCATTTCGCACTATTCGGCCGCAGTGACGGACATAACAACCGCTTTGTAGTGCAAGCTGATTTGAAATTTATTCTAACAGTATTTCAAACGAAGTTTGAACCACCACGAATAGAGTTGCTAATTTTAGGGTTAGACGGGCCTTAATTACGTCAGCGTTTCGTTCGTTTCTTCGAAGTCAACCTACTGCTTATAATTTTACTGTGCCACTGACATAATACTTTGTTGCTAGGATTAAGATAATAATGAATGGCACTGTTTGACGATGTCTGCAACTTTGTTGTTAGAAGATTGCGGTCTTATTAAAATTGTGGTAACTGGGTGTGTTGAATATTTGTAATTTTGTATCATTGCTTTTTTCTCATTTTTTTTTTTTTCTGAGTTCAGTATAATAATACCTTCAGGATGTTGTTGGGGCTCCCACGTTACTGTAGCGCGTCAGGAATGTTTGCGGAAGCACGTACTGACGGTTTCAGTACCATTCTACGTAAGAAGACTGCTTCTATGATGCGCAGAGTGCGTGGGAGCGGCAATGACATTCTGAAGGTCATTAGTGATAAGCCGTGCTGCACCATCATGGCTCATTGGGTACGTGTACATGTACATATACCCGGTGCGTCTGGTGAGTGCAGCAGATATATGAATTAAATCTTGTTTTTCGTTTTGTTACTAACATAGTTTATAAGTAGTGTGTATTACTAACATCATATGGATCAAGGTCTGAAATAAAGTTTTTTTTTTTTTTTTTTTTTTGTAACTTTCTAATTTGTACATGTTTCAGAACTGAACAAAACAAATTGCTTTTGTGGGCATTCTACGATTATACTATTTTTTTTTTTAATTTGCTTTTATTCGCATTCTATAATAGGCATGACGACAGTATCAATAAATTGCAAATCTGTTTAGTCCGTCAGTTAGAGTATTAGAAATTAATGGACACGTATTTTTTGTTTTTGTAAATCAAAGAATATTGACAAAGATAAAACGCATCAAAACTCGGGAGTGGGGGCTCGTGACGTCAGAACTAGCTAAAAATAGGCCAAGGCGTGACGTATTGAGAATTTTAAAAGCGTCATATCTTCGTCAATTTTGGTTTACGTAACAAAAGAAAAAATGTTTTATATTAAATGAAAATTATATCATATGAAACATTAGGTCATATGAAATTAGGTTATATGATTTTATAGCATATGAAAATTATATTATATGAACGTTATTTCAAGTGAAATTAGAGCATTTGTTATTGTATCATACATTACACACCCATCTACATTGCACCCGTGCGAACCCGGGGCGGGTCGCTATTGTCTCTGCCAGATAAGTAAGAATTAAAGGTCATTGACCCGCACACATAATTAGAAAACAGAAATAATGACATAAATTCTTTCGATGAAGGTCGTTTTGGGACACCGAAATGACCTTCATCATGATACTTGACTTTTTTCTAATAATAAAAAACGATTCATAATTGTCGGGGTACCTACGCAGAGAAATTAAGGAAAGAGCAATGACCTTTAATTCTTACTTATCTGGCGGAGACTATAATTAATGTGCGTTTAATATAAAGTGACCTTCATAGCATAGTAGGCCTGTTCCCTGTGGTGCAGCACCAACATGATGCTGGCACCGAGTATGTCCAGCACTCGGTACAGCGACAGCTCGTCGTACGGACGCTTCAGCAGATAGGACAGTGTCGGGCAACAGCTAGTATATAATATAAAGTGACCTTCATAGCATAGTAGGCCTGTTCCCTGTGGTGCAGCACCAACATGATGCTGGCACCGAGTATGTCCAGCACTCGGTACAGCGACAGCTCGTCGTACGGACGCTTCAGCATCGAGATCGGGATGGGACAGTGCAGTGGTCGGAGATTGTCGTCGCGGTCCGGTAGTAGCTGTAATAGATCAATGGTTTTGGTTTATTAGTTAGTTTGAAAAATAAGCTTTATTTAGGTGTGAGTAAAGTAAAAAATCGTGTAAATGGATTTTTACTTCATCAGACTATAATCCTCCCTACCCTCCCTATGAGAGGGAATGGGCTATAATCCACCACGCAGGCCCAGTGCGGGTTGGTAGATGTCACATGTCTTCGAATATTTTGGTTCTAGGACATGCCGGTTTCCTCACGATGATTTCCTTCACCGCTTTTGAAAGTACTCAAAGTAATGCGCCTGCTGTTCGAAAGTCGGGGCCGCCACCACTGGGCCACCGCTGCTCTCTTTAATATGCTATAGTTTTAAGGTCGCAATAGCGGTCATTGACCCACCTAAATTTATTAAAGTACATAACTTTGAAATCCAAAAATAAGCCTGATCAAGTCTTGGATCGTCATCTATCGTGATCTTCAACATTTTTTCTAATGAAAAAACGATACATGGTTCATTTGTTTTGTTTCGTAGGAAGAGGTATTAGGGAAAGGGCAATGACCGCTATTGCGATTTTAACTGGCACCAACGATTTATGGGGAGTTAAAACATCACTTACACTCTGTTCAGTATCACACAGATGGTTCTTGTAGATCTCCTCGGCGTACGACAGGTATTTGTTGGTCTTCTCCTTGATCAGCGCGCGCCGCTGTGGGTCCGTGTCACCTGGAAATTGTACAAACGTTACAAATTATTTCAGAAATCAAATCATCATCGTAATCTGCCTAGCCTTTTGCTTTTTTTTTTTTATGCTGGCGTCATCATCATCATCATCATTTCATCCAAAAGACGTCCACTGTTGGACATAGGCCTCCCTAAGTGTCGCCACATGTCCCGGTCCCGTGCGACTCGCATCCAACGGATTCCCGCAACCTTCACCAGGTCATCGGACCACCTAGTGGGAGGCCTTCCAACACAACGTCAGCTTGCATTGCTGGCGTCAGCTTCCATTCAATCTGATGCAGCTGGATATCAGTACTTTACATGGATCGACTGCCTATCTGACAACCAAGTGTAATGTGTGACAACAATTCAGAGAAGTGTTGCGAAGTCAGTTACTCTTTGTAAGACTGGTTGTCAAACTTCCAGGCTTCTGACGGGTTATGCGCACTTCTTCCTATTCGCACTTCGTCCCACGTTCACAAATTATACCATTCGCAGTTGGTCCCGTTCGCAGTTCATTCAGTGGAAATCGTTTTTAGGGAGAGTAGGTTTATAGGTCTAAAATGGTCAGGTATTTTAGAAAAATTGTAATGAAACATCCAAATTCAATAAATGTAGGTTTTAATGAATACGAATTCGAATAGAAACAATACAATAAGAAATGGAATGCAAATGGAACCAACTGCGAATGGGATGAATTGTGAATGCGCGCGTGACGAAATGCGAATAGGACGAAGTGCGCATAACCCTTTCTGACTACGTGTTACGACTGTTCGAAAAACTGACAGACCTCGACGAGCGTGGCTTAGCCTTGAAGATACTCTCCCATTTGTGGACCGATTCTCAAAATTCTGTTTTGTTTGAAAGATTATACTTCTGAGGTGGTCCCATTTTAATTTGGTGAAGATCTGATGCTGATCTTCGGAGATATACAATGGAACTCTTCAAAAATAGACAGTAAATCTGTCGCGATTGCTGCAATCGCTTGGATGTTTATTGTTTATACAACATCAAGACGTAACATCACGCGTGTATGCTCTGAGGGGTACGTAGATGTACACAATACATCCAGATTTCTACAGTTAAGGTATGTTAAGTTCCATTTATTGGGGATAAGCCTATTACCATGACATGTATTGTTAACAATGTACAATAAATGCATAGCAAATATTTGTAAGTATAGGATATTACAAAAAAAAAAAAAAAACTTTTTTGAATAAAAATAAAACCGACAACAAAAAGAAGAGCACTAAAAGAAAAACACAAAAAAGTGAAAAATAACTTTAGTTTCAGAAGCCGGTGAAAAAAAACACCAAATCAATCAAACAAAGGTCAAGCTTCGGAAGTCGGTGACAAAAAAATTAAATCAATCAAACAAAGGTTTTGATTGATTGATTTGGTGCTTTTTAGTGTTTTTCTTTTAGTGTTTTTTTTGTTTGTTTTTTTTAAGTCGGTTTTTTTTTTTAGTTTTATTTTTTAATCACAGCATTATGATAAGGCTAAAGCATTCGACGTAACCGTTCTTATAACAAGTTTTGTGTCATGAATGTAAAAATGTAATCTTTTCATCAATTTATGATGAATGATAAAATAAATGAATAGTTTTGATATTCCAAAATTAATTTTACTTCATTGAAGCTTTATATTTTGGTTCGTTTCTTAGTCCGATGCTCCTGGGGCCCGTGTTTATATGTAATGTGAATGTTGTGTATTTATTGAAAATTGTACATGGATTTATATCTGGACAATAAACATTTAATTACATTTAATCTGATAGTTCCGAGTCTAGGCCTTCCGGTTCTACCAACTCCCTCTCACAGCGAAAATAACTGTATCCCAGCATTTGGAACGATATAGGTCCTCAATAATGACTGCTGAGCACGAGGTCCTGGGTTCGATTACCGGGTCGGGCAAATTTTTATTTTCAAAATCAAAACATTGGCCTAGATGGGCACTTATAGAACGTCGAAAAAGGTACACGGTTTGCGTTGGTAGTTTCCATGGAGAAGAACCGGCAAGAAACTCCATGGTTACTCTTTTCAAATCATTAGGTAAGTATTACAATATTATTTTGTTACAGCATTACTATTTAAGTATGGGGGGGACAGCTCGGGCCCGACCATAGGTCATTGCTTACTATACAAAAAAAACGTAAAAGAGAAAAATATTCAACAAAAGTTAACAAGCATCTGGGGATCTACAAAGCCTACAATTTTCACTCATTCACAAATAAAAGTTAAAAAAGAATCTATACAAAGGTAAGAAAATTTTGTATATAAAAAAATAAACAAGTGACACAAATATTGTCATCAGTGCTTGTACTATTCTGAGCAAAAGATGAAAAAAAAAATGATTTAAAACTATTGTAAAAACTGAATGGAAAGAAAATAAAAAATGAGATTGAGAATAGTTAAGAGACATCCACAAAGGGAAATGCCCATTTGATGAAGAGGTGTTGGCCAAGTGACGCCCATGAAAGAAACCAACTCTAGGTATATGTTAGGGTTGACATCACAGATGAAGAAACAAACACTATTTTGTACATAGAACTCGGCTGGACTTTGTGTTTTTTTTTTTATTTGTTTTCTTTAGGATTTACAACGACCGGAAGTGTTAGATGGGGCAATAAACGATTGAGATTCTTAATTAATTCGGCTTTTAATTCTGGAGGTTTCATTGCAAATAAGTAATAGCAATATTTTAGTTAAAAAATGGGTAGGTATATTTTTTGTACTTTACTCATTGGTGGGCAAAATGTGGCCAAGAATGGGCATTTCCCTTAGTGCCGTTTATGAGCTACCAGGAAAGCCGCATGCGCAGAAGGAACTAGAGCCAAACTTCTTTATCTTCAACATAATTATATTGGGTATTCCTATTACGAACTTCTCAGTAGCAGCCACGGAGTCTGGATTTGTGACCGGTTGATGGCAATAGGCTCGCCCCCTAATACATAACTGGAGAAATTTTGGTGTACTATTAGCAGTGATAGGAATAGGTAGTGCTTATTAGCTTAAACTTCGAAGAACAGAGACAAGAATCGGAGACTTCCTTAGACTATATTTTTTTCCGGGACATCACGTAAGTACATCAAAAAATAATGTTATTTAGAATAAGTAATTGGTCTATGTTTACCTAAAGTTTGCGACTAGACATAACATAACACAGTCGTTACAACCATCAAAATTTCTGAAAGTTTTCTTTTTAAGAACATACTCTTACGTTCTTCTCCTAAGTACGTACTCTTAGAATTTACAAAATAAAACTCGCCGTGGTCGCATAATAAAATATAGTCTAAGGAAGTCTCCGATTCTTTTCTCTGTTCTTCTTCGAAGTTTAGGCTAATAAGCACTACCTATTCCTATCACTGACTATTAGGTACACCTCTGCCTCTCCCTTCGGGGTTTACAGGCGTGATGTTATAGCCGGATTAAGGATATTTTTTCTCTTTCGTTAGAGCGAGAGGCAATGAGATAACTCGAGGTACGCTAGCCTAGGGCATTATACAGTTGATTAAAGAATGAACGGTAATTTAATGTCACAACAACTCTATCATAGATTACGATAACCGTTGCTATAATGGATAAGCGTGTAAAACTAATAATATAAGATTTACAACTCAATAAAATCCGTAACGTTATCATACTAAAAGCCGTGGATATGATCAACACCCTTTTGTTGTACAATAAATTGGAAAAATTGATAAGATTTTAGTCATGATAAGCTTCGACCACATTGATGTCTGTTTAACGTACATAATTTTGAGTTTGTATGAATAACGACAGGTAAATGTCATAGACACATCGGAGCGACAATTACACGACATACGACAACCATTGGTGACCCTGAGTTTGTATGAATAACGACAGGTAAATGTCATAGCAGGCACATCGGAGCGACAATTACACGACAAACGACAACCATTGGTACCCCTGAATTTGTATGAATAACGACAGGTAAATGTCATAGACACATCGGAGCGACAATTACACGACATACGACAACCATTGGTGACCCTGAGTTTGTATGAATAACGACAGGTAAATGTCATAGCAGACACATCGGAGCGACAATTACACGACAAACGACAACCATTGGTACCCCTGAATTTGTATGAATAACGACAGGTAAATGTCATAGACACATTGGAGCAACAATTACACGACAAACGACAACCATTGGTACGCACGTACATTCACGAACACCAATATCAGCCAATATGTATACAGTATACACATAGCACATATTTATGTATATGTCGCAGGTTTTTCATAAAATTAGGTTTTTGATAAACCTAAGTTTTTGATCAAAAACCTAATCTATACTAATATTATAAAGAGGTAACATTTGTTTGTAAGTTTGTAAGTTTGTATGTTGGGGGTAATCTCCGGAAGTAATGAACGGATTTCAAAAATTCTTTCACCATTAGAAAGCTACATTCACCCTGAGTGACATAGGCTATATTTTATCCCCGTACTCCCACGGGAACGGGAACTACGCGGGTGAAACCGCGGGACGTCCGCTAGTTAGGAATAATTAGCATAGGAAGATGACAAATTTTAAACTCAATTTCATCTTAAACCTGTAACAATCCAGACTAGTTCAGACTTTTGATCAAAAACCTGAACTAGTTTGGATTTATGATAAAGTTCTTGTCAAAATCACGGATTTGCTTCGTTTTATGACAAACTAGCTGACGTCCCGCGTGCCGGGTTTCACCCGCGTAGTTCCTGTTCCCGTGGGAGTACGGGAATAAAATATAGCCTATAGCACTCACAAATAATTTAGCTTTCTACCAGTGAAACAATTTTTAAAATTGGTTCATTACTTCCGGAGATTACCCCCTACATACAAACTTACAAACAAATGTTACCTCTTTATAATATTAGTAACATCATCACCATCATCATCTAACATCTATCACCTAAAATATCAATTGATCACCAAATTTAGTAAATTGAACACCAAATTTTAATGAGGTGGTTGATGACAAACTAGTTTTGCGCCAACTTGGGGCACCCCGACACGGATAGATTAGGTTAGAAGCGAAGCGTGGCGAGCGAAGCGAGCGAATATGCCCCGCCATACCCTTCGTGGTTATTTTTTTATAAACCATTCAGAAGTAGGAGCCCCGATCGTGGGGCCCGTTCGACCGGTTCTCCCTCGACTCGGATGCAAGAGCATAACAGTTCAATTTCTGGTGGTCATAAATACATTTTTGGTTCTTATTTTACGATAAAAATGGGGATTAAGTTTTGTGATCATTTACTAATTTTGGCAATCAAAAGTGATTTTTTTGCCGTTACATTTTGCTAAATCTGGTGGTTCGTTAATTGTATGCCATTATGAAGTCCCTGAGTCCCTGTCAACGGAAATGTATATCAGATTGATCATAAACCCAAACCAATTCAGGTTTTTGATCAAAAATCTGGATTGTTACAGGTTTGTGATAAATTGAGTTTAAAATTTGTCATCTTCCGGTTTTTGATCAAAAACCTAATTTTATGAAAAACCTGCGACATAATATATACACTTTTAAAAGTGATTTTGTATGTGTATGTATTTACTAGCTGTTGCTGACCTTTGTCCGATCTCGATTATTTGAAATATTATTTCCTTATTTGAATCGATTTTGTTAACAATTTCGAGGGTTTTATTTTCTTTGCACGGAACCCCAATCTTTTTTTTTTAAGTAAGTTAATGACATCAGCTATCTGCCATTGAAAGATCCGTCAAAATTGGTCCAGCCGTTTCGGAGTTTAGCCGCAACAAACTGACAGATAAAAATGTTTTTTTTTATAAGTACCGATATACTTTTATACGCATTCACATTCAGTAAACGATCCCCTATTATGAAATACCTAGCTCAAAGAAGAAATCGTTATTTTACGAGAAAACCGCTTTTGAACTTAGGTGTAAATAGTTTCCATTTACATAATTTCAAAAACGTTTTCCTCGGTGCTCGTTGTCAATGACACACGTTTTTCAACAGTTACTCTGTTCGACCGTCCACTGCACAATAGTAGATTGTATCATAAGGGAGCAAAATAATATTTTTACGGCGAGGGCGCTTTTTTGAATCCAGAGCGAAGTGAGGGATTCTAGAGTAGAATCCCGAGCGTAGCGAGGGATTCTTTAATAGAATCCTGAACGTAGCGAGGGATTCAAAGTACGTCGCCCGAGCCAAAAATATATTTTGCGCCCGAGTGATACTCTCTACTTTTCATCACCCACTATGAGAAAATAAAAGTCGCCTAATAATTTTAACCGACTTACCGATTTTAACCGAAGAGGAGGTAATTCGACTGTTTTTTTATGTATTTACACCGATTACGCTGATATTTATGAGCCGATTGACGTGATTATTCTTTAGTTTGATGCGGAATAGTTGCCATTTGGTCCTATAAAAATGTAACATAGTTTGGCCCAGTAGTTTTCATTTTATGAACATTTTTACTTCAGTCGTGTGGTCTAATTTCAACATCTAAAATAAATGCATAACTAATATTTGGATAGGATATTACAACTAAAAATGGAAAAATAAAAAAACTTTTTTGCAAAAAATAAAACCGACTTCACAAAACACAAAAACGTTAAAAATAACTTTAGCTTCAGAAGTCGGTGACAAAAACAAACTAAATGAATCAAACAAAGGTCACCGACTTCTGAAGATCTAAAGTTATTTTTCACTTTATTGTGTTTTTTATTCACTGTCACTTGAAGAACTCATTTTTCAAAACAAAACCATGAATTTCTAACAATTCATGAAAATTGACGAAAACGCGGTCTGTAGTTCGCGCGTTTTTAATTTGATTTCTTTTTTTTATTCAGTCAGCGCGGCGGCCGGCGGCGCGACTGGGCCGTCGTACCAGCCAGTCTTTATTCAAACAATATTTGCGTTCGATTTCTTTCGGCGCTGAACACTAAGATGTTCCAAATTCAAAAAGTGCGCCGCAATTATCTTTGCGGCGCACTTTTTGAATTTGGAACATCTATAAAGAGGATTAAAAACTCATTGATTACTGCCCGCTAAAAGTTTCTTATAGAAAACACCACCTTTGGGTGCACTTAAAGGCGAACCAAGTCGTCCTTTTCGAATAGATGGGATGAAAATTACATTCAGAGGTTGACACGGTTTATTTGTTTGCAAACATTTAGCATTTACATATTAGCATTTGTTTCCTGCGTAGCGTGGCTGGGTGGTCGCTTCATTAGCATACAAAGCAAAGCTAATTAAACATGCGTAGCTTAACCGTGACGGCGGCCATTTTAGGCCCCCTTGCCTAAAATGGCAGCTTCAAGATGAACGCAGACCAGGACGGCATGGCAAGTGATTTAAATTTTTGCCAATGGACATTCTAAAAATAAATACGACCGTGGCGCGTCTTTCAATACAAATACCTTTCGATGCCACGGCATCATCATCATCATCATGAGCCTATTAATGTTCCCACTGCTGGGACACAGACCTCCTTTCTATGAGAGGGAATGGGCTGTAATCCACCACGCGGGCCCAGTGCGGATTGGTAGATGTCACATGTCTTCGAATTTTTTGGTTCTAGGACATGGCTGTTTCCTCACGATGTTTTCCTTCACCGTTTTGAGAGCAGTGGTGATGAAATAAAAAGTAATGCGCCTGTCTGGGTTCGAATCCACGACTTACTGTTCGTAAGTCGGGGCCGCCACTACTGGGCCACCGCTGCTCAACGCCACATGCCAATGCAATGCAATATTTTTGCAACGGCATGCCACGGCATAATTTTAAAGCATAGCAATTTATGTGACATAAACACTTAATCAATCAAACAAAGGTCAAGCTTCAGAAGTCGGTGACCTTTGTTTGATTGATTTAGTGTTTATGTCACCGACTTCTGAAGCTTGACCTTTGTTTGATTGATTTGGTGTTTTTGTCACCGGCTTCTGAAGCTTAAGTTATTTTTCACTTTTTGTTTTGATTTAAAAGAGTGTTCATGGAGTATCTTGCCCGTTCTTCTCCATAGAGATCTACGCTAGGGAATGGGCAACTACAGTACTTTCTCAAGTTATTATGCCTTGTGACTGTGACTGTAGTTTTGCTTTTTATTGTCTTTTTGACATTCAAAAGTGCCCTAATGGTCTAATTGATATAAATGCTTTGAGTTGAGTTTGCACGTTCGCGGGACGCTCGTAAAACGCGCAAGCTACAATCACTCAACACACTCATCACCACTCATCACTCTCTAACTGAGTGTTTTAATTTTAGATATTGCATGCATTAATACTTTTGTACGCCCTAGAGGCAAAACATAGCGCCCTCAATGTATTAGCAAATAAGAACTTATAATGTACCTACCTATGTTTTACAATAAATAAAGGAATCTGAATCTGAAAGAAGCCTAAGGCCTAGGTTTGGACAATCTCGTTACTGTAAGTATACTAATAACATTATCAATTGTCGATGAAACGATTGTCGACGATAAGATTGTATTAACTAACGAATTTGCGAAATAAACCGTCTACGTCCACTTTTTGGGTGTGGCCGGGTTTTTTTTGGAGGAAAAGCTCGTCATATTATTCCTAACCGATACAACTCCACCCTTGACACAATCGAGGAGTTCCGGGGGTCTAAAATGGTCTAAAATTTAAAATTCTTAAAATGGACTTTATGCTCATAAACGTAAAGTCCATTTTAAGAATTTAAATTTTTAACGTGATTCATACTAAGATTCTGCGTGGATTCTGCTTAAGCGGCCATTTTAGGCCCGCTTGAGACACGATTCACTGTCTTGGATCCCGCAACAAAATGAATCAGAAAGAGCAACGGAGAAAATTTAATTTCTAGGGTTCCGTACAAAAAATTTAAAAAAAAACGGAACCCTTCTAGGATCACTCGAGTCGTGCGTCTGTCTGTCGCAGCCAATTTGCTCCGAATCTACTGAACCAAATCAGGTGAAATTTGGTAGGATGGTGTAATCCTATGACCCAAACAAAGATGTGCTAAGTAAATAAATATATATTTTTTTTAAATAAGGGTCGTTTTCGGGAGACAAATTAGGAAATTAAAAAAAAGTTTTCAAACCTTACTGTGTCATATATCAAATGAAAGGGGTATTTATGAGGATCTCAAAGGAGACAGTTTTTTTTAGGCCCTCTTCGATGTTGCGTATATTCATATTACTTACACCAAAAAAAAGTAACCATTTTATCATAGTAATAAACGAAAGATTACATAGAAACGAAACCGGAATCTTAAAATCATAACAAATAAGTTGTATTATGATATTTTTTTGCGAGTCAAATCATTCATGTTGTGGTCAATGCCATTTGACACAAAATACTTACGTAAATACGCTTTTTCGTTTATAAAAAAAAAAGTACGGTATCCATTGGTAATAATAATATCTGCTTTAATTAAAATAGAATATAATATAAAAAGAAATAATATTAAACTGTGAGCTTTATAATGCTATTTTAGAGGTTTCCGCTAAAATCTTTGAGATGGTGTAGAAAATCATCATGGCACGGAACGTTGTAAATCCGTCTTTTTGGTGGTTGACAGACAACTTCATTTGACATTTACTCTTTCCGTTTATTTCGATTTTTGTGAAAGTGTTTCTGCGATTTTTTCGCATACAATAAAAATTATTTTATGAAAATGGCATCTGCTGGTCGTTGTGTCAATTGTGCAGTAAGATTTCAACGCAATGTGCGAATGTAATTACTTTCAGAGACTGCTACAGACGTGTTATTGTTATAGTTTATTGTTAGATTCACGTTTTGATTTTCGAATTTCTCATCATTCCGGTTAGACATGGCTTAGCTAATATTACCACTGTAATCTAGAGATTTTAAGGAAGAAATCTATATACGTTTCATTAATAACTGCTACAATTTATGTGGGTGGCCTGTTCTCCAAACAAAAAAAATTGTCTCCTTTATTTTTGTTATTATTGTAAAATAAATAGTTTTGATTTTATTCATGGAAGAAGACGAAAATTGACTACTCCCCCAGATCTCAAAAACTACGGAGCCTAAAATTTTGAAAAAAAAAAACATACAAAATATAGGTCATTGCTTGTAGAATACAGGAAAACCTATAAAAATTCTATCTATTGAAAATAAAGTGGTAAATTCAATATAATACTTTGGCATTGTATGAAAACCCTCTCCACGCGAGTTCAACTCTCACATGGCCAGTTTTTAAAGATAATTGCCACTTTCGCGAAAAAAATGATATACTATACTAACCAAATTCACAGGGCACTTCTAAAAATTCAGCAACTTCAGGGGGCTCAATACTGACACACTTCTCGTATGCCCTCAAATAGTGACAGAGATGCAAGAAGTCCATTTTTACCACTTCACTGACTAGTTATCACTCGATAATACACAGTTTCTGTTAATTTCACTTATTATATCACTTAGTTCACTATACGTCTTATATCCTGTGCTTTAATGTGATATACCTATATATAGTTTTCTTAGAAATGTAAGGTTTATTTGTCCCTATATTGTTCATCTACACTAATAATCTATACTAATATTATAAAGAGGTAACATTTGTTTGTAAGTTTGTATGTTTGTAAGTTTGTATGTAGGGGGTAATCTCCGGAAGTAATGAACCAATTTTAAAAATTGTTGCACTGGTAGAAAGCAACATTATTCCTGAGTGCTATATGCTATATTTTATTCCCGTACTCCCACGGGAACGGGAACTACGCGGGTGAAACCGCGGGACGTCAGCTAATAATATTATAAAGAGGACACATTTGTATTTTTGTGTGTGTATGTTCAGAAGATAATTTTGGGCAATATTGTGAGTTTGTAACAGTGAGCAATTTAAATAATAATCACTTACACAATCATTATTGTTGCAGTAAACTAAGATTGTAGGAACAAAAACCGGCCAAGTGCGAGTCGGACTCGCGCACGAAGGGTTCCGTACCATTATCTATACATTAGACAAAACGGCAAAAAAATCACGTTTATTGTATGGGAGACCCCTTTTTTTTTTTTTTTTTTCGGATTGGAAATCATCAAATAACTCCTCCCGCTCTGGGCGGAGCAGGAGGGAGTGTCAGACTTTTACTGACTAAAACCCATCCATGTTCCTTCATCGCCCTTTGTGTTCCGGGGCCACGGTATCTCTTTCGAATAGTCCCGCAACCCCGGCAGGCATCGGTCCTTACGGACCCCTCCCTTTTTGCTGACTCTCTTTGAGGCGCGCGTGGAACACGAACGCGCCGTCGACACGGCCTGTCGTCATGAGACGGACGGACGGCGAGCTAGCCCATAGCCCACCGTCCACAGGCCCGCGCCTACGGTGGCCGGGGGCCACGTGGTGGTGGCCCCCGACGCCCGGGGCGTCTCCCGCGGCGGCCGGGACGTTGAGAGGTTCGCTCCCTCTCACGTTCCGCCACCTCCTTCTCTAGCATTACTGCTTCGCAGAAGGAGGTGACGGCGTCCCATTCCGTCTCGCTCCGGACCATGGCTTGCACCAGGGCCGGACGCGAGAGGTCGCCGCCGCCGATCGCCGCTTCGAGGACACGGCGGTGCTCCGCCCACGCGGGGCACACCTCCACCGTGTGTTCCACCGTGTCCTCCGGTCGATCCTCACAATGGAAGCACCCGGGCGTTTCCTCCCGCCCGATTCGGTGCAGGAACCTCCCGAACACTCCGTGTCCGGTGAGGACCTGCGTCAGGCGGAAGGTGAGGACGCCGTGGCGTCTCTCAAGCCACTCCTCAAAGAGGGGACTTATCGCCACTATTGTGGCGTGCCCTGCACGGAGTTGCGACAGTCGCTCTCTCCATGTCGCCATGAGATCCCGCCGGAAGTCTGTCCGCTGAGCGACAATTTGTCGTGGCAGCGGAGTTTCCCCCCGGCGTAGCGCCTCCGCGCGCCATTCATGTAGGCGCGCGAGGACTATCGCCTCTAGATCCCATGGCGGCAATCCGGCAAGGAGGCTCGCCGCCTCGCGGGAGATCGTACGGTACCCCCGGGCCAGCCTTACGGCTACTACCTTTTGGGGCGCGTTCAAATAGTGGGCGGCTCGCAGCCTCAATGAACGCGCCCACACCGGGGCCCCGTAAAGGGCCATTGACCGCACGACTCCCGCGTAGAGCCTCCGGCAGGAGGCGTTCGGCCCCCCCAGATTGGGCAGGAGCCGCCTGAAGGCAGCCCCAGTCCGTTCCAGTTTGGGGGCCAAACGTCGGAAATGTTCTACGAAGTTCCACCGGCTGTCAAGGACAAGTCCCAAGTACTTCAGCGTCGACTCAACGCCGATGGATACCCCTCCTACCGTCAGTGAGGATCCCGGAGGTGGCGCATTCCGAGGCCCATGAAAGCACATGGCCTCGGACTTGTGCAATGCCTCCTCGAGACCCAATTGCCGGATCCTCTCAACGACTATCGCCCGCGTGTCATCACTTCGGCCGCCGCCTCGTGCGACCCCCCCTGTGCTAGCACCAGCGTGTCGTCTGCGTAGCAAACCACGCTGACACCGCTAGGGAGGTCGGCGCGCAGCACCCAGTCGTACCCGATGTTCCACAAGGACGGCCCTAGGACCGATCCCTGCGGAACACCGCACGACATCTCTCGCCGGTTCCATTCTCCGCTGCGACCAGGGTAAATGACTGCCCTGTCCGTCAGGTAGTCCCCGACCACTCGACGGAGGTAGGTCGGCACCCGGTGATACCGGAGTGCCTATGGGAGCCCCCCTTAAATATTAATTTTATTCTGTTTTTAGTATTTGTTGTTATAGCGGCAACAGAAATACATCATCTGTGAAAATTTCAACTGTCTAGCTGTCACGGTTCATGAAATACAGCCTGGTGACAGACAGACGGACAGACAGACGGACAGACAGCGAAGTCTTAGTAATAGGGTTCCGTTTTTACCCTTTGGGTACGGAACCCTAATAAAAAACACTCTGATACGACATCACTGATTGTTTTAGTCCAGCACTTTTCTGAATTACCAAGAAAAACGAATTTCATTCCATTTCAACTTTATTTCATTCTTCATCGAGTATGAAACAGTATTTTCTGTGTTATTGCCGGCAATATAAGTGAAACTTTGTTGAATTTCACTAAAAATCCCAGGCAAACACAACATAACAGAATTAGACTCAAAATAAAAATATTTTCTTTAAATTTTCCAATCGGAAAACTAACTTTTCACATAACAATATTCTTTTCTTCCGAAACTCGCGTTAGTAAACAAAGATTTAACATTACGTATAAGTATGTATGCTATCGCGACGCCGGCTAGCCCATTACTGGGGCGAATCGATAACAAAGCTTATCGCTTCCTTGGTAACAATGTAATCTCGCATAATTTCAAACTTCTCATACAACCGTTTAAGGCCCGGTCACACCGGATGCGTTGCGTGACGTGACGCGTGCACGCATCAGTTGTAATGTATGAAACTGTAAGAAAGATGCCAGACCAGATGCGTGACGTGTGCACGCGCGTCACTCAGGCACGACGAGCCGCATCTACTGACAAACCGAGTCCGCGCGCGTGTGTAGAGGAATGGCAACGACGCACACGCGCCTGCAGTGATGACGTTGTATTATATGGCGCTCCCTGTTAGATGTCAGACCGGGCACGCACGCACACGCAACGGTCATTGCTGCACGTACGCACGCATGGCAGGTTGTATTTATTTACAAACACAATATAGTTTACGAGTGTTTTTTTTCGCAATGGAGACAATTTTATAGGAAAAACTCATAGAATTATGATATTCACTGCGTTCCTCTCTTCTATTGCGTTCCTCTTTTCTATTATTAATATCATGGACTCAAAGTCTTTTTGTAGCAGCAGAAGATTCTTGGCATAGTAGCAACAATAACGCTTCTTTATCAGAAGAACTGCTGTTGTCTAAAATCTTTTCGCCAAATGCTCTCAACTGCTCTCAGCTGCTGACAATGTGGCTCGTACGCGCGTGTTGCAGTAACCTGCGTGACGTGATGCGTGCGCGCGTGACGTGTGCTGCACCGCTCTTGGCCGGTGTGACAGGGCTCATACGCGCGTGCGAACGTCACGTCGCACGTCACGTCACGCGACGCATCCGGTGTGACCGGGCCTTTATACACAATTATGTTGGCGAATAAACTCGCGAAGATTACAAAATTTCCGAGGGGTAAAAACACAAGTATGTAACTGAAAAGGAAATGATTATGGCCGGCTTAGTTTTAAAATCTGATTCGCCATTTCGCTTGCCGCGCCAAAAATGTTCAGGCTTGTATTTCGGTGACACGGAGTTTTCAATAGTTATTGTCTCGTTCACTCTTACTGTCCAGTGTCCAACATTATCTATCATTTCATGCGGGATGTCAGACATCGCTCACCTGAGTGTAGACACGTTTTCCCGCGTCCCAACTACGGTTAGGGGGCCCATCTATGACTCTAAGGGCCAAGTTCACCGAAAAGATAACAGTCTGATTATCTAAAAACAGCTGTTTAAAACACTTTTTCATGTCCTGAATTGTGTTTTAAACAGCTGTTTTTAGATAATCAGACTTATCTTTTCGGTGAACTTGGCCCTAATCTATACAATAATCTAAACAAGAGTTTAGCACATCTACACTAATATTATAAAGAGGAAAGATATGTATTTTAGTGTGTGTATGTTTGTAATGAATGAACTCAAAAAGTACTGCGCCGATTTTAAAAATTCTTTCACCATTCTGACTCTATTTGTGGTGGTTCAAACTTCGTTTGAATTACTGTTAGAATAACGTTCTCTAATCAGGTTGCACTACAAAGTGCTTGTTACGTCAGTCACTGCGGGCCGAATAGTCCGAAATGAGTGGTTTTTAATATTAACGAATCAAATTTTCGTCTTTTGGAAAAAATAAAAAAAAACATAAGACCTGCTTTATAGTTAGTTCAGTTAGTATGCAAAGTTTCATGATCTAATTTGAAGTACTTTTGGAATACCAGCGGTTTATTGTTCGATTTGGAGGTAAGTTTGGAATTTTTTTCTATCGAGAAAAGTTTATGAAATCGTGTTTTCGCCAAACATAGGACTTAACATTAATCCTCAACTTTACCATATATTTATTTCAAAATTAATGCTTACGTATTTTAGGCGTAACGGAGGATCATGCTAAGCCATTTGAGGGATTTATAGCCCTTAAATAAAACGAGTTAATCCTAGGACAGATTCTGCATGACACTCAATGTCACAACACATCTTCTCATAGTCATGTCATGTCATGTTTTGATTATGTATTGAAATTAACTTATTTTATTTTTTAATTTTGACATTTTATATTTTATTTGACAAAAAAAATATTAATTGTCTTCATTTAAATTTAATTTTGTCCAGCTATAATAATAGTATTGTGTGGTGTGTATTTGTCTCTGATTATTTGATTTCTAAGTGGCATTATCTTGAGTGTGTTTTATTAACTAAGTTATGGATTGTTGTGTCTGATAAAAAAAATATATATATATTTATATATAAATAAATTATATTTATTTTTTTATAGTCAATAGGCTGACTACATGGTAAGAGAATAAAAAATCTCATAGCCGTCTTTAACTATGCCTATTTTAAGATTGGCAACATAATATACAGGCAAACTCTTTGGAGTTTATTTTGAATATTAAATCAATGTTCTATGTGCTTATTTATTAGTGTTGTCTTGAACACGTGCATAATCTGTGAATAGTATACATATTATACAGGGTGAATTTTTCAAGTCAGCGTGGATGTCCAAATCCGAAACTGTGAGAAATAGCGAAAAATACTCAAAGTACGACTTTTGTACGACGTTACGTTGATTACTACTAACTATTCACATACTGTTACGAATTTTATCAAAAACTAGCTGACCCGCGCAACTTCGCCTGCGTCACATAATATGGCTTATAACATGTCATTTTGTGCAAATTATGAACAAAAACCTTTTAAAATCAATATTGCTTACCTCCCATAACATACGGCGTGATAATATGTTGCCTAAATCCTTCCTTGGTTTACAAAGAACATTTTTGCTGAATTTCAATACAATCTATCCAGTAGTTTTTGGCGTAAAGCCGTACCATAAACACAGACAAACAGAAAAAAATCTAAAAAGTCACTTTTTGTCATCAGTTACGTTTTTCTAACAAAAGCCACTTATTTTTTATCGAAAATTCGAATTTGGTCATTTGAAAAAATCACCATGTATACTAGCCATACCTACTCTGTAGCATTGCACAACTGTAGTGGCCAGCATTACCACAAACTCTCCACTGCACTAGATAAGAAAACTGATTAAGATTTATAAAGTATGGATTTATGGGTGTATATAATAATTACATTTGTAATTAAATACATATTGATTAATTGATAGAATAATGACAATGATTGGTTAAGTTACTATACGTACTATCGAGGACACTCCCGCCTGACCACCACTAAGCTCATTTTTGCTTGCACTCGCAACATAAAAACGGTCTCTAGCCCCGCCCCGTTGACTTTGTGTACAAAAAATGAATGAAAAGATACCGAATCGACCGAGCGCACTGACGGCGCACGCCAAACGAGAGTTATTGTTACTTTGCTGTTAAGTTGACGCTTTCCTAATAGGCCCAAACTTTAAGGGGGCGTAGCTCAGCGCCTCCGCATGATTTAAGCGAAAAAAAATTAAAATGGTCAGGCGGAAAAGACCCCGATAGTACATAGCAGAGATGTTTAACAATTGGAAAAGTTAACTTTACCGGTTTTAAAGCGCGCCTTTGCCTTTTACCAAGCCTTCTAAGAAAATACTTGAATTCTGTTACTCACTTTGAACTCCAATAAGCATCTTCTCAATCCCCGACTTGTAACACTCGAAGGCTCGCTGATAATCTTCCATATCTTCGCACCGCGCCGCCAAATTCAGCATATACCCCGCTTCGAACACATAACTATCCTCCGTCTTTGTCTTACACTCCGCGTTAGATAGAGAGAGAACACTTTTACTGTACAACGACACCCGCGAACTACTCCGACGAGAGTCGACCTCGCACGAAGTCGACGAACAAACATTAGAATTTAAAGACACTGTATCCGATTCCACCTTCTTGCGCATAGTGTGGTAATCATCGAACTTTGACGTTGACGGCGCATCGAAGTTTATTAGATCTGGCAACACTGATTTTGTTTTGACACTAGGCCTTTTGTCCACTGTGAGTTTGTTGAGTTCGTCGTAGAGGTCGCTGTCTATGCTTTCTATGGAGTTTATGGATTCGAAGCTGTCGGCGGGTGAGGGCTTTTTGGGTGATTGTCGTATTTCGACTTCGGCGGCTTCATAGATGGGTATTTGTGAGATGAAGTCGGCCTCGTCTCGACTCGTGAGGGAAGTGTGCGTCGACTCGGTGGCGGCGCGTGCTGAAATCGTATGGTTTGTGATTAGGTGCGTTACGTGCAAAATTAAAAATAACGCTAATGATAATATTAGTGAGTTATTATGAACAATAGTCAATTACACTTTTTAGGACCTAAGACTTTATAGGTAATTAGCTGACTCACAGTAATTAAGTTGAATCTTTAAACTTAATTAAGGATTAATTACTAGTCATTTAGATGACATTAAAAACTAATCAACTAACGATTTATGACGAATGATTGACCATTTAAATGACCTGTATGATTACAAGACCGTACATTTTGTCTAGGCTAGCATGATTTTATGTGAAAACAATAATACAATCAACACATTTGTTTTGTAGATTATAGAACCCATATCATAACAGACTATTTATAGAACTTTGACCGTGATCGCTGGGTGCCTAAGTATTATTCTAAAACACCAAAGGATTTGCTAATATATTGTCAAAAGTTGAAATGTCTCATTTGCTTGTAACATCGCCGATTCAAAACCACTTTACATCGAAAATCGCAATGGAATTTCGCCTGCGCGTATTTTGTTGCAATCTTATTACAATGATATAAAAATCAAATAACGCATATTCGTGATTTGTTACGAGTTTAATAACAATAGTTTTTCCCGGCAAGCTTCGATCAATGATAGTACTATTATTGATCGCATTATTCGGTGAAGTCGCACGCATCTCCGGGTGCATCCGTGCGACGTGGCCAGCCCACACACTTTAGTTTGGCTACAACAACTCCAATATCAGCTATTTGATGTATGATCACGCATTTTGGCAGAAACCACAGAACATCACCTGGTTCCTTACATACTTCTTTCGCCTCGTCCACGTTCATAAATCTTGTCATACATACAGGGCCGTCTTTACCGAGTGTGCAGGGTGTGCGTTGCACACGGGCGCACGCAGCGGTCCTAGGGCGCGCGCGTTGGCCGGCCGCGGCACTTTCAAAGACCAACGTAAAAAGAGCTCCACTTTGCATACATTTTGTATAGCATCTGGAGCTCTTCTTATATTTGTAGATTAAAGCAAAGCAAGGCATTTTAACATGGGTACGTTTTGGCTTGTTAGGGTAAACACCAGAACACCCTGTATCATTCTAAACACAGACAACGACAGATCATGGTATCCAAAACCGACAAATGTCTTCTTCAAATTTAATCTCCAAACAATAGAGTACCTAAGTATTATTATCCATTGGGGAAATTTGTCAGTTTGTAGTAACTCGATGTGCTGTTACTTGTACTTTGTACCCATTCCATTATGACCGTGCACTTACTAGGGGGCGCAAGGGTGGCTAGGGTAATGTGCACACGGGCGCTACATGGGCTAGAGACGGTTCTGCATACATACGTGAACTTACTGAAGAACATCACCAATAAGTGCAGTGTCTATGTCCTTTTAGTCTAGGGCATGTCCTACCAGCGGCGTTACTACTGACATCTGCCATAATATAAGCATAGTATTTTTACCCACGTCGGAACGGAGACAGTATATAGATGTTATTGTTTGTTTGTGCAAATCCATGTTGCCATTTTTCTCCAAAACTACTAATCTGATTTTGATGCAGTTTTCAGTTATGGGTTCGGGTTTGATTGGTGTATGTTTTTAGATAGGTGTTACGTTACGGTGACAACTCACCAGGGGGCGCTGCAGCAAACATTGTTTGTGCAATTCCATGTTGCCATTTTTCTCCAAAACTACTAGTCCGACTTTGATGCAGATTTTATCAAAACTACTAGTACAATTTTGATGCAGATTTTATACATCAACACTAATATAATGAAGAGGTAAATAAAGTTTTGCAAGAGGAGAAAGAATAGTACAATAGTAGTAGTTTATTGCAGTGTCTTAAGGGAAATATATTTCATCGCTGACGTAGTCGCGTTAAAGCTAGTCCGTCCTAAAAATATTAAAAATGCGAAAGTTTGTGAGTATGGATGTTTGTTACTCTTTCACGCAAAATCTACCGAACGGATTTGGATGAAATTTGGCACGTAGATAGTTTATAACCTGGATTAAAACATAGTATACTTTTTATACCGGTAGTAAGATCCCATGGGACAATTATCAATACTTCACGCGGGCGAACCCGCTGGCAGAAGCTAATCTATACTAAACTAATCTATACTAATATTATAAAGAGGAAAGATTTGTATTTTATATTATTGTATGTAACGAATACATTTAAAAACAACTAGACCGATTTTAAAAATTCTTTCAGTAATGGATAGCAACATTATCAGCGAGTAACATAGGCTATATTTTATCCCCGTACTCCCACGGGAATGGGACCTACGCGGGTGAAACCACGTGACGTTCGCTAGTCCATACATGCATATAATAAAAGAGTAACGAAAGAAAAACTGTACATTGAGCATTTTCAAGAAAAAATAAGTGGCTTTTGTTAGAAAAACGTAGGTGATGACAAAAAGTGACTTCATATAGTACATTACGATATTAGTGCGTTAAGATGGTTATAATATGCGAGGCGGAATTTCAGCCCGAGCCGAAGGCGAGGGCGTAATTGAGTCAAGCATGTTATAACCAATACGCACGTATATCGTACGATTCGTACGATATACGCACGTATATCGTACGATTCGTACGACGTTTTTTAACACATTTGCGAGGAAACAGAAAAAAAAAACATTTCACAATACAAGTACAAAGATAAGAAAATTTGAGAAAAATGGCGCGAGGATTATTTTCTGCCGTGGCTGCGTGAAAATGTTGGCAAAGACGCTAGAGCATGCAGCCAAGTTTTTAAATTACCGAATAAACTGTTTTTTTTTTTTAATTTTAAATAAACTCAATCTATGAATGCACACTGTTGCTTTCCCGCCATTTTAACAGCGCGCTAGCGCTGCCTACTGACTGGCGCCGCGCGGCGATTAGTTCGAAATTTGAATAGCAACAGCGCGCTGCTCACTAGCTGGAGTCGATCAGTTCCATATTTGAAATGGCAAATAATACTGTTATGGAATTTGTATGGACTATGGACTATAACTTAACTATTTGCTTTGGTAACACACGCGTTTTTTATGACCCGCTTTACATATTTAAAACCGGTGGAATTACATCAGCTTTACGAGCAAGGGTGTTAAAAAATAATTTTTGTCTGTTTGTATGGTACGGCTTCACGCCAAAACTACTGGATAGATTGAATTGAAATTCAGCAAAAATGTTCTTTGTGAAGCAAGGAAGTCTTAAGGCTACATACTATTACGCCGTATGTTATGGGAGGTAAGCAGTATTGATTTTAAACGGTTTTTGTTCGTAATTGAATGCACAAAATAATTGAATGCACGAAATGACATGTTATAAGCTATATTATGTGACGCAGACGAAGTTGCGCGGGTCAGCTAGTTAATAATAATTCGTTACCCGTTCGTGCGGGACTGGTCGCGTCGTCGTCATCAGTCTGGTACTCCAGGGGCGGCGTCTCCTCTATGGGCAGGTGGAGGGAGGACCTGATGGCGTTGATCACGCCGCCTGGCTGGGGTTCCGGTTCAGGGTAGCCGGTCTGCAAGGGTTAAGGTGGAAGCGTCAGGGTAGCCCGCGAAATTCAAATTTTCTTACGTTTTTTGCAATTTGCAGGCCAGTGCTAGGTTGTATGTTGATTAAAATACAGGGTGTAAAAGACCTCATCACGAAGCCATCAACCAAGCATTCTGTACATCAAACTAAGTAACTTTACGCTAAAATTATTGCTGGGAAACTACTTTTTTTTTGGGGTGAAAAACATGTTTTGTGGTAGAACTCAATGTAACGCACTCAAAACAGTTTAAAGTAAAAATCTTACATTAAAAACTTGTATTAAAAAAAAACTTGTATTTATAAAAAAAAAATTGTATTTTAAAAAAAAATTGTGGAACTTTGACCCTCAATATCTCCGTAACTAGAAGGTTCCCAGGTATGGTGTAGAACAAAAAAAATATCGCAATGACGGGGAGAATAAGTGCCTTTCGTTTTCGTTAAGAGGTGTTTTACACCCGTTATTGTTTTGACATTTATGAATTTGGAGGGTTGTATTGATGATTTTGATGATTATAATAGGGTAGATGACACCATAAAACAATAATTCCAAGACACAAATCTCTAAAAAAAACACTTTGGGTCTGAAAACCTGCTTTATTTTCAATTAATTGCCATATTCGATTTTTAGTTGCTTTGAAATCAATAAATAGTTCAGTCATCGAGTTGAATAAACAGTGACGTCACAGCCGTCTATTGCCATATAAAATTTATGAGAGAACCGCGTTTTGACAGCTCTTAAAAAGTATATCAATTGATTGGTGTGTCAACTACATCAAGTCAATGGTCAACTACCCCATTTTGTAACTACATACGTCTTACAGTCGCGAACAATAAAATCAAAAATCAAAATCAAAGCATTTATTTCAAGTAAGCCAGTTACAGGCACTTTTGAATTGTCGAAACAAAGATGAAAATTAAATGTAGCTACAGTCCCAGTCACAAGACATAAAAACTGTGAAAGTACTGTAGTTGCCCATTCCCTAGCGTAGATCTCTATGGAGAAGAACGGGCAAGAAACTCCATGGACACTCTTTTAAATCAGAATATGGTTACAAAATCTTGGTTACATCATTCACGTTGAGATGGTATATTATGTGAGAACAATGTAGCAAGATGTGCACGGTAGAAGTGTCCACAGGAAAAACACACAAACGAAAAATACAATTCAAAATAATTCATTCAAATAAGCCATGGCAACCAAGAGATGACCAGTCACAACTGACAGCGCCCGTTCACGGACATGACGCATGGATCAGCACCATTCAACTCAACCATTTTGAAGGGAACAAAATGATCCGACACATGCGCCACCATCAGCGAGACAATTGAGTGAGCATGACATACTCCAAACCGCCAGGGCACATTCAAGTCAAGAAAAGACGTAGGTTTCCAGTGAATGATAGCTTTCTAGTACATAGTACTCACACAATATGGGCTATGCATTTATATAATACTAAAGAGATTGATTCTATACAATGCAAAGATAGTTGTACAATCTTCAGCAGCTCCAACAATACAATTTAATGCTATCAATTTATGCGCCCCTGTCCATGCGGAGCAGGACCAGCATTGAGCCAAGCATTTTTATCAGCGATATAATCGCCTATACCGATACCTATAACCGCCTATCAAAGACTACAATGTATATAGGGAGAAACAATATTTTAATCAACATACGACCTAGCACTGGCCTGCAAATATCACGAGCGAGAGAATCGCGGCGATATTACGAAAATATCGCCGTGATTCTCTCGCTCATGGAGACGGCCCAAAAGAGTGTTTAGAAAAACGTGGCAAGGACGATAATACCTATCGCCGTGATTCTCTCGCTCGTGGAGACGGCCCAAAAGAGTGTATAGAAAAACGTGGCAAGGACGATATTATCGCCGCGATTCTTTCGCTCGTGGAGACGGCCCAAAAGAGTGTATAGAAAAACGTGGCAAGGACGATATTATCGCCGCGATTCTTTCGCTCGTGGAGACGGCCCAAAAGAGTGTATAGAAAAACGTGGCAAGGACGATATTATCGCCACGATTCTTTCGCTCGTGGAGACGGCCCAAAAGAGTGTTTAGAAAAACGTGGCAAGGACGATAATACCTATCGCCGTGATTCTCTCGCTCGTGGAGACGGCCCAAAAGAGTGTATAGAAAAACGTGGCAAGGACGATATTATCGCCGCGATTCTTTCGCTCGTGGAGACGGCCCAAAAGAGTGTATAGAAAAACGTGGCAAGGACGATATTATCGCCGCGATTCTTTCGCTCGTGGAGACGGCCCAAAAGAGTGTATAGAAAAACGTGGCAAGGACGATATTATCGCCGCGATTCTTTCGCTCGTGGAGACGGCCCAAAAGAGTGTTTAGAAAAACGTGGCAAGGACGATAATATCGCCGCGATTCTCTCGCTCGTGGAGACGGCCCAAAAAAGAGTGTTTAGAAAAACGTAGCAAGGACGAAAATATCGCCGCGATTCTCTCGCTTGTGGAGACGGCCCAAAAGAGAGTGTTTAGAAAAACGTGGCAAAGACGATAATATCGCCGCGATTCTCTCACTCGTGGAGACGGCCCAAAAGAGAGTGTTTAGAAAAACGTGCCAAGGACGATAATATCGCCGCGATTCTCTCGCTCGTGGAGACGGCCCAAAAGAGAGTGTTTAGAAAAACGTGCCAAGGACGATAATATCGCCGCGATTCTCTCGCTCGTGGAGACGGCCCAAAAGAGAGTGTTTAGAAAAACGTGGCAAAGACGATAATATCGCCGCGATTCTCTCGCTCGTGGAGACGGCCCAAAAGAGAGTGTTTAGAAAAACGTGCCAAGGACGATAATATCGCCGCGATTCTCTCGCTCGTGGAGACGGCCCAAAAGAGAGTGTTTAGAAAAACGTGGCAAGGACGATAATATCGCCGCGATTCTCTCGCTCGTGGAGACGGCCTAAAAGAGAGTGTTTAGAGAAACGTGGCAAGGACGATAATATCGCCGCGATTCTCTCGCTCGTGGAGACGGCCCTTAATCTCGTCATCAGTTTACAGTTCCCTGCTGGAAATGCTGTTGCGAAACTTATGTAGCGCACGCAACGAAAGGTCTCAAAAGGAATAAATTGTCTTCTTATTTGCTCCTATTAATAACATAAATAAATAAACCATTCATTTCAGGTAACAAAGACCCATAGATAAATACCTATTGGTCGTAGCGTGAGGTTATATTAGCATTCCTCTATAAATGGGCTATCTAAGTATACAACACTAAAAGATCTTTTACCCGTAGTTTATATTATAGCCTTCGCAAGTTCAACCTGTTACTTGTCGGTTCTTATTTTATTATTTCGAAAATTTGGCTTGCTGATAGAAACTAACCATCGAACATAATTCGTATATGAGAACTAGCCAAGTCAGACCTTAGGCTACAATATATTCTCCTAAGTTATAAGAAAAAATGATATGTTGTTATAAATAAATTTGAGGACTGACCATTGAACTTGGCACCCATTTAGATTTCACTTCTTTTGTCGTTGAAGTCAACAACCAAGGCATATATCATAATATTGAACTTGGCTCTCACATTTATGTTTTTGATGTGTTCAGCTTTATAATATTAGTATAGTTGAGCAAACCTGCAGGAAGTTGACGAAGTCTGTGCTTGTGAAGAGCAGACGATGTTCAGCGATGAACTCCAACAGCGACTTTATAGTTTTAGCTCTCTCACTGATCACCTGGAACATAGCATTCAACTAATGATTTTACATATATTTCCATCCTCAATCTGAGGAGATATCTAATCTGTCTAATTATTTTAAGTTTTTAACTGACGGAGGAGCTCGTGGCTAAATAATAACAGCCGCGCCATTCAAGTCAATTCAATCATTAGGTTAAGCCTAAGTTAGTCTAGGTTAGTCCGTAGATGGGTGACCACCCAGTACATACCGAGTTCCTTCCATGCCCCGGAAAGCACGTCAAGCCGTTGGTTCCGGCTGTGAATTGTAGATCTTTGACAGTCGTCAGGTAGTCAGTGGCCCGAAGAGGGGTATTGTATTACCCAGTACTAACTGGGTTGTGGAGGTCAGATAGGTCAGGGTCACCATGTAAAATACTGGTAGTTAGACTGGAAGCCGACCCCAACATAGTTAGGAAAAGGCTAGGCGGATGATGACTTGACATGTGATTAGAATGCAAATATTCTTATGATGATTAATAATAATTCAACAATTAAAATTTAAGTATACTGACCTCATTCTGAAATCTTTTAAAGAAGCTATATCGAGGCAGTGATGGGAAGGTTCCTCGCAGATGCAGCCCTGCGTGCAGGGAGCGCATGCTCTTGTGCAGCCGCTGCACATCACTGTAGCGCTTCCATACAGACACCACAGTCAGGGCTTCCGGTGACTGTATGGGGAACAGCTGGAATTGTGACACGAGAATTTTAATTTGAAGCATCAAAAATTTCAAAGAGTGCACCCAATCTATCTATCTATTATGGGGTTTAGGTTTCCGCACTTAGTTCTTGAAGTGGACCATTGTGCGTAAGTCATGGTGGCCAATTACTCCAACCAGCCCACTCCAGAAGCAGACCAAACTTCCCGGTCTCTTCAGGGCATCTGCAAGGGATCTTGGTGTTCCCAGGGTCTCCTCGCGAATCTTGGTAATGCCTGTGCACTCAAGGAGCACATGCGCCACCGTTTGAGTGCAGCCAATTAGAGCAACCAGAAATATTGAAATATTCACCCGCGTAGTTCCCGTTCCCGTGGGAGTACGGGGATAAAATATAGCCTATGTTACTCGTGGATAATGTAGCTTTAGAATGGTGAAAGAATTTTTTAAATCGGTTCAGTAGTTTTTGAGCCTATTCATTACAAACAAACAAACAAACAAACAAAGTTTTCCTCTTTATAATATTAGTATAGATAATATATAACCATAAATAATAATAATAATAAAAAAGATCAAGGGCTTGATTCAGAAAGCAGTACTTCTGGACACGGCACATATTGTTAGGAGGTTCCTCTCTCAAGAGCCCTGACCACCGGTTGCTCGGACCCGGTTCCCATTGCTGGTGGGCTACTATTTTTTATATTTTTAAATGTTTTTTTAAAGCGTTTTATATAGAAATATTTAAAAAATTTTAAAATATGTAATATAGGTAATGAATAAAGGAAAATAAAAAAAATATATAATAATAATAATTTTAATTGCTTCAGGGAGGGCAATACACGACCACGAGTGATGCGCTTTGTGAGGCGGGCATTCTCGGGTACTGAAATCAGTCCTCAAGAATACATGTCCCGTGTCACAGAGCGCATCGACTTCCTGAAGCAGAAAGTTTATGCATGGGCGAACCGTATTCGGAGGTATAAGAGGCGGGTTGATCGGTATTCACAGAATCTGGTCGGTACCCGTTTGCCATACTGAGGCTGACTGGATGCGTGATGTTGAGCGAGTGTGTGAACCTATCCCAGAAATGGAGCCAATTTTTGTAACACCTTTAGATGTAGCCAGAGCAGTTCGTCCGTTACCGAATTGGAAATCACCGGGACCGGACGGACTGCACAACTTCTGGCTCAAATGGTTTAGTAGTTCGCACACTTGCCTGGCATCGCAATTCCAGTCATCCTTAGAATCCGGGTCCCTACCGCAGTTTTTAACAACAGGCGTTACCCACCTGCTCCATAAGTCAGGTAGTCCCGCGGAACCCAAAAATTATAGACCGATCACGTGTTTGTCGACGATCTACAAGCTTCTTACATCCATTCTGAGAGTGAAAATTAATACACACATTGACAAAAACTCCATCATGTCAGCCTCTCAGAATGGATGTAAGAATGGGTCCCGCGGTACTAAGGAGCTACTCCTCATCGACATGGCCATTAGCCAACAGGTTCGTCGATCCCACAAAGATCTGTCGACATGTTGGATAGATTATAAGAAGGCCTACGACTCGGTGCCACATACGTGGCTCATGAGGGTGCTGGAGTTGTACAAAATAGATACAACTCTACGCACCTTCCTTGAGTCATGTATGGGGCAATGGAGGACGGTCCTTCGATATCCAGGATGTCGACAGATCCAGGGGAGCGATGATCCTGTATGGATTAAGCGGGGAATATTCCAGGGCGACAGTCTGAGTCCACTTTGGTTCTGTTTAGCCCTGAATCCTCTAAGCACATTGCTTGAGAATTCAGGCTTAGGCTGCCGGTTGAGGAAGGATGGTCAGGTTATATCTCACCTGCTTTACATGGATGATCTGAAACTCTTTGCCCCCAACAAATTGCGACTGATGGAGCTACTGAAGGTAACTGAAACTTTTAGTAACGCCATCAGGATGGAATTTGGTGTGGACAAATGTGCAGTCATGTATGTAAAGCGAGGGGAGATTATGGAATCCGAGGGACTTCAGCTCTCGGACTCCATACAACTTAGATCTCTTTCCTCATCCGAAACCTATAAGTATTTGGGTATGTCGGAAGCGTTAGGCATTAACATAACTGACATGAAGCAATCGTTGAAGGAGCGCTTCTTCAGTCGCCTGAGGAAGGTATTAAATAGCCTTCTTTCAGGCGGGAACAAGGTGCGCGCCTTCAATGGTTGGGTCATGCCGGTTTTAATGTACTCTTTCGGCATACTCAAATGGACTCAGACCGAACTCGACGCCCTGGATAGAAGAGTTCGTACACTGCTGACCGAAAGCCGGATGCATCACCCACGATCATCGGTGATGAGACTGTACATCCCGCGGAAGTGCGGGGGTCAAGGCTTTTTAAACGCGAAGACCCTCCACAACCGTGAGGTGTGCAGTCTCAGAGAATATTTTTTAAAAGCCGAGGTGGGTATGCACCGAGATGTGGTCGCAGTGGACAAGGGACTCACCCCGCTGTCCATGGCTAAAGAGAACTGGCACAAACCTGAGGTACTTACCACCGATGACCGCAAGGAAGTATGGCAAGGCAAAGAGCTTCACGGGCGCTTCTATCGGGCTCTTCATGGGCCCGACGTAGATTTTCTAGCGTCCGTGTCCTGGTTACGTTTCAGCGACCTCTTTGGAGAAACTGAAGGTTTTGTCTGTGCGATTATGGACGAAGTTATGTTGACGAACAACTACCGGAAATATATTATGAAGGACGGGACGGTTGACATGTGTCGGGCATGCCACCTTCCGGGTGAGTCCATCAGACATATTATTTCTGGTTGTTCTCGTCTGGCTAACGGCGAGTACTTGCACAGGCACAACCAAGTAGCCAGGATTATACACCAGCAACTTGCCTTGAAATATAAACTTGTGGAATCTGAGGTACCGTACTACAAGTATGTGCCCGACCCAGTTTTCGAAAATGACCATGTCACGCTGTACTGGGATCGGTCTATCATTACTGACAGGACTATTGTCGCCAATAAACCTGACATAGTGATGATAGACCGATCAGCGCGCCGCGTAATGATAATCGATGTTACTATTCCGCATGACGAGAACCTCGTGAAAGCTGAGAAAGAGAAACAAAAAAAATATCTCAACTTGGCACACGAGGTTCGCGACATGTGGAATATGAACTCGGTTATCATTGTGCCGATTGTCGTGACGGCCAATGGCCTTATAGGCAAGAGCTTCGATGACCATCTATCGAAGCTCTCTTTAGGCGGTTGGATCAAGGGCCTGATTCAGAAGGCAGTACTCCTCGATACGGCTCGCATTGTGAGGAGGTTCCTGTCTCTGCAGCCCTAACCACCGGTGGCTTGGACCCTGCTCCCGACACCGGCGGACCACTATTTTTTATATTTTTGAATGTATTTTTTAATATAATATTTTTTAAGATACATTTAAAAATATGTAAAGTAAGTAGATGAAATGAATAAAGGAAATAATAATTTTAATATAATAATATTTGAATTTTGAAATATTGGTGCAGCCACAAATACAGTATCTGAAAGGAGAGTGTTGACAACCTTCTTGGTATGTTATCTTAGTTGTCTATTTTTGATTTTGTTTCAAGTGATTTTTGTCAGTGGTCTTCCCTTCAACACATTGTATAGAATATTCCTACTTGCTTATTAGATTTTTATTGCCATTACTTGGTTTTATTGCACCACACCTCATAATCCCATACAGTCCATTCCTATCGTCAACATTTTTGGTCCTTCGACGGTTTTATTTCATATACATTTTGTCATTTTCACATCGGTAAGTACCATTTTTAGCATTACGACATGAACACGCGTAGTAAAACCAAAGCCTTGGCAATGTCATCTCATAGTATCGCCCGTGATTCACCTGTAGAACCTTCAACAACCACTCACGAGCCCGTAGCGTCTAGAGTTAGTGCCGGTGACGATGCGAACAGCATGCGCTCTGCGCAGACTAATTCTAGCGCTTCATCCACCACGCTGAAAGCACGCAAGGCCGCCGCGGCAGCCGCGTACAAGCGCCGCCAGTTCGAAAACATGAAGGTGCTACAGCAGCAGCTCGCGGAAGTGGAGGAGGCCGAGTACCGCGCGGAGATTGAACAAATTGAAGCGGAGGTTGAAGGTAAAAGTAGGCGAAGTACTACGAGTCAAAAACGAACGCAAAAATGGGTAAGAAGTATTTCTACAATTCAAGTAAACGAAGGAAATATACCAAAAGAGGTCTCACAGCCTGCTCATTTATCAATGAACCCTCAGGCTGCTGCTCCATTATTAGCAGCATACCTCGATAATCAGGCAGGTTTCGTTCCCCAAGTACCCGGGCTGGCCGCCACGGTGTTGCCACCCTCTTATACGGGCTTGGAGGAACAGCGCCACAATATACCTGTATGTAATAATGAGTTTTCTCCCTTGCTTTTACAAGCAGTCGCAGACACTGCCGCTGCAGCGAAGTCTTTGGCTGTCGCACAGAATAAAACACAAAAAACAAAAATAGAGCTTTTCGCATTTACTGGAAATGCGTCTCAGTGGCTTCAATTTAGAAAACTTTTTGACACTACTAAACTCTCATACACCCCCGCAGAGAATGTTGCGCGCTTACAAAGCGCGCTCCGTGGGGCCGCACGCGAGTCCGTCGCGTCGCTGCTCATCTCTGCAGAGGACCCGGAGGAGATCATGCGCGCCCTCGAGCGAAGCTTTGCGTGCCCTGAGATGATTGTCTTCGGTGAGGTACAGGTGTTGAAACAACTGCCACGGCTCGGTAATGACCTCAAAGAAATAGGTACCATTGCGAATAGAGTCAGAAATAGTCTTTCTACGATAAAATTACTCAATCATCATGACTATTTACACTCACCAGAACTTTTTCACATTATACTAGGTAAATTAAACCCTATGATGAAAATGAGATGGTCTGACTATGCGTCAGAGGTATCAAACCCTCTGTTATCAAAATTAGAAGTTTTGTCCGAATTTTTAACTCGTGAACATGAGCGTTATATTAAGTTTGCTTTGTCTCCTGACTTAAGTCTTTCGCAAGCTACACATCAATCGCACGTGATTCAGTCTGTCAATAAACCATTAAAACGCGAGAACATTCATTCTGTGTCACACAATAAAATTAAAAGTAACGATAAAACAGAATGTGTTTATTGTAAAAAAAACCACAACGTTAAAAACTGCGACGAAATTAAGTCTTTGTCAGTTGACGAAAGATGGCGTTGGTTACGTGAGAACAAGATTTGTTACAAATGTCTTAGGCGTGTTTCTCATCAATGGAAATCTTGCAAAGTAAATCCTTGTGGGGTCGACGGTTGTTCTTTTCGCCACCATCCTCTTTTACATGGTAGGCAGGATACGTTAACGTCATCGCCTGCATCCGAAAAGCAGTCGTTTAACAACACTGTGTGTGCAGCTGCGTCTCTTAGTGACGTTCCGTGCACGTCACCCTCATCAGCCGCCCCGCTCGCGCTCCAGCCAATGGAAGAAAAGGTAACGGTTTCTAATACAGGTATCCATGAACATTTCAAGATGTCATCACAAACCAATGCGTTTTTAAAAATAGTACCAGTTGTTGTTTCTGGTCCAGCCGGCGACTATGAAACATACGCTCTTCTTGACGACGGCAGTACAGCGACATTGATTGACTCAAACGTGGCTGCTCGTATAGGGTTATCAGGACCGCAAGAACTTATAACTATCAACGGTGTCGGTGGTTTACAGAAAAGTACAAACATTTCATATGTTAATTTTTACATACAGGGTAAACATGAAAATAACAAATACTTAGTTAGTCGTGCTAGGGCTATGCAAGCACTAAATTTAAGCACACAAACACTGTCCAACCAAATGGTTGAATCATACAACCATTTAAAAGACTTAGCTCATTTTCTAATTTATAGTGACGCTGTACCGACCGTGCTTATCGGCGCTGAGCACTGGCATCTATCGATAACTCACGAGGTCCGCACTGGACGCCGCAATGAGCCTGTCGCTTGTCACACTTTGTTGGGTTGGACATTGTATGGAGTAGCTTCTAGTAAAACTAAACCAGTCGTATTTATTAACCACTGTCAGTTAGACCAAGCCGAACTATCGGAATACGAACGTTTAGAACTTCTCATAAAAGAGCAGTACAAACTTGATTCACTTGGTATTTCCAAGCGTGAGACTCTTCATAGTAAGCAGGATTTGCGTGCTATTGAGATTTTAGACGCGACTACTACACGTTTGCCAACTGGTAGGTACGAAGTAGGACTCCCATGGCGAGATGACATTCAGTCTATTCCCGACAGCTATCCTCAAGCTCTCTCACGTTTCTTGAGTCTAGAGAAACGCATGCTCCGAGAACCAGAGTTTGCTGGTCCTTATAAACAGTTTATTGATAATATGCTTACTAAGGGATATGCGGAGGAGTGTGATCCTACCACTTACTATCGTAATTTTACTGGTCAAGAAAATCTTAATAATATAATCAGTCTCAATTCAGGGTGTTCTAAACAGAATGCGCCCTTTTCGACAACAAATCGTCCTGGAGCAGTTTCTAGTTCTAATTCTAGTATGAGGATTAGGTGGTACTTGCCACATTTTGGCGTGTATCACCCACAAAAGCGTAAGCTTCGGGTTGTTCACGATGCGGCTGCTACGAATCAAGGAGTGTCTTTGAATTCCTTGCTTCTCCAGGGGCCTGATCTATTAGAGAACTTATTAGGTATTCTTTTTAGATTCAGAGAGGGCCGTGTCGCAATGTCTGCTGACATTAAGGAAATGTTTCCTCAAATACGAATTCGAGAGCAGGAAAGGGACGCATTACGGTTTCTTTGGCGTGATGTTCAATACAAAAATACAAAGCCTATAAAAGAGTATCGTATGACTGCTGTTATCTTTGGAGCGTCGTCCAGTCCATTTACTGCTCTGTACATTAAAAACAAAAACGCCAGGTCTCATCAAGATTTGTATCCAGAAGCAGCCAACGCTAGTGTTTATAGTTGTTATATGGACGATTATCTTGATAGTGTGGACGACGTCACCAAGGCTGCGCAGCTGTCATCTGATATAGTCACTATCCATCGAAACGCCTGTTTCGAAATGCGTGGCTGGATCTCTAATAATCAGGAAGCGTTACGTCTTATTCCAAAAGAATTTCATGCCGCACAACCGACTGAAGTGAAACTTGGTAATAATTCCACTATTATAAATAATGTCTTAGGCGTTTCATGGGATCCTTTATCAGATACTATAGGTTTTAGGACCGGTTTAGAAAGTTGTAGGTTTCAAGGCTCTTTAAATAAGCGAAAAGCGTTGTCTCATCTTATGAAAATCTATGACCCGTTGGGATTACTTGGGCCAATCGTTGTTAAGGGCCGAATCCTACTCCAGGAGGCCTGGAGAAAAAATATTGACTGGGACACACCATTTCCACCCTCAGAGGTTATGAGGTGGAGTGAATGGTTAGAAGAGCTCGTTGAAGTATCATTTTTTAGTATTCCACGCTGGTACGCTAATGAAAATGGTGAACCTTTATACAGGGAATTGCATGTGTTTGCTGATGCGAGCGAGCTTGCCTATGCCTGTGTTGCTTTTTGGCGTTTTACGTATGCTAACGGCATCGTCAAACTCGCCCTTATTGCCAGTAAGGCGAGAGTTTCGCCATTAAAACCAACATCAATTCCACGCTTAGAGCTGCAAGCTGCTTTGATTGCTTCTCGCCTTGCTGTCACAATCAAAGATTGTCACAAAAAGAAGCCCATGCGCACATATCTGTGGACGGATTCGAGAACCGTTCTTGGTTGGCTGAGGAGCGATGCACGAACATTCAAGCCGTTTGTGGCTCATAGAGTCGGGGAAATAACCGAAAATTCATGCGTTCAAGATTGGCGATGGGTCCCAACCGACTTGAATGTTGCTGACGATGCCACTCGTATAAAGCCTCTGCACCTGAATCCCAACCATCGATGGTTTTCGGGTCCTTCATTTCTTTTAGAGGCCCCAGAAGATTGGCCTGTAGAACCAGCTGGCCAGCCTATAGCTCGGGAGGAGTATAAACGTTCTCCTGTGCTTTTGGTTGCTCATCTGGTTGCGACAGTAGATTTCAGTCGTTTCAGTGACTGGCTTCGTTTGCTCCGCGCTACTGCTCGCGTTTTGCAGGCTGCGGCCAAACTCCGTTCATTTTTGGACCGTACTAGACTCACTGTCCCTAACACCGATGTTAGAGACCGCCGTTGTGCAAGTTTACCTGCGTCCACCACTCTATTATTGCCTTTGTCAGCTGAGTTAATGGAAGCCGCAGAAAGGCATATCCTGCAACGCCTACAGGCAGAAGCGTTTGCCGAAGAAATTCAGTGCATCGATCGAGACGAAACGATACCCAAGTATAGCCGCTTGTCAAAGCTTTCACCAATGATGGGAGAAGATGGTTTGTTAAGATTGGTCGGAAGAATTAGAGCCGTCGAAAATGTCAGCTCCGATGTGAAGCGCCCGATACTGTTAGATGGTCGCCACCATGTCGTCCGTTTGTTGGTGCAATATTTCCACCGCAGAGCTGGTCATGCCAATAATGAGATGGTAATTAATGAGTTGAGACAAAAATATTGGATTCTTCGAATTCGCAGCATCGTCCGGAGTGTAGCCAGCCAATGTTTGTTCTGCAAGATAAGGAAAACAAAGCCAATGAATCCAAAGACAGGAGATCTCCCGGCACAAAGGCTTGCTCACCATCGCCGTCCTTTTACATTTACGGGCTTGGATTATTTTGGCCCCATCTCTACTGCAATTGGCCGAAGAAGAGAAAAACGTTACGTTGCCCTTTTTACCTGTATGACTTCCAGAGCCATTCATTTGGAGCTGGTGCATTCCCTCTCTGCTGATTCTGCAATTATGACTTTGCGTCGCTTTGTTGCAAGAAGAGGAACTCCTGACACAATATATTCGGACAATGGCACGTGTTTTGTTGGTGCAAACCGAATTCTTCGTGATTTTTACCAACCTGAAGTCGAAAACTTTGCTGCCAATAGAGGAATAAAATGGAAGTTTATTCCTCCCGCCGCACCATTCTTTGGTGGATGTTGGGAGAGGTTGGTGCGCAGCGTGAAGGTGGCTTTAAATGCCACTTTGGAAGAACAAGCCCCCAAGGAAGAGGTCCTTATAACTCTCTTGTTAGAAGCCGAAGCGATTGTCAACTCTAGACCTCTGAGTCACGTTTCGGTTTGTCACGAGGACCAAGAAACATTAACTCCATTTCATTTTTTAATCAAGTTCTACCTTCGACTCTAGACGACCGGGATTTATTAAGAAGAGCGGACTGGCGAAAAGCTTTAAGATTGGCTGATCATTTTTGGCATCGCTGGGTCAGAGAGATTCTGCCCACTATGCAACCACGGCAGGTCGGGGACAGCAGAGAACCAGCTTTGAAAATTGGTGACATTGTATTCATCGTGGATGAGAACATGCCGAGAGGAACTTGGCCACGAGGCCGTGTTTCTGGAACTTTTCCCGGCAAAGATGGAGTAATTAGAGTGGTGGACGTAGCTACCTCAGGTGGCATACTTCGTCGGCCCACCAAGAGGATTGTCAAGATTTCCACATAGGAGACCCATTGCATTATTTTGTGCACTATCATGCACAAGGGGGTGGAATGTTGACAACCTTCTTGGTATGTTATCTTAGTTGTCTATTTTTGATTTTGTTTCAAGTGATTTTTGTCAGTGGTCTTCCCTTCAACACATTGTATAGAATATTCCTACTTGCTTATTAGATTTTTATTGCCATTACTTGGTTTTATTGCACCACACCTCATAATCCCATACAGTCCATTCCTATCGTCAACAGAGAGGACTGTTTGATTGGATTTCATTGGTTCTACTATAGAACATTATTTGCTGAATGCTGAAAACTGTATCACTTTAGATACCTTTACAGAAATTATGAGAAACATTAATAGTTAAGAAGATGTATAAAAGACTTAAAAATAATGGCCATCAAGTTGATATTTTATTTAGCTATGTAATTTTCAACCTAGAATATTAAGGGCAGGTAGTCCCAATTTTCCCAGTTTTACATAACTTTGATTCAATAGTAATCAAAGAAATAGTGATTTTTTAAAGCCAAAAAAAATAGATATTATAGTTGACTATATTTACTAAGATAATTTGTGGTTCAAAACATGATATCAAAAACTTCACTCGATGAAAAAAAAATCCGAACAGGAGCCTAATTCGAATATTTTTTTATGTTTTTCTTATTTTATTTGGAGAATATCAAAGTTTTACTTCAAAAAAAAATATCTAAGCAAAGTTAATAACATATAAAACAATTATTTGTGGTTAATTTTTTCAAAACAATTTAATCCTTTTAATAATAAATTATTATATAAGAAAACGGCTTGCGCACGTGGATTCAGTCGCCCGCCAGGCCTCAGGACAGTCGAGGGCACTCCTCAACGATTCACAATAATTACCTGGTGTTTGGACTTGATTAATTTGTATTGATGAGAACTTTACACCTAAATGGGTTGTGGTCATCTTTAGGGGTCTGATGATAAAGACGAAGGACAGTCAAAAGAACTCCTCAACGTTTTACAGTAGCTACCTTGTGTTTGGATTTAATTCATTTCTATTGATGAGAACTTTGCACCCATATGGGTTGTAAGTGCCATTGGTCTGATGATGGAGACCATAGACAGTCGAGGGAATTCCTCAACGAACGAGTTTACAATCTCACGAGATAGATTATAATCTAACGGTATTTACAATTTTACGGTGATACATGATACAACAAATAAAGCATGTGTCTCTTCGTGAGATAAAAACAATGTAAGAAACCTAGTCAAATTGTTCGCGACAAGTGTCTCAAACAGTGTTTTTATATAGTCTATAGAAAGAACGTTCGAGAAAGTACGCTATTGCCGTGTTTGTGATTCTTTGTCGAGTACTTTCTGTTATTATTAGTTTCAAAAGTAAGTAGGTACAAATTCCCTCGAGAGAATAGTCTCGTCACAGGTGCGCGTACGCAAACTACTTATAAAAAACATCGAGAAATGTTAATTTAATTTCGACCGTACGCCGAGAGCGTAAAGTACCTACTTCCTTCTTCCGTTCGAGTTATTTATTATCCTTTTGTTTATAGTTTCCTTTGTATTTTTTTGTTAATGTTTTTTGTTCATGCTTTTTGTATGAATTAAAAGATTGTCTAGCGAACAAATACTACACACCGCTAGAGGATTCGCGAATATTTTTTGTGTGTCTGCTAATAGTATGAAAGCACAGCGCAGGCACCGCATAGTAAGTTTTGTTTTCGACATTGGAACAGTCAGTTTTGTTTACGATATTCAAGCAGTCAGTTTCGTTTCGATATCCGAATAGTTAACAGTTCTTTCCGATTATAGTTTCAGCTCAGTTTTTCCAGTATTGTCTGCTTGTAGTGTCTTACCATAGTCAAAGAGTGTTTCATTTCTTCTCCATCTACAATAATATTGCAGTATTTTCCAAACCCACCTCTCCGTTCCACGAAGCTAACGTTTACACCCAGAACTTTCGGTACAGGGCGGTTAGTGGCTCAGATTTGGTTCCGTTATAGTTTTTGAATTTCCAAACACGAGTCCACCCGTCTGGTACACAAATAATTGAATAAATTACGACTTGCAGCAATTTGCATTTACAACATCTATTCAAATTAATTTATTACATTTAAATGTTAGGTTTTCGCAAATACTACCTATTATAATAAATCAAGCTGACAATTTAATAAAATAAGTTGACCTACTGCCTACACGACACGCTTACCTATACTGTGACACTTCGCTCAGCTTTGGGTTCAAGTCGGCGACGCGTGTGCACGACTCGTTTCGCGTAAAGGGTGGTAGCGTTAAATACCTACTTTGCTTGGCGTAGACGGCCTTAATAGAAAGAGTAGAGGTAGGCAGAAGACTATTTGCTTATCAAATGATCCATTGATTTGTAATCATTATTATTAAAAAATAATTGTGCAGCAAATTACTCATTGTTGTTGTTTATTGTTTACATCTTCATCACCATTGCAGAAGTCAGATATGTAATATCTGTATTTTTATTGGCATGGTTGCAGAGGAATTACAATTTATTTGATTAGGTACAATAAAGAGGATAAAACAAAAAATCTGATCAGCCAGCATAGAAGATTTTTTCAAATTTTGGTACTTTTTACTGTTCTCTGTCTGTCATTCGTTGAATGCATACTTAACATAATAATATCCATAACATGATTTGTGAATACTCAAAAGTTACCCAACCAAAAAGGGAACCATGCAAATATTGTGCAATTTATTGATGAATCATTAGAAAATTTAAGTTAAGTATGTAAAATACATTATCCTCTGCTATCTTCAACTACTCTCTCAATTTCAATTTAAGTTATCATGATACACTATAGTTTGGCCTAGATAACCAACGATAAAAGTAAAAGGAAAAAGTGCAAGTATAACAAATGTATTGGTTAAGAATCAGGTTTTACTAATACCTAAGGTATAATTTTAAAGATATAATTTCTACGATATATACCGGAATATTTACCACTGAAGTGATCTTGTAAATAGTAAACCCATTCTTGTGTTTTGCTGTTTCGTCAACTACGAACCGGCGAACCCACTTGTCTTTAGCCGACATTGCAAAAAGCGCCAGTTATACTTAATTTTACACGATCACATCACTATTTTACACCAACGCAAAGCGTATACGACCTAAAAATCATAATTCATCACTGAAATTAAGCTAAAATAACTAGTTAAATTCACAAAACTGAATCTATTCGAACAACGAAGAAACTGGTACACAAAAAGTTGCATTTGCATTCGCGTTCCAGTTCCAGCAGCTGGCAGTGGCACACGTCACGTCATACGTCAAGCGCTCGCATATTTCCTATCTCATTTCTTCTCATATGTGTCACGATGGGTGTCTCTTTCTAAATGCACCTTATTAAGTCAAATCGTTAAGAATGCTATAAATGTTTTCATTTTATGTCAACATCAATATTTAAAAAAAAAAAATTATAGGCTTTCACAAAACCAAAGACTACTAATATTATTTTATCTGAGCCTGAATTTTACTACTTTTTACTTTTATTGACAGTACTTTCAGAAATAAACATTCTTCTAGTTTACAACATTTAAGTTTAGTAGCTATTTTTTAAAGATACGTTGTTTCTACAGCAGAAAATATCAACCGGCACTCCAGCAGTTCTTCTTCTTCAGAGTTTTAGCCAAAGAGTACAGTTTAGGTTTTAGCCACCCATAGAAATTAGAATGGACCATCGGACCATCATTCTCCCGTTAGGGTATATATGTTCTGTGATCATTCTCCTCAGACCAGGGTTGCCAACCGTAAAAAAAAATCCCTCGTACATATGCAGCTAAAAATCTCGTATTTTGACTTTCAAACCTCGTACATCTATGCATCGAAAACGTGCTAAAACCAAAATTAAAGCATATTGAACTACTGGATTTAGGAATTTTACTCAATGAAATAAACTATTGCAATTTACCTACTAAATAAAACAACACTTCGTGTTGTATTTCAAAAAATCTTTATTAGTACTCAAGTAAAATCACAAAAAAACTAAATGTCTATAGGGAACGTGCACAACGACGGTGGTGCCAACTGGCGTCACCAATCCGAATCATGTACCAAATTAATACTTGACATTGACATGTTAAACAAGTAAACAGAATTAATTTTATTATTGAAAATGATTATTCTAGCTAATCATAATCCATTGTTGCATTTCTGGATGTACCAATACATCCACAAAAATGAAAATTAATCAAATAGCGTAAAATAATAAAATTCTATTACTTTCCAAAGAATAGTACTCTCATAGCATGTATAAGTGAAAAACGCAAAAAATGGATAAATGCAGTAACAAAAATATTTGAACACAATTTGTTTTTGTTACACTCTGCATTGAAAAAGTTCAATAGCCTTCAAAATCAACCGTGCAAGCAAACATTAAATGGTACTGGCGTACCATTTAAACTTCAGCAAACACACATATGTTGCACTGAAGTTCACACCGAATATTCCTCAACAGTTAAACAAAGAGTCCACATGTACTCAGATTATAAACATGGATAAACAATAAAGTTTTTAGTTGGCTGCACTCCTTGTGGTTTCCTAGGTTTTGTATCTAAATGCTACGGAGGGCGTTCTAGTGATTGCTTAGTTATAACAAATGATTATGGATTAGACTGCACTGAAGTTCACACCGAATATTCCTCAACAGTTGAACAAAGAGTCCACATGTGCTCAGATTATAAACATTGGTATACAATAAAGTTTTTAGTTGGCCGCACTCCTTGTGGTTTCATAAGTTTTGTATCTAAATGCTACGGAGGGCGTTCCAGACTGCACTGAAGTTCACACCGAATATTCCTCAACAGTCTCCACATGAACTCAGATTATAAACATGGTTAGAAAGTTTTTAATTGGCTGCACTCCTTGTGGTTTCCTAAGTTTTGTATCTAAATGCTACGGAGGGCGTTATAGTGATTGCATATAACAAATGATTGTGGATTGATTTTTCTGCCTGGAGATACTGTTCTCGCTGATAAAGGATTCCCTTCCATTAAAACATGTGTTGAAAATAAGAAAGTTGTTTACGCCACCGTTTCTTCATGCACCACAATTTTCATCAGAGAAAATAAACGAAACATACAAAATTCATATTGGTCAACATTCATGTTACGCTGACAAACATTATTGATAGACCGGAACCCATGTTTTATACCTTTTATCATAATCAAAAATAATACTTTTGAAGAGATTTGCGTGACAGGTGACGGCATAAGTTTCCTTTACTGTCCGCATAGTGTCTCTTTTGTCGTTTAGTGCTGCCACCTATAGTTCCTGCACGTTCCCTATATTGTTACGAAAATTTGCAAGGTAACTTAGTTTACATCTCCTCTCCAAATATTATGTCAGGAACATCCTCACTGTCATCGTTTTTTCTGCCGTAAGTATATTTTGTTTTATCTGTTGTCATGCGGCTATACATTTCTTGCCGGCATGCAACGAATGGAACACGTAAGGAAAGGAACAGAGAAAGTAGAAATTTGCGCTATGTGTGACAGAGACGACAAATGCGAAGGACGAAATGTTTTATTAGTCGGGGATTTCCGGTTGACGGGATAACTACCATAGACAATCATCGCGTAAATGCGGCAACGAAATTTTTGATGTAAGTAATTCCTAGCTTAAGAGTCCGTGCACAAAGTTCAGTCGCTAGAGTTTAGGCAATTTCGTTGCAATCCTATGTTAGTGTGCATTGTTCATGCAGATACACGCACACACGGGTGAAGATCGAGCGTAGTGATCGCTTAAACCATTTTGATCCTGTAGACGATATTATTTTATGATACATAATTATAAAGTCAGTACGGTTTAGAAATAAAAGTCTGGAATGTGTGTCTACTGTATATTTATCACAATCAAAATAAAAATGGTTTAATTTTGTATTAGAAGAATTTAGATACATATAAACAAGTAATTCTGATAGATGGCATTAGTTTTTACTATTACTAGTGATGCAAAATGTTAGTATGGCCACATTATCAAAATCTCGTACATAATGGGGTTGGCTGGTCAAAGCTGATTGTAGATGGCGTGTCCATCGCTTAGACCCAATGTGACCAATGAGATCAAACTATTTTGAAATATAAAATGACATTGACAGATTTTCAACCAATGACTATGTTAGGTTCATGCGGTGCTAGTGCCATTAGTTCCACAAGTTGCCCGTCCCATTGTACGAGGTTGATAGTGTCTTCGTACCTCGTACGGAAGACCACAAATCTCGTATTTGTACGAGGAACCTCGTACGGTTGGCAACCCTGCCTCAGACTTAGTTATACCACCAGTGTTGCCAATTATGGAATCTGAAGAAATCAGTAGAAAAATTAAAGTTTTAGCAGTAAATCGAAGGAAAAATCAGTAGATTAAAAAAGTCATACCCACATGAGGTAAAAAGGACTTGAGCTTGAATACTTTGACTAGGTTTGCCTATTGCCTTGTGACCAGCCAGAATGACAGACTCAGTAAGTAGTACCACAGGTAATATATAGTACCGTCAGTGATTGGTCGGTTTTGCACACACTACAGATAAAAAATACCGCGAATTCACAAAACTTGTGGAACAAAATGTCATGTTATTTAGGCCTTTAAGCCAGATGAGACAACACGACGTCAATAACTAGATGATACGATCTGATTTGAAAAAAAAGCAGGTAGATTTCCAATCAAGGCAGTAGATCAGTAGATTTTTTTTAAATCAGGTAGATCTACTGCTAAATCAGTAGATCTGGCATCACTGTTACCACGACCAGTAGTTATAAACTTTTACGATAGGTGTCGCGTCGCGTCGCGATTGCTTGAAGTGTCTGATAATCCTATCCGTATCCATTCCACAGCCTAGATGTCGCTTTTAATACATAGAGGTAAATTGTTTAGAACTTGAAAATGTTAAAATAACAAAATTACGTTAGTATTTTCTTTATCAACTATTAATATTGAATTTGTAACTTATTATGCATTCATTTTAAATGTAACTGAGACATAGAGATGTTATATTAGGGTCATTTTTAGGTAATCATATTATTGAATATATTAGTTAACGCATATTATGATACCATACCTATTACTGGGTATTAGTCAGATATTAGTGAACAGATTCATTATTAGCTACTCAATCTAATATTGATACCTGCTTTTATTCTCTGAATATGAAATATGCCTATTACCAATGATAATAAGTAATGAAAATGATGAATGATGATGAAAATGAAAAACCACCACCAAACCAAAACCTCCACCAAAAATAAATACAAAATAGCAACTAACTTAATACGTATTAGGTAAATATTATCAATCACTGCGTGCACGTGCTATCTGAATACAATATGGAGTCGCTGTGAGCTTCGGTCACCGACTCACCGCTAATATTCGTATTAGATTAGCGAATACACAGTGCGACAGAAACAAGTGACCAAATTTGAAAAACGGTTTTCATTGCTTACTTACTTTGTTCCCATCTCATGCAGCTTTCATACGAAGCCGACGTGTATAACTATATCTTTACAATTACAATACACACATTACGTGCATAATTCGACAAGCAAGCGGCCAGATACTATTCATACAATACAATATTCATCTCGCTCACTCGCCCACCTAGTCGGTTTAGGCGAGTCTTGTCATCTCGCTCACTCGTCGGCGAGCGAGTGAGTGAGATGACGGCGGTGGCGGTCAGCAAATAGTAGGTAATAGACTAGCGAGCGAAGTGAGTCACACAGATAATAGCCTCGCTATTACGCGTCCCTAATATTTGACTAATACCTGGTAACCTATTACTTTACATTCGCGTATCCTAATATTAATATACGTCGCTTGTATTATAATACCTGTACCTATTATGAATATATTAGTTACACCTCTACTGAGACAAATAACGGTAAAAACAAAAGTAAAGGTGCTACAACTTGAAGGCGATAGGTCAAGCTTGCAGCTTCATTACTTATCCCCACTCTGACTCACTTTTCCGAATGGCGCGCGGCAAGAGGTTGTGCCAACTTGTGTTTCGTCCGTTCCGTGTCGTGTTTCTCGCGTCCTCGAGTACTTTGCAATAATACTTTTCCTTTGAGACATGAATGGAACTAGTGCTACGCAAACAGACAAACCGTAAGAACTGTTGCACAAGAACCATATTCGAAAAATGTGTTATCAATAACGTGTGATTTGTTTTTTGTGTAGTGTTCGAAAAAAGTTAAGTAAACAACCGGATATCAACAAGATGGGTTCAAAAATCGAGTACGTGGATTCATCACATTTATACGCGACCAACTATGTCCGCAATTCGAAAGCTATCGGTGTGCTTTGGGCGATATTCACCATTTGCTATGCGATTATTAGCGTTGTGGCTTTTGTGACCCCAGAGTGGATTGGTGATTTAGAGACTGAATATCCGAGAAAGTTCGGGTTGTGGCAGATTTGCAGAGCAGATGAGGCTCTGGAGGACTGTAAAGGAAGACTCGATGATTTCCTATCGATAAATGGGCTTGTGTTTAAGATTGCGACTGTGTTAGTAGGCATAGCGGTCGCCCTGGCTCTGTTTACAATCTGTGCAATGTTGTTGTTCTTCTTTTGTCAATCGACGACGGTGTTTCATATCTGCGGCTGGCTGCAGCTGTTGTCTGGTGAGTTTTATTTAATGGGAAAACTCCCTGTAGTTCAAAGCATGTCTAGATCATTAGGTATGGTTCTATTACTAACCCTAAAATAATAGTCGTTTATCAAAGTTCTTACTAATCTCGAACTTTAGAAAACAAAGGATAACAGTTAAATGTTTGTCAAAAGCTATAAACCAGTTAAAAAGGAGGGAACTGGCACACCAGACACACATATTATCATTTTTATCGACTTCAGAATCGGTCATAAATTGTCCTGAGTGAAAGTTTTGCATATAGCCGACTTCGATTGACCTTGCTCTGAGTTGGTCGTTAAAAACAAGTCTTGAGCGGTACAGAGGTAGGTGATATAGCAGTTTGTGTAGCCCAGACAGGTGTGTACCTACTAAGCACCAAACATCCGGTACGGACAGGTGCTGGATTCCAACACTACGAGTATCCTGAAGCTACCTGCTAAAGGCAAAAATGAAAGGCGTTTAAAATGCCAAAGTTGACGTGACTGAGGACATTGGACAATAGATTTATTGACTCTGTTGAACAGTGGGTATTAGAAAATGTAAAATACCATGCGGCGCAGGTACCTATTTCACGGTGATTCGTTTTCGATCACGGCGATTTGACAAGAAATAATGAAGACTGCAATGGTTTGGAGTTTAGCTTTAAAGGCCCTATGGAGCGAGGACTTAATAAATTGAGGGTCCGTAACTCGAAAACGGTGCGTCGTCTTCGTAGAGCCATGCATCTCAGACCATAAATGGTTTCTATGGACAAGGTCAACCTAAGACTGCAATAAAAAAAAAAACTAAATCCCAATTATTATTTTCTTTGTTTTAATTGCTGCTCATAGTGTCCCTGAGGGCTAAGCGTATAGGTATTCCAACTCCTACGAATCCGTCCCTATCACGAGTTCACGACCCACTGACCATTTATAAACTTTCAACGTACCTATTCGAATTTCGAATAGGTACCTACTTACTTAAGTACCTACATTACATAACTACTCACATGTTATAGCTGTGTGATTTGCCTTGAAAAGTTAATCTTTTCGTTTTATATCGATTTGAGGCCATTTTCCATATTATGTGTAAGTGGCCTTTATCAAGGTATGTCTAGAAATCTTCTGGATACTAAGCATGAAATAGGAAGAAGTCGTACCTAAAACACAAGTTTAACAAGTTTTTGGCAGGAAAGGCTTACCGACTTGCAAAGTGGCTTACCAGGGATAATGGCTTTCAAAGCACAGCAGTCCTGAAATATTTTGGTGCATAGGTAGGTACCTACCTACATCCAACACGACATAGGTACTAACGTGCTTTTGGCACACCTTATTATATAGACACTTCACGGAACCAAGGAATTCTGATCACGGGCTTCTTACGGGAAAAGGGCGCGCCGATGCAGCCGGTGTCGAAAGTATAGCCATAAACGTAGAAATCCAGAACTAGCGTAATTGTCAGCTGAGAAAAGTGGTTTAAAACTTCACCTTTCCAGAATCAAATTTAATCCCGGTTAGAGGTTAGAGGTACGTATGTCGTAGATTCGGGTCTGTCCAGATTTTGGCCTCATTGATCAATCAGTTAATAACGTTATGGATTCTTGATTTAGTAGCGAAATTCCATATTCTAATTACTATGTAGCGTTCACTAGAACAAATTGAATTCGACTACCTACGCCACTTTATCCGAAACCGTAGTACATACTAAATAAGTTAATTAATACCGAAGACAACGAAACCGGTAAAACGCCTAGTCATGCAACTAAAATTTTGCATAAAAACCGGCCAAGAGCGTGTCGGGCCACGCTCAGTGTAGGGTTCCGTAGTTTCCCGTCCGTCACAATAAGTGTTCCCACTTATGAGTTTAAAGGTGGGTATCCATTATGTAAAAATGCTTGCATATACGAATATACTACAAACTTAGTCCAGAAATTATTTTGTACAACTTTTTGTCTTTTTTGTACAAAAACTGTTGTTTCCATCAAGTTCAAAATGATTTTCCAAGAAAGTCCTTATAAAGTTCTACTTTTCTGATTTTTTTCATATTTTCTAAACTTATGGTTCAAAAGTTAGAGGGGGGGGGACACATTGTTTTTTACTTTTGGAGCGATTATTTCCGAAATTATTGACATTATCAAAAAATGATTTTAGGAAACCCCTATTCATTTTTAAATACCTTTCCAACAATATATCACACGTTAGGGTTGAAATTAAAAAAAAAAAACACTTCCCACTTTACATATAGGGGGGCTACCCTAATAAAACATTTTTTTCCAATTTTTATTTTACCACTTTGTTGGCGTGATTGATATACATATTGGTACCAAATTTCAGCTTTCTAGTGCTAACGGTCACAGAGATTAAGCGAGGACGGACAGACCCTAAAAATGAAGCGCAACGCAATGACGCTTCACAATGTCTACTTGGATAGAAGGACACTAGTTTACCGGTCTATGAAACCTAATTCCGTACTTATGAATTGTAGAAATTGTTTTTGCCACATTACGCAAGAGTGATTGATGAATAACTAATTAATGTGTCCAAGCTAACGGACTAGCGAACCAAATGCTTTTAAATTTGAAAGAAAATGATTTCATTTTCAATCTGGCTACTTCAAAAACTAATTTAGAGCAACGTCAGAACAAAAACGTCACATCAATACTCAAAATGTTGACGATGCAAGTGCTACGAAATCGAATTCAACTTTATACGGACTATACAAAGCCGTAAAGCCATTGTAAGTAGTCATTGATGCGGACGACCGGTGTTAACATAATATCGCACAATTGCGAACGAAGCCCCATGTATGTCTGACCTCATCAAGTTGCGAGTTCACTACTCGTGAACCGCTACGTGACCGGAAAAAATGTTCTATAAAATTCCTATGTGCGAGAAACGGCGGACTAGATTTTCTACGATGTGTTAATTGGCAACTGAGAAATCGCAACATTTCTCTATGTTGAAGGTATTTTTCTCGTTTCTCGTGAAGCGAAAGATAACCAAAAAAAATGTAGTCTACGACTTGAACTATTCCTAAAGGAAAATGCAACCACTAAGATAAACAACCAAAAAGAACATCTAAACTTCACCCAATTTCTTGCCTTCCTCCAGATGCAATTCACTCGATTTAAAAATAATCTAAAATGGCATTTCATTAAAAATATCGCAACATGTAAGTTCAAACCAAACCTTAATCATTCTGATCTAGATAGGAGTGATTATTCTGTCATTGGGTACCAGAGAAAATTGTGTAAGTGCCATAATAATTTTAAAGGTACAAATAAAATACTACGCACGGACAATGATTTTGCCGCTCTGTCCAATTTGGCATCATAAAAAGTAAAAGTCGACTACGATTGTCTATGATATAATGATGACGGACATTAAAGTTCCGCGTCATATAGTGCGGCGACGACGCAGCTTCAGAAAAAATGCACGTTTTATAGCAAACCTTATTCATACAAATATACAGTTATTTTACGGATTTGTAATTCATTTAATGATCATAAATTGGTGTTTAAAGCGCCATCTATCATTAAAAAGATTAAGTGAGTGTGTTAATTTTATAATTTAATGCCGCTAATTGGTTACGTCACCCGCTTGTTTCAATAGTTAACACGTTAATATAACAAGAGGCGATGCAACTAATTTTTTAATCTGCTCCGTTGACGGAACAGGGGCAGATGTATGGCGACAAGACGAATTTTAGGATTTGTATCTCATCCGGCACACAGTTTGGTAACCAAGGAGTTTCTGAAGAAACGCAAAGGCATATAAGAAAATATATTTTAATAGATGACATAGATGACAGATAAACTTAAGTCATTTCGCCGAACGTGTTTTGCGATTTAAAATATTTTTTCAATGATTTAGGTACATTATTCTATTAGTTTTTGTATCCAATATTTTTAACAGCAACCACAATGTTAACAATCACCAAATTTCCTGAGGATAATATTTGCCCAACAAATAGGGACCTCATAGCTTATAAGCTGGCTACAAAGTCGCCCGCAAAAGCTTTAGAGGAAATTAAAGATGCCCAGGAAATAGCTCAGCAAAAGGAGATCCCACGTGAAGTGCAACGCGATGGAGCTCCACAAGAAACGCCTCAACCAGATATAAAACAACCACCACCACCACCACCTGAAGGAGTTGTTAAGTACCTGCCGGGTTTAAAACCTGGTCCAGATGGCAAAGTTGACTGGGCTCCGCTAGGAGGCATGACTGGTACAAGGCCGAATGTTAACAAGTATTCTATAAGTAGATATTCAATCAGCGAATGGAGGAAACATAACGAAGCTATTTTAGACCCTGCAATAATAAATGAGTCTAACATCGTAGATTACAACGCTAAAACTGCTATGATGCAAGCATTTGGAAACATTGATAAACAGCAGTTGGAGAATAAAAAAAGGCTAAAGCAAAAGGCAAGAGATATATTCAGATGGAAAATAGAGGTAGAGAAAGCTTGCAAGGAAATCACCGTTGAAGTCGAAATGCTGGAAATCGATAGACAACGGCTTAAAGGTGCTTCCAGAGTATTGATGTTACCTGAGTCGATTTCTAAAGAATGTTTAGAACTTCGTTCAAATCGATTTAAACCAGATTTGGTGGCAGATCTTGCAGAGCAGGAGTTAATTAAAGAAATGAAACTAGTGAGTGAAGTCAGAGGTGTTTTGAAAAATACCCTCACTAGTATAGAAGAGCAAATGGCAGTTAACAAAGCTGCGAAACACAGAATTGAATATGATTGGTGTGACAAAACTATGGCTTATAATACAGAAACAATCAATTTAAGTCTCAGCCCAAAGTCTAACACCATAATGTTCAGGCCTGGCTCTACGAGATTCGGTGAAAATACTGCACCATTGGAGTATTGGGAGTATTTTTGTCGAGAAAATGTACAAAACTGTGAGGCGGCTCGACAAAAATCAGCCGACTTAAGAAGCAGCTTAAACGCCATTTTAGTGAACAATGGCAGAAAGTTACGCAATCAAGCCGACAGAACTGACATGGCGTTAGCTGAAACTGTAGCTATTACCACCGAAGTGTGCACTAAACTGGAAGAAAACTTGAGAACCACACTGCAAAGAACTGCTGATATGGAAGTTTTGATAGAAGACCTGCAACAATCTGTTAGAAAAATGGATGCAGCGATGAAGTTAGCTCAAACTAGACTTGACAATAGGAACAATTGGAGACCTCATGGAGAAAGCGTTAGAGATCAGCCACATATGGGTTTGATTAAAGAAGTAAAGAAGATTCATGAGACGGTGACGTCACTTCTTGGACAACTGAACAATGCTGAGAGATTGAGACGAGACTTGATGTGGAAGAGAACTGAACTGGAAGAAGCGATAGCAGCAAAGAGGAAGTGTCTGAACATAGACCGGGACCGATGTGGAATGGTTCGTGCTAACTACCCGTCAGCCTTAGAATTAGCTGGATACTAAAGTTATGGGTTGTTTTGTTAGAGCTTTAATTTTCTAATATTATTTTATGTTTTGAAATTATTTGACATTTTGCATGTACTGAATTTATGGTCTGTTTTGTTAAAACTTTTATTTTCTATGTGTTATTGTAGTTTCGATTTTACTCTAGATTTTTAAATAATAATTGATTTAATGACATGAATAACATTGTTTCAATCACAGGTGGTAGCCATCCGTGTCGACGGCGCGTTCGTGTTCCACGCGCGCCTCAGAGTCAGCAAAAAGGAAGGGGTCCGTAGGGACCGATGCCTGCCGGGGTTGCGGGACTGTTCAAAGAGATACCGTGGCCCCGGAACACAAAGGGTGATGAAGGAACATGGATGGGTTTTAGTCAGTAAAAGTCTGACACTCCCTCCTGCTCCGCCCAGAGCGGGAGGAGTTATTTGATGATTTCCCATCCGAAAAAAAAAAAAAAAAAAAGGTGGTAGCCTAGATGGCTACCACCTTTTTTTTTTTTTTTTTTTATATATTCTTGATATACAATGGAACTCTTCAAAAATAGACGGCAAATCTGCCATGATTGCTGCAATTGCTTGTATGTTTATTGTTTATACAACATCATGACGTAACATCACGCCTGTATGCTCTGAGGGGGTACGCAGATGTGTACAATTGATATGTTTATGCGTTGTGGGTGGTGGTGTGGTGCAGAGATAATGAAACGAGTGTCGTCTTTGATCGCTAGTTTATTACCACAGAATGTATATACTCTTTTATTACTGGCTTGGGAAGAGGCCGAAAAGGTTACACTGACACATGACACCGTCTAACAATGTGTGAGTGCGGCGCATACACATCAACAATACACCCAGATTTCGACAGATATGTTAAGTTCCATTTAATGGTGATGAGCCTAGAACCATGACATAAATAAATAAATAAAATAAATAAATATTGCTGGACATTACACACAGCGCTATCTAATGCCACACTAAGCAACGAGGCTTGTGTCGTGGACACCAGATAGTTGATATACTACATAGATACTTTTTGTTTGTCAATACATACTTATTATACATATAAACATCCATGACTCGGAAACGAACGTCCATGTTCATCACACAAACATTTGCTCCGACCGGGATTCGAACCCGGGACCCTAAGAACGTAAGGCAGCCTCACTACCGCTGCGCCAATCAGGTCGTCAAACACACATGTATTGACACTAATTGACACAAACAACACAACACACACACATCGACATTCATTCATTTCGTCTCATTTTGGTCGACATGTATTGTTAACAATGTAAAATAAGTTCATGGCAAATTAAATGTTTGTTTGGGAACAAATATAAATGGAAAAATAAAAAACGTTTTTGCAAAAACTAAAACCGACTTCAAAATCACAAAAAAACTGAAAAATAACTTTAGCTTCAGAAGTCAAGTAGATGACTATGTAGTGAAGTAGATGACGTATTCACACATTATTTTCTTTTGTTCTTTTAATTTACCAAGCACTTAAGTAATATTGTGTTGCCCGATTTGTGAACCAATAATGAAAAAATCACAAAAAAATACTCATTACTTTGTGAAGACATCGCATATATATTTAGATATCTGTTGCAAAAAAATAAGTACATACCAATGAGATTTATAACATCATTGGTACATACTTCCCGATTCCGTGTTGTTGGGGTCATTTGCAAACTATTACTATTATTATTAGTTTCCCTTTCAAGTTCAATCGGAGACTCTAGGAGTGTTTCAAAGAATGTAACACATTATCCGAAAAAGTTTTTAAAGACAAGCGCTTTTTTACTACTGATCACTAAGATGACATGTATTCTATTTATAACATTATGTTTTTTAAATATGAAATTGTAAAATTTTGACAGAAACTAAAGTCATTTCGCCAAATGTCATATTAACAAAATATATTCTTATCGATATTATTATTATTTTTTCATAAGTTGTCTAATAAATAAGTTTTGTTTAGTGTTTTTATAAGCAACCGTGATGAATCTAACCAGTTTTCCGGAGGATAATAGGTGCCCGACGAAACGGGACATCACAGCTTTTAAGCTGGCTGCAAAGTCTCCCGCAAAAGGTTTAGAGGAAATTAAAAAAGCCAAGGAAATAGCTCAGCAAAAGGAGATCCGACGTAAAGTGCAACGCGATGGAGCTCCACAAGAAACGTCTCAATCAGATATAAAACAACCACCACCACCTGAAGGAGTTGCTAAGCACCTGCCGGGCTTTAAACCTGGTCCAGACGGCAAAGTTGACTGGGCTCCGCTAGGAGGCATGACTGGTACAAGGCCGGATGTTAACAAGTATTCTATAAGTAGATATTCCATCAGCGAATGGAGGAAACATAACGAAGCTACTTTAGACCATGCAATAATAAATGAGTCTAACATCGTAGATTACAACGCTAAGACTTCTATGATGCAAGCATTTGGAAACATTGATAAACAGGAGTGGGAAAATGAAAAAAGGCTAAAGCAAAAGGCAAGAGATATATTCAGATGGAAAGTAGAGGTAGAGAAAGCTTGCAAGGAAATCACCGTTGAAGTCGAAATGCTGGAAATCGATAGACAACGGCTTAAAGGTGCTTCCAGAGTATTGATGTTACCTGAGTCGATTTCTAAAGAATGTTTAGAACTTCGTTCAAATCGATTTAAACCAAATTTGGTGGCTGACCTTGCAGAGCAGGAATTAATTAAAGAAATGAAACTTGTGAGTGAAGTCAGAGGTGTTTTGAAAAATACCCTCATTAGTATAGAAGAGCAAATGGCAGTTAACAAAGCAGCGAAGCACAGGATGGAATATGATTGGTGTGACAAAACTATGGCTTATAATACAGAAACAATCAATTTGAGTCTCAGCCCAAAATCTAACACCATAATGTTCAGGCCTGGCTCTACGAGATTCAGTGAAAATACTGCACCATTGGAGTATTGGGAGTATTTTTGTCGAGAAAATGTACAAAACTGTGAGGCGGCTCGACAAAAATCAGCCGACTTAAGAGGCAGCTTAAACGCCATTTTAGTTAACAATGGCAGAAAGTTACGCAATCAAGCCGACAGAACTGACATGGCGTTAGCTGAAACTGTAGCTATTACCACCGAAGTGTGCACTAAACTGGAAGAAAACTTGAGAAACACACTGCAAAGAACTGCTGATATGGAACTTTTGATAGAGGACCTGAAACAATCTGTTAGAAAAATGGATGCAGCGATGAAATTAGCTCAAACTAGACTTGACAATAGAAACAATTGGAGACCTCATGGAGAAAGCGTTAGGGATCAGCCACATTTAGGTTTGATTGAACAAGTTAGGAAGATTCATGAGACGGTGACGTCACTTCTTGGACAACTGAACAATGCTGAGAGATTGAGGCGTGACTTGATGCGGAAGAGAACTGAACTGGAAGAAGCGATAGCAGCAAAGAGGAAGTGTCTGAACATAGACCGGGACCGATGTGGAATGGTTCGTTCTCACTATCCGTCAGCCTCAGAATTAGCTGGATACTAAAGTTATGGGCTGTTTTGTTAGAACTTTAAGTTTCGATTATTTTACTTTAATGTTATTTTTAATAATAATTTATTTAATGAGATGAATGACGTGGTTTCATTAACACGTGGCGGCCATTGTATCCTAAAGTTAGTTCCTTTGACAGCCTTATCAGGCATTACAATTCGTAATCAATACTCATTCTGATGAGTACGACAATCATCATCTGCGTAGCCCAGGGGTCGGCAACCTTTTGAGTCGGAAGAGTCAAAACAAAAATTACAATTTACAAAATTTTAAACTTTCTAAAGACCTACAAAGATTTTTCTTGCCAACAATAAATATTAGTAGTGCATAAATAAAGTTTTTTGATTAAAAAAAACTAATCTATTTATTCATATGAAACATAATTATTTCATTTTATTTTAAAGTTTTAGGAAAACTTACAGCTAAAAATTTACACATGATTAAGAGTACGGTAACAAAAACTTTTTTTTGAAGTCATCATTTAATTTTTCCATTTTAGTTGTTCCCAAACAAGTCGCCATGAATTTATTTTACACTAGCTAACGTCCCGCGGTTTCACCCGCGTATTTCCCGTTTCCGTGGGAGTACGGGAATTAAATAAATGTAGCTTTCTACCAGTGAAACAATTTTTAAAATTGGTTCATATCTTCCGGAGATTACCCCCTACATACAAACTTACAAACAAATGTTACCTCTTTATAATATTAGTAAAGTATAGATTATTAACAATACATGTCATTGTCATGGTAATAGACTTATCCCCAATAAATGGAACTTAACATTTATTTATTTACAACGGTTATATATAAACCAAGAGGAGGAGCTCGTGCGTGGCTAAATAATAACAGCCGCTCGGGTCAAAATTCATAAGACACCTTGCCTTGGACAGCTTAGAGTGGTTCCGATCGTTCATATAGGAGTTACTCTGTCGACGTCAATCTTGAGGTTAAGCCGTGCTTGCCTAGGTTGGTCTGTGGATGGGTTCACCCATTACATACCGAGTTTCCTCCGTGCCTCGGAAAACACGTTAAGCAGTTGGTTCCGACTGTCAATTGCAGATCTTTGACATTCGTTAGGTAGTCAGTGGCCCAAAAAGTCTGACAACCAGTCTTATTAAGGGGTATCGTATTGCCCAGTACTAACTGGGTTGTGGAGACTGGAGGCCGACCCCAACATAGTTGGGAAAAGGCTACGCAGATGATATTTAAACCAATTACTGTAACTAAAACTAGAACTAAAAGAGTAAGAGATAACATAAAATTAAAAATACAAAATCTATACATATAATAAAACAGTAACGAAAGAAAAACTGTACATTGAGAATTTTCGAGAAAAAATAAGTGGCTTTTGTTAGAAAAACGTAACTGATGACAAAAGTGACTTTTTAGAATGTTTGTCTGTGTGTATGGTACGGCTTCACGCCAAAACTACTCGATAGATTGAATTGACATTCAGCAAAAATGTTCTTTGTAAACCAAGGAAGGCTTTAGGCTACATCACGCCGTATGTTATGCGAGGTAAGCAATATTGATTTTAAAAGGTTTTTGTTCGTAATTGAATGCACAAAATGACATGAAGCTATATTATGTGACGCAGACGAAGTTGCGCGGGTCAGCTAGTAACAAAGTAACGGTTCACACATTCCTCTCACAATACTTCTGACAGGCCAATAAAATCTTTTTCCATCCATCCGCAAACAACTGTCGAAATCTGGGTGGGGACCGTTCAAGTATTACGTAAGCAGATTTATTACAATTACCTATTTACCCCCCTCCCCCTTGTCAGCAAAAGTAAGCAAAGCTCTTACCCACCCCCCCCATGCTTACGTAAATATGGTGCATGGTGGTACTATCGGGGTCTTTTACGCCTGGCCATTTTAATTTTTTTTCGCTTAAATCATGCGGAGGCGCCGCCGAGCCGCGCCCCCTTAAAGTTTGGGCCTATTAGCAAAGCGTCAACTTTGGCGCGCAAAGTAACAATTTGTTTGGCGTGCGTCGTCAATGCGCTCGGCCGATTCGGTATCTTTTCATTCATTTTTTCTACACAAAGTCAACGGGGCGGGGCTAAAGAGCGTTCTTATGTTGCGAGTGCAAGCAAAAATGAGCTTAGTGGTGGTCAGGCGAGAGTGTCCTCGATAGTACCTATATGCATTTTTCTTATAATGTAAATATTCTGTTTTTTTTTTTATTGATTCATGAGCAGCAGTTATAATTCTAGAAATAAGAAAATAAGCTTAGCTAGTACCTAAAAGTATTCATTATTTGTGGGAATCCCAGAAAATGCGTTTGGTTTTCAAACATAGCTAATGTGTGGGTTGCCATTTATGTATAAAAAAGTAAATAATTACTGCTGACGTAATCACCATCTAGACCCCCACAACCCCATGTCATCAAAAATAAGCAAAGCATAGACCCCCCGCCCCCCTATAGTGCCTACGTAATACTTGAAGGGCCCCTTGTATTGTACACCTCTGCGTACCCCCTCACAGCATATAGGCGTGATGTTACGTCATGATGTTGTATAAACAATAAACATCTAAGCGATTGCAGCTATCACGACAGATTTGCCGTCTATTTTTGAAGTTCCATTGTATATCTCCGATGATCACCATCTGATCTTCACCAAATTTGAATGGGACCACTACAGGAGTAAACTCTTTCAAATAAAAAAAGAATTTCAAGAATCGGTCAACAAATGGGACAGAAATTAGGTAAAATACATTTAAAAAAAATACATACACACGAACATAACCTCGTTTTTTGAAGTCGCATAAAAAAGATAGAAAAGAGCTTATAAACAAAAACAAATATTTAAGAAGGCAGACAGTGTTGTCGATTCTGTTGTGCACAAACTATCCTTAATTTAGGATTTTTTCAAATCGGTCCAGTAGTTATGAGTTTATTCATTACAAACATTACACACACAAAAATAAAAATCTGTCCTTTTATAATATTATTACTAGCTGACGTCTCGCGGTTTCACCCGCGTTGTTCCCGTTCCCGTGGGAGTACGGGAATAAAATATAGCCTATATAGCACGCACGAATAATGTAGCTTTCTACCAGTGAACCAATTTTTAAAATTGGTTCATAAATAAGTACGTAAATAAGTACATACTACATAAACTTACAAACAAATGTTACCTCTATAGAATATTAGTATAGATATAGATTATTGTAGATGAGTTTCGTCTATATTTCGTTCCTACCACAGGAGTATGTAATAGATAGTAGGTATTGCGCCGAAAAGAACTACCGCTGCGCCAATCGTGTGAAATCGGGTCGTCAAAAAACATATACATCTGTGAAAATTTTAACTGTATCACGGTACTTGAGATACAGCCTGGTGACAGACAGACGGACAGTGGAATCTTAGTAACCCGTTTTTACCCTTTGGGTACGGAACCCTAAAACGACTATGTTTTAGTGGTATGTACGCAAGTCGACCAATCAAGCCATAGGTACAAAACCAGTTTATGCGGATCTCTCGATGTACAGGAAATCTAAAAAAAGCGAGGCATGTTATACTGGAAATTCATAGCTTGACGTGTCGTCGTCTGTACGTAAGTACTTATAATCAGCTTTCACCTTACATCCTTCAGGTACTACCTATTCGTTCTCTAGACTCTACCTAAACATACCTGACGGGTGTGGCCATGTTCACGTTGATCACATGAAATATGTAGTCCAGTTGAAACCAACGGATGGCAATAAAAGTGGTTGTTAGAAAGTCGTCCAGACTGGACTTGTTTAGTAAGTAGGTACATCGACTTCTCAAGTAGCTACGTGTTCTAGATCTACTATTATCTTGGTATTTACTGAAAGAGCGAATGATTCATTTAAAAACCCCCACTAAAAATTACCACTACTTTGCAAAGCCATCGTATAGGGAACGTGCACAACGACGGTGGTGCCAACTGGCGTCACCAATCCGAATCTTGTACCAAATTAATACTTGACATTGACATGTAAAACAAGTAAACAGAATTAATTTTATTATTGAAAATGATTATTCTAGCTAATCATAATCCATTGTTGCATTTCTGGATGTACCAATACATTCACAAAAATGAAAATTAATCAAATAGCGTAAAATAATAAAATTCTATTACTTTCCAAAGAATAGTACTCTCATACCATGTCTAAGTGAAAAACGCAAAAAATGGATAAATTCAGTAACAAAAATATTTGAACACAATTTGTTTTTGTTACACTCTGCATTGAAAAAGTTCAATAGCCTTCAAAATCAACCGTCCAAGCAAACATTAAATGGTACTGGCGTACCATTTAAACTTCAGCGAACACACATATGTTGCACTGAAGTTCACACCGAATATTCCTCAACAGTTAAACAAAGAGTCCACATGTACTCAGATTATAAACATGGTTATACAATAAAGTTTTTAGTTGGCTGCACTCCTTGTGGTTTCATAAATTTTGTATCTAAATGCTACGGAGGGCGTTCTAGTGATTGCTTAGTTATAACAAATGATTATGGATTAGACTGCACTGAAGTTCACACCGAATATTCCTCAACAGTTGAACAAAGAGTCCACATGTGCTCAGATTATAAACATGGTTATACAATAAAGTTTTTAGTTGGCTGCACTCCTTGTAGTTTCATAAGTTTTGTATCTAAATGCTACGGAGGGCGTTCTAGTGATTGCTTAGTTATAACAAATGATTATGGATTAGACTGCACTGAAGTTCACACCGAATATTCCTCAACAGTTGAACAAAGAGTCCACATGTGCTCAGATTATAAACATTGGTATACAATAAAGTTTTTAGTTGGCCGCACTCCTTATGGTTTCATAAGTTTTGTATCTAAATGCTACGGAGGGCGTTCTAGTGATTGCTTATAACAAATGATTATGGATTAGACTGCACTGAAGTTGACACCGAATATTCCTCAACAGTTGAACAAAGAGTCCACATGTGCTCAGATTATAAACATTGGTATACAATAAAGTTTTTAGTTGGCCGCACTCCTTGTGGTTTCATAAGTTTTGTATCTAAATGCTACGGAGGGCGTTCCAGACTGCACTGAAGTTCACATCGAATATTCCTCAACAGTCTCCACATGAACTCAGATTATAAACATAGTTATACAATAAAGTTTTTAATTGGCTGCACTCCTTGTAGTTTCCTAAGTTTTGTATCTAAATGCTACGGAGGGCGTTATAGTGATTGCTTATAACAAATGATTGTGGATTGATTTGTTATAGCCTGGAGATACTGTTCTCGCTGATAAAGGATTCCCTTCCATTAAAACATGTGTTGAAAATAAGAAAGTTGTTTAAGCCACCGTTTCTTCATGCACCACAATTTTCATCAGAGAAAATAAACGAAACATACAAAATTCATATTGGTCAACATTCATGTTACGCTGACGAACATTATTGATAGACCGGAACCCATGTTTTATACCTTATAACATAATCAAAAATAATACTTTTGAAGAGATTTGCGTGACAGGTGACAGCATAAGTTTCCTTTACTGTCCGCATAGTGTCTCTTTTGTCGTTTAGTGCTGCCACCTATAGTTCCTGCACGTTCCCTTATAACACCGGCCAAGTGCGAGTCCGACTCGCGCACGGAGGTTCCGTATCTATACAAAATTTATTTTTCGGATGGAAAATCATCAAATGACTTCTCCCGCTCTGGGCGCAGCAAGACGGAGTGTCAGACTTTTACTGACTACAACCCATCCATGTTCCTTCATCGCCCTTTGTGTTCCGGGGCCACGGTATCTCTTTCGAACAGTCCTGCAGCCCCGGATGGGAGCCCCCCTTAAATATTTATTCTATTCTGTGACTAGTTATCGCCCGCGGCTTCGCCCGCGTGAAGATCGCTAACTGTCCCACTGGATCCACTGTTTATGACGTGTTTATCACCAAGTTTACCGTAAACACTGTTTCTGAAACTTGGCAGTGCACACTTGTCAAATAGTTGCCCGAGGAGAAAATTGTGAGCGTAGAATATGCATATTCGTTTCCACTTCCTTTTGCGACATATTCAATGAGGAATTTTCTTTTTAGCTCTTCCCTAGTCGCTGGATAGATGGCGCTAGGAGTAAGTATGATTATGCAAGGAACGGAACCTAAAAAAACTGATTTTAACAAAGCGCGAGAAATGTAGGTTATATTCGGAAGGTTAAGCAAATGAAAGTGTCAGTCAACGAGAGTATGTGACGTGACACAATGTTTTTTTTTCAAGCGTTTTGGCTTTGGCACCAACTATCATAGTAAGTTCAACGCCATCTATAGAGTTCTTGGAAACTAAGTTTTTTTTAAAACCTCAATGTCGGTCCAAGCATCACTTTTTAATTTATTTTTATAATAATGTATTTGAAAAATCCCAAAGTAAATGATGATAACCAAGAAGTTTCTGAAGAAAAGCAAAAGGTTTTCTATCCCTTTCATAAATCTATGCATTTAAGGTGAATGCTCCAGGGCAGCCCGCGAAATTCAAATTTTATTACGTTTTTTGCAGGCCAGTGCTAGGTTGTATATTAATGAGAATATTTTTCTTGGCTGTAAGATTTATGTAGTTTCAGAATGATAAACATCAAAATAATCAATACAAGTTCATAAAGGTGCAGGAACTTTGACCTTGAAATAGTAGATTGTATCATAAGGGAGCAAAATAATATTTTTACGGCGAGGGCGCTTTTTTGAATCCAGAGCGAAGTGAGGGATTCTAGAGTAGAATCCCGAGCGTAGCAAGGGATTCTTTAATAGAATCCTGAACGTAGCGAGGGATTCAAAGTACGTCGCCCGAGCCAAAAATATATTTTGCGCCCGAGTGATACACTCTACTTTTCATCACCCACTATGAGAAAATAAAAGGCGCCTCATAATTTTAACCGATTTCAAAAAGGAAGAGGTTCTCAATTCGACTGGTTTTTTTTAATATATTGACAACGATTACGCTAATATTTATGAGCCTATTTTGTCGTGATTATTCTTTAGTTTGATGCGGAATAGTTGCCATTTGGTCCTATAAAAATTTAACATACATAGTTTGGCCCAGTAGTTTTCATTTTATGAACATTTTTACTTCAGTCGTGTGGTCTAATTTCAACATGTAAAATAAATGCATACCTAATATTTGGATAGGATATTATGATAACTAAAAATGGAAAAATAAAAAAACTTTTTTGCAAAAAATAAAACAGACTTCACAAAACACAAAAACGTTAAAAATAACTTTAGCTTCAGAATTCGGTGACAAAAAAAACGAAAGAAAGAAAAGACTTCTAAAATCTAAAGTTATTTTTCACTTTATTGTGTTTTTTATTCACTCACTGTCACTTGAAGAACTCATTTTTCAAAACAAAACCATGAATTTCTAACAATTCATGAAAATTGACGAAAACGCGGTCTGTAGTTCGCGCGTTTTTAATACTTCAATACCCGCAATTACAGACACAATTAAAATAACAATGCACCGTGCCCATTTGGGCGCGGTTGGGACCCTAAAGGTTTTGATTTCTTTTTTTTATTCAGCCGGCGCGGCGGCGGCGGCGGCGCGACTATGGGCCGTCGTACCAGCCAGTCTTATTCAAACAATATTTGCGTTCGATTTTTTTCGGCGCTGAACACTAAGATGTTCCAAATTCAAAAAGTGCGCCGCAAAGATAATTGCGGCGCACTTTTTGAATTTGGAACATCTTATAAAGAGGATTAAAAACTCATTACTGCCCGCTAAAAGTTTATTATAGAAAACACCACCTTTGGGTGCACTTAAAGGCGAACCAAGTCGTCCTTTTCGAATAGGTGGGATGAAAAAGTAATTTTTCCACCTTTATGAACTTGGAGGGTTGTATTGATAATTTTGGCCTTTGCCAAATTGCAAAAAACGTAATAAAATTTGAATTTCGCAGGCTGCTCTGGAGCACCTTAAGAAAATATTTTTTGGATAAATGACATTGATGACAGAAAAGTCATTTCGCTGAACCGAAGTATGTATAATGTACTCTGTGCGCTGAACGTGTTTTGCGAAATTTAGACAATTTTATGATTTTACCTTGATTTTACTAATGGTTTTTATTTTGCTATAAACATTTTTTTTTTATTTGACGATTTTTTTACTTTTTGACGCGTTTTGTGAGTTATAATATTTTTATATGATTATAATATCCAATAAATTATTATTTTTTTGTACAATATTTTAAACAGCAACCACAATGTATACAGTCACCACCACTTTTCCTGATGAAAATATTTGCTCAACTAAAAGAGACGTCATAGCTTATACGAAGGCTGCAAAGTCTCCCGCAAAAGCATTAGAGGAAATTAAAGAAGCTAAGGAAGTAGCTCCGCAAAAGGAGATCCCACGTGAAGTGCAACGCGATGGAGCTCCACAGGAAACGTTTCAACCAGATATAAAACAACCACCACCACCTGAAGGAGTTCTTAAGCACTTGCCAGTTTTAAAACCTGGTCCAGACGGCAAAGTTGACTGGGCTCCGCTAGGAGGCATGACTGGTACAAGGCCGGATGTTAACAAGTATTCTATAAGTAGATATTCCATCAGCGAATGGAGGAAACATAACGAAGCTACTTTAGACCATGCAATAATAAATGAGTCTAACATCGTAGATTACAACGCTAAAACTTCTATGATGCAAGCATTTGGAAACATTGATAAACAGCAGTTGGAGAATGAAAAACGGCTAAAGCAAAAGGCAAAAGCTGTGTTCAGATGGAAAGTAGAGGTAAAGACAGCTTGCAAGGCCATCACCGATGAAGTCGAAATGCTGGAAATCGATAGAGAACGACTAAAAGGTGCTTCCAGGGTATTGATGTTACCTGAATCGATTTCTAAAGAATGTTTAGAACTTCGTTCAAATCGATTTAAACCAGATTTGGTGGCAGACCTTGCAGAGCAGGAGTTAATTAAAGAAATGAAACTTGTGAGTGAAGTCAGAGGTGTTTTGAAAAATACCCTCACTAGTATAGAAGAGCAAATGGTAGCTAACAAAGCAGCGAAGCACAGGATAGAATATGATTGGTGTGACAAAACTATGGCTTATAATACAGAATCCATCAATTTAAGTCTCAGCCCAAAATCTAACACCATAATGTTCAGGCCTGGCTCTACGAGATTCAGTGAAAATACTGCACCATTGGAGTATTGGGAGTATTTTTGTCGAGAAAACGTACAAAACTGTGAGGCGGCTCGACAAAAATCAGCCGACTTAAGAAGCAGCTTAAACGCCATTTTAGTGAACAATGGCAGAAAGTTACGCAATCAAGCTGACAGAACAGACATGGCATTAGCTGAAACTGTAGCTATTACCACCGAAGTGTGCACTAAACTGGAAGAAAACTTGAGAACCACACTGCAAAGAACTGCCGATATGGAAGCTTTGATAGAGGACCTGAAACAATCTGTTAGAAAAATGGATGCAGCGATGAAGTTAGCTCAAACAAGACTTGACAATAGAAACAATTTGAGACCTCATGGAGAAAGCGTTAGAGATGAGTCACATATAGGTTTGATTGAAGAAGTAAAAAAGATTCATGAGACGGTGACTTCACTTCTTGGACAACTGAACAATGCTGAGAGATTGAGACGAGACTTGATGCGGAAGAGAACTGAACTGGAAGAAGCGATAGCAGCAAAGAGGAAGTGTCTGAGCATAGACCGGGACCGATGTGGGATGGTTCGTTCTCACTACCCGTCAGCCTCAGAATTAGCTGGATACTAAATGTATGGTTTGTTTTGTCAGAGCTTTAATTTTCTTCTTCTGCGTCACATAAGAGGGAGAGAGAATGAGAATGCGCGCGCGGTATTTGGTCATTATTTTACTGCGGAGTTACTTTAAAACTGCCTATCTCCTAAGATATTCATTGAAATCAAATGATGTAAGGGCAATTTTGTTCAAAATTAAATATATGTGATGCTGATGAGTAACGTTTTTATTTGGATAAGGATTCATCGTCATCTGCCTAGCCTTTTCCCAACTATGTTGGAGAATTAATACGGTATTTATAAAAACTTGCAACTACATGTTTAATTTCTTCCGTAGATTAGTGGTAACATTATTATTTTGCTTTTGATTTGAGAAAACCTAAGTAGGCTGTAGTGGAATAGTACAAAAGACAATAGTGTCAAAGCCAGCCGCATGGACCAAGATTCCATGAACGCCAGATCTACTTACATCATTTTATAAAAGCTGAAACCTCACTAAAGGTAAGAACAATTGATGGAAAGTCCAGTCCAGGGGGCTTTGGCAGATATCACGTAACAAAGGTGTGTTATAGCTGCTAAGTTACATCATATAGCGTCATTTACGATATAAAGCGTGGATTATATTAGGACCGATTATTCCTTCTGTCCATCCCCTGCTTGGCCACCCTGGGTGGACAGTGTCACAACTTTAAAAAATAATTCCCACAGTCCACGGAGGTGGCCAGTGAGAATCATTATTAAAATAATTCACTGTAGCCACCGCTGGTGGACACGGCTACAACTTTTTTAAAGATTTACAATGGCCACTAGTAAGCTGATTCACCTCCTCCACTGCCAGACATTTTGTGAGGTGGAAACCCACCACTAGACATCTATAGAGTATGATAAATTGTTATTGAACTTACATTGAATACAAAAGAATTTACACTGTTTGGCTTAGTGGTAATACCTTGGTAAGTCCGATAGGTACTGAAGGACACTTTACTGAAAAAAAAATGCGGAAACGGAAACTGTTGAGCGACGGAACCTTCTTCAAACGAAAACCATGCATGTCTAAGTTATCATTACTAAACAATGTAGTATCCCACGTGGGATAGGAACCGAAGAACAATGTGCACGTTATACTGACCTTTTGTATGAAGCAAGTGTTCTCCCATCATGCCGCCGAGAAGATAGTGAATCCCATAATTTGATTAAAGATACTGCTAAAATTACACACCAGCTTTTATAGCAGAACCGTTAGTTTCGTCGTCATTATAGAAAGGTTGAGTTTTTCTATTGATTTGCGAAGAGTTGTAATCAAAACTGCTCTTTGAACTGATGGGTTCTACCATAGCCTGGGAATAATGTACCTCTACACGGTCGTGTAGTGCAACTCACATTGCCGCTTGAATTTGAAGTAGAATGAGTTATTTAAGTCCAAAAAGTTTCGAATATGGGCGAATAACATTGCTGGCCATATGTACTTAATTATGACAATTCAAAGACATAAGATTAAAATATATCATTATGATTATAAATAGTTGCTTTAGTGCCAGATTTTCTTAGGTTTAATTTTATATTATTTAGTTTCTTGATACAGTTTATCTAAATTCTCGTCAAAATGTCTAAGCCGAACTATAAGATTTGCCCCTACATATGTCCAACAAATCCGGCCAATAGGGAGCAGCCCACATACCTGCAAGCGGGTGAACAACGCAGCACTGAGAACCCTCTAGCGTCCGCTTACGTTCCTGGCTTTATAGTACCGCCAGAGAAGAAGTACTACCCGCCGAATGCACCGCCGATGTACCTCCCTCAGCCCACGGACAGCACCAGTGGCGATACGCTGTTTATGGGCCCCATCGGGCCGTGGGCGGCGGGCCACGTGGACTGGACGCCTCAAGCCGGCATGACTGGCGTCAGACCTGTCGTCGACAAGTATTCCATCACTCGATACTCGACGGGCGGCTGGAGACTTAATAACCAATATACTTTAACCCCAAGAGCGACCGACAAAGCTAAAGCATTAGAGACATCCATTAAAAGTGACCTGCAAAAGGCTTTCCAAGACCTGGATAACAAGCAGGCTGACACCAACAAAAAGCTGGATGAAAGGGTTAAAACATTGGCTGATTGGAAAAAAAAAGCTGAAGGCGCTATTAAAGCTATGAGTAAAGAAATTAGGAGTTTAGATGACTATAGAGCTAAACTAAAGGGTGCCTGTAGAATTTTGATGTTGCCTGAATCAATTTCGAGAGAATGTTTGGAATTACGCACATTCCGATATGAACCGGATTTGGTGCGGAACGATGCTGAACAAGAACTAATAAAAGAAGTGGCCATCGTCGGAGAGATAAGACGAGTGTTTCAAGAGACCCTGGCGAGGGTCGAAAAACAGATGGCTAATAACAAAGCTGCCAAAGCGTTTCTGGAACTTGACTGGGGCGACAAGTGGACAGCGTTAAAGGAAGACAGCATAAATTTGAATTTGTCGCCCGAATCGAATCTGATACTCCATCACCCAGGTGTGGCTCGCTGGCCCGAAAACGCAACCACTTTGGAGTTTTGGGAACACTTTTGCGCGGAAACTATCAGGAACTGTGAAGAAGTCAGAAAACAGTCCGCGACATTGCGAGGAGAATTGATGAATGTTATTTTGAAAGGTTCACAGGATATGAAAATACAAGCTGATAGAACTAATCATGCGCTAGCAGAATCTGTCGCTGTTACAGAAGCGTTATGTGCGAAGTTAGAAGAAACCTTGAAAGACAATTTGCAAACTATCGCTAATGTGGAAAAACTTATCGATTTTCTAAAGGAATCGTTGAGGAAAGTAGACGAACGGGACAAACTGTCGAACTCGAGGTTGAAAAGCAGGAATTACGGCCGGCCCAATGTAGAGAACTGTCGAGATCAAGCGCAGTATGCCTTGATGGGAGAAGCCAAGTTCATCAAGGAGACAAAGGAGTCCCTGACTGGCAAGATGAGGCAGGCGGAGACGGTGCGAGCGGAGCTGGTGAAATATAGGGGCGACTTGGAGAAGGACATAGCGTGTAAAAGAAAGAGTCTAAATATCGACAAGGACAGAATTACTAGGGTTCGAGCACATTTGCCTACGCCTGAGGAATTTGCAAATGCTTGAACAGCAACGTTTTTATATGGAATTCTAATTAAATGTTCGTTTCGAGTCAGCATATTTTGATTTTTAAACAAACGTATTATTTTGTTTAATGAGAACAGCAGAAATTGCCTGAAGCACTTTACGACGTGGTTACCGATACCCGCCTAATGTGCGTGAAGAGGGGGGGTATCAGAGTCGAACGGCATGAAAAGAACAGAAAAGAACTTTGTTCACTTATACTCATTTTTATGGACAACTCTAACTTTTAGCCATAAAATTAATAATAATATTAATAAAACGTTTATTTCAGACTAGCGGACGTCCCGCGGTTTCACCCGCGTAGTTCCCGTTCCCGTGGGAGTACGGGGATAAAATATAGCCTATACGGATTCGGAAGAATCCCTCTAAGTAATGGTAAAAGAAATTTTGAAATCGGTCCAGTAGTTTTTGAGCCTATTCAATACAAACATACAAAAATACAAAGGTTTCCTCTTTATAATATTAGTATAGACTAGCTGTTGCCCGCGGCTTCGCCCGCGTGAATTTCGGTAACTGTCCCACTGAATCATACAAAAGGGATAAATAGTGTCCTACATGTTAATCCAGGTAACAAACTATATATGTGCCAAATTTTATAATCATCACAATTTATTATTATCATCAAAATCACCATTACTATCACAACCACCATCACTACCACAACCACCATCACTATCACAACCACCATCACTACCACCACCACCATCATTATCACTATCACTATCACAATCACTATCACAATCACAATCACTATCACAATGACTATCACAATCACAATCACTATCACAATCACTATCACAATCACAATCACTATCACAACCACAGTCACAATCACTATCACTATCACAATCACTATCACAATCACTATCACAATCACTATCACAATCACTATCACAATCACTATCACAATCACTATCACAATCACTATCACAATCACTATCACAATCACTATCACAATCACAATCACTATCACAATCACTCACAATCACTATCACTATCACAATCACAATCACTATCACTATCACAATCACTATCACAATCACTATCACAATCACTATCACAATCACTATCACAATCACTATCACAATCACTATCACAATCACAATCACTATCACAATCACTATCACTATCACAATCACAATCACTATCACAATCACTATCACAATCACTATCACAATCACTATCACAATCACTATCACAATCACAATCACTATCACTATCACTATCACAATCACAATCACAATCACCATCACCATCACTATCACAATCACAATCACCATCACCATCACAATCACAATCACTATCACAATCACTATCACAATCACTATCACAATCACTATCACAATCACAATCACTATCACTATCACAATCACAATCACCATCACTATCACAATCACTATCACAATCACAATCACCATCACTATCACAATCACAATCATCACAATCACCATCACTATCACAATCACAATCACCATCACCATCACTATCACAATCACAATCACAATCACTATCACAATCACAATCACTATCACAATCACTATCACTATCACTATCACAATCACAATCACCATCACTATCACAATCACTATCACTATCACAATCACAATCACCATCACTATCACAATCACAATCACAATCACCATCACTATCACAATCACTATCACAATCACTCACAATCACTCACAATCACTATCACAATCACCCATCACTATCACAATCACAATCACCATCACAATCATCATCACTGTCACAATCACGATCACAACCACTATCACAATCACTATCATCATTATCGCAATCATTATCATTGTAATCACAACCATTATCATCTTAATCACAATCATCATTATCACAATCGCCATCACTATCACAACCACAATCATTATCACAATCACCATCACTATCACAATCACTAACACAATCACACTCACCATCACATTCACAATCACTATCCTCATTATCACTATCATTATCATCGTAATCACAATCATCTTCATCATTATCACCGTCACTGTCACAATCACAATCACCATCACCATCGCTATCACTATCCAAATCACCGTCACTATCACAATGACCATCACTAACACAATCACAATTACCATCACAATCACTCTCACAATCACTCTCACAATCACTCTCACAATCACTTTCACAATCACTCTCACAATCACCATCCTCGTTATCACAATCATTATCATCGTAATCACAATCATCTTCATCATTATCACCGTAACTGTCACAATCACAATCACCATCACCATCGCTTTCACCAACACAATCACCGTCACTATCACAATCACTATCACAATCACCATCACAATCACAATCGCCATCAAAATCACTACCACAATCACCATCATCGTTATCACAATCATCATCATCGTAAAACAATCATTATCATCGTAATAAATATCATCATCATCACAATCATTATCACAATCGTCATCATAGTTATCACAATCATTACAATAAATCAACAATAACCCTGTATAGAAGTCGAATCCAGCCGTCTTCTGGATCTCAAAATAAATGCCATTTTCGTAATCAGCACCCCTGATAATCTCGGTATCGACACCCATATTGATTTTTAGACATTTCAACCCCATCGCACCCAACAGGGAATGGTGTTATTTTAGGGCCGCCACATTAAACTTTAAAATCGTTGTTTTTGTAATACACCCAACCCAATTCACCATACAAACAATACCTATGTTGAATTTCAGGCTTTGTTACCCCATTTTCCCCTTTAGGGGTTGAATTCTGAAAAACCTGAAACCCAAACGTTAACTCATTTATCGATAGGAGTACTCCTGTTAAGTTTCGAATAAAGTAGTCTAACTAATCTTATTTCCCCATGTAATCTTTGGACTCCCGTTCCAATCCCTAAGGGGGTGAATTTTGAAAAATCCTTTGTTAATGCACCCCTAAACCTCATAAAGAACCTTTGTGCGAAATTTGGGATCTCTAGACTCAGCGGTTTGGGCTGTGCATTGATTTTTATACTTTGCCACCCTATTTCCCCCTCTTAGGGGTTGAATTCTGAAAAAACCTGAAACCCATTTCTACTCATTTATCAATAGGAGCACTCCTTTGAAGTTTCGAATAAAATAGTCTAACTAATCTTGTTTCCCCATACAGACTTTGAAGCCCCGTTAAACCCCTTTAGGGGGTGAATTTTGAAAAATCCTTTCTCAATGCAACCCTAGACCACATAAGGAACCTACTTGCCAAATTTGGAATCTCTAGACTCAGCGGTTTGGGCTGTGCATTGATTTTTAGACTTTGCCACCCCATTTCCCCCTCTTAGGGGTTGAATTCTGAAAAAACCTGAAACCCGTTTCTACTCATTTATCAATAGGAGCACTCCTGTGAAGTTTCGAATAAAATAGTCTAACTAATCTTGTTTTACCCTTACAAACTTTGGAGCCCCGTTTAACCCCGTTAGGGGTTGAATTTTGAAAAATTCTTTCTTAGTGCACCCCTAGACCACATATGAAACCTACTTGCCAAATTTGGAATCTCTAGACTCAGCGGTTTGGGCTGTGCATAGATTTTTATACTTTGCCACCCCATTTCCCCCTCTTAGGGGTTGAATTCTGAAAAAACCTGAAACCCGTTTCTACTCATTTATGAATAGGAGCACTCCTGTGAAGTTTCGAATAAAATAGTCTAACTAATCTTGTTTCCCCATACAAACTTAGGAGCCCCATTTAACCCCCTTAGGAGGTGAATTTTGAAAAATCCTTTCTTAGTGCACCCCTAGACCACATAAGGAACCTACTTGCCAAATTTGGAATCTGTAGACCCAGCGGTTTGGGCTGTGCGTTGATAGATGAGTCAGTCAGTCAGTCAGTCAGTCAATCAGTCAGTCAGTCAGTCAGTTCTTTTATATATTTAGATAGACGATCCATAAAGCAAAATAAAATAGTCAGCGCACAAATAATAAAAAATAAACAAAGCCAATTTTTTTTTCATGAAAAACAATCTAAAGTTTCATAAGAAAGTTTTCCGGTATCTCGGATTCGGTTTCAACTGTTGCCCAACTTAGAGAATAATTGTATAAAACAAGAACGATGATTATTTCATGTGCCTTACCCAGCTGAGTTGAGTTAACACTCATTATGTAACAAACTTTCAGGTTTATTACACTCTTCAACACATCTTGCTGCCGTTTATTTTTGCATTGTTTCTTTGTGTTTGAAAATTCTAGCACATCCGTGTTTGTTGCCGTACACCTCTTCATATTATGCTTTCTTGTTGGTAATAGCCATGCACAATACGATCAAGTTGCTCTTGAGTATTCATTGATAAATTCGATTCGCACTTTTTGAGCATTTTTTCTTAGATGGCAATCTAGATTATGTGAGTCCTTGGATCAAGGGACCACTATTATCACATCGGGCTGTTTCTAAGCCTTGCATCGACATAAAGCTGTTTCTGACAAGGAATAAGTACACTTCCCTAAGATAATCTAAGTTAATCTTTTGTCAACTTCGTCGGAAGGTAACGTGTTCCAAGTGTCACCGAAGGAACTTTGCAACAGAGGACAAAGCCTCCACCATGCATTATAACAACTGTAGTAACATTCCCATGAACTGATCCATTCTTTGTTTAAATATTTGCGGTTGAGCCACACCGACCCAGTTCAATGAGAAAATGATGTAACGCCTAACATTTGACAGACGTGGGTTCTCAAAGATTCTGCAACGTTTCCATTACGACGGTCATCTTAGCATCTTGATTCTGTTTATTAGTGATGATTTTCTAGCAAGTTGTTTTTAGCAGGAACGTACCCACCTCCCAATGCTATGTCGCTAATCATAGGTAATTCAAAAGACACGTGTCGCCATCTATCATCATAAGAATGTTATTGTTGTTTTACTCGGAAACAGTACTTTTTTGGATGAAAAGTACCCACCCTATGTCCGTTTTTGTACACCTTGCAACGGTATGCAAAATTTCAGGATAATCGGTGCAGTGGATTAGGCGTGAAAAGGTAATAAACAAACAAACTTACTTTCGTATCTATAATATTAGTTAGGATTAGGATTTATTGTTGTAAAGCAGCATTCTTCGCTGTACAACATTCTACGAGTTCAAATACGTTATTGCATCCTCCCCGAGAGAGTGAAGCGTCTGTGGTAGCATCGCAGGCAGTTGCATGTTAGATTACATTAGAAAGTGTCGATACGGAAGTTTTAATTCTCGTAATGAAGTTTGCAGCCGTCTGGTTGTCAGTCATCAGGAGTTCTTCGGTTCTCACACGTATAGTAGGAGATAGCAAGATCATGCCTTCTCGCCGAGTACTGATGGCTCGATCTGTGTGATTCCTATTGCGTGTGGGGGTTTGGTTGAGTGTGAGAACACCCTTGATCATTTATAACGTTTTTGTTTGAAAGTTATTCTTACTTAGTTTGTTTCATAGCTCTCTTCTCTAAAACATGAAGATTATTTCTTGCGTTCCCATAGTTTGATATTCGTAAATATGTTATTTTATTGAGCGCTTTTAAAAGTCATGTTAACAGAATGGAGAGAGAGAGAGAACATTGGTAAAGATTTTCAAAAATTGCCAAGGTTGATATCTCTAGATATGTGAAAATTCGATAGCGAGCAAGGCCTCAATCGTAAGGTCAGCCATTGAGAGGTACAGTTACTATCTAACAATTACAGTAAACGCCAACTTACTCTGTAGATGACGACGTGTCACGCGATGTAACGCTCGCAGCACGTAAACGCGTGTTGTCACGTAATTTGGAGTAGACGCGCTCAATTAAGTCAAATGTATGATTTACGAGATAATGTGGAAGAAACTGGGAAGTGATAAGATCTTCTCACGTATTGGCCCGATATTTGTTTAGAGAGAAGAACTGCTTAAAAGGTAAACATGGCCAGTCAGCAGAGTTGGTAGAGCGAATGTTTGCCCATTATAATCCCCATGAACTTATGCTCGTCATTCGTGGAGCTCTGTCAATTGAAAAATCTCGTCTATACGAGATTTTATTTCTCTCTTTTATTTCTTTCAACTATTTGAAAGAAATAAAATACGGAGAAATAATGATGTACTTACTTCAGGTTTGTTAGTTGAACAAACCTGAAGAACATCATTATTTCTCTCATTTCGGGATTCCTTCTCCTCTATTTCCATCTCACAAATATCATCTTTTATACAATCCATCTATCGCTTACTACTTAGTACTAACTTGAAAACAACTTTGAGTAGGTAAAAATTTGGAACCTAAGATTGACCAACTCGGTACGTGCCAGAATTGACGATGACTAAGATATTGGATCATCATTCTTTAATGGAATTTATAAGTAAGAAAACTTGTTTATGTTAAGACTTACTTAGCCACTTCAAACGTACTTAAGTTATGTATAAATTCTTCGACTTTAATAAAAAGTCGGGACAGACTGAACAAACGGTGAAGAAACCGGCATGTCCTAGAACCAAAAAATTCGAAGACATGTGACATCTACCAACCCGCACTGGGCCCGCGTGGTGGATTATAGCCCATTCCCTCTCATATAGAGGAGGCCTGTGTCCCAGCAGTGGAAACATTAATAGGCTGATGATGACAGACAGACTGCATGCTGAAGGCAGAGAAACGGGGCTGTGTCGTAACTTGGGAGGGGTTGAGATAGTGTTATCCACAGTAAACAAAGAAAAACTTCAGACAAAGCATATTATAACTTATTACAATTCCTAGAAATAGGAGATCAAGATAATACTTCGGAACAAGCGTGTTACAACCTAAAATAATCATAAAGAATTTAATTTCAGACTATTTCACAGTTTCCAAACAGTTATTTAGTAACATCAGTGCATATTTCTGTAAAAGAATCTTTAATTTAAATTCTCTCAGCATGAGTCACTGGCTTGTGATTGGCTAACGGTTTACCTCATTACCCGAAGACATGCACGCATCTGAATGTAAACATCACCATTTTGTGTGCATCTGTGTCTTCACGCACATTTCTCATAACGGGGTGACTAGCAGACTAGGCAATGTGACAGTAAGTGCGTTGGCCGGATTTGGCTTGGCCCTGATGGCTACTTCGATGGACTACATGCCTTCTTGCTGACTAACCGAGCCTATACCTACTGTATCGGAAACTGGAATAGGTCTTGCGCCATGCTTATACAAAATACCAAATGCATTACTAATGTCAATAATATCACGTGAATAATTGTGCAGGTATACGTATAGGTACCGTACCTAGAACCCACCAGTTTCACCCTTATCATTCAGAATCTTCATTTTGTGGATTCAGTGCGAAAGCAAGAATCTATATATAAATAGAATCTATATAATATCTTTCTCGAAATATGGAAGATATTGTGTTAGATTATATCGGCTAACTTCAACTGTTTCTACCGTTATAATTTCAAGCATATCCGGTGCAACTACCTCAATATCAAATCGGTTGCCAACCTTCGCCGAAATACCTTACCAACTAAGACGCGCTTTATGTAACACTCAAAATGAAACGAGGAAGTTTGAAGTAACCGCAGGTACATAAAGTACCTAAAGTGTACATAATGTCACTTATGCGTGCTCAGTTCCGGGTTAGCAGTAAATCGCAGTAAAGTAAAACAAATCAATCATGTTTGCTACCAACATTAAACGTGATTGATTTCGAATCAATCACATTTTATGGAGACTTTAAAACACGTCATGATACGAGGAAGGTATTTTGTAAGATGCCACGGATAATGTAAACTGATGACCCAATGTGATGTAACGATATTAAAATTGATGCAGAAAACCTCGATTTAAAGCATTCACTGATTAAAGTATTGGAAATCAAGCCAACATGTTATAAGATCAAATCCAGGTGACTTGCTCTAGCTTTGGTCGACTTTTCTCAACAACATTTAAACACGAAGAGAAACTGAGGTTTTCTAAGTGAAAACTATAGATTTACTCGAAGTGAATGATCGGTTTACTTAGGTCTGAGTACTCGTCTACCGTAGCATTTTACTAAGGATACTTTCTTTTCCAAATTGAGAAATTAATGACGTCATATCTATTACTGCCTTCAAACAATTTTCTTAAGTTTTCACTTAATAACCAAAGCTTCATTAAGTAAATGACGCTAAGTTAGTTACCGAGAGTAGTCTAAGCAAGTAAACTGACCACAAGTCGATAACATCGAAAGTGGACTAGAAAGCAGGTAGGTAGCTAACTAACCACTCACTCATTTATAAGCACTATGAGCTTGCTAAATTATAGGCCACCCCGTTACACCGTCCAAGGAATTACCTGTGACTATTATTATTTGTTGTATTGACCCCAACCACTCATTCCTCTTCTTTCTAAGACAAGTTACTCAGTCAGTAAAGGATTTCTCCTTTACTGACTAAGCAACCGTTTCGCCAGAAAAGGCGAAACGTCAGGTGCTGACTAATTTGACAGGATTAAACTAATATTTATCTTCTGTCCTTTTCATAATGAAATAGAAAGAAAAAGATGCATTCAACTTAAATTTAGTTTAGTTTGTGAACAAGGGAATCGGCACCATTGTCAATAAACGAAATCTTTACACATCAAATCTTTTTCATTGAATTCTCTGCAACACTTGTCCAACGAAATTTCTCTTCAATTATGACGGAAGCATACAATTTATCTTATGTATTTTATCTTTAGTGACATAAACGGCTTTCAGTGTCTTCCGTCACTATAGTTGGAAAGCGATGATAATTTGTCACCGCTCTCAACAGCATAACTATCAACATTAACTGTGCAAACTGTAATTAAAGTTTCTCCGGTACATGAAGTGGGTAGTTTTAATAAATCAGCTTTATGAGAGGTAATCAACAATGTAATACCTGCCTATATCATACTTGTCATGCTCTTTAGAAAAGTAGAAATCTGAAACTAAAAGTTAGCGTTTGTAAGCTAAAATACTTTGTTGCGCGTGACCTGAATGCAAATTAAATTTGTCAAGAAGGTCGTAATCCTGGAAAAAGGAGCGTCTCTTTGTCTTGTGCAGATGTAGTAAGGCAAGCAGTGTGATTTAGGGCAAACCGACTTCCTAATCGCCATGCTTCTTCTGCTTCAGTTTACGTTAGATGGACATAAGATCTGAGAATCCGGCAGGAATAGAGTAGATACGGCAATAAAATCGGAGTACCTGCATAGCTATTCACAACGCTTCGATTCGATTCGATTCTTATTCGGAAAGTCGTATGTCTATCTCGCTCGTTTTCGTAATGCCAAGAAAAGCTGTCTTACGACTTCCCGAATCGGAATCGAATCGCAGCGTTATGAATAGCTATGCTGATCTTGACTATTTCTGCTTTTAACTTCATTTGTTCGGGGTCGGCGCTGTACGTTGTCTTCCATAGTTCTTTAGTACTCGTCATCTTAGTTATCTCCATTCAAGCCTTAATTATCATCTTTCACACAGTCCATCCATGTGAGTTGGAAGGGCTATCGGAGAGTTGGAGGGAGTCAATCCATACCCCTATTTAAAAAAAAAACCCTTACTTCAGCTTCAGAAGCCGGTGACAAAACACCAAATCAATCAAACAAAGGACAAGCTTCAGAAGTCGGTGACCTTTGTTTGATTGATTTTAATGTTTTTGTCACCGACTTCTGAAGCTAGAGTTATTTTTCACTATTTTGTTTTTCTTTTTTTTTGTGTTTTTTTAGAAGTCTGTTTACACAATACACACGAACATAATAACCTCCTCCTTTTTTGAAGTCGGTTAAAAAGCGGGTGTTATGGCTTATGGCGCAACTTGGGAAAGGCCTACTATCTCGAACAGTCAAGTTAATTGAATGACCACAATAACCATTAACTCAGTCATTAAGAGACTTAATATTTAATTTTATCGTATGTTTTTACTCATCTAATAAGTCAGAGAGTGCATTAAGTCAATAATAGTCTCGATTTGTTAGAACAGTTGTATTACACAATCTATTACGTCTTAACGTTGTAACGCTACGCTCGCTCACCTTTGCTCTTTTGGTTTTATTTGATAGTTTGCAGCGGTGAAGGTGTTCCGTCCGTCCGACCACTTACAATAGCGCTTGAAAGTAGTGACTTGCAGTAATGGCTGGCTATCTAGCTTATTACCAAGATTTAACTAGTGTGTGCTAAATGTGCCGATGATTTGGTAATGTTATTTGAGATGAAGTCGTTTTCAAGTCTACGTGTGAAATTGGTTCATATTGTCTACTTGCTAGGTTAGTTTTCGTCATAGTTGCTACTTAATATTTTTTTCAATACACTTCCTCGAAAACTGGTCCATAACGCACTACAATTAGGTACAACATGCAATGTATTTCACACGCGTGCGATTTTTTCCACTTTCCCGCACGTGTGCGGGAATGAAAATTGCCACAGATAACTATACCTATACTTAGTCCAAATTGGTTCAATGCCTGTCTGGGGAGTATGTTTTTTTTATTATTTTTTGCAAAGCACTACGCGTCTATAAGGCATAAATATTTTTTGAATATTCAAATTGTGTTTATAAATAGACTATCATAGATAAACATGATTATTTAAAAACTAATAGTTACTTTTATAAGTACACAAATTAACATTTATTTGTGTTCTGAATTCAAAAATATAAAATAAATCTATTTTTTATATTAGGCTGTTTAACGGCTTCATACCATTGCCTCTCCTTCAACCTGGCGAAACCAAAGCGCGAAAAAAAAAGTAAATTAAAATCATAGTTTCATAGTTCGTGACAAAAATATTTTTCGTTATTTTATTTTATTTCTTCAAAAGTGTATTGAAAAACGTCGTTTGATACACGTGGACATTTGTTATTGCAGTTCTCGGCTCAAAAACACCCTCGCCGACGGCTCGGGTGTTATAATTCCGCCTCGAATGCAATAACAAACTTTCTCCACTTGTATCAAAATGTACTATTCTTTGTTCTGTCTATATGTATAAAAAGTCAGTTTGGTATTTTATTTGCTATTGTTCATTGAGTTTACATAAGTTGCTAGGTTGCTACTTGTTACTTTTGAGACTCATACCCATAGTAAATTCTTCCGTTCTAAGTACCTAATAGGCTAGTTTCCACCATCAACAAATTGCAAATCTATTTAGTCCGTCAAGTACCAGTATTGGAAAAAAATGGAAACGTATGTTTTTTTTGTAAATCAATGAATATTGACAAAGAAAAAACGCATCAAAACTCGGGAGTGGGGGCTCGTGACGTCACAACGCACAAAAAATTATACCACGGCGTGACGTATTGAGAATTTTAAAAGCGTCATATCTTCGTCAATTTTGGTTTACTTACTTAAGGCGGCTCCCCGAGCAAATGACCTTGAGCGAGCAGTTTTTCGGAGCCTACTCCTCTTTATCCAAAAGAAATACCAACTAATAAAAAATACATTAAATTACTACATACCCTTGACTCCAAAATTGTCGTTTCATATTTTTTTTTAAGTTGCTTAATGTTTAATAAATCCCCTCACAACGAAACCATAGAAATAAAATGCTACTCTTCGTAACCATTATTTTGATTTGCTACTTATACTAATGGATAGGCAATATAATAATGAACATAATTGTCGTTTTATTTTTTCCAAAAGACGTAAGTTTGATTTTATAAAGAATAAAAACCACTCATTTCGCACAATTCGGCCTGCAGTGACTGACGTAACGACCAATTCGTAGTGCGAGCTGATTAGAACTTTATTCTAACAGTATTTCAAGCGAAGTTTGAACCACCACAAATAGAGTTGCTAATTTTGCTCGGGGTACCGCCTTAACAAAAGAAAAAATACGTGTCAAATATTTTTTGATAACTGACGGACTAATTAGATTTTTTAGTCATCTCCCTTTATTCCGAAATCCGCGCGTAAACCGCCTCGTTGGTCTAATGGTCGCAATCGCGACTGCCGAGCCTGGGTCCTGGATTGGGTTATTCCCTCAGGAATTTCTCAGTAGCAGCCACGGAGTCTGGAATTGTGTCCGGTTGACGGCAATAGGCTCGCCCCCTATTACATGGGACTTAAACATAACTGTCGAAATGTGGGTGTAGGTACTATTAGGTACACCTCTGCCGAACCCTCCGGGATTACAAGCGTGCTGTCATGTTGATGTGTAAATGAAATTTAATACATGTGGAACCTTGTAATTAGCAAAATGTCACTACTGGCAGAAATTAAAGTAGGTAACTTCAATTCCTCCGCCACTTTATTTACTAGTAAGTACATGTCCAACCTATCCACGTAGGATGACCACTGCCCCGTTTTCACGTCAAATTCGCTTAACTTCCCAATCGACATCTTGACTATTGTTCCAAAATGCACGCGCACAAAGGTAATTAATCCTCGTCGCCACTGTGATGTTTGTACGGCGCGGGCGGAGCAAATGAAACACGGGCACTCGTTTAGTTCGTATATTGCGGACTGCCGGCGGGGGCCGACGCCTGACCTACCTCACGTATTACAATTATAAAATATATTCATCTACCTACATTACATTATGCATGATATTCAAGATTGTTTTTAGTCTGTAAGCTTTGTTTAAAATTCAATAAATAAATAATATTACTTAATTGCCTAATTTCTTCATCGTTTTAATTTTCTTCGTCGAAATTTAATAAAAGCCAAACTCATTTTTTTTTATAGCTAATTAGTAATCAGGCACCATCCTGACCTTTGCTAACATTATGTCAGTCTCAAACGTTACCTACATGCTCATAATGTGATAATGGTTGCGAAAGCGTTACGCATGCGTCTAGATGTTACTGCTGTTGATGTTATTAGTAGTAGCTGTTGTTGCGTCATGCTTGAGGAATCGCTGTGGGAAACACTGGCTGGTGAGACGACTGATGTATGAAAAAAAAAAATGAAAAATGAAAAAGCGTTTATTCGAGGTGACTTCGTATTACAAAAAATGTTACTTCTGCCAAACTGTAAAACAGTTTGTTGGCAGATGTAGCTCCCATATAAAACATTCTGCTTATAAGTTACTACTTCTAAGTACTTTTCCATCAATAACAAAAACTAAACTTAATTAAAACTAAACACTAATATTTTACAATAGCACAAAAGGCTGGCCAGCAGTGAATGGAAACGCTAGTACAAAATTCAAAATGCTAAAAAATTCTAAATAAATAAAATAAGTTAAACTTTATTTTAGACTAAAGTCCATAGCTTTGTTAGTAGTTTAGTAACAATGATGCTTAGGTATTAGGTTAGTATTGTTAGTATCTTAATAATAAACATTTTAACTTAGATAGGACGATCCGGATCGGATCGGGGGGATGCGTCGATGTGTCGTGCAACTCGCGGCTTGTATTTTTAACTGACTTCAAAAAAGGAAGAGGTTATACTATGTTCATGTGTGTGTTTTTTTTATGTATGTTTCCTGATTTCTCCCCCATTTGTGAACCGATTCTCAAAATTCTTTCTTCAAATCAGAAGTCTGTGACATATACGATACGTATACACTTAATCAACCAGACAAAGGTCACCGACTTTTTTTCTTTCTTCTTTTTTTGAAAAATCAGAAAAACACAAAAAGAAAATCACAAACACACCAAATCAATCAAACAAAGGTCAAAGTTTGTTTGATTTGGTGTTTTTGTGATTTTTTTTTTGTTTTTCTGCTCTTTTTTTTTTAAGTCGGTTTTATTTTTTAAATATGTATGTATGTACTGAACCGATTTGAAAAATTATTTCAGCAATGGATAGCTACATTATCAGCGAGTAACATAGGCTATATTTTATCCCCATACTCCCGCAGGAACAGGAACTACGCGGGTGAAACCGTGTGACGTCCGCTAGTGATAAATATGGTCTTTGTTTACAGTAGTACCTACCTGTACAGCTGTACTACATGGACTTCGTGGTACGTGGCCAGATATAGAAAAAAAGCCGCCATTTTGTTTCCAAATTCGTCTCACAAAACAATAGTCTTGTCAACTGAAAAAATCTAATTAGTCCGTCAGTTAGATTATCGAAAAGTATTTGACCCGTATTTTTTCTTTTGTTACGTAAACCAAAATTGACGACTAGGTATAGGTACGACGCTTTTAACATTTGATACGTCACGCCGTGGTATAATTTTTAGTCCGTTCTGACGTCACGACTTCACGAGAGCCCCTACTCCCGTGTTTTGATGCGTTTTATCTTTGTCTATATTCATTGATTAACAAAAACAAAAAATACGTGTCGATTATTTTCCAATACTCTAACTGACGGATTAATTAGATTTGTATTTAATTAATGTCTGCCTGATTAATGAATGCCTGTTCTAGAAAGTTTTACATACAGCAAGGCGGCCAAATGATTACGGAAGTGTCGTAGACGATCTTACACACCTACGTGTGTACGATCGTCTACGACACTTTTAATAATGCTAGGACAGTTATACTCTGTTCAAACTTTATGGGGGCTCGGAACTCGGAACATCTAAATAGCGTAAAACTGCGCAGAACACAATTTCAAGGCGAATGCGCAGATCGTCACTCGTAGCTAATTTCTTGTAGCACTCTTTACAGCGATAGGGCCACATTGGTGTTAATCGACAAATCAGTTCGATGTAGGAAAGAGATGAAGAATACACAAGACGTCTAGCTCTATCTCTGTCACACACTGAAACGGTTCGCCGAATCCCGCCAATGCAGCCCTAGGGACTAGCATAATTAAAATCTTATTTCTCAGCATTTCTATTCGTTCCAAACGCGTGATAATTTAATTATTATTTATTATCATTAAAAGTTACTGTTAGGTACCTAGCAATTCAAACTATCCATCGTTTTTTACAAAAGTTTACAAACTATGTCTTTTACTGAAAATGACTGGCAGTTTCAGTATTCCCCAAATTTTTTTTTAATTCACGATCACGACTGTTGTCGATCCGCAAATTACCATAGTCACGTCTGCCTATCTGAACGACGACGCGACGATCACGACTTGATCACGACGGTCTATAGAACGTGGGATGTCAGAATGTCACTGGCACGCAGTCAAGTTGTAAAACTATCTCGAATAGTGAACACTATTTCAATGTAGATACGACTACTTTAACTACTGCAAGGTCCTAAAATCTAAAACGCAAACAAAAATTTAAGCTGACAAATTCTAAGAAAGCGTAATCAACACGATTAGACATCCAATATTATCGCCACTCAGCTTTATTTTCCCGCGTTTCCCATTACCAGTGACAGCTGAGGGCACAGAGTAAAAATCTTCAACGAAAGTCAAAAGGCAACGGCGCGCGGCACGTTCGGCCGGTTCACGCTCCGTCGAGTGTGAATGCAGCCTTAGTTTCACACTGGCCTAATGAAGGGAAACTGAATGACAAGCATCTGCTAACTCGCACGTAACGGAAAGACTACTGCGTAACGGAACCGGAACGCTTTTCTTCTTTAATTTCGATTATGTTGCCACGCCTGGAGTTAATTCGATGATGTTGCAATGTTGTCAACTCAATGGGTTTAAAAGTAAAAATGGGTGTACCACAAGGTTCGATATTGGGTCCCTTCCTCTTTTTAGTATATATTAATGACCTACCCCATCTATTTAACAACCATCCGCATATGGTGTTGTTTGCTGACGATACTTCTTTAATATTTAAAATAAACAGACGTGCCACTAATCTTGATGACGTAAATAACGCCCTACTGCAGGTCCACGATTGGTTTACCGCTAATAATTTAGTACTAAATGGGAAAAAAACTAAATGCATTAGATTTGCTCTACCAAATGTCAAAAGTAGTGATTGTGACATAATATTGAATCAAGAGAAACTAGAATTTGTCGATAAAACGGTTTTCTTGGGAATCACGCTCGACTCAAGGTTACAATGGGGTCCTCATCTAACATCTCTTGCAGGACGGCTAAGCTCAGCAGCATATGCTGTTAGAAAAATCCGTCAATTTACTGATGTTAATACCGCGAGGCTGGTCTATTTTAGTTATTTTCATAGTATTATGTCATACGGTATTTTACTATGGGGACGGGCTGCAGACATCGAGTCTATATTTATTCTGCAGAAAAGAGCCATCAGAGCCATTTATGAATTACGTAGACGCGATTCTCTAAGAGAACTGTTTAAGGAAATTAATATCATGACAGTACCTTGTCAATACATCTATGAAAACATCATGTACGTTAGAAAAAATCGGCATTTATTCAGTAAGAGAGGGGACAGACACCACTATAACACTAGAAATAGGGACCAACTAGTTCAGCCAGGTTTCAGGCTTGCTAAAGTGGATTCATCTTTCATGGGGTACTGTTTGAAGTGTTACAATAAAATACCTCCCCACATTCTTCAACTGAATGAGACGAAATTTAAATCTTGTATAAAACGCACACTATGTAGGCAAGCATATTATAAGTTGGGGGATTACATTGATGATAAAAATGCTTGGCTAAATGCTGGTCCTGCTCCACAACCATAGGTGGGGGGGGGGCAAACTAATTGTTTGTACTGGTCGGGCATTATTTGAGTCCATCGACACGTAAAGAAGAAGATGAAGAATTGATTCCCATGTTAATGTATTGTGGAAGCTGCAGAAGATTGTAAAAATATACTTGCATTGTATAGATTCCAGTTCTTAGTATTATATAATTGCATAGCACATGTGTGAGTACTTTGTACTGTTCAGCCACCATTTACATTTATTTATCTTTCATTGACTTGAATATGCCTTGGTGACTGAGAGAATGTCATGCTCACTTAAATGTCTCGCTGATGGTGGCGGGTGTGTCGGGTCATTTAGTTCCCTTCAATATGGTTGAGTTGAATGGCGCCGGTACATGCGTCATGTCTGTGAACGGGCGCTGTCAGTTGGGACTGGTCATCTCTTAGCTGCCAAGGTTCATTTTAATTACTTTATTCATACATTTTTAATCTAATCTTTCACTCTGGATGCTCTTAGTGTGCACGTCTTTCTACATCGTTCTCACATATATGTATAATCTCAAAATTAATGATGTAACCAAGATTTTGTAACAATATTTTGATTTTAAAAGAGTGTCCATGGAGTTTCTTGCCCATTCTTCTCCATAGAGATCTACGCTAGGGAATGGGCAACTACAGTACTTTCTCAAGTTATTATGCCTTGTGACTGGGACTGTAGCTTTGATTTTATTTTTTGTAATTTTGACTTTCAAAAGTGCCGTAATGGTCTAATTGAAATAAATGGTTTGAGTTTGAGTTGGTAACAGTGGAAGTTGTTTACGGATTGTGTTTTTGCGGTTACGGAATCTTTTGTAAACGGTGTGATAAATATTTATGTGACTGAACATGAATATTTATAGAAGATTTAGAAATATCTCAGGGGAAATAAGAAAAAGAAACTAAAATTTCAAGTAATTAAAAACGATTGTTGCTACTTTGGGTTAAATCCACGTACTTATAAATGAATTTCCCCATTCAGTAAGGTCAAAAACAAAGCCCTTTTGTAAAACGGTTGCATCTATAATACTTATAATGTAATTGCTCACCTCACCTACACATTCGGAATTCACTAAAACAATACACGTTGACTAACTCTAGTCTTACGCATTAAATGCATGGAAAGCTAAGCAACTTGAATTTCCACACCTTTGCATATCTTGATGTACATGCACTTATGTACTTACCCGCACATAACAACAGTTTACATACGCAAGTAAAACTGAGTCGTTCATCATCTCGTCCCACAAGCCTACGGCCCATTTGGGACGAGTTGATGAAAACCATAATACGTAATATTTTCGTTCTGCAACTCGTCCCACGTATGAAAAAGGTATAATCAGTAGTAAAAGTGTTAGTGTAGAAAATAATAAAAGTTAGTAACCTTACGATAAGCACTAGGCGGGCATGAATTCAAGAAGGTATTATTTTATTGCACATCACCTTGAACTCGGTATCAGGACACTTCAGTAACCTTACGAAAAGTACTAGGCGGGCATGAATTCAAGAAGGTATTATTTTATTGCATCCCACCTGTAAAACTGATATCACCATTCACGGCCATTGTGGGCTGTCAACATACCTACCGTAAACTTTCATGCTTGGCAATTTCGCAAAATGTGACAAATGTTAATGATTTGCCGAATGTGGTCCTTGCCTTGAACCTGGTACTGGTGGAACTGCTGGGACATCTGGACCTCTGAGGACGTGGGCCACACTGCCGGATGGTGGATGTCAGTTTCTTCCAATTTTCGGTTGTACGACATGTCTGTTTTGAGAGCACTAGTGATGATGAAGTACCTACCAGGAGGAGCTCGTGGCTAAATAATAACAGCCGCTCGGGTCGACCGTTAGGTTAAGCCGTGCTTGCCAAGGTTGGTATGTGGATGGGTGACCACTCTTTACTTAACGAGTTTCCTCCGTGCCTCAGAAAGAGTTGGTCCCGGCTGTCATTTTACAGGTAGTCAGAGGCCCAAAAAGTCTGAAAACCCTACAACTTTTTTTATTACCCGGTACTAACTGGGTTGTGGTGGTCAGATAGGCAGTCGCTCCCGGCTCCATGTAAAATACTGGTATTCAGCTGCATCCGGTAAAACTGGAAGCCGACCCCAACATAGTTGGGAAAAGGCTAGGGAGGTGATGAAGTACTTACCTAATTGTATAGGTACAAGTGCATCTTATACCTATAATTTAAGTGAAAAGTAGTTATACTAAGGCTGTATGTAACATAGGAACTTCAATGTACACAAACAGAAGTCGTCATCCTCACTGAATTTCTCCTTCACCCGCGTACCTTTACCAGTAACAAATCTCACCAGATTTGCCACAATCACCCAAAGAATTCAACTTCAACCAGCCAATTAGTTCTCAAATTCTTCAGGCGGCTCTCGTTGCAGCATGGGAAGTAGCGGCACCTGCTTGCCTTGAACAACACAATACAAATAATGTACCCAATACAATACAACACAACGTAAGGTACTCTCCGCTTGTAGTTCCCACCGTGGCCGGTCGGTTTCCGTTGCTATTCGATTCGCTTACTTTGCGGCTCTCATTACAATTACACCTGTTATAAGATCTGCTTGAAGAAAACAACTGATTCTTTTTTTGTGGTCGTGAGAAATAAGCGAATTTTGATCTTCTTTGCTGGGATCAGCACAAAACTGTATTAGAACGCGAAAAAAGGTAACAAACGGATACATTTACGTATCCGTTTGTTACCTTTTACAACAAACGTAACAAACGGATACATTTACGTATCCTTTTGTTCCATTTTCACGCGTAAATTGGATTTGTTTGTAAACAAACAGTGAGTATCTAGTTTCATAAGTATATTTAGATATGATGCTATTGAGCTATAAATGAGATTGTGGTCTTGTTGGAAAGGAAATATAGTCTAGTTTATTTCTTTAATGTTAAAATGGATAAAAAACTAAGAGAAAACTGATATTTCTAGCGAAATATCAGTTTTTGTAACTATTTTTTGCTATACATTATGACTTGGAGTATATAATTAAAGTATTTCATTTTGATTTCTAGATAAGTAGATTCCTTATCTAATCAGCTTGACAACAGTATTTTTGAAATTGCTCTAGGACTTGTAGTTTTTGAGCTACAGGTGTTTTTATCGGATCGGGCAGAAAATGTTTTGAAAACTTGCAAAAATTTTTGCATGTGAGCGGTTACGGTATTTGCAAATCCGCGCGCTTGGCTGCGGAGAGGCTAACTTACCAAGTCGACAAAGAATTCTTTCTTATAGATACCACCATACCCATACCCACGTAACATGACCACATGAAATAATTGACAAAATGTCAGTTCATCTGTCATTTTGTCGATTCTTTCTTCGAAGAATCCCGTTTCTACGGTGGTCACGCTACGCGGGCTGGTCTTTATATCTCGGCGTAAAATGAATACGTTTGATGTTAACTCCAATATTTGCAAAGTCTCTCAAATGTCTGGCAGGGCTATAGATTGGTATAGACTGTCAGCAGCTAATTGTCAAAGAACTAACCTTCTCATCTTAAATTTTCTCCTTCAGATTCTCCCCTGTAGATACATAATATATAGGCTTTATCTTGGCGTATAATAAACGTGTGATGTTTCTGGTTCCAGCGCTTAGCATGGTGGCCGGAGTGGCGGTGTACCCGGCAGGGTGGAGCGAGACCTCCGTACAAGAGACGTGTGGACCCACTGCGGATCAGTACAACATAGGTAAGGCAGCTAGATAAGCTTTAGTTTCCAGTCAAAACAGATCCTGAGCTCGAAATCTGTAACAAGAAAGTAAACGTGTTACTTTCTGGCGCATTAGCCTAGCTAAAACGATTCTAGGTTAAAATCAAAATATTTTATTACACGTAGGCCTAGATGAGTGGGCACTTATAAAACGTCGAAAAAGGTGTACGTACGGTTCGGGTTGGTCATTTCATATGGAGAAGAACCGGCAAGACACTCTATGGTGGGTAGGTAACTTTTTTAAAATCATTTTGTATTACAATTTTATCATGCTAAAGTAAGTACACACATCAAAAGTGTCTAGGGATCAAGCATTTTTATGCGGATTTCTTGAGATTGAGATGTGGCTTTGTAATAAATTTATGATTTTATAAATTTATATGGATCCTTTTTGGTGCATTTCATAATTTGAATCAGGAACTCTCAATCAAATTCGAGTAAAAGATGAAAATAAGCTGTCAATATTTTCCCTATAAAAACATACAACGCATTGAAGACATTATTAGTGCTACTGTTTCCCTACTACTGATTAAAACCAACGTTATTATGGAGCGGCGACGTCATTTAAGCAGGGAAGAAATGCTCAGAGCCGTGGGAATGATAGAAGCTGGTTCCCGGCAACGTACTGTAGCTTTAGCTCTGAATACAAGTCAGAGTGTTATCAGTCGACTTTGGACACGTTACCGAAGCACTGGTACCGTGGCTGAGCGCCATGGAGGACGGTATCGCTGCACCACACGGAGACAAGACCGATACATTCAAATCTTAACTCGAAGAGCTCCAACAATAACCGCCATGATGTTAGCCGTGAGGCTTCATCACTCTTCAGGGAACTTAATTAGCGACCAAACAGTCAGAAACCGCTTGCATGAAGTGAACCTTCATTCCCGAAGACCGCTACGGGTACCACCTATAGCAATGCACAATCGTAGGATTCGATATCAATGGGCTCTTGAACACAGAAATTGGGCAGAAGAACAATGGCGTTTCGTGTGCTTTTCTGATGAGTCTCGTTTTGGTATGAGACCGGATACAAGACGTATACGACACTGGAGAACCCCTGGACGCCAACAGCGATTAAAATCCTGCCAGGAAGTCCATCCTTATAGTGGTGGAACCATCATGGTATGGGCGGGTATTTGGATCGGCGGAAGAACTGAGTTGATTTGGATCAGAGGCAACCTCAACGCTCAAATTTATGCTGAGACGATTGTATCAGACGTCATCGTTCCTCTACAAGTGCAAATCGGTCCCTTATTTCAGTTAATGCATGATAATGCACGACCGCACACCGCAAGAGTTGTAAGACAGACTCTCGCCGCAGCTAACATCAATGTCCTGCCCTGGCCTGCTCAGTCGCCAGACTTGAACCCGATTGAGCATGCATGGGATATGCTACAGAGAAGAGCTCTGCCGAATATGGAGGGTATCCAGTCGCAAGAAGACCTTTTTTTGTTGTTGCAACGAACATGGGCGGCCATTCCACAGCGTGATTTGGATGAACTCATTTTGAGTATGCCAAACCGATGTTCTTGTGTTGTAAGTGTTCGCGGTAGAAACACGGATTATTAATTGTTTAAGTTACCCAATAAAATTTTAAAGAAAACTGTGTTTTCAGTCATTTTTTCGAACTTTAATGTTAGTGGTTCAAATGTCAAAAATCCCTTTATTAGGAAAATGGCAAATTTCTTGGTTTATCGTTACTGTGACAAACGAAAACACTTTATTTGATGAATCCTTAAAGAAAATTTTAATTAATATCAATCAGGAGAAAAGTTATTGCAAAAATATATGTTGATCCCTAGATACTTTTGATGTGTGTATTTACTTAAATAAGTTAGATTCTGTAATGGGAGCTTTAAAATTGTGTGAGTATCTAGGAGTAACTTCGTTTTTTTTCTTTTTTATCGTGTGGTTATGGTTAGTGCCTAACCTGGTGTCAGAGTTTTTATCCCAAGAGCTTCTGACTTCGCTTTTCTTGCCGTCAAGAAATATAGCTCAGTTTTGCTGGTTTCCTCACGATATGTTCCTTTACCGAAGAATACGCACATGAATCCGAAAAATCAAAGGTGTTAGGTGCGTGCCCTGGGTTCTAACTCGAGATATAACTGCTAAAACAGTACGACCAAAAAAAAGAGTTTATTGCTGCTATAATATGGGTAGTTTTAATTCCTCATCACGAATTTCAATCTAAGTACTTCTAACAAGACACAAATTGGCTCAAACTAAATTTTCTATTTAGTTTCTAACACGAGTATATTATTATCATTATAGTCGCGTTTCAAAACAATGTAATCTTACAAAACGTTTGGAAGAAACCTTGAGTTTGAAACATTGTTTCATTACGTTCTCAGTACAGATTTTCATCAAGTGTTTCGAATTGCAATAAAATTAATGTAGGTATGAATTTCGTCATTATAATCTCAAACTGCAACTTCATCTTTTCAATATTGACTAGAAATGAGTTGATATACCTATTTGTGTAAAGTTGTCTAAACTGGATTTAATAGATTCGTAGGCTCGGCCCAGTTACATAAACATTGCAATATGTATATAATCGCCATTTTATATATTGGAACCATTATATAATGTCAGAAGATGAATGTGATAGTAACCGACCTTCGTCTGTGATCCTATCAAATTGAATTTAACTGTAGGTAGGTACTGCATCAAAGAACGGTTGGTTCAGATTATAAAGTGTTAATTATTGATAGTTTAGTCAACCTTGATTCTTTTAATTAAATATCAATTTAATGGTGTTGCCCTTTTGAAGTCTAATTTAGTATTAATGTTCTTGGTGATCTAGATAAAAATGTGTTTTATAGCTTGCGTAACATCTAAATGCCACTAAACATTGTTGCCTACTGTGTTAACATCAAAACTGAACAAGCCTGCAGTTGTGTTTCATTCAAGGAATTACTAAACCGTTGTGATAGGAACTTCCACAAGGTATAACTACCGTACCTATCTAGAAGGAAGGATTTCGGCTCCGTAAGGGTCGATCGAATAGAAAATCAACTAGAAATCTTTCCTCGTGTATGATGCACCAAAACATTGATGTTGTTGTATAGACTAGCAAGACAAATCGACAAAGTTGGATTGGAAGTAGCACCAACCATACAAATTAACAGAACTACATTAGCATTATCAACCATTATGTTCAGCCGTACCGGCACTCGTGCGGTCTGGTTGTGTTTTTTGTTGCGTATCTAATTACTATCCTCGGTGCTCGAAGAGTTGTTTACGCATTGCAGTGACACGTGCCACAGGTGTGCGCCGGACCTACCGGCTGCGTGTGCCTTTCACGATCGCGCCATGAATGATGACGTAATTGCTTCACCGCGCTGTGATACTCCCGCATTCCCTAATGATATACAGAGCTTATTGAATGATTCTTCGGACATGGATATTAATGATGATGACGGTAAAAACAAACAAAAGAGGGAAAGAGAAGACAGTACTGAAGACGAAGAAGGCTGGAAAGAAGTTAAGACGAGTAAAAAAAAGATCTGTCACGGAAGCTCACAGTCTGTAAAAGAGGAAAAGTACGAGGTATACGTTTCACATAAAGACCGCCTTCCGAAACAGTTTGCAATGGCACGTATTTTGAAAGAAAATAAAATTTCTAAGATAAGAGAAGTTAAATATTTAAACCCTTTTAAAATACGCTTCCAATTTGAGTGTGAATCGGCTGCTCAGAACTTTATCATGTGTGAGAAGCTTTTGGAGAAAGGATGGAGGTTCCAGAAGGCCATGGAATTGTCTATCTGCTATGGCTTAATCAAGGATGTAGACGTCGATTTCACGGATGACGAGATCTTGAAAAATATTTCATGTCCGGCCCCCGCTAAGCTTTTATCATTCAAGAGGCTAGACCGTCGCAACAGGGATGAAGGTGGTTGGTGCCCCAGCGAGACCCTTCGACTGTGCTTTGAGGGTGATCATTTACCGGCATCAGTTCGGGTATGTGACATAAATATTAAAGTATTGCCTTACATACACCAAGTTTCACAATGTTCCCAATGTTGGAGGTTAGGACATGTGCGGAAAATGTGCCCCTCGAAAAACGTGGTGTGCCCGAAGTGTGGTGGGCATCATGACAATTGTGATACGTTAATGTTTTTGTGTGTTAACTGCAAGGGTAACCACATATCGCTCAGCAGGTCCTGTCCGGTTTACAAGAAAGAAAGAAGATTGAGAGAAATAATGTCAGAGTTTGGATGTACTTATAGAAAAGCCCTAGAATGTTATGTGCCTCCCGAAAAACCCACCCCCCCCCGAAACTATCATCCCTCATCAAGCTCCGGCAGCTCAAGAAAATCGTTCTTCTTCCATACCTCCCGAAGACGGCTCTTTACAAACCCGAAATCCTACCTTTGCCAAAGTAGTTCAAACAAAGGCCACAGTCCACAAGATACAGACCCCTTCCACGTCTAGTAGGAACAATGATACCCCAAAGCCTCCGAAAAATAAAAAGAGCCCACTAAAAGAAGACTGGATGTTCTGGAATGCAGATGCAGACGAAGGAGACGTTCATCAATTGCCCGTTGATGACGAGGGTAAAGATAAATGTCCTTCTTTCAAAGAGCTGTGGGCCAGAATAAAGGAAGTTATCTACCTCAAAAAGACGGGTTTAATCTTCAAGATAAGGTGTGTCTTCCAGTTGTGCCTTGAATGGTTAACCCTAGTGTCAGTGAGTTTTGTTTCAGAATGGCCGTGGATAAAAGCATTGTTTAACTTTTTTATTCCTTGCGATGGCTAAAAAATCACTTAGGTTAAATATCTTGCAGTGGAATGCCCAAAGTATTAAGCCAAAGTTAGCATCGTTTCAAGAACTTTTGTGTCAGGAAAAAGTACATATTGCTGCCCTTAGTGAGACGTGGCTTGAGCCAGAATGTAATTTTAAAGTTAGTGGTTTTAATGTTTATCGCGTGGACCGGGATGACTCATACGGTGGTGTAGCTATTATAGTACACAATTCTGTTAAGTCGCAGCTGCGTCGCGTTCTCGTCACTAACACAGGTATTGAGGTAGTGTGCGTGCAAGTATTTAACTGTGGCTCGTTTGAGAATATCGTTTCAGTTTATTGTCCATCGAGAATCGTAACCACTCAGCAGGACTGGGATAGTCTGTTTTCATTATGGCCATCCAACACGTTAATTCTAGGTGACTTCAATGCCCATCACGCTAGTTGGTCCTATAAAACTGACCGCAGAGGCAGTCTTATTCACGACTCATTAATGGACAACAACTTTATTTCTTTGAACGATGGAACACATACGCGAATTCGTTTAGTGGATAACAACCTACAACAATCTTCCCCAGATATTTCACTGGTTTCTATAGATATTGCGTTAAACTTTAATTGGACCGTTTTAAATGAAAATCTAGGCAGCGACCATTTAATTATTAAACTTTCAACATTGTGTACGTCATTCCTTCCCTCAGTTATTAAAAGAAATTTTGGAAAAGCAGACTGGACTTCATATAAAAAATATCTAGAAGAAAAATTTCTAAATTTATGTTTACCGAATGACCACCAAAAAGCGTATGATTCATTTTTAGATATTTTGAATGACGCGGCTAATAAATTCATTCCGATGTTTAAATTTAATCAAAACCCTACTTCAAATTTCACTCCAAAACCATACTGGACTGCCGAACTGTCACAAACTGTAGCGCATCGTAGGTTAGCTTTATCTAAGTTCAGACGTAATCCGACACCCCAAAACCTAGATACTCTTAATGGTAGGATAAATACATCCCAAAGGTTAATCCGACAGGCTAGGGGAATGAACTTTCAAAAGTTTTGTTCCTCGGTTGATCACACTACATCGTCTAGTGAAATGTGGCGCAAAATGAGATGGCTGAAAGGTTACCGTTCGCCTAGACATTTTGTGGACGCTCAAAGTGCCACAAATCTTTTAAATTCCTTAACACCCGATTATGTGTCCCCACCGACCCCTACCGTTTACCATAGTAACCCTATATTAGAATGTGAGATCTCTATTCAGGAGCTAGATAAATGTATTAAATCTAAGGATACATCTCCTGGATGCGACGATATATCTTATTCTATGATTAAAAACTTACCTGATGTAGGTAAATCTGTATTACTTACTTTATTTAATTACTTTTTTCATCATAGTTTTGTTCCCTATCAGTGGCGCGACATTTGTATTGTACCTATTCCAAAACCTGGTCGTGACCCTAGTGACGCTTCTTCACTCCGACCTATATCGTTACTGTCGTGCATTTGCAAAATTTTCCATTATATTTTATACAGAAGATTGGAATGGTTTTTTGAAAAAAAATAACGCATTTTCTGTGAATACAGTTGGCTTCCGTAGAGGTAGGTCGTGTTTAGACGGCTAGAGCTGCTTAATCACCACAATTCAAACTGGTTTCTCCGAGGGTTGTTCCACTATGGGTTGTTTTCTAGATATAGATAATGCTTACAATAATGTAAATAATTCTGTTTTAATAAATGTTTTAGATAGCTTTAAAGTTGGTTCCCGTATCTGTAAATATCTATGGAACTTTCTCCATAGAAGAGTACTCAAAATAAAAATTGGTAATAGCTTTATTAGTAGACATTCCGGTACTGGTCTAGCTCAGGGTGATCCATTATCCCCAATATTATTTAATATAGTAACGTCTGACATTTGTAAACGTGTGCAAAACAACATTTGTATATCCCAGTACGCGGATGACTTCGCCATATACGTGCAATGTTCTTCTGTTAGCGAGGGCGAACGCAAGATCCAGTCTGCACTTGATATCATCAACAGCATGTTGACACAAGTAGGATTAAACATTTCCCCCGCCAAAAGTAAAATCTGTTTATTTAGTAGAGGTTTTAGAAGGCCAGTTATAGAAATATGTTTAAACGGTACTTTGTTAGAGTTACTAGACCACGTCAAGTACCTAGGATTGTGGCTGGATAGAAGCCTTCGATGGAAGAAACATGTTAGTGAGGTCCGTGATCGAGTGCTTAAATTGATTAATATTTTTAGGGTTTTAGTTGGTCCTGGGTGGGGTGTTCATCCCAACCACTTAAGAAGATTGTATATTTCCCTTATTCGTAGCCGTATCGACTTCGGTAGCTTTTTACTAGACAATAGCGCCGACACACATTTAATTAAGTTGGACAGATTACAAAACATTTGTTTGCGGTTAATTGGTGGGTTTATCAAAAGTACTCCGATCCACGTAATAGAATCTGAATTAATATTGCCCCCTCTTTTTATTCGCCGCCGATATTTAGCTGGTAAATTTTATTTAAAATCTAGGTGCTTCCGTTTTCCGTTAATCAATTTACTGGATAACCTACATGGTCTTTGTTACAATAATTCCTATTGGAGAAATAAGAAAAAGCCACTGTTAGTTTTGTCTCACGATGTTCTAAAGCAGGAACATATGTACTGCAACAATAAAGTTGGCATGTTTTCCATGGACACTTGGGTGAGCAATATGGACTTATCAGGTATTGTAAAGCCTTGTTTAGATTCAGTAGATAAACCTAAGCATTGTTATAATGTATATAACCTTAGAACAATAAATATCATAAATATGTTGTACATCTCTGAATGCACAATACTCTGGCTTTTACTGTATGTATACGGACGATTCTAGACGCGAGAATTACTGTGGCGCAGCTTTTTTCGATCCACAAACAGGTGCTTCTTATAAATTCAAAATTGTATCTAAAGTTTCTATAATGCATTTAGAGCTAATTGCTATAGCTGAAGCTTTGGCTTATGTCGAATCTTTGGACGGTGATCGATTTGTCATTTTCACTGACTCAAAAAGTGCTCTTTTCCATCTGATGAGATGCACGAGTACTTCACCTTTTAGGGGCCTTCCACTGGCGTACAATATATTAAAAAGCTTTACTTATTTTGTTGCCAATCGTAAAATAATTGTATTGCAGTGGATTCCATCTCACGTTGGACTGGAGGGCAATGAGATGGTTGACCGTTTAGCAAACGAAGCAGGGTCTGATGGAGAAATGTATACTTGTTTTCCTTGGCATACTGAGCTCTTACCCTTGGTCAGAGACAAATGTACTCAAGCGTGGTCAGAATACTTTGATGAAAGGTCTTTGACTAAGGGTATTTGGTACAAAACGATTCAGCCATCTCTTCCACGAGTGCTCTGGTTCAGCGAGGGCAGGATGAGCAGGCAAGAAGTCGTGACGGCTTTGAGACTCCGATCCGGTCACATACCGCTCAATAGCTTCGGATTCATGATGCGCAAGGTCGATTCACCAAATTGTGTTGTATGTGGAGTCATAGAAGATGTGCATCATGTCCTGACGGAGTGTGCCCGTGTGGCTGTCCAAAGGCGTCAAGCTTTTGTCAATAGTTTTAATGTTGGCTTCTATAATAGCGTTCTGGCCTCACCATTGTCCGATGAGGCTAGAACACTTTATTCTATTATTATTACGGTTATAAGGTTGCGGGTAGGCTAGTTTAGTATATAAGTTACATATATAATGTTATTTAATTGTATATAATCATCGGGGTGACATATTCTTTAAAGAAAAAACCCCGTAAATAAATAAAGATTTAAAAAAAAAAAACCATTATGTTCCCACATCTGGGACACAGGCCTCCTCTCTATGAGAGGGAGTGGGCTGTAATCCACCACGCGGGTCGTGTTGGTAGATTTCACATGTACTTATTTGATTTTTTTCATGGATAAAAACATTAAAAACAACCGCTCGGGTCGATCTTTAGTTAAGCCGTGCTTGCCTAGGTTGGTCTGTGGATGGGTGGGAGTTTCCTCCGTGCCTCGGAAAGCACGTTAAGCTGTTGGTCCCGGCTGTCATTTGTAGATCTTTGACAGTCGTTACAGGTAGTCAGTGGCCCAAAAAGTCTGACAACCAATTTTACCAAGTGGTATCGTAATATCTGGTACTAACTAGGTTGTGGAGGTCAGATAGGCAGTCGCTCCTTGTAAAATACTGGTATTCAGCTGCATCCGGTTAGACTGGAAGCTGACCCTAACATAGTTGGGAAAAGGCTAGGCAGATGATGGTTCTAGAACATCCCGGTTTCCTATCGATATTTAACTTCACCGTTATACTCACGTCACGTTTTTTCTCGTCCCCAGGTCGATGTCACATCCGCTGGGCGTACCTGCTGGCTGTGATAGGCTGTCTCGACGGCATCGTGCTGTCTGCGCTGGCCTTCATCCTGGCGACGCGCCATGTGAGGCTGCAGCCCGACAGTGGGTACCCGCCGCCCTCGCTTTACAAAGGTAATGCGTCTTTGGAAGTTGGAGCAGAAAGTTCTAGAATGAGAATTGCTGGACCTAACACCTGGTGACGGTTCAAGGGATTCGGCTTTTTGTGTTATCAAAATTCAAATCCCTGATGGTGGCCAAGCAGTGTCAGTCACACTCGGTAGGCTCAAGACGGTTGTGGTTATGCTAGGGAGACTCCTGAGTTCAGCTGTCGACGTCTTTCGGCTGAATGATAACATTCACAACATCAGGCTCATCACTATTGATGAGTGAGCCATTACTAGTGGATTTTACAACAAGTGCACAAAACGAACCATTTTTATCCAAGACTTTTGGCTGATAGTAATGTCGAGGATAAAATGTTTGTTTGTTTTTAGGGTTCCGTAGTCAACTAGGAACCCTTATAGTTTCGCCATGTCTGTCCGTCCGTCCGTCTGTCCGTCCTCGCTTAATCTCTGTGACCGTTAGCACTAGAAAGCTGAAATTTGGTACCAATATGTATATCAATCACGCCGACAAAGTGGTAAAATAAAAATTGGAAAAAAATGTTTTATTAGGGTAGCCCCCCTATATGTAAAGTGGGAAGTGATGTTTTTTTTTTTAATTTCATTCCTAACGTGTGATATATTGTTGGAAACGTATTTAAAAATGAATAGGGGTTTCCTAAAATCATTTTTTGGTAATGTCAATAATTTCGGAAATAATCGCTCCAACTTTTGAACCATAAGTTTAGAAAATATGAAAAAAAATCTGAAAGTAGAACTTTATAAGGACTTTCTAGGAAAATCATTTTGAACTTTATGGAAACAACAGTTTTTGTACAAAAAAGACAAAAATTTGTACAAAATAATTTCTGGACTAAGTTTGTAGTATATTCGTATATGCAAGCATTTTTACATAATGGATACCCACCTTTAAACTCATAAGTGGGAACACTTATTGTGACGGATGGGAAACTACGGAACCCTACACTGAGCGTGGCCCGACACGCTCTTGGCCGGTTTTTGACGTGACAACGTCTTATAAATTGGTTTGCCGGGTGACACTTCAAGAAACTGGGTAACGCTCCGCTCACGTTATGCGCTCACAATGAGAGCGAGTGAGAGGCACGCGTCCCGCCTAAGAGCGAGAGAGACAGACATAAAAAGTTTTTTTTAATGAGGTTTTGTGGACGAGTTATAAACTCTGCTTTTCACTTCGATTGCGAGGAAATAAAACAATAGTATTGAAGAAATTAATAAACGCACGAAAAAACAAGAGCTGTTTCCCGCCGCTTTATTTTTTTGAAATCTTACGACAGTGATATTAAGCTTGGGCTGCAGACCTATACAGCCTACTATTAAATTCATTTTGTAATAATAATAAATTAATAAAATAACCTACCGTAGGTACTTGAATTATATTTTTTATATCTTTTATGGCTTATAAAAACACATAAGGCTTAAATTAAAGTAAATATTATAAAATAACAAATTCTATCTATGAACTTCTTATTGCGTTTGGCTGTATGGCATGAGTAGATACGTTAATGTCCTTGTGCACAAAATTCGATTTTGTGCAGCCCAATGATATTTAATTAAACAGATATGTTATGAGCGCGCAATCGTGAAGACTCGAAAACGTGTCAATTGGCCTGTTTTTCCTTTATTCTGCGTCACTGCGTGTATGTGAGCTGGCTTTCCCTTGCGGCACACTTTTTTCGGTGGTTTTGTAGGTGTATAACATATCTGTTTGTTAGAATATCATTGGTGCAGCCTATATCCTGCAAAGCACTTTCAGAGCATGAGAAGTGAAATAGTAGATTTTACAACAAGTGCACAAAACGAACCATTTTTATCCGAGATTTTTAGAGTAATGTCGAGGATAAAAATGGTTTTGTGGACGAGTTATAAACTCTGCTTTTCACTTCGATTGCGAGGAAATAAAACAGTAGTATAAATGGAAGAAATTAATAGACACGCAAAAACAAGAGCTGTTTCCCGCCGCTTTCTTTTTTTGAAATCTTACGACATTGATATTAGACTTGGGCTGCAGACCTATACAGCCTACTATTATTTTTATTTTTTTTATAATAATTTTCTTAAATTAATTAAATAACCTACCGTAGGTACTTGAATTTAATTTTTTATATCTTAAAAAAACACAGGCAAATAAATTAAAGTAAATATTATAAAATAACAAATTCTATCTATGAACTTCTTATTGCGTTTGGCTGTATGGCTCATTTTCTTTGCCTTAATATAGATACTTACATTTATGAGTAGATACATTAATGCCCTTGTGCACAAAGTTCGATTTTGTGCAGCCTATATCCTGCACAAACAAGCACTTTCAGAGCATGAGAAGTGAAAAGTATAATTTGGTTTCCAAGAAAGTGTCCACTTTGTTCAGGGTCTTATCAAAGTTTTAAACTTCAGGCTCTTCGGGGGTCCTATTCTGTCATATTTAAAAGTCCAAATCTATACTAATATTATAAAGAGGTAACATTTGTTTGTAAGTTTGTATGTTTGTAAGTTTGTATGTAGGGGGTAATCTCCGGAAGTAATGAACCAATTTTAAAAATTGTTTCACTGGTAGAAAGCTACATTATTCGTGAGTGCTATAGGCTATATTTTATTCCCGTACTCCCACGGGAACTACGCGGGTGAAACCGCGGGACTTCAGCTAGTAATTTATAAAGTGGTGCACATGTTTGTTAAGTTTTATTTCCTTGATAGTCATTTATTTCTTATGATCACCTATAATTGCAAGAAGTAATTGCTTAATATAATAAAAATAAGCAACATTATCTTTCAACCCAACCAGTTTCGTTAGATCTAAGCTAGAAGAAGGATAACGTCTTCAAAAGCTGACACAAACAAAGCCATTCCACACCACACAAACATTAAACAAGAACACTACAATTACAATTGCGCAACAAACGCGATATTATCCGAGGCACAGATAATATAATACTTCGTCCGAGGTTCCAGCCTGATTGCCGCGGGCACGGTGCGACACGGTGTGACCGGCTGTGTGTGTCTGTGTGTTAGTGTGCTACTAGGGATGTCACTGCTGGAAAACGAGTACCTGAGTTGTGTGTGCGTAATTGGTCTAGGAAGGAGGCTCTGCAACCCTCAGGCTGGATTAGGCTCTCTTGCCATGGAAACTAAGTAACTTAAAATCAAAATAGGTTTCTTTGTGAGAGTAGTATTAACGCATTTTGTAATTTCCATATCACAGTGTGCTATCAAGTCATAAAATCATAACTATGGACCTACACTAATGCTGTGGGCCCACAACACACCATGTAGGAACTAATAAATGTTATGATAATGCTTGACGAGATTTCCTTCATAAATAATAAGGAAACGCTTTAACGGCTTCCTTCCTAAATAAAGAAAGACTCAATAACTAATAAGACATGTTTGTTTTCGATCGTAAACTACGGATTTTTTAAAATAGTGAGAAAGTAACTCGTCTATCCGGTACCATTTTACGTCTTATCGACTGAATGGATTAGAATGAAAATGGGCACACAGGCAAAGCATGACCTAGCATGTTTATGCTCTTTACTCTGGTTGTACGCTTTTATAGAATCATTTCCGACATACACGCGGGCGAAGCTGTCGGTAAAAGCTAGTCCACAATATACCGGGTGTAAAATACCTCATCACGAAGCCGTCAACCAAGCATTCTGTACTTACATCAAACTAAGTAACTTTTTTTTGGGGTGAAAAATGATGTTTTGTGGTAGAACTCAATGTAACGCACTCAAAACATTGTGCTGATGGATGGATTGAATAGTCCGGGTCGTGGAGGTGTTTAAAGTAAAAATCTTACATTAAAAACTGGTATTTCAAAAAAAACTTTTCTAAATGTTGGAACTTTGACCCCCAATATCTTCCTAATTAGAAGGTTCCCAGGTATGGTGTAGAACAAAAACATGATCGAAATGACGAGAACAAGTGCCAGTCTGCTTCGTTAAGAGGTGTTTTACACCCTTTATTACCGAACAGAAGAGAGGTCCAGGAACCATGAATACATAAATTAGGTTTTCAATTTTGAAAGCAATAAATGCATGCAAAACAATGACAGAGGAGGGAAAAGTAGAATAGGGTACATGTGATCGGCGAAATAGATATCATAAGAAGATAGGGAGTTGAAGCATTGAGAACAAAGAAGCAGCTTTAACCCTAACTTCCTTTCAATAATGGTTGAATGTCCTCTTGCAGAATGAAACAACAAAGATTACGTAACTCGCAATAAAGTTGAAATAACACCTCGTAGATCAAAACATTGCGTGCACGCACTACAACCCTAATTGGATCGCACGCACAATGTGAATGACAGTGAAAGTGCATGAATTTGGAGATATATCATTAAAATTGTAAACAATGGGAAATTTTACCGAGTACCGAAATTGAATGGGAATTGTAGCAGTGAGAAAGTGTTGCGTGTCTCTAGAGAAATTGTAGTAATATGCAGATAGATGCTTTTGGTTATATATAATGGGTTTTGGTGAGACGTTGAAAAATGAAATGATGGATGGATTATGTATGTGAAACATGATATGACTAGAAAGGGTAAAAGGAGGGAGGGAAACGTCATGTGAAGATAACAAATAGAGAAGTAAGTATGGAAGTATTTAAGACATGTCGACCTCGAATAATTTGGGGAAAAGACAGGAGGATCATGATGGGTTCTGGTGAGGCGCTCCTTAAGAACGCCTGTTTTTAGTGTACCTAGTTCTTAAAACTACGGTGAAACAAAAACATTCGTTGGTAACAATCAAGTCAATCAAGGTCTAAAATTTGTAGGGACAGCAGTTGAAATGCAATGAAGCTCGGACGGCGAAGGTGAATAAATACCCGAATTAAGAATTACCACCGATTTTCACAAATGTTGGCTGACAGCCTGACACTTACCTAATGCCATGTAGAAATATGATGATTATGGCTCTCGGCTTTGGGTAAACAGTTGAAAATTCAACAGTAGGTAGGTACGCTCTAATTTTGTCAATACAATATACAATTACATTTTGGTGTCATCAGGTGTGACTAGTGAAAACGGGGATAAGACTAAAGGCACACACAAGCGCGTTTTTGCGTTTCCGCGTTTCTTCGTCCCAATACCAAATGTTCTAAGAACTCATATCGCAATACCTTTCGAATTTTGTATTGGGACGCAGAAACGCAAAAACGCGCCTGTGGCTAATACTAAATACAATACAGCACAGTAATCAAAAATTAGCTGAGTAGCCAGAACAAGTATTATTTTCCTTCCAACCAATACGTAATTAAATCAGTCCACACGGCAGTTGGCAGTGTCCACAAATCGTCGCATACCTGAGAGTATGTGTGTCGCATGCGACGACAGAACCAATCTCATGAATATGCTATCACCTCCCGGCACAGTTACCTCACGCGGACCGCGCAGTAGGTGGCTGACAGAAGGTCCACTGCACACAGTCACAAGAAATAGACACGAATACACTCGAATCTCTTTCGAGGCGCTTATAATTTGCACAAAGGTATACACAAGTGGCTTGAATTGAAGCGGCTTGTATGCGTTACCGTTAAATTCTGATTGTTGACTATGTCAGTGACATACAATCTGTGTACTTTACTCCTAATGTGCTGTAATAAGCCAACATACTTGTACAAACCGGGTGACGGGTGTCGGGTAATTATTAGTAGATTTACCAACTATGTATGTTGAAGCAGTTTTCCCATCTCCCGGATGCATCCTAGTACCATTTTAGGTAGATGGACTGCCTATCTAGCATCCAGTACTTGTAAACGTCCCTTTGCGCCTATTGGCCTTGTTTCTTTCTGTCTCCTGCTGATATGGAGGGAAGTGGAAATTACGGATTTTCCTACTCCTCCGCTATACTTTTCTGATTAATTTCGTTGCGGGATCCAAGACAGTTAAATTCATTCTCTGAGACTTCGTCGAGCTTCATTGTCTCGGCGCTTTTCTGGTGGTCGCCACTGTTGATTCTTGCTTTCAGGAGTTACAGTGGTTTGGGAACAGTGTGGCGGGCTTGCCTATCTAGCATCCAAAACCCAGTTACCGGGTAGTCATACGATATCCCTATGGTAAGACTGGTTGTCAGACTTTCGTCCAACTGGTTATACATGTTAACAACTGTCACAACTGCCAATAATATATTATCTTGGTAATTATGAAGTAATTTAAGTGAACTTGTAATTCCTTCCATATGCGTATGTTACTGTATGTGTTAGTGTTTTGTAGGTATATTGAACCTTCTGTCGAATTCTTGTTCATGAGGCTTGTTAGAGGACCTTGCGGATCTTGTAAACTTATGGTGTGGGTAAATGTTATTGTGTCTCGAGTAGCAACTATCGGTAGATATACTAAGTGCATACACACGGAGGTGGTTTGAACTTTGAAGTCAACGGTAGAATTTCATGTGTGGGGTACTTACCTAAAGGGTGAAGGTGAAAATACACCCTTAATGAAGCCGAAAGGCTTATGTCCTCCCCGTCATTGCGATCATTTTTTTGTACCCTGGGAACCTTCTAGTTTCGGAGATATTGGATGTCAAAGTTCCATATTATTTACAAGTTTTTTTTTTTAAATACTGGTTTTTAAGGTACCTACCTAATATCTTTACTTTAATCACTTCCATTACCTGTTTACTATTTTAAGCATCCATCAGCACCATGTTTTGCGCGTGCCACCGTAAAACGTGATTTTTCACCCCAAAAAAAAGTCGTTCCCGGCAGTAATTTTTGCGTAAAGTTACATAGTTTGATGTAGGTACAGAATGCTTGGCTGACGGCTTCGTGATGAGGTTGTTAACATTATGAGAAATAATAACGTACAATACAGCTTATAATGTTAGGTAGGTACGTTAAATAGGTAGTCAAAGATGCGTTAGATGCGTGGGTTTCATTATGATGATTCTAATAAAACAAGCATAAATAAATTATAATAATCAATGGAAATAAACCTACAAAACAATCTGGTAGAATGTATGTTTTGTTGATTTGCATTACTTCATGGCCATCGGGTTTTACCTACAAATAACTTAGATATACAAATTAGTTTTATATTTGGTTAAATTATCCAGTTCTTCACAGATGAATTTGATTACCAAACAGTACTTAAATAAAAACGAATAATCCCTTCTACCTATATGAGTAAAACTTCCTTGTTTGTGTCATTCCTATGTAATCGTCATGGGTTATAATAACCAATCACAAAACCTTTCAAACTCGTGACCAACTCGTATTACCAAATACGGCAGACAAACACTTTCTTTTGTACCGTTTGCGTATCAATTTACACAATGTGGCCGTTTCCTTGCAGGTGAAGTGAACAACGGGTACGTCACCGACGGGACATCTGTCTCCGGCTCGCGGAAGTCTCTCGCGCTACAACCCGTCCTCATCATGCACCCGCACGCCACCATGGACATGGACACCTACTCGCACTACTCCGGAAGGACAGCCCGATCGAAACATGGCATCTACGCCAACACTATGCATAATTACCAACTGTAATCTTGTTATAATGTAAATCTACGCACTTTTGGTCTTGATCCTTACTAGAAGTACAGCTACTCGCCACTAGATGGCGTTGTTTTAAATTATTTCTGGAAATACAAATTTTAGATGTAAGATTTTTTATTTTTAAGATAATGTTGTAGGAGTACTAGGAGTGTAAATATCCTTAATGATTTTGTACTTAAATATTTTTTTATAGAACATGTCTAATAATTAAGACTTCCCGTCCGATAATAATGAAGATAACTGTCCTAATAAACTGAACAATGTTGAATGCCCAATATTGTGCTTCGAAATATCATCGACTCGACAGACAACGACTTATGATAATGTGCCTTGTAGAAAGCGTAATGTAATGTTGTTATTATTTTGATAATTAAATAAGTTTCTTAGAAATTGTGTTGATCTTATTTTAACGAAACCTTTATCGCCTTTCTGCAATTGCCTGTTGTCATCGACTTTGCGACGACGACTAGGGCATGTGGAACCGGGTTTCTGGCCCATATAAACCCGGGAAAAACCGGTTTTACTATGGGACCGAAGCCCGGTTTCGCATGCCCTAAGCCCATACTAAATACAATACAATCACAGTGATCTTATAGATGACTTCTTCCTTATGGGTCATCAAGAGCTACAAGCAACAACAAGGTAACAATACTTTAGTAAACCCAACGCAGTGCGCACCCTGGCCAATCATACTACCGACCTAGCTTATGGTTGGTTTGGTTTACATTAATTGCATGAGTCTGGTGCCAAAAATTCGAAGACATGTGACATCTACCAACCTGCACTGGGCCCGCGTGGTGGATTATAGCCCATTCCCTCTCATAGAGACGAGGCCTGTGTCCCAGCAGTGGGAACATTAATAGGCTGATGATGATGATGATGAGCCTGGTAGCGTGAGTTCAACTAGCAAACTATTTCCCTGAACATTAGTCAAAAGGTTATTTACTTCTTCAACTGACAACTAGGTAATCTTTCGTAAATAAAAATAAATGATCCATTGCCTCACGAATCAAAGAACGAGTCATCTGCCTAGCCTTTTCATAACTATGTTGGAGTCGAGTCGGCTTCTGGTCTAACCGAATGCAACTGAATAATAGTATTTTACATGGAGCTACCTATCTGACCTCCACAACCCAGTAACTGGGTGCGTAGGTATACCTCTTGGTAACGAATCAGTGATCCACAATTGACATAATAAGGGACCAACAACTTAACGTGCTTTCTGCGGCACGGGGCAGTTAGAACAAGTCTTAATAAAACATCTATTCTTAGCCAACCTTACGTTCATTGAGTCTCCACACAGTTCTATACTAGAATCCGTGGTACTCCTTGCAGTAATGCTCAGCCAGCCGAGTCATGGCGTGTCTATAGTGTAGATACACAATAAAACAACGTATTTCTTCAACTACTATATTTATTGAGCCTCCACACAGTGCTGTGCGTGAAGCCGTGGTACTCCATGCAGTAATCCCCGAGTACTAAGCCAGCAGCGTCAATAGCGTCATGGCGTGTCTATAGTGTAGATACACAATAAAACAACGCATTTCTTCAACTACTATATTTATTGAGCCTCCACACAGTGCTGTGCGTGAAGCCGTGGTACTCCATGCAGTAATCCCCGAGTACTAAGCCAGCAGCTTCATGGCGTGTATATAGCGCAGATACACAATAAAACAACGTATTTCCTCAACTACAGTTCATTTATTCAGCATCCACACTGTGCTGTGCGTGAAGCCGTGGTTCTCCATACAGCTGTGCTCTGGCAGCCGGTACGTCGCGAGGAGTGTCATGGCGTGTCTGCGCCGCGCTGTCAGCCCGTGACGACCGGGGTCACCTATCAGCACCTGGAGCAGAATTGTAGCGAGGGGTATTGAGGATCAGTAGCTATACGATGTACGCGCCTGCAAAAACATTGTTAGCAATTATTCTGAGAAAAAAAGACGACAACAATTGATGTATGTAGGCGTTTTTAATAGCTTTTATTATTAACTTTTTATTAAAAGAGCTTCATGAAGTTGTGTCAAAAATGAAAGAAAATGAATAAAAATGAATGAACAACGTGGTTATTGCAACGCTAAAACTATGAGAACTTGGAAGTGGTCAGCCAACCAACCTGACGTCTCACGTCAGAATGGCTGACCACTTTATTTCTTAGATATATAGTATTTCTCAACGCAAAGGTAGCAAATAGGTATTAAACAGTGCACATGGTTTCATGATCTGGTTTAGTCCAGCCAGCCATTCTGACGGTTAGCAAGCGCCAAGGTAGCCTGCGAAATTTATATTTTCTTACTTTTTAGGGTTCTGTAGCCAAATGGCAAAAAACTAAACCCTTATGGATTCGTTATGACTGTCTGTCTGTCCGTCCGTATGTCACAGCCCCTTTTTCCGAAACTATAAGAAATATGATTTTCACACAAAAATATAAAAAAAAACAATAAATTTGGGGGTCAATCAAACCCATACGTGTGTGGTATCTATGGATAGGTCTTCAAAAATGATATTGAGATTTCTAATATCATTTCTTTCTGAGAGACACTTCCAAAGTGGTAAAATGTGTCCCCCGTTAAAAAAACCTACTTACTAGATCTCGTTCAAACCAATTTTCGGTGGAAGTTTGGTAATAAGATTCTATAGCTAATTAAACTTAAATAATTAATAAAATAGTACCTTATAATATTTTACACATACAATTACAACATAAGTAGATTACATTCCCATGAACCCTAGAAAGTTGAAAGAAAAAGAAAAAGAACTCACCGTCTTTCCGTCTTCGCTAAGTGTATGTAGCCATTCAAACAATAGATTAGCGAATTCTTCATCATAAAACATATCACCAATCAGAATCGTATCGAATTCTCTACAGCAGTCACCAATCAAGTTTGTAGTACTAGTCTCAATAGTGACGTCATTCAGTTTGACATTCATTTCTGTAGCGGTAACGGCAACTGTGAATGTAAACAGTAATTTTGATTAATATTTCAAGCGGGGATGTAGCTCAGTGGTAGAGCGTTCGCTTTGCATGTGAAAGGCCCCGGGTTCGATCCCCGGCATCTCCAAGCTTTTTTGGGTTTTATTTTCGTCATTCTATTTTATTATGAAAGATGTTTTTTTCTTTTTATTACACTTTATTTATATTTTTGGTATGTAATGCAGAGTTAATTCATCATTTCCAAATTATACTTTACCCCTTTCAGTTCGGTCTCCTAATTTTAAAGAAATAAATACAGCAGTAAACAAATGCGTCATCCCACTGCTGGGCAAAGGCCTCTCCCCATGACATGAAATAGAAATATTATTAAATATTTGTCATACTTACAGTCGTCAATATCGTTTGCTACCACCCTCATGGCTCTCATTTTAGCAGCAGCTATGCTCCCCGCTCCACAGCCGCAGCCCACGTCCAGGACTTTACGGTTTCTGACTAGATCGCCATTATCTAGGATGAATCTGTAACAAAAAAAAAAAAAAACAAATACTTCGATCAAATCAATCAATCAAATACCATTTATTTTATAATATAGCTATCGTCAATCGTACTCAATTTCAAGGATTAAAACAGCGTCATCTATTGAATTTGTTCGTAACTACTTACTAAACAAGATTACCACAAACATGGATTTAACATCTAGATTCTGGAAGGACTACCACGTGACAAAAATTAAATACTTCGATCAATAAAATACCATTTGTATTATAGTTATCGTACTCAATTTCAATGATTAAAACAGCGCCTTCTATTGAATTTGTTCGTAACACTAAATTACATTACCACAAAGCCACAAAATCTAGAAAGACTATCACGTGACAAAAAATTAAATACTTCGTTCAATAAAATACCATTTATTATTTTAGAACGTACTCAATTTCAAAACTATTAAAACAGAGCCATCTATTGAATTTGTTTGTAACTACTTACTAAACTAGATTACCATAAACATGGTTTTAACATGTAGAACTAAAGACTATCAGTGACGTTGGCACATTGCTGTATAGAAAGCGCGGCCGACCACTAGATGGCGCTAAAATCGGTTAAATAGTGTTTGAGGCGAGGTTAGCGTCTATCTAAAGCTATAGTTATTTAGCTACACTAAACTGCTAGCTACAATACAACCTACAACTAAATAAATAAATTTACTTCAAGGTGCATGAATTCTCCGTTTGGGACTTCTGAAAAGGCCTTCATTGATACTGACTCCTCCAGACACTCACCTTTATTAACGGAGGATAGGAATGAGGGAATGAGAGAGGGTGATCTTTGCTCTGCTGTGTAACAATACAGACGAGATACCTAAATACTTTATTTGCTTACACAAATAAAATTGAAAAACACAGTAAAATTCCTAATTACGACAACCGGAAAATCCAACAAATAATAATTGCTTGTTTGTTACCTATGTTGTGTACCTAATACATAATTAAAGGTATCATGTACTTTGACACAAAACAATGGTCGTATTTATCAATGAAACAGGTTTGTAAGCTTGTACAGTAGGTACAATACAGTCATTAGTATTTACATTAGCCAAATCTCACGAATAACAGAAACAGTAGGACATTCAGACAAATGTGTAGAGGCTAATAATGAAGCAAACATAGATTTAAAACACAATTAATCCTATAGAGGCAGTTCACGGAATTATTTAGCAAGTTTTTGGCAATTATGAACTTCACACTTCGATTCTAATGATGAACAAGTTCTTTGAATTATTATCATTAAGAACCCAATGAGATTTTACCAGTATTATATATAACATCATTGTAAGAACCGTGTTATGAATTTGACAGTTACTGGAACAATAAACAAAACTGGGAGTTTTTCGGGGTTCTCGGAAAATTCGATAATGCATTGTGTAAGAAGTTTTGAACAAGTTGATGACTGTATCGGATGTCTATTGGCAGTTAGCAAAACTGTTTGTAGGTACTAACTACTAGGTACGATTTCCCGCCAAACCACATTTCATGTTCTCAATGTCAGGGGTCCCGGTAAGAAAATAATTTCCATGAACATTGCGATAATCCAGGGCAGGTAATACATAGGTAAAATGTGAAAACATTACTTTTGTGTAGGTACCTACCTACTTCTGCACAAACTGTTAAGTATTTCAAGTTTAATCAACAGTATTCCGAACTACCTACCTAAATCGTTAACCCAACATTGCAAATTCTGAAGAGGTGCCTACCGGTATCTGTCTCTTCTCTCAGAAATTCCAGTATCATTGTATCTGGAAACTGACTGTGTATTATCTTCTTAAAAACGATGGTAGACTGTCTATAACTCTATAGGTAGGTACCAATCTGTTGTTTTAAGTTCAAAGAAAGCGTAGGCAGAGCACATGCCATCAGACGAATCTCTGGCGCATTTCCAACCCCGAGCTTACATTGAGAACAGTCGAAATTCCTAGAATCACATTAGAATTTTCTAGTGTTCAACTTCAGACTAATCCAGTTATATTATACGAAGAATCCTCCCTGTAGGGGGACAAGTGACTGCCACCACCCCCAGGGGGGAGGTTCTCTGAAAACAGATATTATACTGCGGCGGAGTTTTCTGAGAATTTCTCGAAATGTTTGCGTTCCCGGGATTTATGTAATAGTTTCTTTGAAAGTGAATGCTACTGTCTTTATGTTGTGTGATTTCGTTTTTATTTGTTTGTCGGGACATTTACTTTGGGATTAGCTGACTTAACATTAGGTATAATATGTTACGTCAGTTGGTACATAACCCATGCAAATAAGTAAAGCCTTGTTATTATTGCAGCGTGTGAAGTTTATAGCACCTACCGCTAAAGCAAGTTGTTGCAATAATATTGCGCAACATTCGATTACCTATCGTAAGTATTTGTCGATATTGAAGTAGTAGGTGTGAAGTGAAGACGACTAGGTACCTACTTTATATTATCTCCATAATTATTGTGATTTAGGTCACTGGTTCGTAATTTTTTTGAAATCAAGAAAGTAGTCCTCGTCGTTTCGAGGTCTGGGTTGAAGTCCCTGGTCAGACAGGGTTATTGGGTTTTTCCAGCCACAGAGCCTCGGATTTGTGCTTGGTTGTTGACAATGGGCTCGCCCCAATGATATTCTAATAAACAGATATGTTATACACCTACAAAACCACCGAAAAAAGTGTTCCGCGGGGCAGATCCAGCTCACATACACGCAGTGACGCAGAATAAAGGCAATACGGTTCAATTGGTCCTTCGAGTCTTCACGATTGAGAATATCATTGGCGCGCCCTCTTAAAATATAACTACCTAGCGTAAATAATGTGAGTGCAGCAGGTACTTACTATAGGTCCACTTCTGTTCATCCCGCAGAGATAACAGGTGTAATGTTATTATTTAGGTCACCACTTTGTCGTAAAACGTTCGATATCAAGTAACACAGCAACAACGACTCATCTCTACGTGACCCTCGCTTAGAGACCTTCCCCGGCCGTTCGCGGGTCTGTTGCGAACCCGCGACCTCTCGTCTGGCGCTGCGGGTCAAGGACACGACCGCGCCTGGGGTCGCGACCTCGAGTGACTCACCTCTGAGGGTTGAATCATCTAGGTTGAACCCTCTGAGAGTTGGCTCACATTATGTCGGACCGGGACTTTTGACGGTTTATGTTCCGTTGAATGTTAGTGCGTAGATCTATACGATGAAACGAAACAGTATTTTAAAATTGTGCAATATTTGTATTGTATTAATTAAAGACGCAGTATTTTCCGGACGTTTCGCCAAGTTAGACCCGTACCGACCCAAAGGGTAGCAAGCGGCCATTTTAGACCCCCGGGCTGTATAAGAACCGTGATAGGTGGACAGTTGAAATTTCCACGGATGATGTATTTCTGTTGCCACTATAACAACAAATAATAAAAATAAATTAAAAATTAAGGGGGTTCTACTACGATATTACGGAACCCGTCATGTGCGAGTCCGACTCGCATTTGGCCGGTTTTTACGAAAGACGAGAGTGTCGAACGACGGAGGAGCTCGTGGCTAAATAATAACAGCCGCTCGGGTCGATCGTTAGGTTAAGCCGTGCTTGCCTAGGTTGATCTGTGGATGGGTGACCACCCATTACATACCGAGTTTCCTCCGTGCCTCGGAAAGCACGTTAAGCCGTTGGTCCCGGCTGTCATTTGTAGATCTTTGACAGTCGTTAGGTGGTCATCAGAGGCCCAAAAAGTCTGACAACCAGTCTTACCAAGGGGTATCGTATAACCCGGTACTAACTGAGTTGTGGAGGTCAGATAGGCAGTCGCTCCATGTAAAATACTGGTATTCAGCTGCGTCCGGTAAAACTAGAGACGAGATAGATAGATCCGAATATACGGACGAAACGTTAGACAGTAGGGCCTTATAGTTTAGTAACAAACGAATGTGTCAGTCCAACCACAAATTAGAGCCTGCTCTAAAGCACCAGTTTGTTGTGGCAACAGTAGTACGAGTAGTCACCACAGTCGCCGGCCGGTACAGTCATAACGGTAGCCAAACATGTGATGTAGTAGTGACTCATTCGCTCGTTATTATTCAATAGATTGTGATAGAGTGTTATCTATTACTTATTATGTATCACGTATCAGGCTATCGGCTTATATTGTGTCTACTACTAAACGGATATGAGTCTTGAAAAGTGTTGTAAGTAGCCTTCAAAACCAAGTTTGATACCAAAGGGGTAGTTACGAGGTAGGAGCTCGTGGCTTAATAATAACAGCCGCTAAATAATAACAGCCGCTCGGGGCGATCGTTAGGTTAAGCCGTGCTTGCCTAGGTTGATCTGTGGATAAGTGACTACCCATTATGTCCCGAGTTTCCTCCGTGCCTCGGAAAGCACGTTAAGCCGTTGGTCCCGGCTGTCATTTGTAGATCTTTGACAGTCGTTAGGTAGTCAGAGGCCCAAAAAGTCTGACGACCAGTCTTACCAAGTGGTATCGTATTACCAGGTATTAACTGGGTTGTGGATGTCAGATAGGCAGTCGCTCCATGTAAAATACTGGTATTTAGCTGTATCCGGTAAAACTGTAGGCCGACCCCAACATAGTTAGGAAAAGGCTAGGCACATGATGAGTGTAGTTACGAAGAATATTCATTCTTTTTCATCCCATCTATTCGAAAAGGACGACTTGGTTCGCCTTTAAGTACACCCAAAGTTGTTATTTTCTATACTTAGGAAACTTTTAGCGGGCAGTAATGAGTTTTTACTCCTCTTTATAAGTGCGCCGCAATTATCTTTATCCCCTGCCTACCCGTTTCCCAACTATGTTGAACCGAATGCAGCTGCTCTGCATACCATTAGGTATCTTACATGAAGCTAGCTAGCTATCTTACTAAATAACTTCTTTGAAGATGAACTCGGGTAGAAACAGGAGGATGATTTGATTCTTCTTCTTGTACCTTATAATCAGCAACATTTTTTTGTTTTAATTTATTTATTTAAACTTCATGTACAAGAGTGGTACATACTACATAGGCGGACTTAATGCCACAAGGCAATCTCTACCAGTCAATAAATTTTTTCAAAATTGTAAACGCGTATGTCCCCAGCCGTTCCCGAAGGGGAGCGGTGCGTTGTTATTTTAATTGTGTCTGTAATTGCGGGTATCGAAGAGCTACAACTTATTTTGTATTGTATTGTTATTTTATTTTTGGAAATATCTGGCATAAGTCTGTTCACATGTGATAAGCATACATCCAGTTATACAGGGAAACCTATAATTGGCCAATTTAAATGCAACGAACATAATATTTTTGTGTATTGTTGTGTTGGTTACCTACCTAGATAAATAAAAATATGATTTATTCATCGTAACAGCCGCAAGACGTCTGGACTGGAGGCGGTAATTTCATACACTCCTGAAATCTTGGCTTGCTCAGCAGTTGCTTTTATAACTTAGGCTGAACAGTCTGCAAGCCCCTAGGACAACCGAGGGGCCTCTAGGCAAGCCACTGGACTGGATATAAAGCTCCCTAGGAGTTGCCACTTCGATAGGTCCTGCACTTCACCTATAAGCATGTTAAGAGCCTATACTACCTCAAATTAGCAACTCTATTTGTGGTGGTTCAAACTTCGTATGTAAAACTGTTAGAATAACGTTCTAATCAGCTTGCACTACAAAGTGGTTGTTACGTCAGTCACTGCAGGCCGAATAGTGCGAAATGAGTGGTTTTTATTTTTTATAAAATCAAATTTTCGTCTTTTGGAAAAAATAAAAAACATAAGACCTGCTTTATAGTTAGTTCAGTTAGTATACAAAGTTTCATGATCTAATGTGAAGTACTTTTTGTGGAGGTATTCCTCGAAGCGCTCCCGTTTTGAAACGCTCCCATCTAAGCGCTCCCGTTTTGTTCCTCCAAGCGCTCCCAAAAGGAGCGCTTGGAGCAATAAATGTTAATATTTTTAAACGTAGGAGCGCTTAGAGGAACAAAACGGGAGCGCTTGGATGGGAGCGTTTCAAAACGGGAGCGCTTCGAGGAATACCTCACTTTTTGAATACCAGCGGTTTATTGTTCGATTTGGAGGTAACTTTGGGTTTTTTTTCTATCGAGGAAATTTTATGAAATCGTTGTTCGCCAAACATAAGACCTAACATTAATCCTCAACTTTACCATATATTTATTTTAAAATTAATGCTGCAGTATTTTAGGCGTAACGGAGGATCATGCTAAGCCATTTGAGGTAGTATAGGCCCTTAAGCTAAATTATCATGCTTATAGGTGAACACATTGTGCCCGCGGCTTCGCCCGCGTGGATTTCGATGATAGGCTAGTTTCCACCATCAATAAATTGCAAATCTATTTAGTCCGTCAGTTAGAGTATTGGAAAATAATGGACACGTATTTTTTGTTTTTGTAAATCATTGAATATTGACAAAGATAAAACGCATCAAAACTCGAGAGGGGGCTCGTGACGTCACAACGCACTAAAAATTATAGCACGGCGTGACGTATTGAGAATTTTAAGAGCATCGTATCTTCGTCAATTTTGGTTTACGTAACAAAAGAAAAAATACTTGTCAAATATTTTTTTATAATCTAACTGACGGACTAATTAGTTTTTTTCAGGACACAAGCCACGGGATCATACTACCGGGGTAAAAATTAGCCTATGTGTTAATCCAGGCTATAAACTATCTATGTGCAAAATTTCATCCAAATCCCTTCAGTAAATTTTGCGTGAAAGAGTAACAAACAAACATCTAACCTCACAAACTTTCGCATAGACCCGCGCAACTTCGTCTGCGTCACATAATAATAGCTTACTAAGTAGCCGGCGTCCCGCGGTTTCACCCGCGTAGTTCCCGTTCCCGTGGGAGTACGGGGATAAAATATAGCCTATGACACTCAGGGTGAATGTAGCTTTCGAATGGTGAAAGAATTTTTTAAATCGGTCCAGTAGTTTTTGAGCCTATTCATTACAAACAAACAAACAAAGTTTTCCTCTTTATAATATTAGTATATTAGTATAGGTAATAAGTAGGAAGTAGGATTATCAATCTCTCCATTTTCCTAAAACAAACCAGTCGTAATGCGACGGTAGCCAAGACAAATACCGTTGTTATCTGATAAAATAGACGCAAATCAGCTCTAGTCGGTTACTCATCAATTTCGTAGTATTGTCTACGATGGCTCCACGCCGTTCTCACATGTGGCCCACAAGTGGTGCTTCTAGGAGCAATACAATGGACTCAGTAGCAGTAAATGAACTACTATAAGGAAAATAAGTGTTTATATGAGTTTTATGACGTGAATCAGGCGATTAGAAGAGATATTTATAAATGTAGATAATTTTGTTATGAAGAAATTAATGTGTCATTGTTTTAGAATAGATTCCTCTAATCTTTCAGCTTGGGCGGCCTTTCTGAGAAAATAAAGCCATTTCAATGGACGAACGACCACACATGTGGCCTACTCTACTACCTACATCAGCCCATAACGTCCACTGCTGGACATAAGCCTCTCCCATGATGGGAGGAATTTGCCGTAATCTCCACGCTTGGCAGGCGGATTGGAGATCGCAGTGATGAAAGACTAACAGAAAACGCTGCTGCCCATTCTCTGGTCTACGGAGGCGCAAGGTGTTCTGCCTCAGACATTAGTCGCCTTATACGACACCCGTGAGTGTAATGGGTTGGTTCTATTCTACTCTGCCGGATACCACACGGCTAACACTCACATCATAATGATTATGAGAGTGTGTTGTCTACCAGGGTTATGCAGGACATTCCTAGTTTAAAGGCTGCCTGAAAGTAAACAAGGTTCTCAAGTTACAGCTGGAGGCTGAAGACGATGATTTTGTTAACTTGGTAGGTCACAGGCAGGGTTCAGGACAAGCTCTTCGATCAGGTCTCTGCCGCATGGACAGCGTTGAGCGTTGATAATGGCCTCGGAGAGGTCCTCCAAAGTGCAAATGGAGTGCACTACTAAAGAAACATACCTATTGTAGACTAGTGATTCCCAAAGTGGTCCAGGTGGACCCCCAGGGGTCCACGGGAAACCCGTCAGGGGTCTACGCTGGCGTGAAAAAAAATGGGGGTTCACAAGTTGTAAGTGGGGATCCACGAAAATATATCTGGTTTCGATACTAAAGAACAAAAATGTTGGCTTGTTTAATAAGCTACTCGAAAAAGTAAAAAAAAAAGTTCCGGTGATGACAGGTAGTATTTTGGTGAAAAATTGTCCTATTGGGACTTTAAAAAAGCATTTCAAAGCTATAAGATTTTGATTTTCAAATTTTTTTGATTCATGGATTTGAAAAAAAATACAGCAGGGTTCCACCGAGATCAGAAAATTTTGAAATGGTCTACTAGAAAAAAAGTTTGGGAACCTCTGGTAGACCATACCTGAGCAGGATCGTTTTAATCTTGTTCCAGTGTGGGTAAGAGACGGAGCTATAGAGGACATCTAGCGCCATCTCTTTCCCACTCTGGAATAAAATTAAAACAATCCAAGACGTCATGGTAGGCCACCTGCTCCTGGGCCTGAAGCTGAATTACGTGTCACTCCCGGGCACAGACAAGAGGGCCATTGTGTCCTTGTGTCCTAGCATTGAGAACATTGAACAGCTGATTACCTACGCTAGTGTGATATTACGATACACTGACAAGGTAAAACATAGAAGCGTCACAATCGTTTTATTGTCACGGCCATTCAAGTCTAGTCAATAGTGCCGCCCACATTTGCAAAAAGGCTTTTATCAAATGATAGCACTAAGCCTAGTGGAATATGAGCCTGGCCCACTTACTGAGTGTGCCATTTTATGGTAGCCATTACCGATAGCGTATTCAATGCATTAGGAACTAGAACATTACATTGCATCACGCCTGTAATTCCGGAAGGGTTAGGCAGAGGTGTCTCAGTAGCTGCATCCAGATTTCACTAGTTACGTTTTATTGCCTACGTTTTAAGAGAGCAAGCATATTCCCATCTGAGAATATCCTGGTGAAAAATCTAATAATACTTTTCCTGATTTGGGAATCGAAACCTTCAGATATTCACAATACAAACGAGGAAGTTAACCACTGAACGTAAGCCAGGTTAAAGGAAGCTTGAAAGTTTGTGTTATTTCTTTTAAAAGACAGGAATACAAAATGGTAATAATATATAGAAACGTTAATAATTATAAAACGGTGTTCAATTAAAAATTGCAGCTTGTGATTAGTTATAGGAATACCTATAACTAATCACAAGCTGCAATTTTTAGTTTAATTTTAGTATTTTTAGTTATAAGTAAAAATTAAGTTAAATTAAGTATTAAATTAAGGGCATACAATTAACGAACCGCCAGATTTAGCTTATGTCAGTTCTAACCTAATCTATCCGTGTCGGGGTACCCCAAGTCGGCCTAGGCAAAACTAGTTTGTCATCATCAACCACCTCATTAAAATTTGGTGCTCAATTTACTAAATTTGGTGATCAATTTACTAAATTTGGTGATCAATTTAATTTTAGGTGATAGATCGTTAGTGGTCACAAAGTTATTTTTGGTGGTCATTATATTTACCGCATTGGTTAACAGTAAAGGTTGATGTAGGTATGTTGTTAAATAAATAAATGTTATTCAGACATGGTAAAGATAAAGGGTAAATTGATTGTACCTACGTCTTGTGTTTTTGTATGTTGTTCAAAGTGCGCTAAATAAACAATAATTAATGTCCAAAGTTCATGTTTTCTTTCAAAATATGTGTATAGGTACCTACTTACTAATCAGACAATTGAATTATTGCAGGTAATAAAATCTAATAAATAGAATAGGTGATTATTAGTATTAGGTATATAAATAACGGATACTATGTTATCCTTATGATAGCAAAGCTTATTCGCTATCGACTGCCCCAATTTTATCAGTCAACTACACATTCATAACAATACCGTACTCCGAAATACTGTGACTCACTACACTACTATCCTGAAAAATTCTTCCGAGTGACTCATCGTGCTCCATCCTTGTCTTTTAACCTGGAATAATAACGCTATCTCCCTCCATTCATATTGGCTATTGTGTTTTATCTCGCTCTATCTTTTGAAGTTGGCTATCTGTCTCGTTTCCACGTGCAATGCGGTTTAATATTCTCAATGGGCTTTCTTCCTTTCGGTCTTATCTATAGTCAAGCTCTTTAGAATGTTTTACCTGAGGTATTGATGCCAAAAGGTTTGGAATTTTGGCCCCTCCTAAAAAAAACACTGTTTGCAATATTGTTCCTTTGTTTTCTCGAAAAGAAAAGAATTTACACACAAACTAACAATAAATTGATCAAAACGCAATATTTTGCCCTTTTTGTAGCTTTTGTGGGCAATTTTGGAATAATACTACGGTGTTTGTGAAACATTGTTTCCATTGTTCTAAGAGAATCTTGGAAATCGAATTCGAACCCAAGTCGGTCGGAGTAAAGATAATCTCCACTGATGGCGGCTCAAAGACGGCTCAGATCTCAGCAAGCTTATACAAGCATTGTAATGTGTATGTTTTTAAATGGTTTTTAGGGTTCCGTACCCAAAGGGTAAAAACGGAACCCTATTACTAAGACTTCGCTGTCTGTCTGTCCGTCTGTTCGTCTGTCCGTCTGTCTGTCACCAGGCTGTATCTCATGAACCGTGACAGCTAGACAGTTGAAATGTTCACAGATGATGTATTTCTGTTGCCGCTATAACAACAAATACTAAAAACAGAATAAAATTAATATTTAAGGGGGGCTCCCACTTACGGGGCCCCGGTGTGGGCGCGTTCTTTGAGGCGGCGTGCCGCCCACTACCTGAACGCGCCCCAAAAGGTAGTAGCCGTAAGGCTGGCCCGGGGCTACCGCACGATTGCCCGCGAGGCGGCGAGCCTCCTTGCCGGATTGCCGCCATGGGATCTGGAGGCGATAGTCCTCGCGCGCCTGCATGAATGGCGCGCGGAGACGCTACGCCGGGGGGAAACTCCGCTGCAGCGACAAATTGTTGCTCAGCGGACAGACTTCCGGCGGGATCTCATGGCGACATGGAGAGAGCGACTGTCGCAACCCCGTGCAGGGCACGCCACAATAGTGGCGATAAGTCCCCTCTTTGAGGAGTGGCTTGAGAGACGCCACGGCGTCCTCACCTTCCGCCTGACGCAGGTCCTCACCGGACACGGAGTGTTCGGGAGGTTCCTGCACCGAATCGGGCGGGAGGAAACGCCCGGGTGCTTCCATTGTGAGGATCGACCGGAGGACACGGTGGAACACACGGTGGAGGTGTGCCCCGCGTGGGCGGAGCACCGCCGTGTCCTCGAAGCGGCGATTGGCGGCGGCGACCTCTCGCGTCCGGCCCTGGTGCAAGCCATGGTCCGGAGCGAGACGGAATGGGACGCCGTCACCTCCTTCTGCGAAGCAGTAATGCTAGAGAAGGAGGTGGCGGAACGTGAGAGGGAGCGAACCTCTCAACGTCCCGGCCGCCGCGGGAGACGCCCCGGGCGTCGGGGGCCACCACCACGTGGCCCCCGGCCACCGTAGGCGCGGGCCTGTGGACGGTGAGCTATGGGCTAGCTCGCCGTCCGTCCGTCTCATGACATGACGACAGGCCGTGTCGACGGCGCGTTCGTGTTCCACGCGCGCCTCAAAGAGAGTCAGCAAAAAGGAAGGGGTCCGTAAGGACCGATGCCTGCCGGGGTTGCGGGACTATTCGAAAGAGATACCGTGGCCCCGGAACACAAAGGGCGATGAAGGAACATGGATGGGTTTTAGTCAGTAAAAGTCTGACACTCCCTCCTGCTCCGCCCAGAGCGGGAGGGGTTATTTGATGATTTCCCATCCGAAAAAAAAAAAAAAAAAAGGGGGGCTCCCATACAACGAACGTGATTTTAGTGCCCTTTTTTTATAATAATGGTACGGTACCCTTCGTGCGCGAGTCCGACTCGCACTTGGCCGGTTTTTTTTTACTTACATTTTTGGATATAATAACCTGAAAATTTAAGCATTCGTCCTCCCTATGTAGCTTCATGGTCATTTCTTGAAGGCTTAGCATACCTTTTACCTGTAATTCATGTTATTTAAGTTTTTCTGTAGATTTTTATCTCTATTAAATGTTTGTTTACTTTTGTGATGTCAGTTAGTGACAACCCTAGTTTTATTTTTAATTTATTGCTGGAGCTAGTTGTAGGTTGTATAGGTAAATCACATCGACCTCATTATCTTTACTTTTTATTGTGTTCTAAATTCTTCCAAATTATAAAATGTCAATGATCTGGAGTTGACAGGAGCCTGGTGGTGGAATTGGGAGTCTACGTTGGGAGCTCAGAGCAGCTAAACATCGGAAAAGCTTTATAAAAGTATACTTAGAGGGCAGTTACCCTCTCCTTAAGTTTTTTTAAGTCGGCCTCTCTCCGTGCCGCACTCTCACCTTGAACACCTGGAAACCTGATGCTTGACCTGCACGAGTCTGATATGAAGAATGATGTTCTTCGGCCCACCTCTGCGGCTTGAGGATTGATGTTCCTCGGCCCTAGCGCTCCTCTGAGTCTTGAGGATTGATGTTTCTCGGCCCTCCTCTGCGGCTTGAGGATTGAAGTTCCTCAGCCCTCCTCCACGGTCTGAAGACGGATGTCCCTCGGCCCTCCTCTACGGCCTGAGGATTGATGTTCCTCGGCCCTCCTCCACGGTCTGAAGACGGATGTTCTTTAGCTATTCATTCCATCCTGCGCTCATCTTCAGTTCTATCCGCCGGCTTCACTGGCATTAGCGATTAAGTAGCTCCAGCCTTAAGTTAGGATCTATATTAATAAATTCTTATAACTCGTCCCCTAGACTATTTCTTTTAATAGTGCTCCCCTCCAGACTGAAAGTTAGGTAGCTGAGTGCTCAGTGTGACCTTACAGGTTTCTGGATCCTATCCAGGAAAATGTAACGTTACAGCATATAAATTTGAAGTTGTCAAAATACGTTGGGTTAGCCTTGATGATTGTGTCTACATTTGCTTAGCATTCCATCAGTGACCTTTCCCTTATGCCCCCAGCCGTGCCCGATGGGGCACGGTGCATTGTTATTTTAATTGTGTCTGTAATTGCGGGTATCGAAGTGCTGCACTTCACGAATGGAAACTGGCAGTTAATTAACACAATTGAAAAGCAATTCATTATCATTTTATGGATAGCACTAGCTATAACCAACCACATGGCACATGCCCCTTGTTCTATTGTTCCAAAAGTTGAGTTGACAAGTTGAATCAGTGCCAAATTATTATCAGTCTATAATGGGTAGATATAGAGAATTGATAGAGTACCTCTAACTCAAAAAAGTATAAGTAAAATGTGGATAATACCTCCCACTCTTTTAACAGTTTAATTATAGAAATTAAAATTTTCAGGGATTTTAAAAGCTCATACCTTCACGGAACAGTGTTACCTGCCTTATTCCGTTCTCTGAAATTGGGTAATTTGATTATTTAATTATACAGGGTGGAATTTTGTAATGCCACCTGGAGGGAAAGTACTCTTAATACCGGAGATAGCAAATTTTACTCAAAGGAAACATTCCTTTATTTTTAAAAATAAATTAATCTGCATTCAAAGATTTTGAAAATTCGCGTGCCACACTCGGGAATCGAACCGTCTAAATTCCAAAAAAATAACACCCTGTACTTTTATGGCACCAATCGATAGGGTAAATCATAAGGATCAAATCCCTCTAACAAATACGATAAATTAAATGAAAGAGAAACTATGAAATCTTAACTTATAAATTCAATGGGATAAGATAAAGCACTTTTAGTCAAAGGTCCATCTAATTACGAACATAGTAAACAATTCTCTTTTGACGACATTTATTAATTAAAATGACGAAGAACTATTTACATAGGAATATTGCAATTTGCACAAACAAACACATGCAAATTGCAATCTTCTTCTGCAATCTTATTCTCTTCAATTGTAAAGGTCCATCATTTTATTAAAGTGCTTTATCGTACCTATTGAATTTATCCCATTGAATTTATAACTTAAGATTTCATGGTTTTCCTTTTATATAATTGATCATGTTTGTTAGAGGGATTTGATGATTGAGATATGATTGACCCTATCGATTGGTGCCATAAAAGTACAGGGTGTTATTTTTTTGGAATTTAGACGGTTCGATTCCCGAGTGTGGCACGCGAATTTTCAAAATCTTTGAATGCAGATTAATTTCATTTTAAAAATGAAGGAATGTTTCCTTTGAGTAAAATTTGCTATCTCCAGTATTAAGAGTACTTTCCCTCCAGGTGGCATTACAAAATTCCACCCTGTATACGGATTAGGTACTTCCTTTTACAGTAGTAGATACCACAACAATTTGGTTACCGCATTAAAAAGTATTATTATTTATAATCACACAGGACAAACAGTAGGTAAATAAATAAAAAATAAATAAAACAAAAATAATATTAAAAAAAAACCGGCCAAGAGTGTGTCGGGCCACGCTCAGTGTAGGGTTCCGTAGTTTCCCGTTCGTCACAATAAGTGTTCCCACTTATGAGTTTAAAGGTGGGTATCCATTATGTAAAAATGCTTGCATATACGAATATACTACAAACTTAGTCCAGAAATTATTTTGTACAACTTTTTGTCTTTTTTGTACAAAAACTGTTGTTTCCATCAAGTTCAAAATGATTTTCCTAGAAAGTTCTTATAAAGTTCTACTTTTCAGATTTTTTTCATATTTTCTAAACGTATGGTTCAAAAGTTAGAGGGGGGGGGACACATTGTTTTTTACTTTTGGAGTGATTATTTCCGAAATTATTGACATTATCAAAAAATTATTTTAGGAAACCCTTATTCATTTTTAAATACCTTTCCAACAATATATCAAACGTTAGGGTTGAAATTAAAAAAAAATTCACTTCCCCCTTTACATATAGGGGGTCTACCCTAATAAAACATTTTTTTCCAATTTTTATTTTACCACTTTGTCGGCGTGATTGATATACATATTGGTACCAAATTTCAGCTTTCTAGTGCTAACGGTCACAGAGATTAAGCGAGGATGGACAGACAGACGGACGGACAGACATGGCGAAACTATAAGGGTTCCTAGTTGACTACGGAACCCTAATAAAACTAGGGCTGCGTTCCGAATTAGGCTGTAATCGATTTGAGCGTCCATAAAGCTGTTCCGAATTACCGTGAGCGCGATATCGATGTCCCTTGAATCGTCATAGATGACGTCATGACATGCGCCATTTTGCGATTACACTGACCATGCCCCAAATAAATATCACTGTGAGCGCTGTCAAAAATGACAGTTTTTTTCACAGGTTGTGTTGTATAATTTGATTGAAAAAAATTGAAATGAGTTTCAAACTCATGAACATTATTTTTAATTACCGTTGCATCTACGTAATTTGTAATTCGTAGGATTTTTTTAAGGGGTAAATCTTTGCCGGGAGCAAAATACCCTAATATAAACGCTTTCGTCATCCTTTTCATCACTGGACGAATCGTCGTTCTCTATCTAAAAATGTGAGTTATCAGAGTAGATAGAGTCAACCAACATAACTTCCATTTTCAAAATAAGTCTTGTGAAATGTTTTGGTTTGGGGTTATGTTTACTGTCAACGCGTTCACGAGCGTTCCGAATTGATGACGGCTCTTAGCTGTCATAATCGTGATATCTAAATCGGAACGCAAAATATCGATGTGAGCGCTGTGAGCGATTATAGCCTAATTCGGAACGTAGCCTAGATCTCCTTTTGTTATTGTTTAACTATCATTCTGTATAAATAGCAGTTACAGCGGTTAAACCTTCAAAGAAAAACAAAAAACTTGTCAGAATATGATTCCGTACAACAAAAATGTAGATAGTGTGTCTGCACTATGAATACACCAGAAAAACCCTTTGCATGAGTCACTGTTACCCAAAATGTTGTCTCTAAAGTAATCTTTAAATCTACGAAAATAAGGTCGTAGTTAGCAGAACAAGTATGTTCTTGAATGATAAATTAGCGGTGATAAACATTTTAAACATTTACGTTAATTACTCTAAGATTCATTTTTCAATGTAGCTTATTGGAGTTTCATTCATTGCATTCTTTCAATAGTCGTGCGCATACAAACCATCGGTTTTCTCGTCGATAACGTCAATCAATTACTAACAAAACATGAATAGTGACGAGGATGTGCTTTTGAGAAAAATCGCTGTGTTTTTCATGACAATGGGAAAAATCATACACGATTTTCCAAATATTTTAGTTGCGAATGAAAGGCGTTGATTTTATTGTCTATTGTGATACTTGTTGCAGTAATTAAACGGACGGCCCCTGATATCGATTTCCAGGAATTCCAGGTCGGAAAAGGTATTATCCATTGCGAATTTTTCGATAAAAGCAATTTTCAGAGTGCAACTCAGAAAAAAACAGCTAATGACCCAGTTTGGGGACCACCGATCAAACAAACGGTTGTTAAAATAATTAATCAATTATTCAATAATGATGGGTCGTCTATGTAACCACGAAAATCACTTTGTTCATAACCTTATAGCTTGCAGTGGCGGAGGCTCCTAATAACTGGATTCCCACCGGCTACCCTTCAGAAGTTTGGAACACAACCACAACCACTCTCTACAATAATTGAAAAATGACACAATCAGTACTTTTTTACAAGCATCACGAAACACCTACTCGTACTCAATCAACAAAAATTTGCTCTTCAACAACATTGCTATAAAATAACCCGCAGGCGCTATCGGCTTTTTGGCAGCTACATTTCTTTGCAAAATAAACGTTATGACGTCACTAGCCAGCCCGCCTATGTTGGGACTCTGGTAAGCCGACGCAAACCGAGTTATTCATAGAGAAAGTAATAGAAAATGCGTGCGCGTGAGTGAGATGGGAAAATATCGTTATCGCTCGTTGAATTTCGTATAGAATCGGAAATCGTTGATGACATTATTTTGTTTTGTAGGGAGTTAGGTTTTATTAAGCCGAAGATTATCGAGTTACGACAGGGGCAGAAAAAGAAAGTATGTATGGGAGAACGAGATAGAATTAGTAATGGTCGATAATGTCAAATGTCGATTTGGTACACCAAATTATAGTACTTATTTTGTTGACTTATTTACATCTAGGATAAAATCACTTTTTTATATTAGGCGAAAATGATAATTCAAGATGGCGCCGACGAAAATTTTCGGTTTTTTCTTCATGGGTGTCGTTTCGTGGTTTTTGGGGTTGCTGATAATGAAAATGAGGTCAAAATGAAAATAGAAAAAAAAAAAACAAAAATCTACCTATTCTCATTTTTTTCCTCAGCTTCCCCTGACTCAATTTTCACTCTTCGCCACTGATAGCTTGCATAATCTAGATGTCATCAACATTTTTTCACAAACACTAAACAATCGATACAATTAATTTGTTTAAGTAATATAGGAAGTAGCTCTATTGTCTAATTCTAATTAGGCACATAATTGTATGCTTACTCCGAATCAATCAATATTAAAACAAAATAATCATAGGTATGGACTAGTTCTACCGAGAAAGGCAGTTGACATAGAATAGAAATTAAAAATGATTCATCGCAATAGTATGAATTTCAAATGAAAGGTTGCCGTGACCAAAGTCCATAGTACATGAACAAATTGCCTACTGTTTACCAGCTAACTGTGGAATTCTATGACATGACGGACATTACCGCTGTATTCTACGGAAGTGTGGGTAGAGGTGTATGTGCCACCCACATTTCACTAGTTAAGTTTTACAACAACAGCCCATAACGTCCACTGCTGGACTTAGCCTCTCCCGTGATGGGAGGAATTTGCCGTAAACTCCACGCTTGGCAGGCGGATTGGAGATCGCAATGATGAAAGACTAACAGAAAGCGCTGCTGCCCATTCTCTGTTCTACGGAGGCGCGGTGTTCTGCCTCAGACATTAGTCGCCTTATACGACACCCGTGAGTGTAATGGGTTGGTTCTATTCTACTCTGCCGGATACCACACGGCTGTCATTACCAGGCACATATCCAGATGCCGAACTTCAAAGGTATTTCTGGTGGAAAACCCACCAACACTGACAGACCTGGCTACTTACCATTGAAAAGTTTCTAGCGATGAAATTTAAAAATCCTACTGCGTAAAAAATAACTAATAACTTTAAATAAATACTGAAAAGATTTTTTTTTTCAGTTTTTATTTAAAGTTACTTATTAGTTATTTTTTACGCAGTAGGATTTTTAAAAAATATTTTTTTTGATTTAGAATTTTTAGTTACTTAGATATACCATTTTAAAATCCTCATGAGGAGCACTTTATTGAGCCGTTCAGGCTGCAGAGCGTGCCAAACATTTGAATTTGGCGCGAAAAATCCGCCATTTTGTTTTTTTTTTTTATATACCCAGTGCCACTCTCACAGTAAACACGAATCTAACGACACTTCTAAAGCTAAAATCCATCGAGCCTCTTTCCTTAATCTTGGAATCAAAAGCAAAACTCACCGGTTACTAGAGCAATGCGGTAAATAATAATGTTTTTCCAAGTAACCTAAATAAATCCGGATCGTACACACAATGGCTGGCTGATCAGCGTATACTGGATTTGCATAACTTGATTGATCGCAGTGCGTACTATCGTACCATAGCATTCCGTGACCTAATTTCGTTGGTCTTCCCCACGTTACACACTAGCTCCTTCGCAGAAGGTCCCCAGACCCCAAGTTACCAGATTCCAACGGAACTGTTTACAAAGTCCCCGTAGTTACCCACACTGCAGGATGTAAGACTCAAAGCAAATAAACAATCGTTAGTGGTTGAGAAGTACTATGTAGTAAGTAAGTTAGTCATCCTTTGCAATTTTATTATCTTCCCAGACGTGTTTCTTCCCACTTTTGGGTCCTACAAGTTTTATTCTATGATTGTTTGTTAGATAATCAACATTATGTCTGTCTCTAACCCAATTTATTTATTCTTATACTAATTATATACATAACTAGCTGACCCACGCAACTTCATCTGCGTCACATAAGAGAGAAAAAGCTAACAAAAGGAATACATTTTCCCCGTTTTTGCAATATCTTTCATTTATGCTCCGCTCCTTTTGGCCGTAGCGTGATGTTATATAGCCTATAACCTTCCTCAATAAATGGGCTATCCAACACAAAAATAATTTTTCAATTCCAACCACTAGTTCCTGAGATTAGCGCGTTCAAACAAACAAACAAACAAACAAACAAACTCTTCCGCTTTATAATATTAGTATAGATAATTAAAAACTATTAAATAAACTAACAACAAACTATAAAAGGACGTCGAAAAACTCCTCCTCAACGCTGTCAGCTGGTAATGTGCCCAAGAGACTGGCCGCGTTGCCACGTTGTATTGTATGGCAACACTTATACAAATTTAATTTGAGGTTCGCCAAAAATTCTTCTTTTTCATGTTTCTCAAAAAGCTTATCTAATCTTTGAATCAGCCCGCATTTCAACAATCTGTCTAGCTCAATCGGAATCAACCAGGATATTTGGGACGCTCGTAAACGTTGGGATTAACCGCAGAAGTAGTTTACGGAAGATTTTGAATTTTGTGTAACATTATACATCCTCTCTAAATAAATAAAAATTCTAGCTCTCTCAGTTCTTGGATATTGTGTATCTACAAGTATAATATGTCTTACAGGTTCTGAACAAGGCTAAGATAAGGATAACATCGCACATTTCTTACTATAAACACAGTAGTATCATAATATTACCGTGCTATAAACATTCCTCCACTACAGTTTATTCAACTGTGCGTAATTCCCCCGTAATATACGTACGCGAGCCCACAGTATAGATACTTTGTGGCGAGGTAAACTCCCGCGCACTGCACAGTGTTGCCCACATATAAAATGTTTATAGCTGGGGTTTTGCTCTTATCGCGTTTTCCTGTGCGATGAGAATGAGGACAGTTGATTATATTTGTTTAGAGAATTAGTGCGTATTTACAAAAAATAAATATCAGATAAGAAATGCCCAGAGTTGACCGGGGGAAGACCAGAAATACGGGAATTTCACAGTTTAATATTTCCCATCATTTTCATTCATTGTCCCTCAAATAACAAGTATGGTAATAAGTTGTTTACATAAATTTATGCAAGTCCTAACGTCTTTGACCGTTGGTTTTTCCTCTAACGAGTTTTATTTATTAGCCATAGCCATCAAGGAAAAATATTTTTTTAGTAGTAAATGCTCAAGGTAAGCGTGAGCCTTATGTATATCTTCAATATTGTTGGCCGTCTGATTTGAATTCTGAAGCGATAGACAAAACCGATTCACTCTAACAATAAATTAACAAACAATCAGTTTTTCAGCACCAAACAAATATAAATATTGACCATCAATACCTAATGTAAATCGTGATTTGTGTAATAAAAGCCGAAAAATTGAAGCTTTGAAATTGAAATTATTGTTTTACTGAAACAACATGAATCACACAAGAGAAACAAAATAAATATAAGTTCAAGCATGAGTCATACTCATTTTTACCCAGAACTAATAATCCTGTAACAGGAACGTTCCTCCCTTTGACCCCCCTGTCCTCCCTGATCCCCGGTACACTTCGTCCTTGGAAGTTCAGGGACAGCACTAAAGCGTGATAGAGCTATCACGGAAAAGGACGGCAAATCATGAGTCACCCAGGAGTTTTCAGGATAATATTTCTGTGACTCACAGTTCTTGGAACCGGGCTGTTTTAGTATGAGCAGTGAAAATTATCTCTTTGAGAGAAAGTTGGAAACATCTATAATAAAATGGTAACGAAAGAAAAACTGTACATTGAGAATTTTCAAGAAAAATAAGTGGCTTTTGTTAGAAAAACGTAACTGATGACAAAAAGTGTCTTTTTACAATTTTTGTCTGTGTGTAGATTGAATTGAAATTCAGCAAAAATGTTCTTTGTAAACCAAGGAAGGCTACATATTATCACGCCGTATGTTATGGGAGGTAAGCAATATTGATTTTAAAAGGTTTTTGTTCGTAATTGAATGCACAAAATGACATGATATAAGCTATATATCGATACCTCTGGGCTCAAAGGGCGTATAGCACAAAACGTGGGTTTTCAGGAGAAGCAAAAAACAAAAAAAAAACTTTTTTGGTTATATCTCGCTCAGTTTTAGAGCTATATAAAAGTATCCAAGGGACAAAGTTCTTAGATTTGTTATGTGTTTAAGAAGGTTTTTTAGAAAATGGCGCTGGTCTTATAATGACTGAGATAGCGTGTGCTTTACGACCTTATGCACCCCATAAAAATACAGCCTGAGCAGGTACACAAAGGCGTAAGCCCAACTATTCAAAAAATGATGCAAAGAAACTGGGGCGGATAAATCACTTGAATTGTTGTTTAACGGGGTAAAGGACAATATTTTTGCAATTACTTTTCTAGAAAACAGATTAATTGAAGTTAATTAGTAGATATCTATTCTTAGATACTTATATTTAGGACATTAATAGAAACTAAAATTATGTTATAGAATAAAAAATGTTTATTTCACTTTTCTACAAGTTTTTTAACTTTGTAATGAGATCACTTTAATATTCATTTTCTTTATCATTTCTAATTAGCAATAATAATAATCGCGCATATTATGGGTATTTCAACCTGCCATCAATGTCTGCCCAACGATTGTCGGATCAGGTGCGCCTTATTCAAGATAATTATAGGTTGGATGATGCTACTAGAGCAATGAAATGCAGATTGGCTCTGCCAGCAACCCCCACATCTCAGAACGTCACACATGGCTGCACTACCATTGCGGGCAAATCAACATGCTGAGGAAGTGAATGACAGGGCTATATCTGCAGATAACCTGTGCAATGTGGAATTAAGAAGCGCTCTGGTGGATGCGATTCGTGAGTGTCGCTTCACGTCACTGGATCTCAGATCACGGTTACCACGGTTGCCCATGAATAGTAAGAATAGAGCACTGGTGTGTGCCCTGGATGCCCTGATACAAACCTTTGCGATACACACTTAATCTTGTATTGCACGCCTGTTACGGCATGTCGTGTAGCAAATGTCAAATTTCCAAAAAACTAACAGTGCTACACGACCGAAATCTGCCGTGCCAGCCTGGCAATGCATGAGATTGAGTTTCGTATTAAAGAGACCAGGGCACTAATGAGGAAGCTTAGATTAAAAAAATGTCACGTCAATAAATATTATCACGACATTCATCATGATTTTTCATTTCATTCATTGATAAATGAAATTTCATTTTCGTAAAATGACATGTAAATATTATCACGTCGTATGTTATGGGAGGTAAGCAATATTGATTTTAAAAGGTTTTTGTTCGTAATTGAATGCACAAAATTACATGTTATAAGCTATATTATGTGACGCACACGAAGTTGCGCGGGTCAGCTAGTATACAGTACAATGACAAGTCCTAAATAAAGCCTACTTACCTCGCCGTGGCCTGTCCCCCTGGCCAGTAGAAGGCCCAGAAGGGGTCCTTGAACGGCACCTGCTCTTCCATCGCCCTCCACAGCGGACAGTCGGGCGTGATCAGTCGCAGCGCTAGCTCCGGGGTGAGGTGTCGCCGGGTGGTCACCGTGTGCTTCAGTATCAGGGATGCAGCTTCTTTCAGCATTGTGTCTGGGGAGGAAGAGAAGGTGGTTATTGCCCGTATACTACAGATCTTGCCTTGAGTATAGATTTGTATTCGTAAGTGTGACTACTTAGCCGTGTGGTATCCGGCAAAGTAGAATAGAACCAACCCATTACACTGACGGGTGTCGTATAAGGCGACTAATGTCTGAGGCAGAACACCTTGCGCCTCCGTAGACCAGAGAAAGGGCAGCAGTGTTTTCTGTTAGTCTTTCATCACTGCGATCTCCAATCCGTCTGCCAAGCGTGGAGATTACGGCAAACCCCTCCCATCATGGGAGAGGCTATGTCCAGCAGTGGACGTTATGGGCTGTTGTAGTAGGAGTGTAGTAAGTGTGACCACTGAGCGTGACGCCCTGGGTTCCCAGGTTAGGCAGTGATATTGGGTTTTCGATCAGGAATTTCTTATCAGCAGCTATCTGGATTTGCACCCGGTTGATGATATCTACACTATTATAAAGAGGAAAGATTTGTATTTTTGTGTGTGTGTATGTTTGTAATGAATAAACTCAAAAACTACTGCACCGATTTTGAAAATTCTTTCACCATTAGAAAGCCACGTCTTTACTGAGTAACATAGGCTATATTTTATCTCCGCACTCCCACGGGAACGGGAACTACGCGGGTGAAACCGCGTGACGTCCGCTAGTATACCATATTACTTGCAACTTAAACCAAACTGGGGAATTGTGGATTCAGTAGGTACTCCTCTGCCTAATCCTTCGGGGATCCAGGCGTGATGTTATGTTATTTTTTTGATTGCTTGAATCAGAGTTCCAATTTGAGAATCATTTTGTGATAGGGAAATGGATGATAATAGTCGCAGAGGAGATCAGTGATTCTCAAATCAGGCTGAGTGTGTGTTCTGGATTTGTGACCGGTAGACTGCCCGTGGTTAAATAATAACAGCCGCTCGAGTCGATCTTCAGGTAAATAATAATAATAAATTGTTTTTATTCGGAACAACATGTGAACCATTTTTGTTAGTACACACATAAGACTTAGGTACACTAGGATTAGTAAGTAACAAATTAAAGAAATTACAAAGAAAAATTGATTCATGTACTTACGAGGCATTTCATGCGGACAACGATTCCGCATGAGATGCTTCAGGACAGGAGCTCTCGGGTCCTCGGCCACGACTTTCAGGATGCTTAAGCCGCGCTTGCCTAGGTTTATCCGTGGATGGGTGACCACCCATTACATCGGCATACCTAGTTTCCTCTGTGCCTCGGAACCTCCTGCATGTTAAGCCGTTGGTCTCGACTGTCAATTGTAGATCTTTGACAGTCGTTACAGGTGTCAGTGGCCGAAAGTCCAAAACCTCTCTTACCATCAAGTGTTATAGTATTACCCAGTACTGAATGGGTTGTGGAGGTCAGATAGGCAGTCGTTCCACGTAAAATACTGGTATTCAGACTGGAAGCCGACCCCAATATAGGCAGATGATGATGGACTGAAAAAAAAACCCTCCTAGCGCCTTCTGTCATATGTAACCTTACTGGTGAAATGGGACTGTCCTACACGCTTCTGGCTTTGGGTAATACAGTTACGTTGACACTAAGAAATGAAATATGGAAATACTGAGGTAAACCCTATACATGTGTCACATAACAATAAGTAATTATTGATGCAATACATATTACAGAAACAAATGACGCTAGTTGTTATTGTAAATGCACTGTATCTGAGAGGCTGTGACGTCGTCGGTGTACGCCAGGGGCGAGGTCGCGGGCGACTGTTGTTAGGAAGTGAATAAGTGACAAATATTAGTTCCTACTTTTTTTCTGCTTTGATTTATTATGTCTGCAAATTAATGGCAAATTAAAATATTTGTTTTTACCGGCTAAAACTATAGTGATTCCCCATCCGAAAAAAAAGGGTGTCATTAAACGCCCACCGTTTATTGTCTCCCAATGTATGAACGGAAGATCCGATGTTAAAAACAAATGGTAACTACATTTATTTGTATATCGAGTAATATCTTGATAAATGAGGCCACAGATATTTGAGAGGAGACTTACATCTGGTGCGCACATTGCAGTGAATTTTCATTGACTACATATCTTACCGGTTCGCTGCCCTAAAGGACAATCACACTTTGCAATGTAAACAATGCTCTATTTCGGGCGATTTGGGTGGAAATTTTACAATCACGAGTTCGATATACTTCTGTTCTAAAAATACTTATTTGATTTATAGGTTTTAAAGTAAATTCTTGCGCAAGATTGCATCAAAATAATAATAGTATGCAAGAGAAATGGTGTTTGTAGGTCAAATTCGCCATACCTCTTCGGCGTACATGTAGGTATGTCGGTCAAGAACGTTGTGGAAATTATAAGATAGTTTAAAACATTTTTCATCATACAGACCTTTCTACAAGAGCGAAATGCTTTCTAAGATTTCTAAGAATTTTCCATTGGTGTTAATAATTTAATTCATTTAGGGATGTCTAGGTAATCGCTTAGTTTTATGAGACTTCAAATACTTCATGCACATAATCAATCAATTACAAGTAAACAAACAATTTCCACTGATTTTAATCGCATAAACCCAATGAATTATTAAAATCCTTGTAGGAAAAGAACAACAAAATGCTAATGTACTAGGAAAACATAAGTTCAAGAGGTTTCTTCCACACCACGTCACTACATGAGATACAACGTCATAGGTAATAGAACCTCGTTAGATCAGTTGTCGATCAATGAGGTGCTACGGCGCAGATCACGAAACAACAATATCACGAAATTGGACAAATAGATCACGATAATATTTACTGTTTTGATTCGTGGGTGTGTCGTTTTACTATTGTTTTTGTTTGAGAATCACATGAGAATCATAACATCGTTAGTGTAATAACTGGCAAGGAATTCACGGGAAAAGAAAATTGTTTCGTTGTCAGGAATTCTCGGTAAAAGAAGTGCTTTCGCGATGCAAAAATTCTATATCGATAAGGTGTTGTCTGATTTGATAAATTTACTAACGCTTTGGACTACTAGCTTTTATGGAGCCATTGATTAGGTCCTTTCATGGGCTTAATTTTGGTTTTTAGGGTTCCGTACCCAAAGGGTAAAAACGGAACCCTATTACTAAGACTTCGCTGTCTGTCCGTCTGTCTGTCCGTCTGTCCGTCTGTCCGTCTGTCTGTCACCAGGCTGTATCTCATGAACCGTGACAGCTAGACAGTTAAAATTTTCACAGATGATGTATTTCTGTTGCCGCTATAACAACAAATACTAAAAACAGAATAAAATTAATATTTAAGGGGGGCTCACATACAACAAACGTGATTTTTTTGCCCTTTTTTTGATAATAATGGTACGGAACCCTTCGTGCGCGAGTCCGACTCGCACTTGGCCGGTTTTTTTTATTAGTTTTGACAAGACTTTCCCTTTATCTTTCATCATTCAGCATGAGTTACGTAAGTACATAAATGCCGTGGTTTAAGTATTAGAAGCGTGTTTTTTTCTAGGGAGCGCCGAGTTTATCTCTTTTGGAGGTAGCGCCGAAATTTTTTTGAGTACCTATCATCAGAAATGAACGTCTTTACATATTCAACAATATTTATAACATCCTATTTCAATAAGGACATCCTTCCAATTCCATCTTTTGCAAAACTGATACAGTTCAATTAATGTTGGCTGACGTCACAGAGTTTAAATTAAAACTGAATAAGATAACGTTATATCACTGGCCCTAATGTTTATGTTTACATCACGTTCCTACCTGTATCATCATTATCATCATCAATCATCAACACTGGCTGGGATCAGAGTCGTTCTAAGGAGGTTAGTATGATAGATGCTGGTTGGTTGATCGCAGAGACGAGCCCCTTTTGCTATCCAAGTTGTCAACAATGAGACATGGTTTGTTCGGTCATCCGTGTGGGTTGTGAAGATGGATGATTGTCATTTGTTTTGATAGTTACGGCTCAGTGCACTGTAGACAAGTGTGATCAATTTAATGTGTTGTTGTTGTAAATTTACACACCTATTTTCGTTACTGATTTGGGATATGTAAAGTGGCAGGCCCAGAAGGAGATGGGGGAATGAGTTGAACATTCTTGAAAAGATTGGCCATAAGTCTTGTAAAGAGGGAAGGGAGGGCTTTGATCTGCAGTACAGGCTCATTATAATAATGCTGGAGTACCCAAATATAGAACAGAAAACTGAACGGAAAATCAGTCCGAGCTTAAAATCCGGGAATAAAATGAATAAACTAACGTTGAACGTAAACAGGACCGTGTCTCCACACCTACTCGGTGTTGCGTCACAGTTGTAATATGAAGGTACTTGTAGCGCCGGCGCGCCGCGGCATGCTCTTGCGCAGTCGCGACCTTGTCCAAGTTCAATCACACGGTCACCGCTCGACACAGTCGTTAGAGGCCGGCAAATGATCGCAATTGTGTTGCGAATGTTGCAATGTTTTGTTTGTTAACTGGTATACCAGTAGAAGAGAAACGATTGTCTATTAGAGCGCCAAATATTCCGGATGATGATTTAGAATTCATACACAACCTTCAAGTGACCAATCTTCACATCTGTCTATAGTTGGTGCCAGTTAAGATGAGAATAGCGGTCATTGACCCACCTACATTCATTAAACTTCTTAACTTTGAAAACCAAAACTAAGCTAGTTCAAGCCTTGAATCGTCATCTATCGCGATCTTCAACTTTTTTTGTAAACGAAAAACGATAGGTACATGGTGTATTTGTTTTGGTTCGTACGAAGAGATATTAGGGAAAGGGTAATGACCGCTATTCTCATCTTAACTGGCACCAACTAGGTATAGCATTTTCCTAATTTTGGAGTCGGCTTCCAATATTTGAACCGGATGCAGAAGTATCCGTACTTTACATGGAGCGACCGGCTATCTGACCTCCATGACCTAGTTACGGGTAATACGATATCCCTTGGTAAGCCAGGTTGTCAGACTTTCGGGTTTCTGATTACTTCTATGGGACCAACTCTAAAAATATCCAAAGAAATTTGTCTCATTTCATACAAATAATAGGTATACAATATCTATCCACAGCAATCACATGGTATGGAAAGTGCTATTTCAGATAATACAGAGTCAGAATTGTCAATATGAGCTCAAGAAGTCGAGATTGTGTACTTTCTACTCCCACTTTCAAAACAGATAATATTATTGAACCGCCTGGTATTTCAGTAATTTTATCAGCATTTCAATAATATTTTGAAAAGTTGTCGATGTAAAGTATTAGCCAGATCAATGCAGCATTGATAAACATTAAACTCGTGGATGTTATAATGAAATTGGAAAATAACCAAATCAATAAATTGGCAAAAGGCAATACGTACTACGAAATTTTCAATGACGCGATACATAATTGTACCGACGCGTGTTTTAGATTAGATCCGTTGAAACCGGTATCACGAGTTCTTCCATTGACAGCTGTTCAATACGGGTAAAAAACTTCGGCCCAATGCGTAGAGACTGCTGGACACAACGTCACCGACCAGCATTATGAACCCATGACATGTTTTGGTAACATACAGATGCGTCACTCCTACACTGGTCAAATTAAACTTAATGAATTCAATGTTTTTATACGCGTGAGACGAGATATTTTTAGAGATAGCATAAAAAAACCTAGCGGTTTGAAAACCCACATGAAGTCGGTAAACAAAAGTATTATAGTGGTTTAAAAATATAACACAATGTAGAGTAGGTACAATAGGGAACGTGCAGGAACTATAGGTGGCAGCACTAATCGACAAAAGAGACACTATGCGGACAGAAAAGGAAACTTAACACTTCTCATCGTGCTTTCAATCTACATAAACAAAATTGTCTCTTCAATTATATTATTTTTGAATATGCTTGTTGCGTCATTTCTATTCATTTTATTCCATAAGCTAAGTATATTTATCGAACGCCATAGATCTGGTAATTAATAAATCCATTGTAGCATTGTTAACTTCATTTTTATATTAATCTATGGCTGTATGAGACGTGTGTATTATCTGTGGTTAGTCGCCTCTATGGTCGATAATAAACTCTTTACTGAAAATAGAAAGCAAGCATTTTTGTGATTTTTAAATCAAGTTTCCCGTACACAATAACATTAAAGGTGCAAAATCTAAGTCAACAGAAACTACATAAACATATGGTCGACATCGAGCCGGATCATTTACCAGCTGCCTGAAGAGAACGGCCGCCCGGCCGCCTCGCGAGAACAAAGAACACGCATTCCTAACCTAAGCGATAAGGATTTGTAAAGATGACTACTACGAGGGAATTATTAAATATATTGGAAGATACTGCTTCGTTATTGCAAAAAACTCAAGTTAATCTCAAGAAATGTCCGAAATCACGATTAACTAAAGGCTACATTGAAACCCGTATCAAGGCGATAGAAGATTATTGGTCTACTTTCAAAAACGCTCATCATTCACTAATCAAAATTACGCCGAAAGAACAAAAGGCATTATTACCATATTTTGCTAATGAAGAATTTTATATATATGAAGACTTATATCTTATTCTGTTGGGTGATTTACGTGACATGTTGAACGAACAAAATACAATAACGCAGGCGACGTCATCGCAAAATAATACAAGTATCGCGTCGAATCCTGATCAACAAAGTGCGCTCGTGAGGTTACCTAGAATACAGCTGCCATCCTTTAGTGGAAAATATGAAGAATGGCCTACATTTCAAGATTTGTTTACATCGTTAGTGCATACGAACACAACTATTAGTGATGTACAAAAGTTACATTATTTAAAGTGTAGTGTTACTGGAGAAGCAGAGACCTTATTGAAACATATCCAGGTAACACAGAAAAATTATGAACAAGCTTGGAACATTTTAAAAACTAGATATGGAAATAAACGTTTAATTGTGAATGCAGTGTTAAAACAGTTAGTCTACCAAAAGAAAATGAGTTCTCAGTCACCTAATCTAATTAAAGGTTTATTGGACACCACTACAGATTGTGTAAATAACCTTCAAAATTTAAATATTTGCTTAGATTCATGGGATCCTATAATCATTTTTCTGGTGGTTCAGAAATTGGACCCTGAGTCACACAAGGATTGGGAACAACATTCATACAAAGAAGATGATGATGACTTACCCAAATGGAATGACCTGAAAAGCTTTCTTCAGTCCACATACCGAACACTTGAGCTTGTCACACCAGGAACCCAAAATAAAACAACAAACCAACGTGCTGTTCATGTTACAAGTACATCATCGCCACCGTCGGGAAAAAAATGTGTTCTATGCAGTGAAAACCACACATTATGCCACTGTAAAGAGTTCACAAAACTGCAACCTACTGAACGAGTTACATATGTCAAAACGAACAACCTATGCTACAATTGTTTAGTACCAGGACATTCATCAAGAAAATGTAGACTACAAATGTCCTGTCGTATATGCAAAAGGCGTCACCATAGTCTTCTACATCTCAACAAAGAACCTGAGACTTCGGCACAAGAGACCTCCACGCAACCGAAGACTGCTCAAGCAAATGAAGAAGAACAAAGGGAAGTTACTGTCAATACAACGGTCGCCTCACACCACAGTACTAGACAAGGCACAGCACTATTAGCTACGGCAACAGTGACAGTACGAAACGAGCAAAACCACACTGTTGTACTACGCGCATTGGTAGACCAAGGTTCGCAGATAGCACTTATTAGTGAGAAAGCGACTCAAATGCTCAATTTAACCAAACAATCAACGAGAGGAAGTATCATTGGAGTGGGTTCAACGAAAACAAATGTAAACCACGTGGTACAGCTGCAAATCGGTTCTCGCTGGAACACAAACTTCAAGATAGATGTCGAAGCATTCGTCATGTCCAAACAACTTACCACTAAACTCCCTCCTAAAACAATTACTGCTGATAACTGGCCACATCTAGAAGGACTCAAGCTGGCTGACTCGAACTACAACACACCAGGTCCTATAGACTTACTTCTAGGTGTCAAACAATACTCTCAAATCGTACAAGAAAAGCTTATCAAAGGTCCACCGGGTACACCGTGTGCACAAAAAACATACCTGGGATGGATTCTCTTCGGTGAAATAAACACAAGGTCACAAGACGATTCTGCTCTTGTTCTTCATCACCAAGTAGATATGGATGTCATGCTTAAATCTCTGTGGGAAATAGACACAGAAAACAAAAGAAACCTAACAAAAGAAGAAAAATTGTGTGAAACAATTTATGAAGGATCACACACACGGACAGAAGAGGGAAGATATATGGTCAAGTTACCTTTGAAAACACCACAACCAACATGTCTAGAAGGAAATACAAAGGAAATAGCTAAAAAAAGACTGCTACAATTGGAAGGAAAATTTAGAAAAACACCCCACCTGAAAGAAAACTACAAGAAAGTAATGAAAGAATACTTAGAAAACTACATGGAAGCAATACCTGAAAAAGAAATAATTGATGAAAAGGTTGTATACTTACCTCATCATGCCGTCGTCCGAGAAGATAAGGAAACATCGAAGACTCGTGTGGTCTTTGACGCATCGGCGAAGGGCTCAAATCAGGTCTCGCTCAACGATGAATTGATGGTTGGTCCTCAGCTTCAGGAAGATCTCAGAAATATAATTATGAGATGGAGAATGAAACGTGTTTGTTACACCAGCGATATAACAAAAATGTACCTGCAAATATATGTGTACCCAGAAGACGCCAATAAGTATCAGCGTATTCTGTGGCGAGAAGAAGAACATGACAGCATAAAGGAATATCGCTTGCTTCGAGTTACATTTGGAACAGCATCAGCACCCTATCTAGCGGTGAAAACACTCCATCAAGTTGCTGATGATGAAGGACAAAATTACCCAAATGCAGTTAAAATCATCAAAGAAAATTTCCTTGTTGACGATCTGTTAGCGGGTGAAGATACCACAGACCAAGCCATAACATCTGCCAAGGAAGTATCTCACATATTGAAGAAGGGTGGATTCACACTATCAAAGTGGTCATCTAATTGTCCGCATTTTATGAAATCCATTGACATAAACAAACGAAGTTCTGTTGCACACTTAGAGATAAACAAAATGGATGGCACTGTAAAAGCACTAGGCTTGATTTGGAACGTGGGAACAGACCAATTTCAATACCAATTGAAACTACCAACAACTTCTGTCAACATAACAAAAAGGACAATCTTGTCAGACGTTCAAAGATTATTCGACCCCTTGGGATGGATTGCCCCGAGTGTAGTGATAGCTAAGATGTTAATACAAAGGCTGTGGCTAGAAAAAGTCGATTGGGATGACATATTAAGCCCTGAACTACAAGAAGAATGGATGACTTTTTGTGAAGAATTCAAAAATCTAAACAATATTTCCATTGATCGATGGATTGGAACTTATAGCACAGATATAAAAAACATACAAATTCATGGCTTCAGCGATGCATCCATAAAGGCTTATGCAGCCGTTGCATACATAAGAATAGAATCTCAAGACGGCCACATTACAACAAAACTAATAGCAGCAAGGACAAGACTCGCGCCACTCAAAACTGTATCGTTACCACGTTTGGAGCTTTCTGGATCACTACTTCTTTCACGATTGTTGAATCAAATAGGCATAGCTATGAGAATATCGACAGCACAAATGTTTGCATGGACCGATTCTACGATCGTCATCGCATGGCTATCCGGAGAACCACATAGATGGAAAACATTTGTAGCCAATCGAGTCGCAGAAATCACTGAAAATCTCAATAACAACCAATGGTACCACGTTGCATCAGAAGATAATCCTGCAGACATCGCGTCGAGAGGCATGTTAATCACTGAACTGAAACGATCCGAGTTATGGTGGAAGGGTCCAAAATGGTTATCTGAAAAGAAAATTATATTAAAACAGCCTGATGTAGTCGTCACTGACCTGGAACAGAAGAAAGATAAAATACAAGTAAATATTAAAGTACAAGATGAAGAAGAAAATTTCACAGCAAACTTTAAGCAATTTGACACTTTGCAAGAATTATTGAAGGCAATAATATACTGTCGAAGATTTCTTAATTACAAAAGAGAATTAGGTACTAACAACCATTGCAAGGGTATAACAACAGAAGAATTACATACATCTTTGATAAAATGCATTAAGCTAGTACAAAGGAAAGAATTCACAGATGAGATTAACAGATTAAAAATAAATAAAAATGTGAAGAAAAATAGTAACATTAAAACACTCACCCCATACTTAGACCAAGATGGTATCCTCAGGGTGGGCGGTCGTCTTCGACATGCAAATTTAGACGAGAAAAGCAAACATCCTATAATATTAGGACATGACAACAATTTAATTCCTTTACTCATAGCAGACGCTCATGCTCAAACACTACACGGTGGTGTTCAGTTAATGTTGTGCTTTTTACGCTCTAAGTATTGGATTATTCGAGCAAAGGGATTAGTCAAAAATTACAACCGAAAATGTTTAGTATGTGCAAAACAAAGAGCTAGTGCACGAACTCAGATCATGGGAGATCTGCCTAAGGAAAGAGTAACTCCTACTAGAGCTTTTTTGCACAGCGGCGTGGATTATGCTGGTCCATTCCAAATATTAATGTCAAGGGGAAGAGGCATGAAAACTCAAAAGGCGTACATTGCTTTATTTGTTTGTATGTCTACAAAGGCTATACATCTCGAGTTGGTAGGAGATCTCACTTCAGATGGTTTTATTGCTGCATATAAGAGGTTTGTGTCAAGAAGAGGCAAATGCAGCCACATGTGGAGCGACCAAGGAAGAAATTTTATTGGGGCAGAGAAGGAATTAGCTGTGGCATGGCAAGAAGCCAACTTAGAATTTGAGAAGGACATTGCGCACAAGTTGGCTTTAGAAGGCACACAGTGGCATTTTATACCAGCCTACAGTCCTAACTTTGGGGGCCTGTGGGAGGCTGGTGTAAAATCCCTGAAGACTCACCTAAAACGTATATTAACAACAAATCTCACGTTCGAAGAAATGACAACAATACTGTGCCAAATCGAAGCGTGCCTTAATTCAAGACCTCTATGTCCGATTGATGCCTCAGACGCAGATTCTATAGAACCACTCACACCTGGTCATTTCTTGATACATGAAGCCCCAATCGTCGTGCCCTATCCAGATTTTAAGGACACCAAAATTCACAACCTTACAAGATGGCAATACACTCAAAAGCTTGTAGGCGACATCTGGCGACGATGGCAAGACGAATATTTAACTAGTCTACAACAGCGTCCTGTCTGGCAAAAGAAGAAACAAGAATTCTCTGTTGGTGATATAGTACTCATCAAAACAGATGGAATACCAGCAGGAAAATGGTTACTAGGTCGAATTGTAGACAAGCATCCCGGTCACGATGGACTCACACGAGTGTATAGCGTTAAATCTGGCAATAGCATTGTGAAGAGATCTATAACAAAACTATGTCCCCTACCTGTTGATACTACTGATTGTTAACAATTATTATTATGTTAATTATTATTTTATTATTATTGTAATAATCATTTCAATTTTGCATGCAGGCAATAGGTAAAGCTATTGTATTGTCATTGTTTAATCTCTGCAAATTACATTGTAGTTAAAATAATGTACTTATTGTGAATATTTGTAAACGTTGCATACTGCTTATCAATTTTAATCTTTCAACATGTGTATACAGTCCACTATCATTATTTAAAGGGCCTTGTTGTCCCTTTGGTGGGCGGTATGTTGCGTCATTTCTATTCATTTTATTCCATAAGCTAAGTATATTTATCGAACGCCATAGATCTGGTAATTAATAAATCCATTGTAGCATTGTTAACTTCATTTTTATATTAATCTATGGCTGTATGAGACGTGTGTATTATCTGTGGTTAGTCGCCTCTATGGTCGATAATAAACTCTTTACTGAAAATAGAAAGCAAGCATTTTTGTGATTTTTAAATCAAGTTTCCCGTACACAATAACATTAAAGGTGCAAAATCTAAGTCAACAGAAACTACATAAACAATGCTAAAAGGTATAAAATATGAGTTACGGTTTATCAATAACGATCGTCAGCGTAATATAAATGTTTAATAATATGAATTTTATATCTTTCGTTTACTTTCTGATGAAAATTGTGGTGATGAAGACATGGTGGCTGGCATAACTAAGATAGCTTTCATAATTTCAACACATGTTATAATGGAAGGGAATCCTTTATCAGCGAGAACAATATCTCCAGGCTCTATTAAATCAATTAGTTCACAATCATTTGATGAAGCAATCAATAAAATGCAGTCCGTAGCATTTAGATACAAAACTTAAAAAACCAAAGGAGTGCAGCCAACTAAAAACATTATTGTGGGTATAATCATGTTTATATTCTGAGTACATGTGGAGTCTTTGATTAACTGTTGAGGGCTATTCGGTGTGAACTTTAGTGCGGTCTAGTAGAACACGTGTATGGTGAAGTATAAATGGTTCTGGTATGTTTGCATGGACGGTTGATTTTGAGGGCCTTTTCAATGCAGAGTGGAACAAAAACAAGTTGTTTTCAAATATTTTTCTTTACTGCGTTTATCCATTTTTTGCGTTTTTCACCAAAACATTGTATGATAGTAGTATTCTTTGGAAAGTAATAGAATTTTACGCTAATTGATTTATTTTCATTTTTGTGGATGTATTGGTATCCAGAAATGCAACAATGCATTATGATTAGTTAATTAATTTTCACTATAAAATTAATTCTGTTTACTTGTTAGAAAAGTCTATGTCAAGCATTAATAGAGCACAAGATTCGGATTGGCGACGCCAGTTGGCAGCACCGTCGTTGTGCACGTTCCCTATATTACTAAAGCAATGATCGAAATTCCAAATTAGCTCCGTAAAATACTAATATTTTGGGAACTGTTAACGACCGAAATACTGTGGGAGTTGTGGCAGGATAACAAACAAACAAAGTTTTCCTCTTTATAATATTAGTATAGATGCACAGAAGTTCTCACTAATGAATGTTTCACATATTCACATCAGTTCCAGTTATTCCAGTATCTTTGAATCTATGTAAATCATCTGTTCAACGACTTGACGTAGATCGTATATTTGCCAAGAAACCATATTTCTGCTAAATCTGCTCGGAAATTTTAGAAGCCGCGGGTTTTACCTTCCAATCAAATTAACATATTAATAAACACTTCCATTCATAAAGAGCAGAGGTTCTGAGAATGCAACATTACTCCGTATTGTTAGTAACAACTATGGTCTTAGGAACAATTAGAATAAATACTCCGTACTCAAGGACTCTTTAATGATTCCGATCATGTCTAGCAGTGAGGTTTATTAGCATTTACACTTGATACAAAGGAAGTAGTTGGGGGTTTTGGAAAAACTCAAGACGTATTTGGTCAACAGGAAAACTTTGTCAACCAAAGAACTGGTATTTTGGGGAAAATAATGTTTTTGGTTAGGTTTACGATCTACTTATAGGAAACTTTTGAGACATCTTGCGATTGTTTTATAAGTGAATGCCCACTGCGTTAGCTCTAAACGGAATTCGGGATTAAGAACTGCTCATCAGATTGAACTTCATCGGTTTCTTCAATTACCATCATTCTTTTTAATCATCATCTACTATTTTTGCTACCACAACATACTTAAATCAAAACGTACCTCATATAACACCGCATACCCACTGAGTTCCTAAGATTTGTATAGCTATTATTGAAAGTGACGAGTTACCATGCACTATCAATTGTTTCAGCTGAAAACAACAATACTTATCAGTTGCTCTCCTAACAAAATCGTCATTTGTTTTGACAATAGTTATCTAGTGGGAGGATCGTGTTGTGACGCCGGAGTTCAAAACATGGCAGTGTCCAGTTACTCTCATTCAACTGCGCCGTACTTGTTATGTAAATACATCAATTACACGCATTGTTCCGAATAATTTGGAAGATAAGGTGCAATGTGTTTTCTAAACTTTTCAGGAAACGTGCCTACAACTGTGAAATAAAGCTGTGACCTACATTCGTACAAAGCAATTGTACGAATGTAGGCCACAGATTTATTTTTATCAGTGATGGCTAAGGATTAACAGGTTCACATCAGGTGCTAGGACAGTATTACGATAAGAATCAATGAAACCATTAGGAGCATCCTTAAGATTTTTAGCTCTTGAGTTGAGTGTTTTTGTGTCTAGTCTTTACTAAGGGGTATTGTATTACTAAAGTTGTTAGATAGAGAGTCGCTCCATGTAAACTACTGGTATTCAGCTGAATCCAGTTACATAGGAAGCCTTGTATGTAAATGTTCTACCTGATAGAAAGTGCATAGAGACTGATTTCATGGCATTGAAGACAATCAAACCTCGAAACATCCACCCCATTCTAGATACGACGCAAAAAATCAACAAACAACAACAGGAAAGACGGACTTTACACTGAAGTGGGTGGATCATGAAACCCAATGCGAACAGTAGGCGACAAGCTAACAAACAGACGCGGTGCTAGCACGGGACATCGGCGACCAACACCAACATCCACCAGAGATAACGGATTCACTCTAACTGCTGATAGCGCCGGGAAATCTGGGAACCCGATACTTTGCTCCCACACCGACGATTAATTGAATGGATTTCATTTCTGGGTATAGTGCTGATAGAATATCAGCCGCGTAGTTTTACGACGCATTTGGATTTTTGTTTGCGTAAGTTTTTTATCTGTAATTGTTTATTTTCATCCAAAATGTCAGGATTTCTAGAATTTTGCGATTATTTTGGGTGACTTTGTTTGTGAAAGTATTACTAGGACTTTTGGAGGTTGTTATTATCCAAGCTTATTTTGCATCAGCTTGTAAGTGACGTTGGTCAGAAATGTTAGGTGCGTAGTATTCGCAACCAACGTGGCGTATGAACATGGAAGAATCACAAGTAGTATACAGTAAGGAGTAGGGATATCGTTAAAATGTATGTTCTGTACCTTCGCAAAAAAAAAGAAAAAGTCACTAAAAAGCCTCTTTTGACAGAGTTATTGGTATTTGAATAAATAAATAACTATGTTTCTTAGATTGAAGATGAGAAGATTAATTTCCTCAAATGCTTGTCCGTATTTTTGAACAAGATACGCCGGCGGCGATAGATGATTTTATTCATTTTGTGGTTGGTAAAACAGGATAATGAGAATGGGGGTTTACCTAGCTCCTTAGCAACAGAGGAGGAAGCTTCGTCACCATAATTTACATAAATAGTAGTCCATTATAAACATAAATCTCTGCAACCGCAAACCAAGAGAATGAACAGTAAGAAATGACGATGTCTGAATATTTCAACAATATTGTTGCTTTATCTTAAAACCCCATTTAAAAGTTATAGAAAACATCCTGGTTAGGTTAGACGGTAAGGCAAGGCAATGTTTGTTTACCAAATCGCGTTCGTAATCATTGAAATTCAAGTCGTATCTATTACAAAACCGCAGCTAGCCTTCCGCAAGGCTTAACGTGTGTCTGGTCACGCGGGCTACATCTGATCTGCAAGACTGGGCAACAACTGGGAGAAAACCTTATTCATTGAGAAGAAGGTTTTGACCTCATCATCTGCCTGCCTGTTCTCAACAACAGTCGGCTTCCAGTCTAACCGGATGCAGCTGATGCAGTATTTTACAAAGAGCGACTGCCTTTCTGAATTCCGCGATCCCCTGGGTAATACAATACCCTTTTGTAAGACTTGTTGACAGACTTTCGGGCCATTGACTACCTGTACTTATAGGTAACGAATGTCAAAGCCGGCGGACGAAACTTGGTATGTAATGGACGGTCCCACCCATCCACGGACTGTCCTTGGCTAGTCGAAACGTGTACTTCTGTTATTGTTTATCCTTGAGCTAATCAAGACTTACAAATATACTATATTGTGTCTGGTCTAGTTCAGGTAGACCGATGACCTCCGCGCCGTACCCCGGAGCTCCGAATGAAAATGAAACGCATGAATGGAAGGCTTGCATTGCAGAGTGTAGTTGTGATGTAACACGTTGTGGAGGACGGTGTGTGATACGACTGAGGACACACGACATACTGTGTTCAATGAGTGTAAATACTTTAATGCTGAAGTCGTTTTTGTATCCCACAATACTTGCTCTGTCATTTTGAGAAGTATTGCAGCGACGTAAAACTTTTTAGAACGTCATATAATGTCGTTTAATTTTGGACATGGCCACTCGGACTGTAGCACCATTTTCAAAAGTGCTTGTAACAACTGGTATGTTTGAAATAAATATCTTGAGGTTACACTACTACCTAACGGAAAAAAAATATGTCTAAACTGAACTGTTTTTTTTTTCTTACAAGTTGCAAACCTCAATATGCAGACCTCATTACAAAAATATTATGCAATCAAACGTTCAACTCTGTTTTGGGTTTTTCATAATTTCAACATGTTAACTAATTTATTTGGAATTGGAATTAGCATTAGGAACATCGTGCATTGATGGGCCGAGGCGAGGCACGTGCGGTGCGGTGCTGAGCACACTTTAATCGAAACGTGGCCAATATATATAATAAAAATACACGTGCGTCGATAGGTATATATCCGGCGTTACATGTGTCAACTAATCTCCGTGCTATCCTTGTTTGTTTAGTAACTAGGATACCTGAGATATTACCAAACAGTACTACTAGGAACACCTCTTCCTAAACCTTAGAGATTACAGACAAGATGTTGACGTGTTATTTGTGTGCACAACACTTTTATTGATTTTGATTGTCAAAGTCAATGGTGGACATAATAGGCTTGTGTCCTGAAAAAATCTAATTAGTCCGTGCGTCGTCTGTTAGATTATCAAAAAATATTTGACCCGTATTTTTTCTTTTGTTACGTAAACCACAATTGAAGAAGATACGACGCTTTTAAAATTCTCAATACGTCACGCCATGCGCCATGGCATATTTTTTTTAGTGCGTTGTGACGTTACGAGCCCCCACTCCCGAGTTTTGATGCGTTTTATCTTTGTCAATATTCATTGATTTACAAAAACAAAAAATACGTGTCCATTATTTTCCAATACTCTGACTGACGGACTAAGGGTGCGTACAGACTATATAACATATAATATAACTTGTGTTTTATAACACGTCCACATTATGAAATTGATATTGACATTTATCTACACCAATGCTATAAATCCTCTATAAAAGTACCTGAAACAGTTAGCTAATGGCCAACATTAAAACAGCCAGTGTCATAATAACCATTATAACACCGTTTGGGTGTTATAATGGTTATTATGACACTGGCTGTTTTGTAGTAGTAGTATTGCATTATGTACCTACTTTGTTGTTTACAAAAATGAGTGATACAAGCTTTGTGCATTTTAATAATTGTAAAATCCAAAATGTAAATAATTATATTATTACCTTTACATGGTTTGTATGTATTAAATACTCAGCAATTAAACTTTCTATTAATTTACATAGACTTCTTACAACACTACAACACCCTATGGTTTCAGAAACTTATATATGGAGGATTCATATCATGGATGTAGATAAAGTCTTGTATGCAACTGTACATAATTAGGTATTAAAACACTCATGTGATACTATTATCACACTCGGCTTCACCTCGTGTGATAAACCCACATTCGTGTTTTAATACCCCTCATTATACAACAGTTGCATAAATAACTATTATAACATTCAGTGTCTACATTATCTGAAACATGTTATAAAGCAATGTTGTGTTATATAGTCTGTACGCACCCTAATAGATTTGCAATTTATTGATGATGGAAACTAGCCTATACTCTTACATTACTGGTAAAATCTTTTGAAGTTTTTCCCCTATATATGATTGTTTTGTTCAGATTTGAGCTTTACTGAAAACAAAAATAGGATCATTTCATTGTATCACCTCAAAATACTCAGTATTAGCTTGCCAATATCGTTCGAAGACCAGCGGGTCTAAAATGGCCGCTTTATCAGAATTGTAATATGAATCACGTTAAAAATTTAGAATTCTTAAAATGGACTTTATGTTCATACTTTTAAAGTGCATTTTAAGAAATTTAAAATTTTCACGTGATTCATACTAAGATTCTGCGGGGATTCTGCTAAAGCGGCCATTTTAGACCCCCTGAAATACATCCACAATGATTGTATAATTAGAATTACTGTGAACTGGCGTCCTGAAGCGGAAAATGTATGAGGAAATCTACTACATACTTAGAGATAATAATTAATTCTAAACGTGTGTACCTTGGAATACGGTAAACTATACAAACAGCGGAACAGTTAAGGCTGATGCTCCAGGGTAGCCCGCGAAATTCAAATTTTCTTAGGTTTTTTACAATTTGCAGGCCAGTACTAGGTCGTATGTTTTTTAAAATATTATTCGCGGCTGTAAGACGTACCTGGTTATAGAATTATAATCATCAAAATCATCAATACAACCCTCCAAGTTCATAAAGGTGTAGGAACCAAAAAAAAACCCGAAAATGCCATTTCTACTTCCATTTCATCAACATACAACCTAGCACTGGCCTGAAAATTACAAAAACCTTAAGAAAATTTGAATTTCGCGGGCTACCCTGGAGCATTCACCTTAATTGAGATTTTCGAATCTTTAGTAATTCTAGGATACGTTACCATTTACTTCTTAAACATGATGACTTTTTTATCACTTTACAAAAAAAATGGGTATAGGTAATAAATAGGTTAGATTTATTTTCAAAAAATAAAAAATAAATCGAATTTCAAATCATACGCGTAGTGCGTATGATTGTTTTTTTTTTAATTTCTCTTTCTTTGTTCTAATAAGAAAAATGTACTTGAAATTTGTAGCGTTTTTTATCGATGGATCAATTTTTCTCTAAGCTATGGAAAAAAGAAAAAAAAAAACTAGGTATGCCATAAGCTTCTACTTCGTTCACTTAATATACCCATTTTTAGGGTTCTGTAGTCAACTAGGAACCCTTATAGTTTCGCCATGTCTGTCCGTCCGTCCGTCCGTCTGTCCGTCCTCGCTTAATCTCTGTGACCGTTAGCACTAGAAAGCTGAAATTTGGTACCAATATGTATATCAATCACACCGACAAAGTGGTAAAATAAAAATTGGAAAAAAATGTTTTATTAGGGTAGCCCCCCTATATGTAAAGTGGGAAGTGATTTTTTTTTTAATTTCAACCCTAACGTGTGATATATTGTTGGAAAGGTATTTAAAAATGAATAGGGGTTTCCTAAAATATTTTTTTTATAATGTCAATAATTTCGGAAATAATCGCTCCAAAAGTAAAAAACAATGTGTCCCTCTAACTTTTGAATCATAAGTTTAGAAAATATTAAAAAAATCAGAAAAGTAGAACTTTATAAGGACTTTCTAGGAAAATCATTTTGAACTTGATGGAAACAACAGTTTTTGTACAAAAAAGACAAAAAGTTGTACAAAATAATTTCTGGACTAAGTTTGTAGTATATTCGTTTACGCAAGCATTTTTACATAATGGATACCCACCTTTAAACTCATAAGTGGGAACACTTATTATGACGGACGGGAAACTACGGAACCCTACACTGAGCGTGGCCCGACACGCTCTTGGCCGGTTTTTTTTATTTTTGGAAAGTGATAAAATGTCACACTCAACTACTTATAATATAAACATACCTATTTATCGTATTGGATGTTTCTTGGTTTACTGTTTTCCAAAAAAATATTATAAAAAAATATTCGTTGAATTGAGAACCTCCTCCTTTTTTTCATTGGTTATTTGCCAAGCGAAATATTGACTTAAGAGGGCTGTTACATTTTTTTCGCAAATTTTTGATTTTTACTTCCTGGATCAAATTTTTTCGACCGGCCTACACGACTCGATAATAATATTGATCTCCGGACGATTGTCGATTGTTATTGACGAAAATTAGAGACGAGACTGACATGAGACTGAGGTGCGAGCTGAATTGACGCAGAATTATAGTTCTCCAATTTTATTTATTGTAATTTTGTCTTATTATATTGACAAACGAAAACTAATAAAACGTATTCGTTGTAGATCGAAATTTTATATCATATCAATTTATTTGATAAAATTGAGTTTATTTGGAATATAATGGACGCTGAAAATGCATACATTTTAGATCAATATTGCATTTGAATATCGTTTTTTTTTGCGTCGATTCAATTTTTATTTCAATATTCTAATCAATCTACAACCTTGAGGACTATATGACCAGTACATATACTTATATATTTTTTAGATTTTTTCGTGTTACCAGTTTGGTACAAATGGCAGGAGAAAACCTAATGTTTAACGTTTGCTTGAAATTGGCTGTCGGAAAATTGCTATTTCTCGTAATATTAACTATTATAACAAAATTCTAATCAATCTACGAACTAAAACAAAGCCAGATTTATGATTCTTCATTGAAATATTATGCCATTATCTTTATATAACAAATATCGAGGACGTGGAAAAGTACGTATTTTTGGTCAAACGCCCAAAATATGTGTGCACGCCCTTAAGTATGTAACAGTACCTAAACTAGGTATTTTAGGTAGTTTTTAGGGTTCTCTACCCAATGGGTAAAAATGGGACCCTATTACCAAGACTCCACTGTCCGTCTGTCTGTCTGTCACCAGGCTGTATCTCATAAACCGTGATAGCTAGACAATTGAAATGTGCAGTCTGTTGCCGCTATAGCAACAAAGAATAATAATTTAAAAAAATATACGATTCATAAGGAACCCTTCATGCGCGAGTTCGACTCGCACTTGGCGGTTTCTAATTTTTCTATACATCATCCCTAGTGCACTGATGCGCATAGCAACGCAAACGCATCGCATATTTTTTAAATGGACTGGCCATTAAATAAATATTACTTCTAGCAATGAGGATAAATAATAGAATGACGTAAAACGAATAAACTAAATTAGTGCTTCCAAAGGATTAATATATGCAATCAAAACTCTTTGCGCAAGGTGATAAAACGAGCAGGAAAAGCTGGCCACTTGACGTCAGAAAACTTTGGTGTGGCCATTAATTTTATCTTAAAAATAATAGTATAATATTTTTTAAATGGCATCCGCGAAATGTTTTGAGGAAAATATGTCAGTGTTACGTGTTGTCTGAACTTTGAAAAAGTTTTTAAATACCTTTAATTAAATTATAATGTTATTCGGCATTCCTTACAAAAATCGTTTTTGTAGGACTCAGTACGAATTCATTTAGTGATCTTGCTGATCAATAAATTAAAAGTCAAGTTGAGTCACAAAACGATAAAATTTAGACGTTTTGCAAAATTACAACACTTGATAACAACAACTCAACTTGATAATATTTCTACGAATGTTTTTGTTATAAAAAAAAAAAAAACAAAAAAAAATATTTTCATTTTTCTACGGAGCGCATAATAAGTTAAGAAAAAATATCCAGATAAAAAAAAAGCGGGATCGACGAAAATGAAAACATTACTTAGCACGTTTGCCTGCAAACGTCTACCTCCGTACATATTAGATATGAGCGCCGCGCCGGCGCGCCGCCGGCGGCGCCGTCGCCGAGTAAAGCGTGCGGCGCGCCGTCGCAACGAGTCGTAACTTGCTTTCTCGCTCGCACGCGTGGTCCTACCGCATAAGTGCTCATTTACGGAGACGCGGCGCGTCGCCGTCGTGCGGCACGTTGTGCGGCGCGTTATGCGGCGTGTTGCGCGTTTTCCCGTTTACGGAGAGGCGGTGTCATCTGCGATATATTTGTATTTGCGCGTGTGAAGCCACGAGCACCGCCGCGGCCAACGCAACGCTGCATTTCGGTAAACGCGCGTAAAATTGCTTCTCCGTAAACACTCCCATACATAGTCAATCGTCTTATTATGTTTGAAATGTTTGAATTGAAAGCGAGCCACGCCGCACAACGCACCGCGCGACGCGCCGCGTCCCCGTATTTAGTAAGCCTAGTCGCTTCGCTACACTCGTCACTAACGCAGTCGAGTCGAATATTTTACCGAGTAAACGTGTATTGTAGTGTGGTGTTAACAACAAACAAAAGATATGATACCTATAACTAAAATAGGTATTTATATTTTCGTTTTTTTTTTTTTAATAGTTTTTATGAAATAGATAGATAGTGCTCTAATTAAAAAAACTCTGTTTCACTTCAACTCAAAATGCTGAAATGATTATTTTTCAGTAAACTTGATCTCCTATTATTATTTAGAAGACTGTAAACTTTTTTTTGTAACAAAAATATGGTTTTCTTTGTTATTTTTAAGAAATCTCTCCCTGATAAAAAAAAAAACTAAGGCCCACGGCCGGCCATGCCGCGCCGCCACGACGCCGCGCCGCCGCCGCCGTGCAAATTTCCTGGCTACGCCACCGCCGCGGAATTGGCCATCGGCGCTCATATCTAGTACATATAGGCCTTCTTTTGTTTTTTTTTTTTTTCGGATGGGAAATCATCAAATGACTTCTCCCGCTCTGCGCGGAACAGGAGTGTCAGGCTTTTACTGACTAAAACCCATCCATGTTCCTTCATCGCCCTTTGTGTTCCGGGGCCACGGTATCTCTTTCGAACAGTCCCGCAACCCCGGCAGGCATCGGCCCTTGCGTGGAACACGAACGCGCCGTCGACCACGGCCTGTCGTCAAGAGACGGAGGGACAGCGCAGCACATAGCCCACTGTCCACAGACCCGCCGTACATATAGGTCTCCATTTGTAATCTGGTTGCATATAACCTTTTAGGTAAAGTACAATACCATACCTAGCGATTATTTTAGCAGACATCATTTAGTTAAGTCATGATATGAGTACACAAGTGGGCAATATTGCTTCATCTAATGCTAATCCGACTAAAACCCCAAGTCATGATAAGTTAGCAAAATTATCTGCTTATGTTTTCAAGTTCATAAACTGGTTTTAACTTGTTAAGGCTTTTTTGTCTAGTTGGTTAAGTCTGATTCATCAAGTACAGTTACTGATACATTAACACATTGCTGGAATATACGAAAATAAATTGGTTAACGTATCTATGAGAATGTTGTAATACTGAAATGCGTAGTATGTAATTATATCGAGAGACTCATAAGAAGCAGAAATGACTATCCTGTGAACGTGTCCTATAGGTATAGGACACATTCACAGGAACATTTCGAACATCAAACACATTTCTGCTTATTTCTTCTTCTTTCTACTTCTGTTTAAGATGTTATATTGGATACTAACAAATTGGATTTTGTGATGTTAAAAAAATGATTTCATTGGGGCAGTCAAGCCCTTGCCAATTTGCCCTGCTAAAACGCAACAACTACGGTAACTGTTTTTGAAGTGAAGACTTCTTTAGGCGCGTTGAGCACTTTTTGGGTGAAGGAAAAACATTGAACTCATCGTCACTACCTTGACGTAACATGCGGTCACGCTACGTAGCACTCGTAGGCGATCTGCTACGGCGTAGCACTACATAGGCATGCGCGGGTCATAACCAGTGCTACGACAGGGGCGGGGCCTGTGTACTTTTCGTTTTGACTTCTATCGGGGCAGTCTCCAAAGACTGCCCCGATTGTTATTTTTTTAAAGTAACTTTAATAAAATTCAATGACTGCAATCAACTTGTTTCAGATTAAACGGGCCGCTATCATTAACAATAGAAATAAACCGCGGCCAATGCTTCCGTCCTGGGCCCGGACTGTCCCGTATCCTTCTATCCCGGGTAATACCAGAACATTAAAATTATCTCCAGTGAAGAGTCCATTGACACATCGATGCACAGTCTCTTTGTTAACGTCTTGACAACTGTCGGCACTTACAGTGGGATTATCCTGGTAGTTGCTCTCGGTTAGTATGCTTCGATTGTTATGAAACTTTATGTGCTATTGTTGTATTCTTATATGGTGTCAGATTTAGGGGTACTTACAATATTCTTGTAACAGTTTTCTATGTGTAGGCATGATTAAATTCTAGCTTTTATCAATGTGGAGGTCGCAAATAATCCCTACGGTAACTGACTGGGATTAAAAGAATCCTTTGTTTGTACGAATCCAAGTCTACCAGTTTGTCAATCGTCGGAATACGTTCAGCCGTGTGAAAAAGTAACAGAGACTTTTGTATTTCTAATATTGAGTATGGATTATTGACGATGCTCATAGCTCAATTAAGGATTCCTAATTGTTGGCCTCCATTGCAAAAAGTCAACTAAAAGATACACTTAAATAATTATTTATTGGCTTTTTACATAAACTTGATTCTTTGCGCCAAGTCTTTTCAACAGATCCGGTTCTCATTGCCACTGCAAATGTTAAGTAAAACATGGATTCTCCCAAAGACTGATAATGATTGGCGGCCTTGCCATAGTAACCTCGGGTTGTAACTCCGTCTCCTACTAAATAAACAATAATGATTACCTCAGGATCAGGTTACTTCAGTGCAACCAATATTTTGTAACATCGAAGTTTGGACCTAAAACTAGTGTGGCCAAAGTTCGAATTGCGAGTTTAAAAAAGTAAGAGGTTGTTGACCCTAGTCATACTTGACGGCAAACAAGAAGCAGCACAAATAATTTGGCCAAGCCTTTACTGAAATGCTAATACCGTAAGTAGCCCGTCTCAGAAGCCGTCACTTGTAAAAGCATTATTTTATAATATAGTGAAAAACTGGAGTAGATCAAGAGGATCCTACAAATCACACATACGTTAATAAGACATAAGACGTTTGCAATGCAAAGCCTTGAAATACATATAAAATCCGTGATTCATCCGAAAGTAAGACGCAAGGAAATCCGTTAAATGTATTACAAAACTTGTGAGGAAAAGAGTTAATGAAATGCAAACTTGTGGAGACCACTTGCGCACGCGTCGGAGTCGCCGCGCCCCACCGCCCAAGCTGTCGCGCGTCGTCGCCTGCGCCATGACCCTGTTTCTACAAGATTTCGTTCGAGCATTGACGTAGTTTACTGACGACTATAAGTTCGCAGTCTTGGGGTTTTTGATGAACCTTAACATTCTCTTCGTTTGCACGAATTATTTGGAAAGTGTTAACTGAGGGAATGTTTTCAAGGCTCGTATTTATCAGCGTTTTATTTGTAGTGTCTTGAAGCCCTGATCTACGAATGAATTATCAGTTAGGGACTATTTGAAGCTTCGATCGTGCTAGAACAATTCTTATACATCTGTCTCAACAATTGACTTTACCAGTTAGCGAGGTAATGATAGACCACAAATTGCACAAATATAATATATTTTTGTGAATCATATTTACACCTAATAATAAGAATTATTCTGTTTCATGTTTCACTCTATTAGTTTAGTAGCGTAACTCTATTTTAAGACAGCTACTACAATGAAACAAGAGTCAAGATTTAAAATAGCCTTAATGCAGATCACTCCTGTCTTGTTTACTGTTTGATTTTTAACTTCCAACGCTAGTTCAAATCGTGTAACAGTTTCATCATTATTTGCGCCACATATTTTATAATCAGTGCACTTAGTAGTCACACTGTCAGGACGTCGGGCATCGCGACGGATGTAAAAAGGTTTCATGATTACTTCCAACGCGGCTTGGACTTTGTACCTATGAAGCGCGGCGAACTACGGTCCATTCTGAAGGAACCACGTCGTTTTCTACACTTGTGCCGGAATGACGTTGCTGAAAACACCTGTTTAGAGAATGTCCAGTATATCTTGGTCGGTCTTGTCGATGATACTAGCCGCCACAATACTGTATTGATAATTATTCTAGTTTTATATTTTGCTGTGTCAAGAAATACTGGTCGGCTAAGTACTTAGTATTATAGGGTCGCAGGATTAGTTCGAGTTTATAGTTTGATGACACATGAGTGTGAATGGTCTTGACAATTATGTATGATGTTATTTTAATTAGGTATTACTTACAGGTCTTATGTATAAGTTACACAATAATATTAAAACGTTACATTTTACAAGTGCTTGTGCCACTTGCAATGAATTGAAATCTAATTTTGATTGATCGTGTGGATAAACCTCGTGTTTGGTACCAAATAAATGAGTAAGTATTAGTAAGTGTAAAGGAAATGCGAATGGATGAGTAATGTGAAGGAGAAGAACACTATCAATTGATCTTGATAGCGATACGGCAAGAATTTACTTGGGAGATGAAATTAGTCATAAAGCTAGATACTTTAACATGTATTATGTAAGATAGGGAAAAACCGTCCGGAACAGTCAATAACTTACAAAGACTTTAATTCGAATGAAAACAAAAATAGTGCACATTTTGCTAAGTGCCCATTCTGCGTGAAACCCAATCAAAACAATAATTTAGGTAGGTTAGTAACACGAGCCAAAGCTATCGTAAAAACATTAACAGATAGCAAATCGTTTGATACTCGATATCAGTGAAAGGCTGATGAAATTAATGATAGAGTTGCCAAAACAGTTGATAAACGAAGAAAAACAAAAACACGAGGCTGACTTTCATCGCGGCGTAAAACACCAAGTTGTTGATTCTTCTCATTTAAACACTGCTTGAAGCTTTCACAGTTTAAAACTAAACTTATACTGTCACCGTAGCCAACCCGCGATCATGGCGCATGCAACTCGAAATATCGGAAGCTCAAAATAATTGTTATTCATGGAAGTGTAAATGACAGTATAAGTTTTGATTTTCTCATTAAAGTGTGTCTATGTGTAAGAGGCGAACAAAATCTTTATTGATCTCTATTTGTATTCCTTCATAGCATCTTTAAGTACAATAATGGGTTAGACTTGTCTTGTCGTTGATGTCTTAACTTAAGACATTAAGACATTCACTTAAGATATTGTCTTAAGACTCTTAAGACAATAGTACATTGTTACCCTAGGGGTGAAAGTAACTTATTTAGTCCCGAGACGGGGTTTGGTGCCCGAGCGAAGCGAGGGCGCTAATAGTTCGAGGGGCTAAATAAGTATGAGTAATGAAAAACAATTTTTAATGTCTACGTTAGCTTCCGATCAACATTAGGTTCTTGAAACGGTTTTTTGAGTCTGGAAGGCCACTCACTGTCATTCTCGCGGGAGAATGACAGTGAGTGTGACCTTATCCCAATTTATTTGTGGTCGGCGCAGCATGTCTTCTTCTTCCATTCTTCTTTATTACTCGTCATCTCACCTCCCTCAGTCACCTCCTTTCTAGCCATATAAGCCATCACGCAGTCCATCCATCTTTTCTTTGGTCTTCATCTACTCTTATCATCATCATCATTTCAGCCGAAAGATGTCCACTGCTGGACATAGGCCTCCCCCACGTTTTGCCACATTGACCTGTCCCGTGCGACTCCCATCCAGCGGATTCCCGCAACCTTCACCAGGTCATCGGTCCACCTAGTGAGAGGCCTTCGAACGCAACGTTTTCCGGTTCGCGGTCGCCACTCCAGAACTTTTCGGCCCCTTCGGCCATCCGTTCTGCGAGCAATGTGCCCTGTCCACTGCCACTTAAGTTTGGCAATTCTTCGGGCTACGTCTGTAACCTTGGTTCTCTTGCGGATGTCTTCATTTCTGATTCGATCGCGCAAGGAAACTCCAAGTATAGCCCTCTCCATTGCTCTTTGGGTGACTAAGCCTTCTGATGATCTACTCTTATAACCATACTCAAAACTTTCCTCACATCTTGTTCCTCATTCGTCCGCATCAGATATCCATACCACGATAACCGATTACCACCCAGGTTTTCAGTCACCGGCGCTTCTTTCAGACTTCCATAAGTACTCGTTCTTTATTTGATTGGTAAATAGCATTTCGACCTCTACTAACATGGAATAAGGCTACAATAAGGGGACTTTCCCTGACCAAACTTTCCACAATGTTAACCCTGATAATGGGAATATTTCCACTCTCAGGACTAAACCTGTTGTACCGAGTATGAACTAGTTCTTTGACCTTACATAAGTGCATTAGTTATCGCTCCACAATATTAGTCAGTCACCATCACTCAATCATATGGCGTTGCGTAGTAAACGCTGCTGAAAGAGACTTCAGTTTTATTTTTCTCACGACAAGGTTCAGTTTAGATTGGGAACGGTTATCAGATAAGATAAAAGAGGTGTGTCGTGAATGTCGTGATGCGGAGGGACAAACTGTTTGACATAGATAGCGGATGGAGTCAGTCAAGTGAATCATAGCGAGACTATGTTACTAATTCCGCTACTGTTTTGATAACTGAAAGATAACGTGCTCATGAAAAGGGTATGAGGAAAATAACACAATATTCTAAAATTAGGCAAGGATTATGGAAAGTCACAGGTTCGGTGAAATTGGTGACGCTTGGAAGGCCTTTATCTCGCAGTGAACGTCTTTCAGCTGAAATAAAGATGCTGATGATATAGAAGCTTCTTAAAAGACCGTCTAGGCTGGATATAAGGTCACCATCTGCCTAGCCTTTTCCCAACTCCAGACCAACAGCTTAACGTGCTTTCCGAGGCACGAAGGAAACTCGGTATGTAAGGGTGGTCACCCATCCACAGACCAACCTAGGCAAACACGGCTTAACCTAAAGATCAACCCGAGCGGCTGTTATTATTTAGCCACGAGCTCCTCCGGATATAAGGTATGACAGATAAATGGTCCACGAAGCTATAAACTAATCGTACCTTTACTGCATACATTTCCGATGTATGATGTAAAAGTAGGTGTGAAAGAAGGTAGAAAGTGGTTATAGACCATCAAACTGAACAACTATCTCCATGGGACTATCATCGTAATAAAAGCTAAAAATATTAAGCGTTCCTATTATAATTTTTTTGTTAGCCTATTGAGTGATCCACTGCTGGGCAAAGGCCTCCCCTTTCTCCTTCCAAACGTCTCTATCCTGTGCAATCTCTTGCCATGCTCAAGGTCAGACCGTCACACCACCTTCCCTGTGGGCTACTTCGATGGCGATGTCGTCCGACAGGCGGCTAGTGAGTGTCAATCGTTGCCCATCCCTCCCGGCGCATTCGTGCAACGTGGCCAGCATACTTCGACTTGAGCTTGGCTGTCTTTTCTCCAACATCTGCTGCAACTTGAGTAATGGAGCGCAGGGTAGAGATTCTTACGCGAACTATTCTATACAAAATTTCAATACGTATTCGACCCAAATGTATTAGGCAGCGAATTTTATTCGCGATTGCAATGTTGGTACACTACAAGCTATATCGGCAATAAGTCTCAAAGTCCATTATGACAATATGCGACCTTACAGTAATTCGGTAATCGACCTTAGACTTTGTACTATCGTCTTTCTACTTCTAGATTAGATATCTAAAGCTATTTACTGAGTAATTATTGAGGACAATCATTATATTTGAATCTTCATCACTGTAATTATGATAATGTTCGGGGAAGAATGTCTTTGTTATCATAATAATCATAACACTTGCTGATATCCACGGGCGATTTGCATGTTTTATTGCACAAAGGTTTGTCTTTATTGCTGAAGTGATGTTCATAATAATATTACGCACTTATTATAAAATCAATTGATCTATATTATGTAGAATAGTAAACCGTACTCCTCAGTTCTGAGTATCATTTTCTCATTGTTTTGCACTGTTGTCATGTTTTATAGCGACAAATCTTGAATTTTTTGAATGCGATAGTTACATTTAAAGGTACGTGACAAGCAAGCGAGTGCCCTGTACGTCAAACGACACAAATATCTGACAACATGGTAGGGTTAATTGTGGCTTGGCGTGGAGGAACGCGCGTGCGTTTATCCTCTGGCAGTCAAAAGATTATCTTAAATCTTTGACCGTTTCTTCCACGTGTATTATTACCATTATTACCAACCTTTTAGATTTTAATATAGGTACCCATTTAACTATGTGAAATCCATGTACTACTACTAACTTGATAAGTAAGACAGTTCGAGAATGGCAAAGGCCCAATTCTAGCTTCTTACATAATTATCTTTCAAATGGCTTCATCAAAACAACCACTATTAATGACAATGCCTTGTCAATAATCACCAACCTGTGCTACAAGCTGCGCACATGTCTCTAGTCTCTACACATTTGTGTCACTAGTGCCGTATTTTCGTTCTGTATCTATCGGGGTCGTGCATCAAGATAATGCAAATCACGGTGTTTGTAAGCATTCACTTCTGTTGTTATTGTGTTCGTTGCCTTGTCTATGTTTATCCTGTTTAGCACTAAGTTCTACATCTTGACCCAAATTCACTTCCAGAGAAGTAAGATTTAGATTTAAAGGTCAGCCTTCCTCTCAAAGTGGCGAATTTGAATGTGTTTTGACAAACTATAGTGACTACCTAGAATAAATATGCAAACAGAATAATGTTATGACCTCCGTAAGCAAAAAAAAGCTTAAGCAAATTCTGTGTAAATATTAGAGGAAAACATGGATTTTAATTTATTAGTTCATGTTCCCTGTAACTTTTGTGATACGAAAATAAACTATTATTTATTTATTTAACTGGTCAGAAGAATGTTCTCCTGACAAAGGCGTGTCGTACATAGAAGGTGCACTATTGTTAGAATCATTTGCAACAATATTTTAGAATTAAAAAAAAAACAACACAGTCAACTTTAATTTTGATCCTTATCACATTGTAGAACGATGTAGATTGATAGATTTCCGTTAACAGTGAACAAATAAATAAAAAATTGCGGTAAAAACAACGTAAATACCTACTCGTTTGCCATTTCCTTAGTCCTTCCATTTTCCTTGTGCGTCTAGGATTCTATACACACACGTGAGTAAGAAAACCCAATACTGTATGGGCAATTTCCGCAAACGAAAATCATGGGTAGGTAACTAGGTATTGTAATCTTTCCTTACAGGCGACCATCCCACAAAGAAGATTGGTAGGTAGCATTCTGCGTGATTTTAGCAATACCCTAAACAATCAAAAATGGACCACAAGAAAAAACCGAAATAAATTGAGCCATCTATGCTGAGGCTACATTTAAAAGAATTATCATCATCATTTCACCCGAAAGACGTCCACTGATGGACATACGCCTCCCCCAAGTGTCGCCACATTGACCGGTCCCGTGCGACTCGTATCCAGCGGATTCCCGCAAACTTCACCACGTCATCGGTCCACCTATTGGGAGGCCTTCAAACAACGTCGTCCGGTTCGCGGTCGCCACTCTAGAACTTTTCGGGTCCCATCGGCCATCCATTCTGCGAGCAAAGAATCATACATACTTATTACTCGCGCCTTTCCCCATGTGGGTAGGCAGAAACCACAGCACGCCACCTGCTACGATCCTTACATACTCCTCGTCCACGTTCATACATCTGATCATACACTCCGTCTTAGGCACTAGGCACCTTATCTTTCTGAAGAACCTCACCAATAAGGTCTAATGTCTCGCTGATGGTGGCGCGTGTGTCCGATCATTTGGTTCCCTACAAAATGGTTGAGTTAAATGGTGCTGATCCATGCGTCATGTTCGTGAACGGGCGCTGTCAGTTGTGACTGGTCATATCTTAGTTGCCGTGGCTTATTTTAATGTTTATTTTTGAATTGTATTTTTTGTTTTTACTATGGACACTTTTAACGTGCACATCTTGCTACATTGTTCTCACATAATATACCATCTCAACACGAATGATGTAACCAAGATTTTGTAACAATTTTTTTATTTAAAAGAGTGTTCATGGAGTTTCTTGCCCGTTCTTCTCCATAGAGATCTACGCTAGGGAATGGGCAACTACAGTACTTTCACAGTTTTTATGTCTTGTGACTGGGACTGTAGCTACATTTAATTTTCATCTTTGTTTCGACAATTCAAAAGTGCCTGTAACTGGCCTCCTTGAAATAAATGATTTGATTTTGTTTTTTTTTTATTTTTGTCAGTGATGTTCTTTTAGGGCGTCTACTCATGGCGTTGCCACTCACATCTGCCTAGATCATACCTTTTGTCAGTCGCCTTTTACGCGTCCTCTCCATATGACCAAACCATCTTAGCATACTCTTTTCAATTTTTGTCACTACATCTTTTAAACCATTTAATTTTAATTAAGTAATTGCTACACGTACTGCTATCAATGTTCCTAGCGACTAGCTCTCTTTTTTCAAACTTTGTGTCTACTTGTGGACAGCGTTGTAGGTTACGTTATAACCAAATTTCTATTTTGTTAATTAAACTAGTTCTAAGTCCTTATAATGTAACTCTTTGCTGTTCCTTTCAATAAAAAAATAAAAAATAAAAAATAAACCGCAACATTTTTGTATAACCTCATTCCTCAATTTATCATTCCAAGATTTTAATAAAGAGTCAGTAACGTCAATTTCATAAATACAATATCTTGTGTGACTTTAGAACCAGAAAGTTTTTCCATATCACATTCTTATATAATTCATAAATAATAAGAGCCACTCAGATCAGTCTTCAGGTTATGCCGCGCTTGCCAAGGCTGGTCTGTAGCTGTCATTTGTAAATCTACGATAGTCGTTACCTACAGGTAGTTAGTGGCCTGAAAGTCTGACAACCAGTCTTACCAAGGGGTATCGTATAATCTAATACAAACTGGACGGATAGGCAGTCGCTCCAATTAAAATACACTTTTTACTGGTATTCAGCTGCATCCGGTAAGACTTTTACTCCAACACAGTTGGGAAAAAGCTAGCCAGATGATAATTATTTATCCAAAAACTAACATATCTCATCACAATCCATTTTTACTCCTTCCACATCTATTTTCTATATTGGTTCCACTTAACGTCATTTATAGTGCAAAACAAGTAAAGATGGATAACCCGAGTTCCAACAAACTAGTGCAGTACCTACTCATGTTAATACTAAGAAACTTACTAATCGAGTACTCTACTGATTAGAATCGATCAGATACCAGGCATCTTGATACACCGATGCAATTTGTTGATCAAAACATTAGATTAGGAAGTAAACAAAACAAAGAATTAGGTAATAGAATCGTTAAACTGACATAGATTTTAATCTCGGACAATAACCCAGTTCCCAGAAAAAGAACAAAAATAAACTTCAACGAGAAAAACAAACCACAATTTTGTGTAAATGTGTACATTTCTTTAAAAACTTTGGAGTCCGGGCCTTAGAAATGCAGAAGCATTTTCCAACATTATTTTTCTTAATTTCTATTCCATAAGCTTTTTGTTAACAAAAAAAATATAATCTACATTTTTATAGCTTCCTTGTATCCCAGAGGTAAAAGTTTCTAAACTCCTTGCAGTCCTTTGTAAGAAAACTCGAAGGGTTTTTTCCGTAACATTTTATTAGAAGTAAGTTCTAAAATTACATCATCAGTAAAATAGGATTATTTTCCTCTGGAAAATAAGTTTATGTTTGTTATATCATGGAAGAGTCCCGTTTACCTGCTGAACAATTACAGCATACTTCAGTAACCCTCGGCTTGTAGAGAACAGGCGACTAGGGAGTCTCATGATTGTAACGGCTTTCTTTACTGAATTCTTATGTAAATTCTGTGGGAGATTTAAAGTCCAGTCATGGTGGTCGTGGGCGGTAGGACAGCTGTCACTGCCATTTTTCATTATGTTTTTGAAGTGAAAACTTCTTTAGGCGCGTTGAGCACTTTTTGGGTGAAGGAAAAACATTGAACTCATCGTCACTTGACGTAACGTACGCTTCGTAGCAATCGTAAGCGATCAGCTACGGCGTAGCACCACATAGGCATGCGCGGGGCATACCCAGTGCTACGACCGGGGAGGAGCCTGTGGACTTTTTGTTTTCACTTCTATCGGCAGTCCCCAAAGACTGCCCCGATTTTTTTTAATATTTAGTTGAGCGTTACACGGCATCTTCAGATAATCCTGAGCCTTCCATGAAAACTTTTACCGTAGTCACAAAATGTGTGTCAAACACAATTGGGCACAAATATTGATTTTAACATAACTACTTCTAATAATCCTAAACAATTTGATTTTATTAAACGATAACTAGGTTTATAGTTACTCAGAAAACTGAATCACTGTTTTCTACGAACAAAAAAGTTCAACCAGTAAATGTGAAATGTTATAGTTTTACGGAATTTCATGAAACATGCGCGATTAGCGATCGGCGTGAGTTTACGGTGCTATTACAGTTTTTTAACCTCTAACAGCTGTAGTCCAACAGAAACCTTATGTTTACGAAAATAAGGGTCACTATAATTTTGAGATTAGTCAGTGATAGCAACTTAATTACAACCTTATTGATACGCATTTAAAGATCACTATGATTTTGACAGCAAGGTAAATTATGTGTGACAGAACAGTACCGATCAGTGTGAGGTCAGGAGCCCTTGACCTGCTCCACGCGGGAAGCAATCGATGAAGGTCGAAGGTCGCATGCGCTTGTCTATGCTTTATCGCCACGGAGTCAATGGCCAGATCAAGTTAAGTCGTAGCTTAACGTTTCAGTTGCTGGTAGGATTACTTTGTTTGAGGAGAGATAAGACAGACGTGTTTATAAATAGGATTTTTATCTGTTCATCTGATGCGAAAGAAAATAAATCCGAGACATGTGACATCTATCAACCTGCAATGAGCCGTGTGGTCGATTACAATTTACGGCCCATTTCGTCTCGTAGAGAAGAAGCCTGTGTCGCAGCAGTGGGCACACTATAGACTTGCCTTTTCGGAGCGACTGCATATCTGACAAACTCCAGTGACCCAGTTAGTACCGGGTAATAACTAATAATGTCCATTAGTAAGACTGGTTGTCAGACTTTCAGGCCACTGACTAGTTGAGGGTTGTAACGATTGTCAAAGATCCACAAATGACAGCCGAGACCAACGGCTTAACGTATGTATTGGGTCACCCATCCACAGACCAACCTAAGCAAGCGAGCGACTGTTATTATTTAGCCACGAGCTCCTTATCCATCCACAGTCTGATTATACTTATGCGAAAATAGCTGTAGCTAAATGTTTCTCAAGAAATTGTTGTTATATGACCCTATGCAATATTACGAACCAAAACAATTCTGTTGAAGGGTGCTTTTCTATTTATACATTGGCAACAAACACAGGTAGCTACAGCGCAGTTGTATTCCTTCACTGAAAACATTGCATAAGTAAATGTTTGTTGTTGTGCGACAGTTTGCAGCTAGTATTAGACTTAGTGCATACAATATTATTGAGCTATCAATGACTGCAAGCATCAATAACTCTGACAATTGTGGGTTTTGTTCTTTATCAGTGGTTAGTGCCTAACCTGGTGTCAGAGTTTGGTTCTTTATCAGTGGTTAGTGCCTAACCTGGTGTCAGAGTTTTGATCTTTATCAGTGGTTAGTGCCTAACCTGGTGTCAGAGTTTGGTTCTTTATCAGTGGTTAGTACCTAACCTGGTGTCAGAGTTTTATTCTTTATCAGTGGTTAGTGCCTAACCTGGTGTCAGAGTTTTGTTCTTTATCAGTGGTTAGTACCTAACCTGGTGTCAGAGTTTTGTTCTTTATCAGTGGTTAGTGCCTAACCTGGTGTCAGAGTTTTGATCTTTATCAGTGATTAGTGCCTAACCTGGTGTCAGAGTTTTGTTTTTTATCAGTGGTTAGTACCTAACCTGGTGTCAGAGTTTTGTTCTTTATCAGTGGTTAGTGCCTAACCTGGTGTCAGAGTTTTGTTCTTTATCAGTGGTTAGTGCCTAACCTGGTGTCAGAGTTTTGTTCTTTATCAGTGGTTAGTGCCTAACTTGGTGTCAGAGTTTTTATGCCGCTCTTGGGCTTCTGACTTGGCTTTACATGCCGTCGAGAAACAATTTCAGGCATGCTGGTTTTCTGACGATGTTTTCTTCACCGAAGCACCGTAAAAATGTGGAACGCTTGTGGTGTTTTCAACCAAAATCTTGATGATTAAGCAATAGAAGCAGTCACTAGAAAGCTAGAAGCAGTAGAAGTCTTCAATTTCATAATGATGAAATAGTAATTGTTAGCAAAAAGGATAGTAGTACAGTACAGTAAGGATAGTATATGTTTACTGTCTATTTAATGAGATTATATACTGCGTAGTGTTTACGAGTAAGATCTAACCACCACTAAATACATAATCAAATTAGCAAGTTTCCGAGAAAGTCTAGAACAAAAAACATAAAAAGAAAATTTAGAAAACCTGCAAGGAATCTTTTGTCACCGTTATAGCTGTCGGAAAAAGTAAACAACTTCATCTGTAAGTATTTATGTTCCTTCTAGAAGTTTTATATTGCAATTTATACGTAAGTTCTTAATAAAGGAGAGCAATTTAAAGGTTGATGTTTACAAATCCACTAATAGATTGTTGAAGGGAAAATGTTATGTCGGTTTATAAGAGTAATTATGGTTTCTTTGATTCTTTGTTGCTTGTTGATTACTTCTAGAAGTTCTAATTAGGAAATTTCTGTTTCTTTGCAAATACTGGGGTTTTATAAGAATATATGAAGACTAAAGAAATGATGGATAAACAATGTGAAAGACTAGAAATAAGAGAGTGAGACGAAGAAGAACAAATAAGATGATGTTTGATAGATAGATGATGAATATATGGAAGACGAATATGAGCTTCATCGATCCCAAGAAGAGGTAAAATAGCAGCAGGATAATGATGGTTGTAGACCCCATTGTAGAAGTCTACAGTTTTAAATTGAATTAGAGGATCTATACATTGTGCTTACAGAAGCGATTTTGCAGGTCTGATGGAACTAAAGTCATGTTTTGATCTTATGCAGACGACAACAGTGCATGGCATGCTTACAGATGAAGCCTACTCATTCGAAAGTTACGTAAAGATTTGAAAATAGGAACTTGGAAGTTTTTCTCCTTAGTCGTGTCAAAAGTTCAAATAATTATTTAAGTGAAATTAGCTTTGAACTGAACACAGCCAAATCGACGGCGTTGCTAGTGGCTTTGGAAGTTCGTATAGATAGGTCCTTCAAAATGCATGAGGATTTGCATAAAGAGTAGGTCAGGACTAGTCAGGAGACTGATGGGCTCTACAGTTGCACTTAAAGTTCCTGCTGTTCTTGAGCACCAAGTCCAATGTTTTGATCAGTCGATAGCCTTTGACCGTGTTTTGCATATGTCCCACGCAAACAACTCATTATTTTGTTTTTTAATAGTCTAGTATAATTGTTATTGTCATGCCCACCGGACTGGGTTTTTCGCGTGTTTATCAACAAGTTACGAGGAATAATGCATGTGAAAATATTATGATACATTCGTGCCTGGGAAGCGGAATGTTGATAATTATAATGGCCTGGTAACGAGGACGGATAAAATACTATGCTTTAATTAGGAAGAGGCTACGGACCTAATCTAAGCGGGAAAACTGGGTGGAATTACCGGGCTCGTTTTACTGCTAAACATATTTTTAAGCCAAACATCCCGAATGAAATAAAATAATTCGTTTTCCAGGAGAAAAGTTTTTGTTCAAACAGGAAAATGTATTTTTTTTCCTCCTTGAAATAAATGTTAAGGTCACAGAACGCAGGATCCACTCTTTATTTTTTACATCATTCGAAAGATGAACTACATTAATTTAGCATACCGTCTGCAACTGACGTCAACATCGCTGCCCACAGATAATGAAATTGTGGTCCTATAAGATAATGCAGTTATATAATCCTCATAAGAACTTGAATATTGAAGATAAAACGCTGTAGTGATATTTTAATTTTAGAGGCACAGTCCTCAAACTTGTTGCCTTTTTTTACCCTTTCACGTTTGATTGCCCTTCTTTATTAATTCCAAAGCATTGCGCAATAAAATGGCTTCATCATGCACAGTTAATGTGTAACAGTATATCGTTACATAAAACAATAGCACGGCAGCCTTTCAGGACAAACATTGAAACCGCAAACAACAAAACAATGACGAAAGACTAACAAAAACATTTATACGAAACAATAATTGATAACAGTTATATTTAATATATAATATAATTATATCCTTGTCATTGGGATTTTCCCAGAATTCGTAACTAAATAACTTAAAATTAAAAAGAAACAATGCGAAAAAAAGGTTTATGGTATTTGCGCGCCAATTTTCCGATGTTTGTTTGATGATAACCTCAAATTTTCCCGATTTTATCTCATTAATTTGTTGCGCATCGTAAATGTGCGAATCTTTGAGTAAATATACATTAATTTAAGGAGATAAGGTAATAATGCAAACAGTAAAGCCACATGCCGGAGACTTGTGATATTTAAACAATACGTAGATTACAAAGATCGCTCAAAGACAAGGGTCAACGTTTGCGCGTGATTACACAATGCATGACATAGCGTTCTTTAGAAGGAGGTTTGATATCGAACTCAAAACTTTTTATTGATAAATAGGTCAACATCCAGTTGTCATGAGCGTGCTAATGGATTTTATACATAATAGTCTAAGATCCCTTGAAGAACGACCTTCACCGAGCTGGTTATTGGATGAAAAGTGTTTTATTTCAAATTAAATATGTCAAAAAATATATTGCAAATGGGTTGTCTAAAAAATTTCAGTCCAGAATATGATTAATTATCAATTTATTTTTTAAATATATTTTTTAACTTTTCTCTGGTTTGCTTAATAGACAAATTCCATACCAATTGAAAGTATGAAGCCTATAGAATATATACAATCGTTAGGTTGACCGGTTAACCTAACGTTTGCATATTCTATAGGCTATAGAATATGCAAAAGTTATGCAGCCTATAGAATGTGCAAATGTTAGGTTAACCTAACGTTTGCATATTTTACAGGTTTCATACTTTCGATTGGTATGGAATTCGTCTATTAGCCAAACCAGTGAAATGTTGAAAAAAAAAATAAAAAAAAAAAATATTCTGGACTGAAATTTTTTAGACAACCCGTTTGCAATATATTTTTTGACATATTTAATTTGAAATAAAACACTTTTCATCCAATAACCAGCTCGGTGAAGGTCGTTCTTAAAGGGACCTTATACTATAACTCAATATGAGTTTTGCTAATGATGGAACAATTTATTTTGCTAATGATTAAGTTGTTTATAAATGAGGATTAAAAGAGGAATATAAAATAGGTACCTAAGTATCTAATTAAAATGTAAAGGACACACTGTCTGAAATGGTGCAAGTACAACGAACGCTAAGTCAATGAACGACTGACATCGGTGAAGGTTTAATATCCTTAGTTGAGTTTAATATAAGACGAACGGGAGTAGAAAAGTTCAATCGCATCTCTGGACTCTAATTTGTATCGCTGAAAAGTCGTGGGATTTAGGTTAAGACGTCAGTCAATACTTCAAAAAAATACATTTAGGTTATTATGAAAACATCTACAATAGTAGGTATTTACTATAAAGCTTCATTTTGGTAGAAAAGTATAAACCAGGCCCACACTTGGAAGATTTTTAAGTCCAAAGTAACTTGCGGTCTACGCAAAGTTCACCTAAAAGTTGGAATTTACGTCTTTAATGACTTATCGTAAAAGTACAGTGGACAAGCACAATGACATTCTTGGTCATCTCTTTTGTCTCGTTAAATTCCGCACCGTTGCTCCAATCAGTAAGGTCGTCGAAAAAGGCCACACGCCTTGACAAATTAGGTATCACTACAAGGCATTCGCTATGAGTCAGTCTTACTTATCGACCAAAACAAACTGATAAATATCGGATTAAACTTATCAAATTATCAATCAATGTATTTAATTTAGGGTTTTTCAATAATACAATTTGTATTATCAGTGATATTTCCAAAAATAACTTTGTAAATTTTAATCATCATGCTATTTTTAGTGACAAAATAGAGGAAAATGTTGATGTAAATAATAAGGATATAGATTTAGAAAGTAGGTATGATTATTCCATATAGTTGGATACTACGAAAGTAATGCAACCACATGATATAGATAGAGCTAACTTACCTACATTAAAGCTATAGACAATAACGGTAAACTTCAGTATCGAATACATCATTCAATTAATTAATTCAACAATTTCCGATATTCTAATGAACGTCCCAAACAGATTAGTGAACGCGTGCGACATCATTATCAATATAACCGAGCAGTTTGAAATCACTAACCAGTTTCAATTCTGTGACGTCGGTCGGGAGTGCAGGTTTCTTTCTACGTCACTAGATGAACCTCGTTATATGACGAAAACCAATAACAATATTGTTATTTATAGGAAAGAAAAAATGAGGACAACATGTTGTGACACTGTATTAAAAAACAATCGTAACAAGTGAATAAAGATTGACATCTACGTTGTAGATTTTGTTACAATAATAGAAAGAAATGAGGACTTTCATTGTTAACTGCGGAGAACACTGTGATTTGAACATTATTTATTAGATCTAAGCTGAATGATTCTGAAAAAGATGACCTAGTATAGTTGTATAAACTTATTGTTTTGTCATCCTTTCTGAGCTGTTAAAAAAAGCTATAAGCAATGTTCAAAACAATTGCTTTATAATAAAGGAAGGAATGCAGCATTGCAGTATCAGACTGCTCACCCATGGTAACTCAATTATCAGGAATATCTACACAATTACGATCTTTGAGATAAGATAACAGGTGGATGGTAGAGCTAATGTTGAATGCTAATTACATGCTACTGCATACTAAGATAATTCTCCGACCGGAGCCAGAACTGGCCGACAAACCCCGTGAAATTTCAGTATCCGCCAGCGCAAACCCAATTTTACGAAACAATCGCAATCAGTCGCGTTTCCTCCAACGTATAATATAAAACCCAAGCGATTGGGAATTCCGAACGCGGCGGATAAAACGCTCGCACACTAACACCTTGCACTTTGATAACCTAAACTAATAAAGAATCATAATATAACTCAAATCTCCCCTCGGACGCCCACATTTCAAACACAGTGGGGGGCGGAAGAGCTCTTAATATGCTGGCAAATTTACAAACACGTTACAACCAGCCAGCTACTAGTTTGTACAGAGAACGCGCAACGCACACAGAACTCACCTCTCATCTAGACACGCCTGTATTAACACACACTGCAACAATATTCGCACACTAAGAAAATTAGTAGCAATTTTCGAAGAATCTCCGTCGATATCGGCCGAGCGCTACACGCACACTGGCAAAATAGTGCGCATGCGCGGTAACCTCTATAAAAGGGGGCGACAACGTCACTAAGCCACATTCTGCACAGAGCATTCAGAGCAACACCACGCAAGTTAGAGTGGCCAAGTTGTGAAATCATTGTGACATAAACTTCGATAAGTTCAACTGCAACTGTTTGTGAACTCTATTGGATTGCATAATACCTACGGATTTTCTGGATTTGAGTGAAGTGTTTTGTGACAATTCCTGACAAGGAATACACAGTGTTTAAAATTCGTGACGAGTTTGAATTGAAAAGCATCAAGCTGTCCAACATAATGTACAAGGATTCAGTTGTTCCCGTTAAAGCTGAAACGTTCAGCGGCATGGCTGCCAAAAGGTAGTTATTATTATATATTGTGCAATATTATCCAACATTTATTAAACTTTTGAGTTTTGACTCTTTAAACTACGATTTTCCTAGTAAAATTAGAACTTGATGATTCTCTATTTGGTGATTGTGGTTTTTCAACATTAGTAAATGATCCAATTGTTTGCTTGAAGATTCAGATTATTATCACTTAGAAGATAATTAAGACTTATTAAATATTCAAGAATTTCAGTGGTAAAAGAACTCTAGTGATTCAAAACGAGAAGTTTGACTTTGAACACCTTCAGTGGAATTCAGCTCAATGTTATTAAAATTTTCGAAGTGTCTAACAATGCGTTCTTTATCTTGCAGCCCAATAAGTCAATGCATCAAAACGGTGCTGCGACGAGCATGTGTGGAGAAACGACTAACTGTCGGCCTCCTCCCTGCTATCCAGTATCTGTCGAAAAACAGCAACCGGGCCCTCTTCTGTGTGACAGCAGAGGCGCCCCCAGGAGACAGTGCTACGCACATGCAAGAAGTGCTGCTCCAAGCCTTCTGCGTGGAGAACGACATCTACGTTATTAAGGTAAATATCTTAACTGTTCCTACATAGGTACTACACTCTCCATTTCTCCAAACCTGTTCTCTAACGCTCCAAAAAGGTTGTGCAACTTTGCATCAACATTTATTTGCACATTTTCCTCTTTGCGGTTTTGATGGACACAAACATCTTTTCTGACGTAGTTTTAGAATCATGCAATAATAACTGTTTGGGCCGTAATTGTTGTCCCAGTATACTAATACTTATCGGAAATATCCGCAGAAGTTCTATTTGCACAAGATTTACGAACATAGGTATTAATAATTTCTCTGTTTTGTCTACAGGTTGATTCGGAGACTAAATTGCGGAAGTTACTCGGCTTCTGCGGATCTTCTATGGATTTTAGCTGCGTCCTGGTGCACTACCCGTACACAGATCCCTTCAGCGACAGTCAGGAGTTCGACTTCTCATCACTGACAGACACCGAGAGAGATCTCATTGAGCACTGTGAGATGAACTGGGGTTATTCTCAGACCCCCGTCATTAAGCTGCCCGAGAAGTGAAAACGTCGAAAACGTCTAAACGACATTGATCATGGAAAAAAAAACTTACACGACCATTATCGGTTCGTTTGCCTTATCAACCATGTTGGTTGCGGCTTCGGCGTTTAGCGCCATCTTTTGTCTAGTAGTTACAATTACGTCTGTTAGAGGATTTTGTATTGTACCTAAACATTTACCAAGTGATCTTACCGTAGTAAATTTCAGTTCTTTCTAACTTGTGAAGTTTGAATTGTAACTTGTTGTTAATTTGTCTGTTGTAATGTGTGCACTTGGGGCAATTCTGCCAAAAAAAATGTACAAAAGAAGAAAGTTCTGATTGTAAATTGTCAATAGTAAACTATTGTTGATATGCTGCCAGTTTAGCTTACTATACAATTTGCATGAAGTAGGTGAAAAAAAGTGTTTACTTAAATAATTGAGAAGTTCGTGCGGAGATATATTGTTGGATTTTATACTTTTGTAATGTGAATATGAGAAAGATGAAATTTAAATAGAATAAATATATTGTTATGATGATAAAAACGATTAGTTATTTTCAACATACCCTGACAACACCCCCCAAATAAAAATACATGAGTTAAACAATGTAATTACTTCGTAATAAGTTTTGCATAACATACATTTCGAAAGTCAATAATATCAAAACAAATGATTCATTAAACGAAACGTAAGTCATTTACAAACAATACACAAACATTAAATGATACTAATAACGCCATCATTAAATGATACTAATAACGCCATCTATTATGTTATAGATAACAAATAAACAGCCTAGCAGTTCAACTGTTCATAAATAAGTTAACATTGAGGTTTCTTCAACCAGTCTTTGATGACGAAAGCCACGCCTCTTTCTCCAATCATAATAGACGGTGCGTTAGTGTTTCCACGATTCACAACAGGCATTATAGAAGAGTCTATTACTCTCAAACGAGATATACCATACACTCGCAATTTCGGGTCTACAACAGCTTTCCTATCCGATTTGGGACCCATTTTACAAGTGCCGACAGGGTGATAGGTGGTCGAAGTATAGGATCTAGCCAAACACACGATGTATTCATCAGTACCCCACGGAGAATCTCTACAAGCCTTCAACGGTGTCCTCTCAAAGTATGCACCAAGAGCTTTAAACGCTTTTGTATTCTCCAAACTAAGAAGGAACCTTACTCCCTTGACAATGGGTATAAGATCGCTTGGATCTCCGAAGTAGTTAGCGAACAACAACGGTTTGCCTTTTGGGTTCCGAGGATTCAGCAACAGTTTTCCTCTGCTCTTTGGAACCAAATTCATAGTTCGCGGAAGCAATGCATCGTAGAATGCAGTAGGGAATATTGTTATTTCGTCATAGATTTCTGGTTCACGAATATATTCATTCTTGAAAATATGACCTACTTGGTATTGTATGTCAGGTGCGGGTAGATTAGGATCCGTCTTTATAAATGCTATACAGTTAACAGGTCCGTTTGAAGCCATAGGTCCATTCTTGAACTTCATTTGACTATAGTCATAAACTTCTTGTAGAACTTCTTCGTTATCAATCCGAGTTGACGTCCTATTGGGCAGAGCTACTAAGATACCATTAAATGATACGTGATCGTGTAAATTCTCACCAACAGCTAAATCTTTCTTGACGCGAATATTTAATTTAGTTAGATGATCTTTAGGACCTACACCAGACAACATGAGTAATTTCGGAGAGTTGATACTACCGCCGCTGACTATAACCTCCTTCTTGGCGTAAGCTGTATGAACTTGACCATCTCGAATATATTTCACGCCATAAGCAACGTTTTGTTTATTTATGAGTATTTTGAATACTTCAGCTTTGCTTTTAACGGTTAGGTTTGTGGCGAAAAGCCACTATTCCAAGCGGAAGAAAAGAAAAATAGGGATGTATAGTCTATGCTTCCGGCTTGGGATAGAAAAAAGAGAGCACTCTATGGGAGACTGCGATGGGTGATAGAAATTATCCCTTTTGTCTTAGAAACTGATTCTGTTAATCTGCTTTAAATAAATGGTGTAATATTCCCCTCAATTGGTGACCCCGTCTCCGTTGTACTTGGAGTAAGCTTTGGACATCGGGCGCCTTCTTACGCGCCTCCGACCTGTTCCAGCAGCAGCGGAAGAATCGCTCCGCACGGGAACGATTGTGAGCCGGCCGGCATTAACTTCCAGCGGAATTGCGTCCGCTCCCGTCCCGTTCGCATTTGGCTACTCTCCGCTTCAAATTTTTGTGAAATAACAGCAAAATGTTGGGATACCTAATTAGTGCAATGTGATAAGTGCCATTCATCATCCATCATTTCATGTAAAATTTTCGTACCGCCGCACCGCCATTTTACTTTCATCGGGTTCGCGGGAATCGCGGGTTTCGCATCAACTACCTACGCAACGCTACGAAAAACAGAGTTCCGGTACATGCGCGACCTGCCTACAATATTCGACGGACAGTGGAAACCTATGTGTCAACATCAGTGAAGTTCTAAGTTCGTATGACATGTTAATGTTTACATTGGAAACTGTAAGTTTTTGAACATTTCTCTAAATAATGATCCAGTGACGAAATATTTACCCTGCAAACGATTTACTACTGTACAGGAAACTTGTTAATAGTTGTAAGGCCATCTTCATTGTATCGTAATTGGAAAATAATAGTTGTAAAACTTATTCTTGAAGTATCTACTACATTTATACACTTTTGTTTGTTTATAATTTGCTGGATGTGTATTTAATTTTTTTCTGGTGGTGTTATAAAATTATAATTGTTCGGACTAACTTGGGGGTGCCACAAACAAATTTAATTCAAAAATAATTAAATAGTTCCTTGTGCTATTGCAATATTGACCATGGCTGATGCAGAGCTTTTGTCGCAACTGAGGCAGCTTCAGGCGCAGGTAGCAAGCCTTACGCCTTCAAGTGCTCAGGCGAGCGAGGTGAAAGTTAAGCTTCCCTTGTTCTGGTCAGACAAGCCGAAGCTGTGGTTCGCACAAGCCGAGGCCCAATTTGATATCTCTGGCATTAAACAAGACTCCACCAAATTTGGATATGTTCTGTCTATGTTAGACACTACAACAGCAGCCGAAGTAGAGGATGCTATAACGAATCCCCCTACCGAGGGGAAATATGATCACCTTAAAAGTGAACTAATCTCAAAATTGTCAATTTCCAGAACCCAGCAAATTAGACAATTACTCAGTGATGAGGAACTTGGAGACCGCAAACCTTCAGCTTTCCTTCGTCACCTCCGCTCCTTGGCTGGTTCTGAAATGGGAGATGACAGCATCCTACGGGAATTGTGGATGCGCCGTTTACCCAGGGAAGTACAGAGAATTCTCATTGCCCAAAAAGACTTAAAACTAGACAAGGTGGCCGAGATTGCTGATGCTATTGCGGAGACCACTCCTCCTTCAACAGCTGTCCACGCTGCCAGCTCATCATTTCCAACCGAGTTGGCTCGCATAATGGACCGCCTTGATGAGCTTTCAAGGAAGGTCGAAGCACTCGGCTCTGACCGCTCTCGCTCCACCACTCGCTCCCAGTCCTCTTCACGGTCATCTAGTAAATCTGGTGACCAAATGTGCTGGTACCACAGACGTTTTCGGGAGAAGGCCAGCAAGTGCATTACACCCTGCTCGTGGAAACCCCAGCAAAAGGGAAACCTGCCCAGCAGTCAGTAGAGGCGGCATCTGATTGCTCAAACCCCGGCCGCCGGCTGTTTGTGACGGATTCTAAGTCTGGTCATAACTACCTTATTGACACTGGCTCAGACATTAGTTGTTTCCCACGTCACCTGCTCAAAGGACGATACACACCCACCACTTTTGACGTCCGCGCCGCAAATGGGAGCTCTATCAAGACCTATGGTACCATTCTTTTGCACTTAAATCTCGGACTTCGCAGGGAATTTAAATGGAATTTTATCATTGCAGATGTTGGTACGCCCATCATTGGCTCCGATTTTTTGGCTGAATACCACCTGATGCCGGACTGCCGCAACCAGCGACTGCTAGATGGCTGCACCAAACTCTTTATTGCTGCAATATTTGGGAAGAGCAATCAAGCTAGCGTCAAGACAGTAGTCGCAGAGTCTCCTTTCGCCAATCTGCTGATGGAGTTTCCTGACATAACGCGACCACCTGGGTTGCCACGCGTCGTGAAACATGCGACACTGCACTACATTATTACTACTGATGGTCCACCGGTTGCGTGCCGCCCACGTAGACTCGCACCGCAGAAACTCCAGATCGCGAAGAAAGAATTCGAGGAGATGATCAGCTGTGGAACATGTCGACCCTCCAGCAGTCCCTGGGCATCACCGCTGCACCTGGCTCGTAAGGGTGAACACGGATGGCGTCCTTGTGGGGACTATCGAGCGTTAAACGCACGAACAGTTCCTGACCGCTACCCCGTCCGCCACATAGCTAACTTCGCACATAACCTGGCTGGTGCTACTATCTTCAGCACCATCGATCTGGTGAAGGCCTACCAGCAGATCCCGGTAAACGACGACGATATTTGCAAGACCGCCATCACGACACCTTTCGGGTTATTCGAGTTTCCCTTTATGACCTTTGGTCTGCGCAACGCCGGACAGTCTTTCCAGCGTTTTATGGACGAAGTCTTGAGGGGGCTTGACTTCTGCTACCCGTACATCGATGACATCTTGGTGTACTCCCGCACTCCGGCTGAACACGCCGAACATCTGCGTGTCCTGTTCCGGAGGCTGCAAGAGTATGGCGTCGTCGTAAACCCATCAAAATGCGTGCTCGCTGCTGAAGAGGTGATTTTTCTTGGCTACCGGATCAACAAAGACGGTTCCAGCCCACCCCTGGAGAGAATCGAAGCCCTAAAGAATTTCCCTCTGCCTAAAACGGTCGAAGGTCTTCGCAGATTCCTAGGCATGGTAAACTTCTACCGCCAATTCCTCCCAAAAGCAGCGAAACTTCAAGCACCACTTATTGACGCTTTGGCTGCCACCAAACTAAAAGGCCCCAAACCCATGCCCTGGACGCCAGAGCTGGAGCTTGCGTTCAACAGCTGCAAGGAACACCTTTCCACTGCTACGCTGCTAGTCCATCCCATTGCTGATGCTCCATTGGGGCTCTTCACCGATGCATCGTCCAGTCACATCGGAGCTTGCTTGCAACAAAACATCAAAGGCCATTGGCAACCGCTTGCTTTCTTCAGCAAAAAGCTGACACCGAAGCATTCCACTTGGCCAGCTTACCACCGGGAATTACTTGCTATTTACGACGCTGTACAGCATTTCCGCCACGTGTTAGAGGCTCAACACGCAACAATTTACACGGATCACAAACCTTTGATCTTCGCTTTCACGCAAAGGCGAGAAAAATTGGCCCCGGTTCAACTGAACCACTTGTCCTTCATCTCTCAATTTACCACGGACATAGTCCATATCAGCGGGAAAGACAATGTAGTTGCAGACACTTTGTCTCGAGTCGAAGCACTTAGTCTCGAAGATAACTTCGCCGCCCTCGCCGAAGAACAGGTGACCGACGAAGAGCTTGGCAAAATGCAGTCTAATTCGTCTTTGAAACTGGAGAAAGTTACTGTTCCAGGGACAGACATATCTATTATATGCGACACAGCTACGGGAAAGTCACGACCGTACCTGACACCATCTTTTCGTCGTATATACTTTGACAAGCTACACAACCTTAGTCACCCTGGTGCGCGAGCATCCGTGCGCCTGGTGTCTGAACGATTTGTGTGGCCCGGTATGAACAAAGATTGCCGAAACTGGGCTAGATCCTGCTTGAGGTGCCAGAGCAGCAAAATCTCCAGGCACACAGTCACGCCCCGTGGAAATTTCCCCACTCCGACGAAGCGTTTCCGCCACGTCCACATCGATATCATCGGTCCGCTTCCACACAGCAGAGGGTTTCAATACTGTTTGACGGCTGTCGATAGATTCACTCGTTGGCCGGAGGCCTGGCCGATGATCACCATGACGGCGGAAGAATGCGCTGAAACGTTTTTTAGGGAATGGATTTCTCGCTTTGGCGTCCCCTCTCTCCTAACAACGGACCAAGGACGTCAATTTGAGTCCGCCTTGTTTCAGAGCCTCCTGCAACACTGCGGAATTAAACGCGTGCGCACTACCAGTTACCATCCCTGTGCGAATGGTCTTGTGGAGCGCATGCACAGACAACTAAAAGCTGCTTTGATGTGCCACGAAGACACTTGGCACAGAGCCCTGCCCGTCGTACTCCTGGGGATGCGCTCCTGTCTCAAAGACGACCTGCAAGCTTCTTCGGCCGAGCTTGTGTACGGGGAACCCCTGTACTTGCCAGGCGAATTCATGACTCCATCTTCGCCATCGGTTTACATCGAAGACCACAACTTCGCCACACAACTACGAAGTCATATGGCTCAATTGAGACCTACTCAACCATCGCGTCATGGGCAACGGTCGACCTTTGTGTTCAAGGACCTTGATTCAACGTCGCACGTTTTCTTACGAGACGACTCTGTCAGGCCCTCGCTTAAACCACCATACTCAGGGCCACATAAGGTGGTCGCACGTCATGATAAAACGATTACCATCTCTATCAAGGAAAAGCATGTACAGGTGAGCCTAGATCGCGTCAAACCGGCGTACGTTTTAGACGAAACCTCCTCATCGACATATCAAGCTCCAGCTTCGACACCTGTTCTTCCTGCCGCGTCTGAAGCACCCTCCAGACCAGCTGCTGCAACTGACCTTGGATCCAATGTTCCTGATCCAGTTAGTACTGCAAGGCCTGAGTCTCACAGACCGAACTATACCACACGTTCGGGCAGGAAAGTTCAATTTAAAGTTCCGGTTGATGTTTAAGTTTGATTTTTATTCATTAATACAATTTCTGGCTCCCCCATTTTAGCAAAGTTATTTTTAGGTTTTAAACTTAAGTGTTTGTTTGTATTTTGATTTACGGATGACCTTATTCTCTCCGTAGGGGGGTGATGTGGCGAAAAGCCACTATTCCAAGCGGAAGAAAAGAAAAATAGGGATGTATAGTCTATGCTTCCGGCTTGGGATAGAAAAAAGAGAGCACTCTATGGGAGACTGCGATGGGTGATAGAAATTATCCCTTTTGTCTTAGAAACTGATTCTGTTAATCTGCTTTAAATAAATGGTGTAATATTCCCCTCAGGTTCTTCCTTTTGTACCTGATTGGATGTATGAATGCGTCGTTAGTGGATACACGCGCTCCATCTTGTGCTACTGCTTGAGCTTGCATCGTAGTGAGCTGGTTGGCTCCATTATAGTCTCCTATAGGCAGTCCTCTCTCATGGAACGCATCCGTCATCATTATGGATGGTTTATCTATATAAGGAAACCTTGAAATTGACTGCTCTCCGTCAACGCCGTGGTATTTGCGGTTCAGTCCTTCGATGTTCAGATTCTTCTCAGATTTCTTGAAGTATGGCAGCACCTTAGAAAATTGGACAGTTTAATTTCAGACAGCTTCTTTCTTTTACATTTTAATTTGTGCTGTATGCTTTTTATGTATCTTTCTGTGTGTGTGGGGCAGTTTCAAGTGCATAGTTTTTCTCATTGTATTTAGCGATTTCAAGAATAACATTCACACCAGGTACTAAGACAATATTTCCATAGTTATACGGTGCAAGGTGCTTTTCATCAAGGGGTTATAGTGCAGGAAGTAGCAGGTGCATAAGAGTCAGTTTCCCTCACATCTTCATAGCTCCAGCCATCGTTCCCCATAGCTGCCCAAGTGTCGTAGTCCAGCCGGTTTCCTCGGATGTACGCCATGGAGTTGATGGAGCTCGACCCACCCATCATTTTGCCTCTATAAGTATTGTGAATGATTTTCTGTTATTGAAGTCACAAGAACCCTCATTATGAGTGTGCAACTCGGGCTTGGAGCTTATGAAGTGGGGTTGCTAACGCACTCCAGCGCTCCTGCCAAAAGTAGTTGAAGGACACGGTGTGGCAAGAGTCTGCCAGCTCTCAGCCTCTGCCTTTAAGAGCCTTGCTGCCTTCGCTCTTTACCTTCGCCAGGGCGCAGGACATCAGTATATGACACTGATGCTAATGCACTAAAATTATTGCATCAGGGATGAAGTTTATCCGACTATAAAAAATCGAAAATCGGCCCTAAGATGCAAGAATTTTTAGAAGTTTTTGTCATAGCCTTGTCTGAACAGAGATTAGTTCGGACTCATTTACACAGCGGTCTGGTTGTGTAGACATGTTAATAAGATAACACATTATTAGAGGTATTACAAAAAAGTTCGCAAATGCTCCATACTTACGATAATAAGAGAGATATAATGATGATTATGTACAGCAAACACAAAACAAGTTGCTAAAATAATGTTTAGAAACTTTTGCCCAAAATTCGAACAAAGGAGATCACCCATATTTTCAAAAGTGTCGGGCCAACCAAACTATACTTATTATTTTTTATCAATGATAAATGATGTTTATTTTGCAAGTAGGTTTTTACAAACACTTTTACACGTCATTTTTTAAAACTAGATGGGGCCGGTGTTTCGTACCTGACTACTCTGAGAAGAAACAGCCGAAAAAAACTCAGAGGTCTCTTTTAAAGTCCAGACATAATCTTGCTCAATTCACATGAGGACTATGCAGATTAGTGCTTGAGATGGTCTTTTGAAGAAAGAACCATACAGATTTGAGTGCACCTGTCCAGTCAGTGCAAGCATTTGTCAGTTAACGTGTAGCTCGACTTATAACTCAAGGAGCTCAACCAAACGACGAACAATACCAAAGAAAGGACATTTGGGTAGGTCGCTTATAGTACTCAAACTGCCAGACAGTTGTGGGAAAAAAACAAACAAAAAATAAAAATGTGACCCACATGGTCCCCACATTCACAATAATCAAATAAAATTAATAACAAGTTCTTTCCAAATGAATGTAAGTAAAAAAAATCACAAAAATCATTAAGTGTCGCAATGATAATAAAAAAAAAGTTAAATAAGTACTTAATAAAATAAGTATTCATGTCAAATCAGTAAATGTCACATAAAATAATAAAAAAATAAAAGTAAAATAATAAAATACATGTCAAAAAAATTCAATGTCAGAGTGTATAAAAGAAAGGAATCAAAAATAAACAAGCGAAGTCCGAAATTTCGACATTCACAGAGCAAATTTCATTGGAGCAGCTTAATCCCAAGCTTTTTTATCTTCAAGATAGTGATTAACATGATAGTAGGCTTTCAGGCACAGCTTCCGTTTTATAAACGATTTGATAGAGCATAACATAATACACATTTTTTATTATTACACCATAGTCGTAAGTCAATTCACTGCGAAGTTATTCTACTACAAAATATCTGAGATAACCTAGATCGGAGTATTTTTTTTGCCAGCCAACATTAGCTGGCTGGCAAAAAAAAAACTCCGATCTCTATTTAATTATTGCGTTTATATTAATAAACGCAATAATTAAATAGAGCTTAATATGAATATATTTTTTTTTATTAAGCCACCCAAGTTCTACACGTTTCATTTTAGGTGTTCTGGAACCGAAGCCATAAATTCGATCATCGAATTCAAAACGATTGGGACTGTTTTTTTTTTCAAAATAAACAAAAAATGAATATAATAAACATTATAAATTTCATTTTTCGTGATGTTTTTATTGTTATTTTTTGGCTTTCGGTTCCAGAACGACCTAAAAATAATGGTGTATAGGTACCCAAGTTTTAAATAAATAATAATGATTACAATCATTTTTTGTATTCTCTTAGCATACTCAAATGGACTCGGACGGAATTTGACGCCCACCCCGGATAGGAACTGCTGCACACTCATCATCTGCCTAGCCTTTTCCCAACTATGTTGGGGTCGGCTTCCAGTTTTACCGGATGCAGCTGAATACCAGTATTTTATATGGAGCGACTGCCTATCTGACCTCCACAACCCAGTTAGTACCGGGAAATACGATACCCCTTGGTAAGACTAGTTGTCAGACTTTTTTGGCTGCACACTACTGACCGCAAATCAGATGCATCACCCACGGTCGTCGATGATGAGACTGTATATCCCACGGAAGTGCGGGGTTCATGGCTTCTTAAATGCTAAGACCCTGCACAACCGTGAGGTATGCAGTTTCATGAAAATATTTCCTAGAAGCCGAGGTGGGGATGCACCGAGATGTGGTCTCAGTTGACTAGGGACTTTCGCCGCTCTTCCTGGCTAACGAGAACTGGCGCCAACCTATAGTATTAGACACTAATGTCTGCAAGGAGGTATGGCAGACTAGCAAGGAGCTGCACGGACGCTTTTACCGGGTTCGTATTAGGCTGCGTTTCGGTGACCTCTTCGGGAAACCGAAGGCTTTTTCTGTGCAGTAATGGACGAAGTTATGATGAAGAATAACGAAATAACTACCGGAAATACATTGGTAGGGATGGCACGGTTAACATTTATATATGTCGGGCATACTACCAAGCAAGCCGAAGCTGCGGTGGTGAGCGTTAAAACCCTCTGCGACGATAAACTTGCGTGGGACCGCCGCGCTGGAGCCCCGCAGCGCCGGAGCTGTGACAGAAACCATGCCTGCTGCATGTTGCATGCTTGCATACTTGCTGCTTGCTTGCTGCTTGTTAACTGCATGCTTACTGCTTGCTTGCTGCACGCTTGCTGCATACTTGCTGCTGGCTTGCTGCATGCATGGAGTTGCATGCTTGTTTGCATGTTGTGAAAAACCTATACATTTCCTAAACTTTTTCTTAAAAAAGAGTAATAAAAAAATACTAGTCTGTAAATTATTTTGTAGAAACGTGATTTATCCAAATGTATCGAAATAAGAAATGAAAAATGTATAAATTATTAAATATCATCTGATGCATTTGATAACAGAAGTGTTTGCCAAATAAATGTTTGTAAAACGTGTGTTTTTAAAATGAAACAATTGCAGAATAAATTGTTTGCGAAATAAATAGTATACGAAACGTTGGTTGTAAAATGAATATTTGTCAATGGAGTTTTGATGAAACTTTAGTGAACCCCTGACAACACCCCCCAAATAAAAATACACGAGTTAAACAATGTAATTACTTCATTATAAGTTTTGCATAACATACATTTCGAAAGTCGATAATATCAAAACAAATGATTCATTAGTCGAAACTAGGTCATGTACAAGTATAGACAAACATTAAATGATACTAATAATGCCATCTATTATGTTATAGATAACAGACAAACAGCCTAGCAGTTCAACTGTTGATAAATAAGTTAACATTGAGGTTTCTTCAACCAGTCTTTGATGACGAAAGCCACGCCTCTTTCTCCAATCATAATAGACGGTGCGTTAGTGTTTCCACGATTCACAACAGGCATTATAGAAGAGTCAATTACTCTCAAACGAGATATACCATACACTCGCAATTTTGGGTCTACAACAGCTTTCCTATCCGATTTGGGACCCATTTTACAAGTGCCGACAGGGTGATAGGTGGTCGAAGTATAGGATCTAGCCAAACACACGATGTATTCATCAGTACCCCACGGATAATCTCTACAAGCCTTCAACGGTGTCCTCTCAAAGTATGCACCAAGAGCTTTAAACGCTTTTGTATTTTCCAAACTAAGAAGGAACCTTACTCCCTTGACAATGGGTATAAGATCGACTGGATCTCCGAAATAGTTAGCGAACAACAACGGCTTGCCGTGTGGGTTCCGAGGATTCAGCAACAGTTTTCCTCTGCTCTTCGGAACCAAATTCATAGTTCTCGGAAGCAATGCATCGTAGAATGCAGTAGGGAATATTGTTATTTCGTCATAGATGTCTGGTTCACGAATATATTCATTCATTAGAGCATGATCTACTTGGTATTGTATGTCAGGTGCGGGTAGATCAGGATCAGTCTTATAAAATGCTACAGAGTTGACAGGTCCGTTTGAAGCCATAGGTCCATTCTTGAACTTCATTTGACTGTAGTCATAAACTTCTTGTAGAACTTCTTCGTTATCAATCCGTGTTGAAGTCCTATTCGGTAGAGCTACTATGATACCATTAAATGTCACGTGATCGTGTAAATTCTCTCCAACGGCTAAATCTTTCATGACGCGAATATTCAACTTAGTTAGATGGTCTTTAGGGCCTACACCAGACAACATGAGTAATTTCGGAGAGTTGATACTACCGCCGCTGACTATAACCTCCTTTTTGGCGTAAGCTGTGTGAACCTGACCATCTCGAATATATTTCACGCCATAAGCAACGTTTTGTTTATTTATGAGTATTTTGAATACTTCAGCTTTGCTTTTAACGGTTAGGTTCTTCCTTTTGTACCTGATTGGATGTATGAATGCGTCGTTAGTGGAGACACGCTCTCCATCTTGTGCTACTGCTTGAGCTTGCATCGTAGTGAGCTGGTTGGCTCCATTATAATCTCCTATAGGCAGTCCTCTCTCATGGAACGCTTCCGTCATCATTATGGATGGTTTATCTATATAAGGAAACCTTGAAATTGACTGCTCTCCGTCAACGCCGTGGTATTTGCGGTTCAGTCCTTCGATGTTCAGATTCTTTTCAGATTTCTTGAAGTATGGCAGCACCTTAGAAATTTGGACAGTTTAATTTCAGACAGTTTCTTTCTTTTACATTTTAATTTGTGCTGTATGCTTTCTATGTATCTTTCTGTGTGTGTGGGGCAGTTTCAAGTGCATAGTTTTTCACATTGTATTAGCGCTTTCAAGAATAACATTCACACTAGGTACTAAGACAATATTTCCATAGTTCTACGGTGCAGGGTGATCTTTATCAAGGGGTTATAGTGCAAGAAGTAGCAGGTGCATTAGAGTCAGTTTCCCTCACATCTTCGTAGCTCCAGCCATCGTTCCCCATAGCTGCCCAAGTGTCGTAGTCCAGCCGGTTTCCTCGGATGTACGCCATGGAGTTGATGGAACTCGAGCCCCCCATCACTTTGCCTCTATAAGTATTGTGCATGATTTTCTGTTATTGAAGTTACAAGAATCCTCATTGTGTGTGTGCAACTCGGGCTTGGACTTTATGAAAAGGGGTTGGACAGACAGGTTGCTAATGCACTCCAGCGCCCCTAACAAAAGTAGTTGAAGGACACGGTGTGGTGTTATTCAGCAAGAGTCTGCCAGCTCTCAGCCTCTGCCTTTTAGAACCTTGCTGCCTTCGCCCTTCGCCTTTGCCAGGGCGCAGGATATCAATATATGACGCTGTTGCTATTGCACTACAATTAATGCATCTTAGTCGGAGAGGGGTGAAGTATAACCGACTAAGATGCAAGAATATTTAGTAGTTTTTGGTCATAGCCTTGTCTAAACAGAGATTAGTTCGGACTCATTTACACAGCGGTCTGGTTGTGTAGACACGTTAATAAGATAACACATTATTAGAGGTATTACAAAAAGTTCGCATATGCTCCATACTTACGATAATAAGAGTATGTAAGTACAGCGAACACAAAACAAGTTCCTACCTGTTTAGCAACTTTGAATATTTGAATCCTTTTTCAAAATTTCATAGAAATCGATCGATTTTTAGTCAATTTTCAGTTAACAGATGAAGTGGTAAAACTATACATTTAAGAAGTAGATCTTCCAAGATACAGATAGAATCTATCACACGCTATCTACAGAGAAAAATAAAGTTAAAAATAAATATAGGTTGTGAAATATTGCAAAACTTGATTTATCTTTTCAGACAGATATCTTACTTTATCAGTCCCATATTTTGGATGTAAATAAAAGTCACGCATTCAGATAATGGGACGCCACTGTTGATACCCATTTATCGTAAAAATGTGCAAGTCAGACGGCGTTGGCGATGAAAACAGGGTCAGTAGAGACTAGAAATAGAAGGTTAATTAAGGGATTTATAAAATTTCTATCTTATGTCCCGCGGCTTCGCTTGTGTGGAGTTCAGTAATGTCCCACAAGATCGTATTACCGGGATAAAAATCCCATGTATTAATCCAGGTTATAAACTAGCTGTGTTGGTTATCTCAATAATATAACTATCCAATGGATCAAAGGACACAGCGATTCCCGTGCCAATGATGCGGCGGACGAACTCGCTAGAAGGGGATCGAGCACGGCAGCGGTGGGACCCGAACCTATCGTACCACTCCCTTTCGGATACCTACGTACACTGGTAAGGAAACGAACTAGCGAATAACACCACAAGCTGTGGCTGGACCACGGCGAGTGTAGGCAGGCCAAGGAAGCAGTTCCTGCTATCAATGGCCGCTTCACCAAACGCGCGCTGCGGTTGACCAAACCACAGCTGCGCACAGTTACAGCCGCCGTTACCGGACACGGCTCTTTTAATAAACACCTCTTTGTCTTAGGAGTCACAGACAGCCCCCTGTGCCGTGCCTGCATGGAGGAGGACGAGACAGCAGCCCACGTGCTTCTGCACTGCCCAGTGGTTGCAACATACAGGGCAAAGTACTTTGGTAACCCAGGTACTCTCCGCGAGATAGTCAGCAACATTGGGGCGTTGCTGGCGTTTCTCGGGGAATTGGGATGGATCAAATAGTTTCCCACCCGCACGCAAAATACGCGCTTCGACGTGGAGTTGCGGACACCAGCCCGTTATACAATACAATACAATACAAACTAGCTGTGTGCTAAATTCCATCCAAATCCATTCAGTTGTTTTTGCGTGAAAGAGTAACAAACATCCATCCATCCATCCTCACAAACTGTCTCATTTATAATATTAGTAAGATAAGATAGACCGGTAGACCCATTCAATTAAGCTCCACCTGGATCACAAAACAGATTAACAAAGCTCTTGTCATCATGACTTACACCGAAGATTAAACAGTCCTAAATGCCCGTAATTAGTCGCACAGACATGTCAAAACATGTTACTACAATCTTTACCCGAAAATTTTAAGTGAAACACCTGATACAGCACCATAGCAATATAAAGCTTGGTTTACCGCCATCTATGGAGAAGTAGTCAACAACCCAGTTTTAAAGAAGACACGTTTTCGAGCTTACAGAAATGAACGAAACACAACTTGAACTTTGAGTCTTGTGTATTAGTGTGGTTGGTAAGAGGCAGATGGCAGGGACATAAGCCAGCTTATTCAGTTTAGACTTTACAACCCCGATAGAAGACTATAAAATAATAACAATACCTACAGTGTTTCTTTCATACAAGTAAATCTGCCACAACTTTTCATTCTGAATCTGTGATTCATTCGAAAGTGTGTTTGTTACAGTTGCTTTCTTGCCAACAAAGATCGGTATTGTACAGTGATGCCAGATCTACTGATTTAGCAGAAGATCTACCTGATTTTAAAAAAATCTACTGATCTACTACCTTGATTGGAAATCTACCTGCTTTTTTTTAAATCAGATCGTATCATCTAGTTATTGACGTCGTGTCGTGTCATCTGGCTTAAAAGCCTAAATAAAATGACATTTGTTCAACAAGTTTTGTGAATTCGCGGTATTTTTTACCTGTAGTGTGTGAAAAGCCGACCAATCACTGACGGTACTATAAATTGCCTTTGGTACAACTTACTGAGTCTGCCATTCTGGTCACAAGGCATAAAAACCCGGTCAAAGTATCAAGCTCAAGTCCTTTTTACCTCATGTGGGTATGACTTTTTTATTCTACTGATTTTTCCTTCGATCTACTGCTAAAATTTTAATTTTTCTACTGATTTCTTCAGATTCCATCTGGCAACACTGGTATTGTATCAACCAATGACTTCGTCTTCTATAATGTTGTCGATTCTGTTGTGCACAAACTAAACTTACATTAGGCTATAGGCTATTGCTATATTTTTCTCTCTAATAAAACGAGAAAAAGACTGACGTAATTTAGCTAATTTAGTTGGAACTAATATTTCCATACAAATGAAGGGTGCATGTAAAAACATATCTCTAAATTAGTTCATAGCTATAGCCATCCTTTTCTCGCACTGCCTTTTAGTAAAAGACAGCAATAGCCTAAATTAGGTTTAGTTTGTGCACAACAGAATCGACACCAATAAATAGACGATTATCAAATTCTTAAATTTGATCGTTTAACGATAAAAATAGGGCTCATTAAAGCCACTTCACAGTCTATTATATAATTATTATTAGTGACTGTAGAACACTATATTTAGCAAAGGAGTCAACCGCTCAAAATATTCATAAGACTCATAGACTGCAAAATACTGTCGAAGATAACTAATCACCCCTTAGTAATAGTACAACTGAAGGGAAATGAGACGTAGTAGGAGAGCATAGTAACATTAATGACTAGTATATACAAGTGTATGATAAGATTACTAAAACGTGTGCTACGTGGAATGTTTACAGCGATAACAGGCAAGGGCAGGCGCCGCATGTCGAACTGACAGAGTTCGCGAACGACTATCTGATGGTTGTTGATAACTAATAAATATTGCGTAAAAATGAGATTGGAATGGGTGATCCCAATCGATTGGTTATCGGCGCATTATGACGCGGGTCGGCTATTAAATCATATGGAAATGCATTTGGGAGATATGGATTATGTTGATGATACATCAGAAGAATTTATGGAAAGTTTTAAAGATAATTTGATTCGATTTTCCCTTTATAAGATGCACTAATCAGCAAGTAAGACTGAGGTAATGCAGTAACCACAAAACTTGATCCTTCATCAGAATAGATTGGTTGTTAGCAGCATCTCCTAACAAATTGGTTAGTACAATGAGACTGCTAGTCTTACTCACACAGACCTGATTGAGTATCTAACTATTTACACAAAAGGTAACAATAAAAATGCAGTAACAGCAATGTGTTAAATCGGCGTTCGTTTGCTAAACGCACTTTTGAGGAGCTAAGAGTTAAAGAACACTGAGACGATTACGAAGGTGATACAATAAGCGATTTCAACTTAAAAAAATTAAAAACTGCTATTGATGGATACTTTTGACGAGATAAAGACGACAGGAGCCTAGAATTAGCCATATTAATGAACAATCATGATCTAAATCACTTGTTTACCGAGGCCATCCACAGCGTTGTTCTCGTCGCGCCAAACAGCTCTTTCCGTCAGGTTCGGTGGTGTACGCCCAGTCGATGTTGGAGCCGATCAGAGCAGTTGACAAAGCAGGCACACGCGTCACGTCTGGCTGCTCCATGCCTGCCTCTAGTAGCAACACCTGGATTTAGAAGATGAAAAAAAGGAAAAAGAAGATGAAATTCCGTAGATGTAATCAGATGCAAATGTTGGGTCGGAATAATGATCCAATTCTAAAAATTATTTCACTAGCAGAAAGCTACATTATTCGTGGGTGCTATAGGCTATACATCTACATCTATCTACACTAATATAATAAAGAGGAAAGATTTGTATTTTTGTATGTTTGTAATGAATAAACTCAAAACTAAAACAACTGCGCCGATTTCAAAAGTTCTTTTACCGTTAGAAAGCTACATTCACCTTGAGTAACATAGGCTATATTATTATATATCCCCGTACTCGCACGGGAACGGGAACTACGCGGGTGAAACGGCGTGCGTGACGTCCGCTAGTATTATATACGTAGTTAAATATGCAAAAGTAAGTTAGCAAGAATATGCAATTTTATTGGGAATTTATGTTCGATGTTTAATTTACTACTAGAGTCAAACTGAATGTTATCTATGTACGTAAATGAATTGGAAAAAAATACCTAATGATCGTGTATTAACTGGTTCATGAAATTAGTGATTAGAAGTATTTCCAAGTCTAGTTACAAATAGTTTAGAGAGGAAACAAGCAATTATTTCCTAGTTGCTTGATAATATACGATACAATGCTATGATTGCTTGATTGCGTGTTATTTATTTAAACGCAAGCATTTGGTGTATCTATTTAAGAAACTAGCATAGGATTTAAGGGCCTATACTACCTCAAATGGCCTATCATGATCCTCCGTTACGCCTAAAATACTGCAGCATTAATTTTCAACCGACTTCCAAAAAGAGGAGGTTACATACTTACATATTGTATTGGTAACAATGTCAAATAAATTCATGGCAAATATTTGTTTGGGAACAACTAAAAATGGATAAATAAAAAACTTTAATTTTTTTGCAAAAAAGTTTTTGAAATAAATAAATATGGTAAAGTTGAGGATTAAATGTTTGGCGAAAACACGATTCCATAAGCTTTTCTCGACAGAAAAAAAATCCAGTTACCTCCAAATCGAACAATAAACCGCTGGTATTCAAAAAGTACTTCAAATTAGGAACTAACTATGAAGCAGGTCTTATGTTTTTTATTTTTTCCAAAAGACTTTTTTATTAAGAATAAAAACCACTCATTTCGCACTATTCGGCCTGCAGTGACTGACGTAACAACCACTTTGTAGTGCAAGCTGATTAGAGAACGTTATTCTAACAGTATTACAGACAAAGTTTGAACCACCACAAATAGAGTTGCTAATCTGAGGTAGTATAGGCTCTTAAGGGAAATCTTGTACATTGTTTGAAGGCTATCGTTTCTCTTAGACGAATCAGGAATTTTAGTTTTTCCTACCTCAACGGGAGTTTTATCAACACTCAAGTGTTTGTAGAATTGAGTGTGAGTGACAAGTCGGTTATTATTTTTGCAAAAAAGTTTTTTGCGATTGCGATGTTGGTACTGTGGAAAAATCTGTTAAGTTTGATGGTCTGTAGTAGACACCCTCATTATGTGACCAGACGCTTTTAACTATAACAAGCTTACCTTCCAATGGCTGACAGCCGACAGTCTATTTGCGACCACGCACCCAGCGGCCCCGGCCCCAACCACAATAAAGTCATACTCCTCTCTTTCCACATTCTCCTCTATTCTCCGTTCTTCTCCGCGGCACTGCTGCGCTCTCCGATTGCGAGAGTCGCCGTACACTCGCACGAGCAAGTTCAGGTAGATGAAAGCAAATTGAGAGCAGGCTGACAGTTGTGTGTTAACAGGGCACGCTTCTGTCAGGTTTAGCGGTTGCCATAGCATTTTTGAGCTGGAAGGGTGAAATATGAAGACATTAGGTACTATATTCCATTAACAGTTATCCCACATTCCCACCCTTGCATCGCTGTCAAAATGAATAAGGTTGTTGTTAGGTGACTATTACTTGTCTTACAGGTCTGTAAAAAATATACTGATATTTATGTTCTTGGCAATAGGGTTGGTGTTGGACTGCAGTTGTCATATTTGTGAGGGGACTGCATAGTGCAACTGTTATGTCGAACCGACGTTACCTACGTTCTAATTTTACTTAAATTGTTATTTTAGGGTCTTGAAATTATAATTATTAGATGCTTAAATACTTAATAGAATTCTATGTTTCGTGCTCCGGTTAGATAAGCAGTAGAGGCATGTATTAGTATGGTAATCAGGTGCATCTGGTTAGATTGGAAGCTGACCTTTGTTGGATCTAGACGGATGTTTATGACTCAATAATGCCAGAACGGCTGAATTTTGGCACAGAGATGGATTATATTATATTATAGTATGGAATAGCACATTTATCTTCATCTAGTTTTTTTTCCTCACACATACACATCACAATTTCCACGCGAACGAAGTCGCGGGCATCAGCTAGTCGGAAATATTTTGGACTTCAAATGTATAGAACACTAACACATAATGCATTATTATATTGATGTAAAATGGACGTAGTGGCCTATTTCAACAAGTCACACATCGGCCCATTAGCTCAGTTGGTTAGAGCGTCGTGCTAATAACGCGAAGGTCGCGGGTTCGATCCCCTCATGGGCCACAAATCTCTTTTTGCGTTTTTTTGTAAAATAAATACTGCACCAATATCTTCTGGTATCTTTTTTGTGTATTTTTACGCGTTTTTTACAATAATGATTCAGTGTAGACTACCTAAGAAAAACCAACAGCATTTTTGTTTTTTTTTAAATAATAAAATCATTATTCAGATAAGATTATTTTTTGTTTTGACATATCAGTTCAGAATTTTTGTTTTCAATAACAGTGACGAATATTATTTTCACCCGAAAAATACAACAAATCTACATAAAGCTGAATATCAGGGGTCCGGATCATAATCAGTACTTCACATGAATAAATGAACATTACATCACGCCTTTAATCCCTAAAGGGTTAAACAGAGGTAGAGAGCAGAGAGGAGCCAATTAATATACATACAGGGTGTCCGGCAACGAATGGATATCCTTGAAATGGCCCATAGCAGAGCCCATGGCCATTCAGAAAAAAATATCATCCGCAGATGTAGGGCCTGCATAAGAATGGGGGGCCATTTTAAACTTTTTTGCTTTTAAGGCAGATACAATTATGAATTCAACCACTATCAAAACTACTTGAAACCGACATTATTTTAAAATTTTTGGTCACTCATTTATGTGTACATTTATTTATTTACCAAAGATGTTTAAACTTTGTTTAAAAATTAATTCATACAAATTTTCCAAAATAAATGAACTTGCTTACAGGTACTTCTTATGATAGATTTTTTTCTAAATGGTCATAAGCCATTCAAGGCCATTCAAGTCAGGTCAGGCCAGGCCATTTCAAGGTTATCCATTAATTACTAGACATCCTGTATATACACACCTAATAAATAAATCACGATAAAACAATCTAACACATAGGACGCGCAAAGATAAATAATTATAAAATCATGAATACTTACCCGATTTATTGCCGATTTTATTCGCAAAATTATTTTATTTTCGATATTCTGATGCAACACGACGGTGTTTCGTCGGAACACCGACCAAAGTGATCAGTTAATTATTAAAAAAATGTTTCTTATAGTAGAGGATATCGACGTTGTAGGTACTACAATTAAACGCTGCCTATGAATAATTTATAAAATACACGAGGGGAATTTATAAAAGTATAGTTGCAAAAGAAAAACTGGCTAAGAGTGAGTCTGACTCGCACACAAAGGGTTTCGTACCACATCGTTTAATATTTAACACTACAAGTACATACTAACTTAATTAGCGAATATACATCTGCATACCCCTCAGAGCATACAGGCGTGATGTTACGTCAGGATGTTGTTGTATAAACAATAAACATCCAAGCGATTGCAAAAATCACGACCGATTTACCGTCTAGTTTTGAAGAGTTCCATTGTATATCTCCGAAGACCAGCATCAAATCTTCACCAAACTTAAATGCGACCATCTCAGGAGTATACTCTTTCAAATAAAAAAATAATTTTGAAAATCACTCCACAAATGGAGGAGAAATCTGTGAACATACATGAAATTATACCACACGACTGAAGTAAAAATATTCATAAAATGAAAACTACTAGGCCAAACTATGTAAAATTTTTATGGGACCAAATGGCAACTATTCCGCATCAAACTAAAGAAGAATCACGTAAATCGGATCATAAATCTCAGCGTAATCGGTGTACATACATAAAAAAAAAAAAAACGATCGAATTGAGAATCTCCTCCTTTTTGGAAGTCGGTTAAAAATAAACACACACGTTTTTTGTATTTTGTGTAGTTTCCGTTCCCGTGGGAGTACGGGGATAAAATGTAGCATATGTTACTCGCTGATAATGTAGCTATCCATTGCTGAAATAATTTTTCAAATCGATCCAGTAGTTTTTAAGTTTATTCGTTACATATAAAACTACAAATCTTTCCTCTTTATCTTACAATACATATAATAAGACAGTAACGAAAGAAAAACTGTACATTGAGAATTTTCGAGAAAAAATAAGTGGCTTTAGTAAGAAAAACGTTACTGATGACAAAAAGTGACTTTTAGAATTTTTGTCTGTTTGTCTGTGTGTATGGTACGGCTTCACGCCAAAACTACTGGACAGATTGAATTGAAATTCAGCAAAAATGTTCTTTGTAAACCGTACCGTACCGTAACCGTATGTTATGGGAGGTAAGCAATATTGATTTTAAAAGGATTTTGTTCGTAATTGAATGCACAAAATAATTGAATGCACAAAATGACGTTATAATTATGTGACGCAGACGAAGTTGCGCGGGTCAGCTAGTCATATTAGTATAGATTGATGAATGCATGTTGAAATAAATAGTTTGAAATTATTAAATTTATAACGGTTCAAAAGACAGCTCTGTGGCAGACGGGCAGACAGCGAAGCTTTATAATAGGGTCTCGATGGCACCCTTTCGGTATGCAACCCTAAATACAATGATAGACACGTTTTACAATGGTGCCAAGCCACCAAGTCAAATTGATAAGAATAAATAACCAAGCCTTTAGGTTTTATTTTAGGTAATCACAAAACTGAACGACATAATTGAAACTAGACTAAACTTTTACAATTAGAAATTTAGAAATGAACACCTTAAATTTTAATTAAAAGATAAGTGCGTTATATCTTAATGTTATAATACACATGTAAACGGGTATTTATCGCGAATTTTACCTTTAATACGTATATAAGCCCACCGCTTCGACCGGATCTTAATGTTGTCTACCATCGAAACAACCTCAAACATGCACTGTTTGGAGAATGTTACTGTTGGAGGCTACTTTAACAGAATCATCAAAAACTTTTTGCAAAAAAAACAAAACCGACTTCAAAACACAAAAAAGTGAAAAATAACGTTAGCTTCAGAAGTCGGTGACCTTTTTTGATTCATTTAGTTTTTTTTTTGTCACCGACTTCTGAAGCTAACGTTATTTTTCACTTTTTTGTGTTTTGTAGTCGGTTTTATTTTTTTTGCAAAAAGTTTTTTTTATTTTTCTATTTGTAGTCGTAATAGCCTACACAAATATATGCTATGCATTTATTTTACATTTTTAACAATACATGTCATGGTAATAGGCTTATCCCCAATAAATGGAACTTAACATATCTAAACTGTCGAAATTTACGTGTATTGTACACATCTGCGTACCCCTCAGAGCATACAGGCGTGATGTTATGTCATGATGTTGTATAAACAATAAACATCCAAGCGATTGCAAAAATCACGACCGATTTACCGTCTAGTTTTGAAGAGTTCCATTGTATATCTCCGAAGACCAGCATCAGAACTCCACCAAATTTATGTGCGACCATCTCAGGAGTATACTCTTTCAAATAAAAAAATAATTTTGAAAATCACTCCACAAATGGAGGAGAAATCGGTGAACATACATGAAATTATACCACACGACTGAAGTAAAAATGTTCATAAAATGAAAACTACTGGGCCAAACTATGTAAAATTTCTATGGGACCAAATGGCAACTATTCCGCATCAAACTAAAAAAGAATCACGTAAATCGGATCATAAATCTCAGCGTAATCGGTGTACATAAATAAAAAATAAAAAAAATACCGATCGAATTGAGAACCTCCTCCTTTTTGGAAGTCGGTTAAAAACCGCTCAAAGTATGTAGGTATCACTATCTACACTAATATTATAAAGAGGAACGTTTTGTATTTGTCTTTTGTGTTTGTCTAAAGAAGTAACATTTGTTTGTAAGTTTGTATGTAGGGGGGGGGGGGGGGGTAATCTCCGGAAGTAATAAACCGATTTCAAAAATTCTTTCACCATTAGAAAGCTACATTCACCCTGAGTAACATAGGCTATATTTTATCCCCGTACTCCCACGGGAACGGGAACTACGCGGGTGAACCCGCGGGACGTCCGCTAGTATATTATAAAACAAAGTCCTCCGCCGCGTCCTTCTGTCTGTCTGTTCGCGATGAACTCCCAAACTGCTGCACCGGTTTTCATGCTGTTTTCACCAATTGATAAGGGGTTCTCGAGGAAGATTTTAGTACATAATTTGTCAAGATTTTATATACATTGGCTAAAATATAATAATATTTGTTGGAGGGTTGCGGGAACGGGATCAAAATTTCATGATTACTTTTGGTCGCGATAACCGACATCCACGCGGACGAAGCCGTGGGCATCAGCTAGTGTATTATAATTTTCATCATCTCGAGGTATTGGTACCAACTGTACCAAGTCGATGATTTTATTTTGGGTCAGATTTGTGACGTCATGTAGTGCAAGTCTGACTCGCGCACCGTGGGTTCTGATAATGTTGATGGTTTGTTTATTCATAGGCTCTTAAAGAACTAATTTAATTTTACATAATAATCTCTCATAATATCAACACACTTCAACACACACTCACTCCACTTCACCACACACACACACACCACCACCACCACCACCACCCACCACCACTCACCACCCCACCACCCACCACCACCCACTCACTACCACCACCACCACCACCACCACCCACTCTATTTTTCTACTTGGTTTTCTCGTAATTAGCTATATGTGATTTGGCGCTTACGTAATTTTATTCTAAGCGAGCACGCACTCTTTCTGTCCCTTGTTTTGCACGCGGTAGTAATAGCGCTATCCTTTTCAACCGTTCCCTTCAGTAACGAACGGGCCATCCCAGAGTGAGGACGTATGACTTTGCTGCGCGCGGTCACGTGTTCGACGTAAATTATATTCCGGAGATTGTACGCCGACTACCATATTTTGATCTGAAAAGTTTTTTTTATATTTTCATTTTATAAACAAAGAACTTTGCTTGTTTACTGAGATTGTTCAAATTTTGTTCAGATTCAATACTAATGTTATGATGACGGCGTAAAGTTTGTATTCTATGTTTGGTTTGCGTGTTTGCAAGTTTAGATGTAGAGGGTAATTTGGAACTACTGATCCGATTACAAAAACTCTTTATATATTTTTTTCAATTATATTATCGCCGAGTGTCAAAGGCTATTTGCAGGACGTTCCCGTGGGATAGATAGAAGCGTCACGTTTCCGAGATTTAAGCTATCAAAGTTGTACTGGTAGCGATCACAACGCTATATATATTCGAAAACGTAGCTAACGTTGCTGTCTCAGACATAATGAATGTGTTAATGGACCACCATGAATGGACTTTAGCTTTCATAGCTCATATTTCTGAAACGTGACGCTTTAGAAGATTATGTACCCAACAAAATTTGCTTGTATAAATGTCGCAGCCAATTCGTATAATACGCCGTTTCACATAATGGCGCGCCGGATTGTAAAACGCCGTCGTTATGTTATACGGCGCCCTCACGTTCAGCCGGATTGTGGTGGCGATACGTTTGATAAGCGGCGGCCAACGTTTAGCCGTATTGTCAGCAATTCCGATACCTCAAATAACCTACTAAAATTGTCCTAAAAGTCTTGCTAGCTGGCTTGAGGAGTGTAGGCCGAAGGCCGGTGGAGCGACGACGACATTTGTGACAAAAAGTGGATGTGTAATGTAAAATGCTAGTCGTAGCGAGCGCGCGTCATGGAGTCGTAGCAGTGTGCTTAGTGCGAGATTTTTTTATTTCGTTCACCACATTTGAGCGCGTTAACGTTTAGGCAAATTTGTATGGCGCTGGGGTAGCGCCATCTAGCGTAATATGTCAGAACTAGGTAGTGTGAGTGCCGCATCGACAATCGTTAACTTGCGAGTGTGAGATCCTAGAATACATTCATTCGTTTTCGCGTTAATTCACCGTAACATGTGTTGCGTACATTAATAACCGGCCAAAATAAGTTGACATTCGTATTTTGTGTTCATAATATAAGCGACTGCCTATTCAATTAGTGGTGGTTATAGAACGAAGTTAGACGACATTACTTATCTGTGGTCAGTGGTCATTAGTTTTGTTTGTGTTTACGAAAGTTTGTGTTGGATTTGAATATTATTGTTAAAAATAAAGTCTAGCCCGTCCCAATTTGAAATGCTGGTGACATAAATGGAGCAGTTAGTGTAATTGATATCTTTTGGTGTGTAGTGAGTGACCTTGATCCATCTGTGAAGTTTGTAAAACTGTGGTAAAACTAAGTTTGTTACTTTTTAGGCATGGAGATCTAAGCAAATGATCTAATAATGCCCGAGTGGTTTGTGGTGGTGTTTCTATCTTTGTTTACACAACCGTGTTTACTTTTTTGTGGCGTTAGGTATATTACGCTTATCTTGTGCTTTTGCGGTCTCAAACATTGTCCAAACGAAATAATACGAGATTCCATGGTAAGTTTCATTCACAATACGAAATTAAATTAAATTACTTTGTTATTTCACCACTCTCATAATGCTCTCACCACAAAATCTTAGGTGAAAACTTTTCACGCTCGCGTTTCGTATTCGAGCATTCGAGCTGTCAAAACTGTCAAAATTGTAACTTGCACTCGCGATAGCATGCAAACGTTAGCGATGTGCTCCAAACGGACCTCATTTTCATAGAGGCATTCTATTGTCATTACCGACGACGTAAATGGTAACGTAAACTCGGTTTACGTGTTCGACACATTACTTGAATTTTAGTATGCAACTCGCACTTAGCACACTGGTTCTAAATTTGCTTATATCTCGAAAACGGTGCGTCCTATCGCAAAAATAATGAAAAATTCACCCCCCTTTTAGAAGCCCCGTGCCACGTAATTCTCAACATGTAGGTAAAAAAAAAATGAAACACAATCGAAATAAAAAATGAAAAAAAAAAAAACTGAAAAGCGGCCATTTCATTGTGACATCGTTGTCGATTGTGACGCCATGTTTCTTGTTATGATCATGCAGCGCCACTTGCGGTGATAAATGGAACTAAAACTTTCAAAGCGGTATCGACGATGCGCCAGTTTGTATAACGGCGGCACGTTATTACGCCGCTTTGACGAACGAGAGGAGCTCATTCAATGCGGCGTACTTTATTTCAGCCGAATTGTAATCCAGCTGAACGTGAGGACGTCGTATTACATAATGGCGGCGTTTTTCAACCATACATAATAACGGCGCGCCATACATAATAATGGCGCGTCATACATACAAATTGCCTACGACATTAATATGACCATTTTCTTTCTTTCTTTTCACTTAGTTTTTAACTAATGTCTGACAGTTTCGGTACTTTATGCGGGTTACAAGTTGAACACAACAATGTTTTTTTAGGGATGATCCTGACTAATAAAATATGATTATGTTTAGTCCGTCCATTAGATTATCGAAAAATATTGGATACATGTTTTTTGTTTTATCAAATTAATAAAATTGACGAAGATAAAACGCGTCAAAGATAGAGAGAGGCTTGTGACGTCACTTTCCGGTAAAAACTGTACTCAAATGTGACGTCACACGAGTTTTCGACGCACTGTATCGTCTTCATTTTTAGATTACGTGAAAAAATAAAAAAAATCTGTGTCCAATATTTTTTGCAAATCTTTCTGACGTTAATTTTTTGTTTGTCATCTACCCTATTGTATTGTTGATAAGTCGAGTGTTGGGTTAATAGCCGGATGCTTTGAGTTATTATCGATTATAATCCATTAATAGCCATTAATAGCCTTGCAATGGATGATAACCCTGCTATTAATGTATTGTTAAAAAAATAAATTCTATTTTTTTGTTTTATTGTAAAATCTGTGGGTGTGAACATAAATTGGGTGCGTGTACGCAGTGTGATTCAATGTATTGTTATTCTTTTTATTTATTTTCACTTTTTGTATGTGCAAAAGTGTTAATAATAAAATAAATACACATTTTTCGGGAAATTCAGTTTTGTTAATAGATTCAATACTATAAAAACCATTTAACCATCTACTTATTTAATTACTTGACTTAACAAAGCGAGCTAAATATGTAGTATGTAGTGTATGTATACCTACAAATAAAATTTAACCGATACGTAAAAATGTAAGGTACATTATGTAAGTTACTTGTTAGCTCTTTTCTGTGAATACGACGTAGGTAAATTATAAACAATGGAAAATACCCGAGCGGTTAGTAGGTAACATGCATCCCCGCATCCCCGTCTCTCGTGCTATCTCTTTCTGGCGCTAATATTTATTCGTGCCAGAAAGAGATGCATGAACTACAGCGACGCCAACCGAATCCAGAATCAGTACGTCGACTGATATGTTTCGGTGAAGAAGTCCTTTCTCGTGTGTTCCCGGTTTGTGTGTATAATCATAAAATGGTTAGACCAAAGAACAATCTCGTGCGGAATCTAGCAGTAATTAGGCTGCAAATTATTTTTGAGCAACAAACAAAAAAAAACAACTAAAAACGAAAATAAAAAAATGAAAAAAATCCCAAATAAATGACTCATCATCATCATCATTTCAGACGAAAGACGTCCACTGCTGGACATAGGCCTCCCCCAAGTGTCGCCACATTGAACGGTCCCGTGCGACTCGCATCCAGTGGGTTCCCGCAACCTTCACCAGGTCATCGGTCCACCTAGTGGGAGGTCTTCCAACCCAACGTCTTCCGGTTCGCGGTCGCCACTCCAGAACTTTTCGGCCCCATCGGCCATCCGTTCTGCGAGCAATGTGCCCTGCCCACTGCCACTTAAGTTTGGCAATTCTTCAGGCTACTTCGGTGACCCTGGTTCTCTTGCGGATGTCTTCATTTCTGATTCGATCGCGCAAGGAAACTCCGAGCATAGCCCTCTCCATTGCCCTTTGGGTGACTTTAAGCCTTCTGATGAGGCCCATTGTGAGCGACCACGTTTCGGTCCCGTATGTAATCACTGGCAACACACACTGGTCATAGACTTGCGTCTTGAGACACTGCGGTAGGTTGGACGAGAAGATACCGCGCAATTTCCCGAACGCTGCCCGCCGAGTCGGATTCGACGATTGACCTCTTTCTCGAAGTTAGACCTACCTAACTGGACCGTTTGTCCCAGGTACACATAATCGTCTACAACTTCGAGTGTAGAGTCTCCGATCTTGATAGGAGTGGGTGTGATATGGGCATTCAACATGACCTTAGTTTTGTCCATGTTCATTTTTAGACCCACTCTTCCGGAAGCTCTACTGAGATCATCGAGCATTGTACTGAGGTCCTCCATGGTTTCAGCCATGACCACTACATCATCGGCAAACCGAAGGTGAGTGATGTACTCGCCAATGACGTTGATGCCTAGTCCTCTCCAGTCCAGAACCTTGAAGACATCCTCCAGTGCAGTGGTGAACAGTTTCAGAGATATGACGTCTTCCTGTCTCACACCTTGCTGCAGGAGGATAGGTTCCGAGGCTTGGTCCTGAAGTCGGACTGACATGGTGGCGTTTTTGTACAAACACTTCAACACCTCAATGTACCGATAGTCGATTTGGCACCGTTGGAGAGACTGCAGTACAGCCCAGGTCTCGATCTAATCGAAGGCTTTCTCGTAGTCCACAAACGCTAAACAGAGAGGCAGGTTATACTCTTCGGTCTTCTGTATAACTTGCCGCAGCGTATGTATGTGGTCCACGGTGCTAAAGCCTTTGCGGAAACCGGCTTGTTCGGGTGGCTGGAAATCGTCAAACCTGCGTGCGAGACGATTCGTGATGACTCTAGAAAACAACTTGTAGAGATGGCTTAGAAGTGAGATGGGCCTATAATTCTTCAACCGGGCATTGTCACCCTTTTTGAAGAAGAGCCACAACGCTGCACCATGCCTGTGGCGATTTTCCCTAAAGTATGACGAAATCAAACAGCTTCTGAAGGGCCTTTAGTACCGGTTTTCCACCCGCCTTCAGGAGTTCGGCCGTAATTCCGTCATCACCCGGTGCCTTGTTGTTTTTGAGCTACTTCAGAGCCATCCTAATCTCGTACTGGCTGACGTCCGGGATGTATTCGGTATAGTGTCGGGTCAGTATAGCTCTTGGGTCGTTTGCTAGATCTACGACAGGTTTACTGGTTGACGTGTACAAACAACTGTCCATAGAAGCTCTCGATCTCCCTCAGAAACTCCGGTTTGGCGGATAAGATCCTACCATCGTCGGTCTTCAGTTTCGTGAGCTGGCTCTGCCCAATAGCCAGATCTGTTGCAAATACCTTGGAGCCTTTATTCTGCTCAACCGCGTCAATAAATGACTGATTAAGAATTTAAAAAAAAAACTAAGTAAGTACACAAAAAATCTAATTTTCAAAGATCAATGTAAATAGCTGATTGAAAATTTTTAAATGGGCCAGAGATTAGTTTTAAATTGCACATTTATTTACTACAAAGAAAGATGATGAAAATGAAGTCTAATCTGACAATCCTAAGCCTAAAAACTATGAAGGGAAATTTTCAATCACTAAAATAACATTAATAGCAGGGTTATCATCCATAATTGCTATTAATGGCTAATAACTGGCTTTTAATCGATTATTAGCCAAAAGATATTAACCGGATTATTATCATTGCCCAACACCGTACACGATAACCGTCAAATGTTTGCAATCTAAAATGGGCGCTTTAGCAGAATCCACGCAGAATCTGCGGGCCTAAAAAGGCCACTTTAGCAGAATCATAAAGGATTTCACTTTAAAAAAAAAAATCTTTAAAACGGACTTTATGGTCATGACCATAAAGTCCATTTTAAGAATTTACATTTAGCAGAATCATAATTTAATTCACTAAAAAATTAAATCCTTAAAACGGACTTTATGAGCATGACTATAAAGTCCATTTTAAGAATTTACATTTCTTAACGTGATTCATATTAGGATTCTGTTAAAGCGGCCATTTTAGACCCCCTGAGCATGAATCACGTTAAAAAATTAAATTTCTTAAAATGGACTTTATAGTTATGATCATAAAGTCCATTTTAAGAATTTTAAATTTTTAACGTGATTCATATTACGATTCTGCTAAAGCGGCCATTTTAGACGCCCAGGTCCCCTCAAATGTGTACGGTTCTTTTCTCAAAATCATCTTAGATATTAATCTGCGTGGATCTAATAATTATGACTTCACCATTGTAGTGTCTGTGAGTGAAAGAGAGGGAAGCATTGTGTCGTCTCTCGCCGCGTACAGTCACTTAGCTTTTAGCTTCGTAAGTGAACGGACGTGCGCGCGTCTGAGAGCCGATAATATAGGGGGAAATACCACATTTTGGCGACGAGGATTAACAGGACTACTGTGTGCAATTATTATTAAATTACATGAAAAAAAAAAAAAACGGTGTACGGTGTTTTAAGATTGAAGTTATGATTGCTTAAAATAATTAAAATCTCAGTAAAAATTACGGTTAGGCCCCGTGAAGTACAATAATACAATTTCTTTATTTTCTCTATTCACAAAGGTTCACATAGTTATAATAAACATAATTGTAAGAATAACTCTCACCTCGAATGAAATGTAGCTTACATACAATGCAATGGCTAATTCGAAAACTTAGATAAATAATTTATTGCAAAAAAAAAAAAAAAAAAGTGTAGTGTAATGGATGTGAAGTAAACTGTCCAGTGAAATGTGCAAGTGAGGTGAATTGTTAATGTGTGGAACTGAAGTGTGTGAGGAAAGGTAGGATGATGACCACCTTATTACTGTAAGTCACTTATTTGATCTCTTTAATGTACTAAGAATGCTGTGTACACATATTGATACATACATTAGAACTCTAACATGTGTACTCTTATCGGTAAATGTAATAGTATTGTACCTACTGTTGGTGCACCTATTTTAAATTAATAAATATGAGACTACCCACTGACCAAAATAAACAATAAATAAAATGATGGTGTGGGCGTGGATGTGTCGGGTGACACAGTCACAAACTATTAAATGTGTACGCGTTGTAGTAATTTACCCCGTATACCGATTTGTCGTGAAGGTTTATAAGTTTAGAGAAATACATTCCACTAAAATGCACCAAGTAGTTAAGTTTGTTTAAAGTATGAGTAAGTTACAGTACTAGAGTAGAAGTGATTATTTCTCTCAGTTGTTGATGGCTGCCCACTTGTAAGTTCACTATATTTTAATTCGTTACGCATGTTGTTATAATATGCTAAATTATGACGCGCATCGTTGGCCTATAAAGGGTTACCGAGTAAACAGAAAAATGAACGGTGATGAGTCCGTATAAAATGATTATCAAGGGTATGAGAAGTAACTCCTCTATAGTCTTGTTTTTGCAACTTTGAGACTTTAATCTTGCAATGATTATTTGGTAATGAAGAAATTGACAAACTTTTATTAATTTTAGTTGTACAAATAGTTTGCAAAGAAAACCAAAATGCCGACGGGAGAAAGCGGTGTGGAAATGAGTAGTAGGACAAACTGCTTGTTTGCGTCGCTTTCCATCAATATTAGATTATTGTATCAAGTAATGATGGAGGAACTCGTGGCTAAATAATAACAGCCGCACGGGTCGACCAAGGTTAAGCTATGCTTGCCGAGGTTGGTCCGTGGATGGGTGACCATCATTACATCTTTGCCCAAGCGGCCGTACTGTAAACATACGTTTAAACTTGCTCTATACTTAAAATCTTAATAATATCAATACCGGGTTTAATTTCTTAGTAAAACACTTCATAGTGATCCAACAGTAATCAATCAAGTGTAATTCAGCCAAAATTGTGTTCTAAACAGTGAAAACGGATCAATTTGCAGTGTGAACTGTCAAAAAGTTTAAAGGGATAGTTTTTTTTTTTGTTTTTCAAATACCCGTCTTTAGAGATGTTTCACTTCAATAATAAATTCATGTAATTGTTGATCACGATATTATTTCAGCTTACTGTACTCTAACTTTTGTTTTCTTGTGGTCCCAAAATACCACTCAAAAATTTTTAAGGGGAATCCGGGACCGCGGTCCTGGTCCCGAAAGCCACCCGACCCAGCTGGTCAACGGGTGAGTGCATGACTTGACATTCCGCGCGCAGCGCACGCAACTCTCACGGTTACGCAGTGAGCATAGGTGATACTTCGGAGTGCGCCCTCGCCCGTTGACGCACGCGAGCGCTCGCGTCAAAGATAAATTAACGAAGACAGCGCATTGTTTTCTGCCTACTTGAAGTTGCCTCTGAGAGAATAATCATTTTATTCTTGCTCATATTCGTCGAAATAATCAACTGCTACGAGCTACACTACGAGTGCTACGACACCGACTGCGTCACAGCGCACTTAGTCACCTGTGCTACGAGACGCGCTACGAGTGCTACCGTACTGAGTAAGAATATATAATTACTACCATGTCATTTCGAATGCAGCGTTCTCCACCATCCACACCTGGAACCCAAATGGACCAAACACAATCGGAACTCGATATCACACAGGCAGTGAACGACCCGGAGTTTGTTAACATAAATTCACGCAACAAGCGTCCACGATTAAATGAATCGCCACGTGAGCACAAGCAGCTAGAGCGTTTCGAACAATTTAAAGAAGAATTCAAGTCCGAAATCAAGGAAATGCTTCTCGCTTGGAAGATTGACCAAGATGCGAATGCAGCAAAGCAATCTGCGGCGCAAACTGAGTTGATAACAAAGCTGGTTTCTGATATGTCTGAACTGAAAACACAAAACATGCAAATGCATAAGACAAATACCGAAATTCATGGAACTAACATGGAGATCATGAAATCAGTTGAATTCCTCAGCAGGGGAAAAAAGTGGCAACACTGCCCGAGTGACATGTAAAATTTTTGTTCCGTATTTAGAATTAAATAAAATTAGTAAATAATATAGATTAAGGTGAAATTGTTTGTGTAAACGTATCATAAATGCATAAATACTCAGGAAAATTGTTATCCTGATAATTAATTAAGTTTTCGGCACTACAACGGTACCGGTAACCTAAAAAAAAACAGCTGACGCCCTAACTACGGAGATAAACGGATATTTCGGGGAAGTATTGTTTACTTTTTATTTAATAACAGCACAAACGTCTCTTTAGCTCTATAACACATCCATGCCCATTTCTAGTATAATTATTCGCTGATTTATTACCCTGTACTGGTTCTAAATCTCTTTGTTGACAAGCGGTCTTGAACAACAAAACTGAGTAATTCCATAACTCTGTTTATTCGAATCAATCTTTTCAATACAAATGATTAGATATATATCGTTTAAGATAATTTATTGTGCATTATTGTCTTGCATTAATATCTTATAATTATTATTTTTTTCCTAAACATACCCACATAGGAAAAAGTAAATCCCTAAGACAATAGAACCATTGAAACTGAATATTTATTCAATTAGTTACATTGGATAATCTTTTAAAACTAATATAGCAGCCTACCTCATTTCATTTCATAACTTAAACTTTTTGCTTTCCCTTTCAACGCTAACTTCCCTTTATTTGTCTATTCTATTAGTTCACACCGTTTCTTTACTTCTAATTTTCAGTAACCAATCCTGATACCATGCCTGTGATGACCCGTAAGGCTACTGCACAGGATATGGAGCTAAAATTGAGAACGGCCCTCCAAGAACTCAAAGAATCCAACCTCCAAGTCCAACAACTGTTACATGAGAGAGAAGAGAGCGAGGTGGAAGTCGATAAGGTTAATGGCAAAAACTCCAGCTTAAAACGGGAGCTAGTAGACCTACATCAGCAATACTTGGACGTTGTTGATGAACGGGATCAACTGAAGGTGGTGATGGATGGTTTCCATAATTGTAGTAACTTATATGAGGAGGCTTTATATAAAATTAGGGACCTAGAAGATGAGTTAATTCATGCCAATAGTTGTATAATAAAGTTACAGAAAGAAAAAGCATGTAATCAGGTTTCAGAAACAAACCTTTTATATAATGAATTATTAAATAGTAATTGTAACCCTGTAACAGATCTACTTGCTCCTATTTAAAATAAAAGGATAAGCAGACTTGTTCAAATACAATTTTAATTTAGGAAAGATAAAAAATACAGCTAGTTATAAAAAACTACCTAGCACGCACTCAGTTTTAAAGTTTATGCACTTAGATGGACAATAATGAGTTTACCACACTGTAAGAACGGGAACAGGCGTCAGGGTAGCAGGTCGATACCGGAGTAACCTTGAAGTTGTGCTCTGAAGCAGTAGAAACGGCGGCAGCGCAGATCTCAGAGTTCACTAGGACAGCAGCTCAGCAGCAAGACAGTGCAGAACTCAGGGCCAGACGTAGGACAGCCCTGCGAGACCAGTAGACGGACAGGCACGTAGTGGGAGTGGGGTACGTGGGAGTAGAAGTCCCAGGAGAAACTTTCGTTGGATCCCCTGGACAGTTTAAGAATCTCACCGCCAAAACCAAGCTGCTCTCTGATACCCTCAAATCAGATTTCCGAGTCCGTCTTTTCAGCCGTCCATCAGCTCGTTTCTCCCAAAGTCGTCTTCTTCTTTCAAATCTTAGTTTTCTTAGTGTGGCCATCATCTCAACTGACAAGTGTAGTCGGCCAGGACATATACATGAGTGCGTAAAGAATTTTATAAATATAATAATTTAATATTAAGTTATTAAACAATCGTAATAATTTATAAAATACATTGGCTAAGCATATTGATAAAAATAATTTAAATTATACAAACCAAAAAGAGAAATCATAGAGCTCACAGAACACTAATAACCTAGCGGTAAGAATGACAACTTCATACAAAAAAAATCAAGACGGAATTCGACTGTGCTGCCATCTAACTGTGTCCCATAAAACTATTAAAAGCGGGAAGATTTAAAAGCGATTTCTGATTAGACCTACAGAATGAATTTTAATTGGAAACTAGAAACGAATCTGCAATTCTACTATGGAAAAGTAACATGCGCTACTTTTCCTTAGTATTATTGCAGATTCGTTTCTAGTTTCCTAAAATTAATGGGGAGAGTAAATGGGTTTTAAAAATAACACTAAGGATAGAGGAATTATTGATATTTATTGACATTTCACAATTATTTTACAAAATCTGATTATATAATAATATGTATTTACTGATTCTCTACAGAAATACTGAATAACTTATCAGAATAATGAAATATTATTTTAAAATCAAAAAGATAGGAAAACAAAATAAAATTTAACTCATGCTCTAATTTCTAATTAAGTACATTTTTGTAGTGAAACGTTTCTAATGCATTCATGGACAAGATTGACGTAAATAACAAAAAAAGTCTTAAAAATACAATAGTAATCTATCCACAGATAAGAAAGTACAGTATGTGGAGTTAGCGAACGTAATTACACTGTTAATATAATAAAATAATGAAATAACAAACATACATAACCAAATATTTTTAGAAACTAGACAATATTTATAACGTAAGTGAAACTCACTTGAACTTGTGAAACTCACATAATTATGTTTATGTGACTGTCTATTTTCTTTACAAAATATTTATGTTTTTACAATGACTACCGGTATCAAAAGAAAAGAAAATAAAACAATCAGCTTTATAGTTACCAACTATTACAAAATGTGACAGAAAACTTATGAATTGAGTACATTTCAGTGATTAAAATATATTCAGGGCATAAACTTATCATAATTAATTCATACCTTTGAAACTTCAATGTTTTCGTTACACAGTTTTGTCATGGGTTGTGCATCAATTTCCTAAAAAAGAAACAAATAATGTAAGTATGTTGAATTACTTTGAACGATGTGACACATTACTAATAGGTAAAATTGAAATGTGAGTGGAAATTTGAAATTTATTTACCTCATCAAAATCAATCATATCCGGTACAGCATGTTTGGATAATTTCTTTTCCTCAAAATTAATAAACTCTGAATCTTTAAAATGCTTGTTGCATAACATTCTATGTTCAGAATATAATTTGCGTTGGAAGTCGACAGACGACCAAAGCTTGTCTGGAAAACAATATTTGGCCTACATTTCACATCTGAAAAAGAAGGAAACATAATTTGGCGGTGTTGTCAGGTGGAGTCTCACTTGGACAATTTCATTGAGTAGGTACTGAATTGGTCAGGTGGATTTAATAGAGACGTTGAGTTATTGAATTGTTGATAATGTATGAAATTAACATTCTTGGTTTCTGTAAGGATTCAGACTTACCGCCTCATATTTGTTGAGCCTGGTTTAGGAAAACGATGTAATTTAATGTTAGGGTCATCGGCATTTGGCGATAACCCACACTTAACACATTTTCGCTTCAAGTTGTCAGTCATTTTGTGACTTCCACAAAAAGGAAAAAAGAGTTAATGTCTCAAGTCTTATAACTACGTCAGTTATAAAATGTATCTCGACACTACCGACGAAGAACAAAAGCTCAATTCATGATTGCACGTAACCAACAAGTCGTCCGCCCAGCCAAACGCTAAACTAAACAAACAACAATCTTGAAAAAAAAAGCAGGTCATGCATAAACACAAACAGTACGCCATATTTTGTTGGGTTGCCCGTGAATTTAATAAAGTTACTACTACAAAATCCAACCTTAAACTTATTATTTTATTATCAACCACTGTTAAACAACTAAGTAATTATATGAAGAAGTTTTGGATATTATTTGCTCGAGTAAGTGATATTATTTTGTAAAAAGTCTGTAATTATCTGTAAATACTATCATCGTCGATTATTGTTTACTACCAATGGTTCAATACATTAATTGCTGGTAACACTAAGAATCTGCACCTTTGACAGAGTATTATGACAGACCCAAATTACATATTTTTTTGGTCTCTTTTTAGGTCTTTCACAATTCTTTTTTTTGGGGTAACATTGTTTGTATCCCCAATAGGCATGTCTCAAGTTCGCCGTACAAACTCGACCGGGCCTGATAGAGCTAGACCATAGACTGAGCAGAAAGAGAATTAAAAAACTAACTGACAGTTTGACAATTTGACGCTTGACGTAAATATCACAACATGAAAATTATAATAATATTTTATTTCAGCTATTTCCAAGTTAAAGAATCGTATTTAAATCGATTTGCTGAGTGTAGATATATAAACAAATAAAATGCATGATAAATAGTATTATGAATGATGAATATGAAGCGTAAGTATAGCATAATACTATATTTCCCCAACCACCCCGAGAAAATTTTTGGCCTAGAACAAAAATTTTGCTAAGGTTAAAGTATTACAGCATTCACAAAACTTACATAACTCATACAAACACACCGACATCTTACGAAGTTAGGTCAGGTAGGATTCACATTCAATGATCACTACTCAACCTGATAAATCAATAACTTTAAGGCTTATTTTAGGAGTTGTAATCCGCTTGCGTCTAAAACCACTAATGAGATGAAATAGAAAGATTTTAACAAAGGCTTATTTTTAACGGAGTTGTCATCCGCTCCTAATCAACTTTAGTTGATATTTAGTTGACTTTTAGAGTCAATAGTTAAGAAGGGCTTATTTTTATGGAGTTGTCATCCGCTCCAATCAACTTTTAGAGTTGATAGTTAACAAGGGCTTATTTTTATGGAGTTGTCATCCGCTCCAATCAACTTTTAGAGTCAATAGTTAACAAGGGCTTATTTTTATGGAGTTGTCATCCGCTCCAATCAACTTTTAGAGTTGATAGTTAACAAGGGCTTATTTTTATGGAGTTGTCATCCGCTCCAATCAACTTTTAGAGTCGATAGTTAACAAGGGCTTATTTTTATGGAGTTGTCATCCGCTCCAATCAACTTTTAGAGTTGATAGTTAACAAAGGCTTATTTTTATGGAGTTGTCATCCGCTCCAATCAACATTTAGAGTCGATAGAAAGAAACAAGTTAGTCATATTAACTTGAAGAAAAGAGAAGAATAGATATTAAGGAAGATTAAGAATAATCTTTTAATGGTTTAAGAAGCGATGAATGAATTAAAAAATTAAATAGAGTTTTAATACGCCGAAAATAACTCTATTATAGAAGAAAGAAAGAAGAAAGAGACGAGTCGTAAGTATAATACAAAAATAGCAAAAGTAAGAATATAAGGATAGCAAAAGAGTGTAAAAGAGTATAAACGTAGAGTCTACAGGATCTGATTCGTGCTTGAAATACTTAAGGAGTTTAAGAGGGAAAGGGGGAAAGAGGGGTCAGGTCAGAACCGCAACACCGCAGTCAGTAAACTCCAAGTAGACGTCAGGGCAGCTCCCGTAATACAGTAGTCGGTAAGCTCCGAGTAAAACGTCAAGGGCAGCAGTAAATAAGCTCCGAGTAAACGTCAGGGCAGCTCCCGCAATACAGTAGCCGGTAAGCTCCGAGTAAAACGGCAAGAGGATCTGAGTGTTGGACACGGTCCAAAAGTGTTTAAAAGTTTAAAAGTAAGACACAGAGCCTAAAGAAATTAAAAATCGTAAACCAAGGAGAACTTATTTGTGTTGGTGGTAAAATTCGGAACTAAAGCATAAAGTGTAGTACACATGATTGCCACCGTAAAGTTTGTTATACTTTAGTACCTATTTTTGCCACCGCGCAAAAAGATTATTACTCCATGTCCATAATACTCCATGGCCTGTTACCTAGCAACCAATGACAAATAACAAGTTGAAAAATATGTTGAGAGCCCACGTAACTGAACTTGTTTTGGTATGATTCCCAGATGAAATATGTATAAATATATATAATAAGTGTGTAGGAGGATAGTGAAGTATTTGTAATAGGAGTTACGTAGATATATAGGTTTGTAAAAATGTCCACAGGATATTCTCCAATAGTACGTCATAGAGTATGCCAGTCTCCAACCTTGGTAGTGCTCACAAGTGGGTTAACACTCCCAAGAGGCCGAAAGGGTGCCAATTATCTTTCGATATCAGTATGTGTGTAGTGGTGAAGAGTACCTAGATGATGTTTAGTTGTGGAAGAGTTGAGTCGAATAGAAGAGTCTTTAACAGGAGAGCTGAAGAAGAAAAATAAGTTAATATTAAAAAGAGTAGGTAAGCCAAATAAGAAGTCCAAAAAGAAATACTAGTGCTAGTTTTTTTAGAATTTTGAAAATAAATGAGTGGGTTCGAGTTGATTTTACGGGGGGCGCCAATTTGTAACAGATCTACTTGCTCCTATTTAAAATAAAAGGATAAGCAGACTTGTTCAAATACAATTTTAATTTAGGAAAGATAAAAAATACAGCTAGTTATAAAAAACTACCTAGCACGCACTCAGTTTTAAAGTTTATGCACTTAGATGGACAATAATGAGTTTACCACACTGTAAGAACGGGAACAGGCGTCAGGGTAGCAGGTCGATACCGGAGTAACCTTGAAGTTGTGCTCTGAAGCAGTAGAAACGGCGGCAGCGCAGATCTCAGAGTTCACTAGGACAGCAGCTCAGCAGCAAGACAGTGCAGAACTCAGGGCCAGACGTAGGACAGCCCTGCGAGACCAGTAGACGGACAGGCACGTAGTGGGAGTGGGGTACGTGGGAGTAGAAGTCCCAGGAGAAACTTTCGTTGGATCCCCTGGACAGTTTAAGAATCTCACCGCCAAAACCAAGCTGCTCTCTGATACCCTCAAATCAGATTTCCGAGTCCGTCTTTTCAGCCGTCGTTCAAATCTTAGTTTTCTTAGTGTGGCCATCATCTCAACTGACAAGTCTTAGTGTAGTCGGCCAGGACATATACATGAGTGCGTAAAGAATTTTATAAATATAATAATTTAATATTAAGTTATTAAACAATCGTAATAATTTATAAAATACATTGGCTAAGCATATTGATAAAAATAATTTAAATTATACAAACCAAAAAGAGAAATCATAGAGCTAGACCATAGACTGAGCAGAAAGAGAATTAAAAAACTAACTGACAGTTTGACAATTTGACGCTTGACGTAAATATCACAACATGAAAATTATAATAATATTTTATTTCAGCTATTTCCAAGTTAAAGAATCGTATTTAAATCGATTTGCTGAGTGTAGATATATAAACAAATAAAATGCATGATAAATAGTATTATGAATGATGAATATGAAGCGTAAGTATAGCATAATACTATAACCCCCCTTCCTTAATAACCATTGATCTGACTGAAGATTCCTTACTAAAACAGAACTATACATTTAGCAATAAGAAAATTAAAAAATATGCAAAACTGAATAGAATAATTAAAAAATGTTATCAATATAGGAAACAACACAAACTCTTTTCCAAACATATTCCACTGAGGAAAGAGCGTGTTGATTTAGTTAATAAGTTAAATAATTACCAAATTAAATTAGAGGACAGTATAAAAATTTATGAAATTGATACTCAGCATTTGCAGTCTGAAATACAGGTACTTCAGGACTCACTAAGTTCCCTTTCTAGTAGGTATAAGATTTCACAGAACCAAATTAGGGAACATATTTCTGCAGCAAATGAGTTGGTATTGGGTCAATGTAGTTGCCAGACAGTTACCAACCATGATACTATCCAGCCTAAGGTAATGGAGGACCCATACCAGGTTGAGAATTTGTCTCAGGACAGCATATTGAACCAACAATCAACTAATTTAACACTAGATTATTCACACGTGGTACAGCCTGAGTTGTTTGATAGTCTGTCTGAGACTGGTAATTTTGTTTCTCCTAGTAGTCAGGATTGTGTTCATTCAGTTATGTTCTCTGACAGTATAGGTAGGGGGCTAGGTAAATTAATTAGTAATAACCTGAGTTACTGTACCCAAAACAATTGTATGCCAGGGTCAACCTACAAACAGATTATGGCATCGGTAACAAAGACTGTTTGTAATCATAATACCACCATTAGTATATGTGTTGGTAATAGTTCAAAGATTAAAAAGGAAGACATTACTGACTGTGTTTCAGAGTTGTTGAAGTTAAAGTGTAGTAAAATAATATTGTGTTCTTTTCCATTTTTTGAAAGTTTATGTACCAGGAAAAACAATTATATTCACATGTTAAATAAACATTTATATTTTTTAGCAGGTCATTATAGTGACAAACTTGTATATCTTGATATCAACACTTTTGTTGATAAACTTAGATCGACTCGGGGTAAAGTGTATCTACCTATTAGTTGTAGACACAAAATAGCTCGGCTATTAGCTTATAATATTCACACAGACATAATTAGTATGTCTAAGTTTAGTTATATTATTAACACTGCGACTATTAGTAATAATACTAATATACAGGTGACTTTAAATGAAGATAGCATTAGTGCTATAGATGTTTACAAACATTCTGAGGAGGATCCATGCGTCACCATGGAAAATCCTCAATTAGGCTCTATTAGTGATAGGGTCTTGTTGTCTGAGGATGGCACGGGAGTCTCCTGCCTCACTCCAAATATTAATATTAATTTAAACTAGGAAGCGAGACAACAGAAGGTTCCATTAACAAGGGGTGCGATGTCAGAAGTCCTCCACGTGTCTCTGGCGGCTGCTGGTCCCTCTCGATACGTCTGGAGGGAAGAGCAGCTGCTGGGCCGGTGCACCCTGGACGCGGCGGTATCCTTCTCCGGGGAATGAGAGGAAATGAGAGTTTTCTTTTATCCCCCGGGGAATGTGACCGCCGCGGCTAATGAATCTGACAAAGGTAGGGTCCTTTCAGGACCAACGGTGCGTTCCTCTGCGTGACCCTCTATAAAGCAGAGGGCACAGCTGAGGAATGAGGGCGGGCTTGGTGTGCACTCACCCTGCCTCCGAGCAGACAGAGAAGGATCCGTCCTCCTCTGTCACCGCCAATCTCGTAATCTGGCTATCGAAGCGCTGTGGATCAGGTCTCGCGGTTTCGATAGGGGACCGAGGGTCTTGGCTTAACCGCCCGGACCGCGAGGTAGAAAACCTCTATAAAAAGTTACCCCGAATCCCAAGTGGCGACGCACCGCGAGGGGATGTATGGCTGACGGGTGTTCTATGGAACAAATCAGTCGCTAGTGCACTCCTCGCCAGGGTACCTGCAGACCCCCATGGCGAGTAACAAATACTTAAATCTGCTTATCTAGGGTAAAGGGGTCTCTGCCCAGATGGACTTTTAAATTCCCCATACTCGTGGGAATAATATGGAAAATTCTGAAAAACCCAAAACCGCCGGCAACGGCAAAGGAGAGGAGAGGAGGGATGCGGAGTCGGAGTCCGACGCTGCATCCAGCGACATGAGCGCGGGAGGCTCAGAGAGCTCCCGGCGCGTGACGGCTGGGACGCTCGCGGAGAACACCAAGTTCTTCCGCAAGCGGTCTAGAAAGGATGGCGACCAAGCCTCGTCATCCGAGGGAGAGATGGCCTCGGCCCGCAAGATCCCCACTAGCAAGCGCGGTGGGATCCGAGGCAAGAGGGGGGGGCCTGTTGCTTCCGAGAGGCTGGCGAGACCGGCCGAGGAGGGTTGCCACCCGGGCACCAATGCTCCCGGGACTGGCGACGAGGCGAGTGCACTTGGCAGCTCCGAGGCGGAGCGTAAGGCCAGGTTCGCAAAGGCGGTGGAAGCCGCGATAAGGGGCGTGGCCAATAAAGTGAAGACGTCGTCCAAACTTAAGGCCATACCCGCGGCTTCCGCCTCCATCTTGGCGGCAGCGGAGGCCAATTTTGCGGGGCCTCCTCCTCCTCCTCCTTCAATAGAGGGAGATGAAGTGGCCAAGCTACGGGAGGAGGTGGCCCGCCTGACGGCCACCACGGAGCTTCTCCAACAGGAGAATGTAAAGCTCCGGGCAGACCTGGCCAGCCTGCGGGGGCGCGGCTCTCAAACTGGAAGCCAGACCCAGCGGCCTACCCAGCCCGAACCGGCGGAGAACCAGATTCTCAATCTGGTACGGAAGGAGCTGGCTGCCTTCGAGCAGCGGTTCTCCGTCCTGGAGGGAAGAGTCCTGCGCCCCCCCCTGGGTGCAAACAGGGCAGCCGCGGGCCCGAGCACGGTGTCGTACGCCGCTGCCGCTGCGGCTGTGGCACCCGGACCGGGGCCAGCGAGTCAGCCCTCCAGCAGGGCTGTGGCGCCTCCCCCTGGAAAGCCAGCTCCAGCAAAACCGGCGCCAGCTAAGAAGGCGCCAAGGAGGAGGAAGGGCAAGGCAGCTGCACAGGCGGTGACGGTGCCGGCGCCAGTACCAGCGGCGAATGGACCAGTGCCTGCGGCAGGCCAGCTGCCGCTGCCACCACCGCCCCCCCAGCCCCTGACACCTGCGGCTGAAGCCGGATGGCAGGTGGTCGGGGAGAAGAAGAAGGGGAGGAAGGCGGCCAAAAAGGCCCGAAATGCGGAGCGGCAGCGCCAGCACAGGGCGCAAAAGATCGCGGCTAGGCTCCGCGCCCCGAAGACCGCAGCTGTAGTGATCACGCTACAGCCGGACGCGGAAAAGAGGGGCGTGTCCTACCGCGACCTTCTGGCGAAAGCGAAAGAGGCGGTGAACCTCGGTGAGCTTGGGATCACCGGGGGCCTCCGGCTTAAAGTCACCGCGACAGGGGCTCGATTGCTGGAGATCCCCGGCGAAACCAGCGGCTCGTCCGCCGACGCTCTGGCTGAAAAGCTCAGAGCGTCCCTAAACGCGGACGAGGCCCGAGTGTCCAGGCCCGTCAGATGCGCAGACCTGCGCATCCTGGGTCTGGACGACTCGGTTACCGAGGAGGAGGTGGTGGCCGCCGTCGCCAGGTCCGGAAGGTGCCCTGCCGATCAGGTCAGGGCAGGCGCCCTTCGCCCGGACTCCACGGGTATGCATACCGTTACGGTATGCTGCCCAGTGACGGCGGCTAAAAATATAGTGGAGGGCCGAAGGCTTCTGGTGGGCTGGGTTTCAGCGCAGGTGAAACTGCTGGAGCCCAGACCTCTGAGGTGTTATGGCTGCCACGTGGGACACCACGTGTCAGTTCAGTGCGCCTCGGAGGTCGACCGCAGCGGCCTTTGTTTCCGCTGCAGTCAGCCCGGGCACGTGTCCGCAGCTTGCTGCGCCACGCCGCACTGCAGTGCATGTGCGGCGGCTGGCAAGCCGGCCGACCACCGGGCTGGGAGCAAGGCCTGCGCTCCGCCCGCTCCGCCCACCAAGGCCACCAGAGGCAGGGGAAGGCCCTCCGCCACCACCACCACCGTCGCCACCGCCGCAGCCGCAACTGCCGCTGCTGCCGCCACTGCCGCTGTCGCCGCCGCTGCCGCCACTGCCGCTGTCGCCGCCACAGAGGGGCCCTCACAGGGGGCCAGGGAGGAGGAAGCGGTAATGGAGTGCCAATAACGGCCCCATTATGCTTCCTCCAAGCGAATATCAACCACTGCGCCTGCGCTCAGGATCTGTTGCTCCAGAGCATGGCGCAGTGGTCGATTAACATCGCTGTGGTCGCTGAGCCGTATTTTGTCCTGCCCAGGGAAGACTGGGTGGCGGACCTTAGCGGCTCAGTGACCATAGTGTCGTCGGCCGCCGCCGGTACCCCGACCCTTGAAGGTGTCAGGAGGGGTCGGGGGTGCGTAGCAGCCCGGTTTGGGGAGATCGTAGTGGTGGGAGTCTACTTCTCCCCGAGCCGAACTCTCGCCGCGTTCCACAACTCTCTCGCAGAGTTGAGTGTCGTCGTTGGGAACCATTCCCTCCCCGTGGTTGTCCTCGGGGACTTCAATGCCAAGAACTTGGCTTGGGGTTCTCGTTGCACAGACGTGCGGGGAAGGATGGTGGAAGACTGGGCCCTGGAGAAGGGCCTGGTTGTCCTAAATCGGGGTTCTGTCCCCACGTGTGTGCGGATGCGGGGCGAGTCGGTGGTGGACATTTCGTTCGCTAGCCCCGCTCTGTCGCCGCGTGTCGTTGACTGGCGTGTCATGGAGGGGGTGGAGACCTATTCCGACCACCGGTACATCCGGTTCGACGTCTCCACCCAGAACTCAAGCGCGCCGGTCCAACAGGCCCCGAGTGGTCCGCGCTGGGCGCTGAAGCAGCTGGACCGGGAGCTCCTCCTGGAAGCCTCGATCGTGCAGGCCTGGGTGACATCACCGGACAGGCCTGCCGACGTTAACAATGAGGCAGGGTGGTTCCAGGAGGCCATGTCTGACATCTGTGACGTGGCAATGCCCCGTGTTCGGCCAAGAAGCGCCCGGCGTCAGGTGTACTGGTGGTCGCGTGAGCTGACATCTCTGCGCAAGGCGTGCGTAGCTGCACGACACCTGTACGCCAGGCATCGCAGGCTCCGCATCCGCCCACCGGATGCGGCAACCATTGAGGCGGAGCTCTATGAGGGGTACAGAGCGGCGAAGACCGCCCTCCGCGAAGCGGTCCTGCGGGCCAGGGATCAGGCCCGCGAGGAGTTGCTGGGGACTCTCGACAGAGATCCGTGGGGGCGCCCTTACAAGTTGGTGCGGGACAAACTCCGCCCCTGGGCGCCCCCACTGACGCAGAGTCTCCGGCCTGAGCTCGTGGAGGACGTGGTGAGCACTCTGTTCCCTTCGCGAGGGGAACACCCACCCCCGCCTATGGCTCCGCCGCCTGCGGTGCTGGAAGCGGATCATCAGGACGACGACGACGACACTCCGGAGGTGACTGGGGTAGACCTGAGAGTGGCGGTACGCAGGCTCAGTGCCAAAAATACCGCCCCGGGACCCGACGGCTTGCCTGGCAAAGCCTGGGTCCTGGCCTTGGAGGCTCTCGGGCCCCGACTGGAGGGGCTCCTAAGCGCATGCTTGGAGAGAGGCCAGTTCCCGCTTCGTTGGAAGACGGGGAAGCTGGTCCTCATCCGGAAGCCGGGGCGCCCTGCGGACTCTCCGTCCGCATACCGGCCCGTGGTGCTGCTCGACGAGGTGGGCAAGCTCTTTGAAAGAGTCATTGCAAACCGCCTCGCCGAGCACCTTGCGGGGACTGGGCCGGACCTTGCGGAACACCAGTTTGGTTTCCGCAAGGGGCGCTCTACGGTGGACGCCATCATGCGCGTGAGAGCCCTCACGACGGGGGATGTGGTGTCCAGGGGTGGGGTTGTCTTGGCGGTGTCTCTCGACATCGCCAACGCCTTCAACTCCATGCCCTGGAGCTGCATTAGGGAGGCACTCCGGTATCACCGGGTGCCGACCTACCTCCGTCGAGTGGTCGGGGACTATCTGACGGACAGAGCCGTCATCTACCCCGGTCGCAGCGGAGAATGGAACCGGCGAGAGATGTCGTGCGGTGTTCCGCAGGGATCGGTCCTAGGGCCGTCCTTGTGGAACATCGGTTACGACTGGGTGCTGCGCGCCGACCTCCCTAGTGGTGTCAGCGTAGTTTGCTACGCTGACGACACGCTGGTGCTGGCCCAGGGGAGGTCGCACGAGGCGGCGGCCGAAGTGATGACACGCGGGGTTTCGACAGTCGTTGAGAGGATCCGGCAACTGGGTCTCGAGGTGGCATTGCACAAGTCCGAGGCCATGTGCTTTCATGGGCCTCGGAATGCGCCACCTCCGGGATCCTTACTCACGGTAGGAGGGGTATCCATCGGTGTCGAGTCGACTTTGAAGTACCTAGGACTCGTCCTCGACAGCCGGTGGAACTTCGTGGAGCACTTCCGACGTTTGGCCCCCAAACTGGAACGGACTGGGGCTGCCTTCAGGCGGCTCCTGCCCAACCTGGGGGGGCCGAACGCCTCCTGCCGGAGGCTCTACGCGGGAGTCGTGCGGTCCATGGCCCTTTACGGGGCCCCGGTGTGGGCGCGTTCTTTGAGGTGGCGTGCCGCCCACTACCTGAACGCGCCCCAAAAGGTAGTAGCTGTAAGGCTGGCCCGGGGCTACCGCACGATTGCCCGCGAGGCGGCGAGCCTCCTTGCCGGATTGCCGCCATGGGATCTGGAGGCGATAGTCCTCGCGCGCCTGCATGAATGGCGCGCATGACATGACGACAGGCCGTGTCGACGGCGCGTTCGTGTTCCACGCGCGCCTCAAAGAGAGTCAGCAAAAAGGAAGGGGTCCGTAAGGACCGATGCCTGCCGGGGTTGCGGGACTATTCGAAAGAGATACCGTGGCCCCGGAACACAAAGGGCGATGAAGGAACATGGATGGGTTTTAGTCAGTAAAAGTCTGACACTCCCTCCTGCTCCGCCCAGAGCGGGAGGGGTTATTTGATGATTTCCCATCCGAAAAAAAAAAAAAAAAAAAGGTTCCATTAACAATATTGTTAATCCTTCCAACAGCAAGGTACCTTCTTGCACTCAGTTAGTTAGTAAAAAAGGGCCTCAGCAGAACACCTTAAAATTATTCCACCAAAATATCCAAGGCATTTCTTCCAAATTATTAGAAATTGAATTGTTTTTAGAAAATAGTAAGTTTGACATTATTTGTTTTACTGAACATTGGCTAAAGGATTACCAAATGCTTATTAATTATGAAAACTATATGGTGGGTAGCTGCTTTAACCGTAAAACTATGCTTCGTGGAGGTTCCCTAATATTAATAAAAAATTGTTTTAAATATAAGCAACGTAATGACATAGTAGGTCTCTCGGTTGAACATTGCGTCGAACTGTCCTGTGTTGAGCTAGATAAGCATGTAATTGTATGTGTGTACAGACCCCCAAACTATCTAAACTTTTCCTTATTTGAATCAATAATGGAAGATGTCCTGGCAAAACTTACAGCCAGTAATAAATCTACAATTATTTGTGGTGATTTCAATATCAATATTTTAGAAGAAAGTTCAAATAGCAGTCGGTTATTAAATCTTTTTAAGTCATTTGACTTGACCAACACTTTTATAGAACCTACTAGAGTCACTCCATCTTCTGCTACTTGTATAGATAATGTTTTCTGCGATTGTGATTACTTAGATAAAGCCATATTAAATTGTCTGCCGTCTGACCATAGCGGACAAACTGTAACTTTTAGGTGTAATACACCATTGCAAAAAGTCCAGATTAAATTTAGACCTATAACTTCTAGCAAATTAAATAGATATAATATTTCCCTACAGAACAAGTTAGATGTTATGAGCCATGACGATATTAATGTAAATCAATTGTATGATCGTTTCTTTTCAATAGTTCACACGGAATTCAACAAAACTTTTGAACAGAAGACGAAAAGTATTTGCCCCAAATTTATATTTAGTGATTGGGCAACTAGAGGTATCAGAAAAAGTAGGGAAAGACTATTTGAGCTATATGGCCTTAAGCCTTTTATAAACACTGAAACTTTTAACAAGTATGTTGAAAGAAAGAAAGAAAAATATTTATTTTGGACAAGCACAGGAAATACAAAAATAATATTAAAAAAAAAAACAAAAATAAAGAATCTAAAACTAAACAATAAAAAGAATCTAAAACTAAATCAAAAAGAAAACCTGTGCGAGGCCAAAAAGGCTCCTATCCTATCTATGTTGCTAAGTATTCAAAAATCTTTAGAAATACATGCAAGGTTGCTAAAGCCCTGCACATTAGCAACAAGATCAAAACAGCAGAAAACAAAATAAAGACAGTTTGGAAAGTCATAAATAATGAAACTAACAGGAAGAAAATACGTAACACTAGATACACGTTAGATTCAGCATGTGGTCCTAAAAGCTCTAATCTGGAAGTAGCTCAAGAATTTGTAAATTTCTTTACCGATATACCATTAAAAACTACGGAGGCTCTTAATTCCTCACCTGAAGTCTCAATTGGATTATTAAAGGCGAATGTATCTGGCTGCACGGCTGAATTTAAATTTAAACACATAAACCCAATGATAGTTATTAAAGCTTTCCGGCAAATAAAAATCAAACTAACCGAAGATCTATGGGGAATGTCTATCAAAGTGTGTACATCCATACTGGAGACTATAGCCCCATACTTAGCTTTAATTTTTAATTTGTGTGTAGACCAAGGAGTTTTCCCTGATCTAATGAAATACAGTAAAGTGATACATCTTTTCAAATCCGGGGACAGTAAAGATACTAATAATTATAGACCTGTATCCGTGTTGCCAGTTTTTAGCAAGGTGTTTGAAAAAGTAATGCTTAATCAAATGCTCAATCATTTTAACACCAACAAAATTTTACACGATCAACAGTATGGTTTCACCAAGGGACGTTGTACGACTGACGCCGGTGTTACCTTATTAAAGCACATATTTACTGCGTGGGAAGAGTCTCAAGACGCCATAGGAATATTTTGTGACCTTTCCAAAGCATTTGATTGCGTAAATCACGACACATTACTTTTGAAACTTGAGCATTACGGACTAGGTCAACTTGCACTTAGTTTGGTGAAATCATATTTGAGTGATAGACAACAACTTGTTCAAATAAATGGTGTTAATTCAAAGGGTTTAAAAGTAAAAATGGGGGTTCCGCAAGGCTCAATATTGGGTCCTTTCCTCTTTCTCGTGTATATAAATGATCTACCCTATTTATTGAAAAACCAACCTCAAAATATGGTGTTGTTTGCTGATGACACTTCCCTAATTTTTAAGATAAATAGACGGGCCCAAAATCTAGATGACCTGAATAATGCCCTACTTCAGGTCCATAATTGGTTCACAGCAAACAATTTGGTATTAAATGAAAAAAAAAACTAAATGCATAAGATTTGCTTTACCCAATGTTAAGAGTTAGTGATTGTGAAATAATATTGAATAAAGAGAAACTTGAATTCGTAGATAAAACGGTTTTCCTGGGGATTACGCTTGATTCAAGGCTACAATGGGGTTCACATTTAACATCCCTTGCGGGGCGGCTAAGTTCAGCAGCATACGCTATTAGAAAAATCCGTCAATTTACTGATGTAGATACCGCTAGACTGGTGTATTTTAGTTACTTTCATAGTATAATGTCTTATGGCATTTTGCTATGGGGACGGGCTGCAGATATTGAGTCTATATTTATTCTGCAAAAAAGAGCCATCAGAGCCATATATAATCTTCGTAGGCGCGATTCTCTAAGGGAACTGTTTAAAGATATTGGCATCATGACGGTACATTGTCAGTATATCTACGAAAACATAATGTACGTCAGAAAAAATCTGCATCTTTTTGGTAAAAGAGGTGACAGACATAATTACAGTACTAGAAATAGGGACCAACTAGTTCAGCCAGGCTTCAGACTCGCTAAAGTAGACTCATCTTTCATGGGGTACTGTTTGAGATGCTATAATAAAATTCCACAAAGTATTCTTGAACTGAATGAGACGAAATTTAAAACATGCATCAAACGCACACTATGTAAGCAAGCTTATTACAAGTTGGGCGATTACATCGCTGATAAAAATGCGTGGCTCAATGCTGGTCCTGCTCCACATGGACAGGGGCGCATAAATTAGATAGCATTACATATAATTGTTGGAGCTGCTGAAGATTGTACAACTATCTTTGCATTGTATAGATTCAATCTCTAGTATTATATAATCGCATAGCCCATATTGTGTGAGTACTATGTAAAGCTATCATTCACTGGAATCCTACGTCTTTTCTTGACTTGAATGTGCCCAGGCAGTTGAGAGTATGTCATGCTCACTCTAATGTCTCGCTGATGGTGGCGCGTGTGTCCGATCATTTGGTTCCCTACAAAATGGTTGAGTTAAATGTTGCTGATCCATGCGTCATGTTCGTGAACGGGCGCTGTCAGTTGTGACTGGTCATCTCTTAGTTGCCGTGGCTTATTTTAATGTTATTTTTTAATTGTATTTTTTGTTTTTACTATGGACACTTTTAACGTGCACATCTTGCTACATTGTTCTCACATAATATACCATCTCAACACGAATGATGTAACCAAGATTTTGTAACAATTTTATGATTTAAAAGAGTGTCCATGGAGTTTCTTGCCCGTTCTTCTCCATAGAGATCTACGCTAGGGAACGGGCAACTACAGTACTTTCACAGTTTTTATGTCTTGTGACTGGGACTGTAGCTACATTTAATTTTCATCTTTGTTTCGACAATTCAAAAGTGCCTGCAACTGGCCTACTTGAAATAAATGATTTGATTTTGATTGATTTTGATTTTTGATTTCTCAGTATGATGACCTACAGAAAGAAATCAAGCGCCTGCAACAAGAAAGCATAGATTACAAGAAGCACTCCGAGTCATTGGAACTGGCTGTCAGAGATCTTCAATATAAGTCCCGGTCGTCTAGTATAGAAGTGCGCAACATACCTACCAAGGAAAGGGAAACGACGACAGACTTATCAAAAATTATAACAGATATAGCAAACTTAGTAAACCTACCTCTAACTGCCACCCACTTCCGAGATATATATCGTACACCAGGGAACCGAGGCACCAGTAAACCTATTATCGCCGAATTCACTAACGTACAAACAAAGTTTGACCTCATCTCACGCGTACGAACATATAACAATAAAAAAACGAATAAGGAAGACAAATTGAATACTGAGCTCGGAATATCTGGACAAAAACAAGCAGTCTATGTTGAAGAACATCTATCGAACACAAGCAAAAAGCTCCTTTACCAGGCAAGAGAATTTGCGCGCCTGAGGAAATATGCATTTTGCTGGACCTCTAACGGCAACATTTTTCTTCGGAAAAAAGCCGGAGATAAACAAATCCTCGTCAAATCTGAATCAACACTAAAGGAGCTGCAGGAATCACTATACCACAGCTCATCGTTAGTAAGCAGTACTTCGCTAATCTTTTTTGTTTTAATGTCTGTTAAATATAAGTCATACTATACTTTTACTAATAACCTGCTTTATATTTATATTTTGTTATATAACTTAAGTAAAAATGAATTATAACACCCAATGTTCAAGCGCAAACATTACACATACAAACACACATTTTGTTACATATCCAACCACACCTTACCTTACTAACTTACATAAAAATTGGTGTCCTAAATCACACTACACTAGTATCTATTACCTGATCATAAAACACATACCAAACACCCCAGAGCAACATATCGTATCATACTATAGTAAATCGTTTCTCACTAATGGCTAATATTCTTCAATCTATTATTACAGCGGACTTAGATGAATTTGAAGTGGCAAAATCACATAAATGTCCACCGAGATTGCTCTAACTATTTGGTAGGCGCTAACCATCAAATCAAAATTTTCCATATAAATATTCGCAGTTTAAATAAAAATTTTGATGAACTACTAGTATTGCTAAAGTTGCTCAATGTTAGCTGTGATGTATTGGTACTTATTGAGTGCTGGCTTAGTAAAGTGGTGAATCTCCCTGTGTTGAACGGCTATAACTCATATTATACGGAACGTACGGCTAACCAGAACGACGGGATTGTTATTTATATAAAAGATAACATAAATTGCACCATAAAAGAACCCAATTTTATCAACGGAAATTGCCTAACATGTGAGATTACAAATAAACTTGCATTTGTGCCTATATATCGTTCACCGTCATATAATACCAAAGTTGACTTCGACAACTTTTTGAATAGCGTAGATAACATCCTCTTGTCCTTAAAAAACTATAAAAATATTTGCCTAATCGGGGACACAAACATAGACATCCGACCTATTGATTTAGAAGTACGCGCTACCGAATACTTAACACTAAATGCAACACACGGCCTGCTACCCGCCCATCGGATACTTACAAGAAATGATAGCTGCCTAGACCATGTGATGCTCAAAACGGACAAGACAGCCACATTACTTGTAATTGAGTCACATGTTACGGACCACCTCCCAATTCTACTAACTATTAATAACGAACAGCTCTCAGGGAGATCTGTGCCGGCTTGCAAAATACCTAAAATTGACTACACCAATCCAACAAATCATATCGAAGCCCTAGATTTCTCGGAAGTACTGAAAACAAATGATCCTAACCTAGCATCTGACACACTCACGGAAATGTTAAACACCGCTATAATTAGCCACACAAAAATAATAACTATCCCTAAAAAAGACAGAAATATTCGACCTTGGATTACACCCGGTTTACTACGGTGCATTTGCCACCGTGATAAACTTCACAAAAAAGCAAGAAAATCACCTGATAACCTAATAATCCAAACTTCCTACAAACGATATAGAAACTATTGTAATAGCCTACTCAGAAACTTAAAAGGATACATGAACAAAATGAACTACACAAAGCAAAAAACGACCCTAAACGACTGTGGAATAAAATCAAAGAAATTACATATACTAAAAAGCAAAGCAACCCTCCTCATGAGTTATTAAGTACAGCCTATGATAAAAGCGATGCAGCTAACCTCGTCTGTAACTACTTTGCGAATATTGGCCAAAAGTTAGCATCTATGATAAATACAGCAGCCCAACCTACCCCATCACTTCTCTCCCAAAGCACATGTCCTTCTAGCTCCTTTGTCCTTCTCGAAGTGGATGATGCTGAAGTGGACTCCATTATCTCAAGCCTAAGACAAGACTGTGCCACTGGCTGGGATGGTATTCCAGTCAAACTGATAAAACTTTGTCGACATATCCTCGTACCACTTATTACACATATAGTAAATTGTTCAATGACCACAGGTACATTCCCTAACACGTGCAAAAAAGCCGTAATCCATCCAATACATAAGAGTGGGAACAGAAATTGTGTAAATAACTATAGACCCATTGCTGTACTACCAGTTATGTCAAAGATAATTGAGAAAATTATAAACAAACAACTAGTAAAATACCTACAAAAGCACAGCATACTAGCAAATAATCAGTACGGATTTAAACAAGGAGTATCTACTGAAGATGCAGTGCTAGACCTAACTGAACTTGTAGCAAAGAAATTAGATAATCGACATAAATGCTTGGGTCTAGTCCTCGACTTAACAAAAGCGTTTGACACAGTCTCTGTTCCCACCCTTCTATCCAAGTTGCATAGCATCGGCATACGAGGCATTGTTCATGATCTCTTCAGGAGTTACTTGATAGACCGAAAAATCTGTGTGAAAATAGGATCACATATTAGTGCTGATGAGATAATGTCATATGGAGTCCCGCAGGGTAGCGTTCTTGGCCCAACGCTCTTTCTAATCTACATCAATGACTTGTGCACTCTTACTTTAACATCTGCTAATATATTTACTTATGCCGATGATACAGCCATTGTAGTACACGGGAAGAACTGGGCTCAGGTGAAAGATAATGCAGAAGAATCCCTGAAAGTAGTAATGGAATGGCTACACAAAAATCTCCTTACCCTGAACCTACAAAAAACTAACTTCATCCCGTTTTCTATTCATGCTAGCACGAAACCCCCAAGCATTTATTCAATTAAAGCTCACACCTGCCTGGACACTGCAACATGCTCTTGTATAGCGCTCCCCTCAGTAACATCGGTAAAATATTTGGGCGTAATAATCGATGATGGGCTGAAATGGAACAAGCATATTGAATCTACCGCCAGCAAAGTCAGGAAAACAATCCATCTATTCAAGACATTAAGGCATTCTGGTGACTTAGAGACCCTAAAAATGGTTTACACTGCACTTTGCCAGTCCATCATCTGCTATTGTATTCTAGCTTGGGGTGGATCGCCCAAAACAAAGTTCCTTGAGCTGGAGCGAGCGCAAAGGGCGGTACTTAAGGTTATGTTGCAAAAGCCTTTTCGCTATCCGACTCATAACCTTTACACCGAGCTCAAACTTTTAACCGTGAGACAGTTATTTGTACTCAGAACCACTCTTTGGAAACATGGCCAAGTTCCTCTCCCAGACTCAAACAAACGTGGTCAAAGAATAGTTTGCCCAATTCCTGGTCATAGAACTGCCTTCGCCAGAAGACAGCAGTATGTGCTGAGCTCTCTTGTCTTCAGAAATATAAGTAAGACCATCCAAATAGCAAGGTTAAGCAAACACGAAGCAAAGACGAAGCTGAAAGACATGTTGTACCTCTTAGACTACGCTCAAACTGAGGAACTATTAATCACTCACACATAACTCACAACATTCTTTACAAAACGTGTAACACAGTCTGTACACCAAGCAAACAATAGTTTGTTCCGTCTTACACCCGACACCATACAACCATACTTAGGCTCTTCATACCATACTCACAGAACACAAAAATACACCCGTCTCCCAGTCACACGCACACTCACTCACACATACACACAGTTACATACACACACTCACACAATGCATATAAGTCATACGATTTCCAGACACACTTATAGAATCCACCACACAGTCATTTTATACTTTTTTTTACTTTTTAAATGTCAGTTTTTTTTTTTTTTTTTTTCAACTTTTGTTATATTATCTCTATAAAACACTACTTAATAATATACTCTCTCGAATAATATCAGCTTACCAGCTCTCAATTTCCATAAGGTATAATATAGTGTCCAAGTGGCAGTAGAACACTGACTCCTAAGTCACAGGTTTTCCTAGTTTAGGAGTCAGGGTTTCAGCTTTTGTACACCTTAACTATTGTGAACTTTAGCTAGATATAAAGCTTATTGTAAGGATTTGTATCAATAAAGTATTATTAAGTATTATTATTATTACATACCGAGTTTCCTCTGTGCCTCGGAAAGCACGTTAAGCCGTTGGTCCCGGCTGTCATTTGTGGATCTTTGACAGTCGTTATATGTAGTCAGAAGTCAAGGGGTTTGACATCCAGTCTTACCAATGGTATAGTATTGCCCAGGTACTGGGTTGTGGAACTTGTGGAAGACAGATAGGCGGCCGCTTCATGTGAAGTGCTGATACTCGGCTGCATCCGGATGGACTGGAAGCCGACCCAACATAGTTTGGGAAAAGACTAGGACTGTATCAAGTAATGATGTTCGTATAAAAGAGAACATGAGTCTACTTCTGTATGGACTAATTAACAGATGATGCCTGTTGGTACATGATGTTACCAGATGATACTGGTAGTCCGAAAACAGATGACGCCTGTTAGGACTTCGTAATTTAATTTACAACAGGTGATGCCTGCATGCACATGAGATAACAGATAATACCTGTTAGTACATGATGTTACCAGATGATGCTGGTAGTCCGAAAACAGATGACGCTTGTTAGGACTTCGTAATTTAATTTACAACAGGTGATGCCTGTATGCACATGAGATAACAGATAATACCTGTTAGTACATGATGTTACCAGATGATGCTGGTAGTCCGAAAACAGATGACGCCTGTTAGGACTTCGTAATTTAATTTACAACAGGTGATGCCTGTATGCACATGAGATAACAGATAATACCTGTTAGTACATGATGTTACCAGATGATGCTGGTAGTCCGAAAACAGATGACGCCTGTTAGGACTTCGTAATTTAATTTACAACAGGTGATGCCTGTATGCACATGAGAAAACAGATAATACCTGTTAGTACATGATGTTACCAGATGATGCCTGGTAGTCCGAAAACAGATGACGCCTGTTAGGACTTCGTAATTTAATTTACTACAGGTGATGCCTGTATGCACATGAGATAACAGATAATACCTGTTAGTACATGATGTTACCAGATGATGCTGGTAGTCCGAAAACAGATGACGCCTGTTAGGACTTCGTAATTTAATTTACAACAGGTGATGCCTGTATGCACATGAGATAACAGATAATACCTGTTAGTACATGATGTTACCAGATGATGCTGGTAGTCCGAAAACAGATGACGCTTGTTAGGACTTCGTAATTTAATTTACAACAGGTGATGCCTGTATGCACATGAGATAACAGATAATACCTGTTAGTACATGATGTTACCAGATGATGCTGGTAGTCCGAAAACAGATGACGCCTGTTAGGACTTCGTAATTTAATTTACAACAGGTGATGCCTGTATGCACATGAGATAACAGATAATACCTGTTAGTACATGATGTTACCAGATGATGCTGGTAGTCCGAAAACAGATGACGCCTGTTAGGACTTCGTAATTTAATTTACAACAGGTGATGCCTGTATGCACATGAGAAAACAGATAATACCTGTTAGTACATGATGTTACCAGATGATGCCTGGTAGTCCGAAAACAGATGACGCCTGTTAGGACTTCGTAATTTAATTTACTACAGGTGATGCCTGTATGCACATGAGATAACAGATAATACCTGTTAGTACATGATGTTACCAGATGATGCCTGGTAGTCCGAAAACAGATGACGCCTGTTAGGACTTCGTAATTTAATTTACTACAGGTGATGCCTGTATGCACATGATGATACCTGTTAGTACATGATGTTACCAGATGATGCCTGGTAGTCCGAAACAGGTGACGCCTGCTAGGACTTCGTAATTTAATTTACTACAGGTGATGCCTGTATGCACATGATGATACCTGTTAGTACATGATGTTACCAGATGATGCCTGGTAGTCCGGGAACAGGTGACGCCTGTAAGGACTTACTAATGTAATTTAGTACAGGTGATGCCTGTAAATACATACTGACGTAGGTATGTAAGAGTGTAAGTGGAAGAAAACTGAAGTAAAGAAAAGTGAAGTAAAGCGAAGTAAAGGAAAGTGAAGTAAAGTGAAATAAAGTAAAGTGAAGTAAAGCGAAATGAAGTAAGGGAAGTGAAGTAAAGTGAAGTGAAGAAAAGTAAAATAAAGTGAGTAAGGTAAAGTAAAGCGAAGTAAAGGAAAGTGAAGTAAATTAATAAAGTGAAATAAAGTAAAGTGAAGTAAAACGAAGTAAAGTGAAGTGAAGTAAAATTTATTTGCATAGATTGCAGGTACATAAAATAAGATGTTGGAATAAGATGGGTGAGTTTTGTACAGTATACCTTATGTTAGACATGCAAACATTAATGGAATTGTTGAGTAACGAATATTGAAAATAAAATAAAATTATGTTTGCAGTTAAAAACAAAGTCAGACAATAGTTTGCATAGTACATTCAAAATACAAACGGGTGATGCCCGTAATATGAAGTTTTGTGTACGGATAACGCCCGTTTATTGAATTATGAAGACAATTCATACAAGATTGTTAGTTTAATTTGAACAATGGTATGAGTAAATACTGTATGAAATAAATAATGAATTTGTCAGGTTGATAAAAGGATGATGCCCATTTGGTGACCAAAATTAGACATTCTTTATTTGTTTCAATGTCCATAAATTTTAATATGATGTCAAGTTTTACTTTAGAAAAAATGAGTACGATGGTGAAGCAGGATCTATTGGAGCTAGATGGGAACGTTGGAAAAGAGGATATTGATATTGTTTACACTAACAAACAGCAATGCTATTCTTCGTGTGCCACAATAAGTTCTCAGCAATATAGAATTTGCATGATGTACACTGTACACCTTGATATTTCATGAGAACTTAAACAATGACTTGTCAGTTTATAAAAAATAAAAACAGAATATTTATTTCTTATCTTCGGTTTTCCAAATACCCGCGTTATCACTTATATACTAGAATTTCGTTTAATAGATCCAAACGAGACGGTACGAAGACGGCCTTATCTTTGCCCGCCGGTAGAAAGAAAAGTAATGTGCGAACGAGTGAATGAATTATTAAGATGCCAAAATAACAAGACATAGCAATTCACATTATGCAAGTTATTTGTTGAAAAATCTGACTGTTGGAAACGTATGTGTATAAATTATCGTGAGTTAAACAAAACCGGATAGATACTCGTTACAGTTGATTTCGGATCAGATTTTGTGGCTTAATTGAGCTAATTACACTAGTTACAGCGTTTTGTTCTCGAGATGAAGGCCATGTGTTTGTATAGAATTTGATACTTGATTTGATTCAGAGAGGGAATGAGACGTCCAGCTTTCGGAATATTACATTTGAATTTTAAAGTTTCAACGTGTCCATGCATTAACGGTGTTACAGGTTGCAAAGGTTAGGCTGGTTTTAGTTGTGATTTGTGTCGATGTGCTTTGGGTGAACCAACGGTAGTCGGATGACATGTTTTGTCCCAGATGCTGATCAAGGCCCTTCGAATTTTGGTGAAGGCGAACATCGTGTCCATTGTTTTCAGTTGCAGTGTTAAATGGTGTAAAACAATAAAATTTCGTTTGTAACTACATGGAAGGAAGTTTGTTGTGGTAAGCAACTGCAACTCTTTAAAGTCTTCTAGTAACAAGATCGCGTTACATGTTTTCGTTTATATTTACATGGAAGGAAGTTAGTTGTGGTAAGCGACTGCAACTCTTTTAAGTCTTCTAGTAACAAGATCACGTTACATATTTTCGTTTATATTTATATGGAAGGAAGTTTGTTGTGGTAAGCGACTACAACTCTTTTAAGTCTTTTCGTAACAAGATTGCGTTACATGTAAAGAAGCAAAGTGTCATTCATGCAAGGTACAGGCAGAGTTGCACCCTATTACAAAGGTTGCGGTACCTTGGCACACGGTACACATCGATGCGACAAGTGAGCTCAGTGGAAAACGAGCTAACAAGGAGTATGTGTTCGTACTCATTGATACGTTTACAGTTTGTCCTTTTACATCATACGATGCGTATTAAAATACAATACACATACTATAAAGTAATAAAATAAAAGCTGTGACAAAGAGCATAACATTGTTTGGAGCACCGGTACGGATTATTGCCGGTCAAGGTCGTTGTTTCACATGTTTAGAGTTTAGGGAATTTTATGAGAGTAAAGCATTAGGCTTCATTTAATAGCCACGGGATCATCGCGAGTTAACGGTCAAGTTGAGCGCACAATGAGTACGTTAAAATCTCTGCTTATCGCAGTTGAAGTAAACGAAGATAGGTCGTGTCAGGATGCGTTAGGAGATGTGCAGAGGGCACTAAACTGTACGGTCAATAGGGTGGCAAAAGTAAGCCTGCTGGAATTACTAGTCGGTAGTCGCGCGCCTTCTTAGTCTTATAGCTTACGACGATGATACTGACGCAGATCTCGAACAAGTTAGGAAAAACTCAGCTCGGTTAATCTGAAAGTCGGCGCTATATATAAAAAAAGGGTGGTGAGCACGACTACAAATACTAAATTGGACCCCAAATATAAAGGACCTTTCACAGTTGTAAAAGTGTTAGAGAGGATCGCTACACATTGAGAGCATTAACCTCTAAGCGTACTTACAAGTACGCGAATCATAGGTAAAGGAGAATGCCCGAGGGCCAAATACCGTTTGGAGTAGAGAAATTTAGAGTCAGAGATAGTGGGGAAACTTAGTTTCATAGCCGTAGTCCGGTAGAAGTCGGTGTCCGCTTGTAGCTGTCTAAGGAAGCGCGGTGCGTGGGTGGCTCTGGTGGAGGTCGGGTCTGGTAGAGACTATGGAGTCAGGTGGGACTCTGCGTTCTTTAAGAACGTAGTAAAACAAACAGGGGTTTATTGGACGGCCTAAATGTTGGCCGTAGGCCACGAATGAGATTCCGGCTTTGGGTGAGGATTAGATGGATGAAGTGAAAATTATCTCATCAAACAAAAATAATAAAATAAGGAAGGGATGTAGTGTCTGTGAGTGAAAGAGAGGGAAGCATTGTGTCGTCTCTCGCCGCGTACAGTCACTTAGCTTTTAGCTTCGTAAGTGAACGGACGTGCGCGCGTCTGAGAGCCGATAATATAGGGGGAAATACCACAACCATCATAACATCACGCCTTTAATCCCCGAAGGTATAGGCAGCGATGCACCTAACAGTACATTACACCCATATTTCGCCAGTTCTGTGGAAATCCCATGTAACAGGGGCCGAGCCTATTGCCATCAACCGGGCACAAATCCTGACTCCATGGCTGCTACTGAGAAATTCCTGATGGAAAATAAAATAAGACGACATATTGATTGTGATAAGCACACAAATTCATGACTTTTATTTCTAAACCGTACTTACTACTTAATATGTTAGGTACTTAAAAATAACTAAAAGATCAAAATGGTTTAAGCGATCACTACACTCGATCTTAACCCGTGTGTGCGTGTATCTGAATGAACAATGCACACAAACATAGGATCGCAACGAATTTGCCTAAACTCTAGCGAGTGGATTTTATACTGCGGGCTCTTAATTAGGAAGAGGCTACGGACCTAATCTAAGCGGGAAAACTGGGTGGAATTACCGGGCTCGTTTTACTGCTGAACCAATTTTTAAGCCAAACATCCCGAATGAAATAAAATACTTCGTTTTCCAGGAGAAAAGTGTTTGTATAATGTAATAAATGTTAAGGTCACAGAACGCAGGATCCACTCTTTATTTTTTACATAATTCGAAAGATGAACTACATTTAGCATACCGTCTGCAACTGGCGTCAACATCGCTGCCCACAGATAATGACATTGTGGTCCTTTAAGATAATGCAGTTATATAATCCCCATAAGATCTTGAATATTGAAGATAAAACGCTGTAGTGATATTTTAATTTTAGAGGCACAGTCCTCAAACTTGTTGCTTTTTTTACCCTTTCACGTTTGATTACATTGCGCAATAAAATGGCTTCATCATGCACAGTTAATGTGTAACAATATATTGTTACATAAAACAATAGCACGGCAGCCTTTCAGGACAAACATTGAAACCGCAAACAACAAAACAATGACGAAAGACTAACAAAAACATTTAATACGAAACAATAATTGATAACAGTTATATTTAAAATATATCCTTGTCATTGGGATTTTCCCAGAATTCGTAAACTAAATAACTTAGAATTAAAAAGAAACAACGCGAAAAAAAAGGTTTATGGTATTTGCGGGCCAATTTTCCGATGTTTGTTTGAACCTCAAATTTTCCCGATTTTATCTAATTAATTTGTTGCGCATCATGTGCTGAACTATTGTAAATCCCCACTTGGGTTAGCTAACCGGGATAAGATTTAGTTGGACATTGACTGGAAACCACCCACCACTTGACCAGGCAGTCGACGGTACGCGCTGTGGGGCGTCCTTTGAAATACCGTCGAATCTGACATAACTTCACATGCACAACACAAAACACATTTACACTTACACCCCACCCAGATACGACGTGACCTGGGACTACGTCACATCTCCAGTTCCAATGTGATGGGTAAGTGTACCTAATAATTGTTTTCCCCTTGTCGATTGGACAAGTATTATTTTGATTAGGGCTCCGCGTAATCGCGGACATCGTGAGTCTGCTGGTGCAGTCTCACACAACTGGTAGCAGAGCGTGGTTTAATTGTTAAATTCACCACTTATTGTCGAGTTAAAGTATTGAGAAGTCTGATTTGTTGCCTGTCAGCCTGACTCAAATTAAACATAGTTAACATTGATTGTTTGACATAATATGTTATGATATGTAGTGTCCCTTGTGGCTTGTACTTTAATTTGTTGTTGTATAAACAAGGTATTGCTTGTACAGGGTCGGATTTGAACTTGTAATAATTCAAACTAAGTTTTATTATTTGGTTTAAATTGTAGTTGGGTCCGGGAAAATTATTCCTGTTGATTATTTAATTGAATTTAATTAGTTTTATTTGATATTTGTCCCAATGGCTTTATTGAAAGCTGTAAACCAAGCCATTGGTGGATTGACCTCACAGCTAAGATGGTTTGCCTCTGCTGCTGCAACCGCTGAGCGTCTAGACCTGGAAGAGGCCACGCTTGCCCGGTATGAGCAGTTGAATGCGAGATTGAGTGCGGTTGACCCTGCCCAGGTCAAAACAGAGACCTCTGTTGTTGCAGGCCCTGGACTTTTGGGTAGACTGCCTACCCTGGAGCTGTCACATTTTGACGGTCACTTGGACCATTGGTTAAGCTTCAGGAACCTGTTTGAAAGTTTGGTTGATTCGCGCTCTGACCTCCGACCGGCCCAGAAGTTGGCTTATTTGTTGTCAGCCCTAGAAGGTGAGGCTCGAGCCTTGGTGCAGCACTTGCCGGTGACCGACTCGGCCTATCCCACCGCTCTGGAACTTCTATCCCGACGATACCAGAACAAACGTTGCTTGGCTGATGTCCATATTGACCAGATCTTGGGGTTGCCGGCCATCACCAGAATGTCAGCGTTGCGTGCTGACCTGTTGAATCCATTGCTGGCAGCAACCAACGCCTTAAAACGATTCGAGTTGCCGGTGGACTATTGGTCCTATTTTTTGGTGCACATAGTGTTGCAGCGGCTTCCGTCAGATTTGAGGTCCCGTTTTGAGCAGAAGTATGGTGGGGATAGTGCCACCCATCTTCCCCCTTTTGAAGACCTCGTCAAATTTTTGGAGGATGAGTGTCGTTTCCTCGACAACGCTCGTGGTGCCACGGGGTCAAGCCAACCGCCCTCTCGGCCGAGGGCCCAGGGATGGACTAGGACTGTCGGGCCTGGTGATAGCCGCCCTGCCCCCCGTTTTGGTGGCACCCAGAGTAATCCTGCTTGCGGCTATTGTAAGGCCACGGGACATGGCGTAGTCACTTGCGCGGCCTTCTTGGAGTTGCACGTGAGTGCCCGCCGCCGAGTTGCCAATGCACGCCGTCTGTGCTTTTCTTGTTTGGGGAATCATTTTCATCGGGATTGCCCCAACCCCCGCCCTTGTTCAATTTGTAGGGGTTCACATCTTGAAGTTTTGTGCGCCAACGCGAACCGCTCTGACAGACCAGCCTCTGATGGGGGTTCGCGCAGGGGGGGGTATAATGGAGATGAGCTATGGGCTCCTCGCTCGCCGGTTCAGAATCGAGGAGGGGCCTGCAACTTTGACCGCCGTACTCCACCCCCCGCGCCAGTTGATCGGGAGCCGCGCGACCGCCGATTGACCTCCCCTCGTGAAGGCGATTATGCAGCTGCTGGTAGGCGACATTGGCCAGACCAGCACCGCCTTCCCTCCCCTCCGTTGGCGGAACGTCCCCGTTTGGAGACGCGCCCCCCGCCACTCAGGCGTCAAGTGGGATATGCCCCTCCAGCGATGGCGCGCGGCTCGGGACATCGCGCGGACGAGGAGTTTGATTACTATCCTCATCGGGATAGACCCCAGCCTGGATGCGGCGATCGGTCGCCGCCCAGGCATTGCTAGGAAATTGGCGCCTGTCCCGCTAACGTACCTCCCCAGATCGACACGGTTTTGTTGCCAACGGCATCGGTCAGGGTCTGGGGACCCACGGGGGACTCTGTTGTGGTCCGTGCCATTTTGGACACGGGAGCCCAGGGTTGCCTTTTGTCGTCTTGGTTAGCGGGTCGGGTGAGCCTGGATGTCCGTGCCTTTTCAGGCACGATTAATGGAATAGGCGAAACACCTATCCCGACTGTTGAGAGACAAACCTTATTTGGGCTCACTCCTGTGAGTTGTTTGGACCCTAAGTTTTTTCCTTCGGCTATTGTTCTGACGAGTATTTTGGGCTGTCATCCCCAACGTCAGCTGTCGCCTGATATTGTCCGGTTGACGTCAGGCCTGGATTTGGCTGACCGCCGGTTTTGATTCCCCTAATACAACTCATTTGATATTGGGTTCCGATGTACTAGGGAGAATATTGTAGGGTAATATGAAAGTCTTGCAGCCGAACGGTTTGGTGGCTGTCTCGACCATCTTTGGCTTTGCGGTGATGGGCCCAGTGTTGAAGGCTGCCCCTCCACCTGAGCCTGATTTTGCGTTGGCGTGTGGCTCCGCTCTCTCTGACGCTGTTCAGAGGTTTTGGGAGGTTGAGGAGCCACCGCAAGTGGCCCGCTTGAACCCGGAACATGAGGAGTGCGAGTTGTTCTATCAGAACAACACAGGTCGACTCCGTTCCGGTCGGCTCGTAACACGGTTGCCTTTTGTTGCATTTCGACCACCTCTCGGCGAGTCCAGACCTAAGGCCGAGAAGAGATTGTTGGCGATGGAGCGCCGTATGGCCAGGGATCCGGTGCTGCGGCAGAAATATTTAGATTTCATGCGTGAGTACGCAGACTTGGGACACATGTCGGTGTCAAATTTGGATTGGCGCTCAGTTGAGCATTACTTTCTGCCGCATCACGCGGTCCTCAAGGCATCCACCGGTAAGCTGCGCACAGTGTTTGATGGGTCTGCGCGGACTTCCTCTGGTGTCTCTTTGAATGATTGCTTGCACTCCGGCCCCAAATTGTTGAGGGACCTTTGTGATGTCATCACGTCTTTTCGTCGTCATCAAGTAGTCTTTGTGGCTGACATCAAAATGATGTTCCGGCAAAAGGTTATTCACCGGGATGACAGACGTTATCAGTTGATCCTGTGGCGAGAGAATCCCCGGGACCCCATGGTTGTTTATGAGCTCAACACGAATACGTACGGCCTTCGATCGAGCCCTTTTGTTGCTATTCGTTCGCTTTGGGAGCTCGCGGACCGAGAACGCTTGAAGTTCCCTCGGGCGTCCGCCATCTTGAAAACGGACTTGTATGTTGATGACGTCTGCACTGGGGCTTCCACGGTTGAGGAAGCTATCCTGTTGCGTGACGAGTTGGTTCAAATTTTGGATTCCGCTGGCTATGAGTTGCGTAAGTGGGTGTCCAACTCGCCAGCACTGTTGGAAGATGTGGAAGAGGATCATAAGCAGGATCCTCATTTGTTTGAAAATGCTGACAACCCTGCTATGTTGGCCGTTCTCGGCGTTCAGTACCGACCAGTCCAAGACACCTTTACGTATGATATCGATTTGGAGTCACCACACACTTGGACTAAACGACTGGTATTGTCTACTGTCGCGAGAACCTTTGACCCGAATGGTTGGATATGCCCGGTATTGTTTTGGGCGAAATGTTTTCTCCAGCGCCTTTGGACCGCGGAACTTGGTTGGGATGAGCCACTTCGGGAAACCCTTTTGGAAGATTGGCTCCAATTTGTATCCGCACTTCCTGCGGTCAACGAGGTCGCGTTACCACGCGCTATCCTCCCCCCTGGGAACTATACTGCTACCCTTCATGGGTTTTGTGACGCATCTTCGCACGGTTATGCAGCTGTTGTTTATCTGCGCACCGTCAGCGCGACAGGCCAGGTGAAGTTGTCACTGATCATGGCCAAGAGCAAGGTGGCCCCCCTCCGGACGGCATTGACCATCCCTAAGTTAGAGTTGACAGGGGCGGCGCTTCTTGTGCGTCTCTTGAATCACGTTGCTCAAACTTTAGGTGGATCTGTGAACATTCGGAATTCTTACGCCTGGACAGACAGTCAAATTGTTTTGTGTTGGTTGAAGACGTCCGTCCACTCCTTGGAGGTCTTTGTTGCGAACCGAGTGTCACAGATACAAAATTCCGAAACGCCTTTGATTTGGAGGCACGTGCCTGGAGACTTGAACCCCGGCGACGTAGCCTCACGTGGGTGCATGGCCCCCCGCCTGATTGTGCACCCCCTTTGGTGGGGACCGGATTGGCTGACTCGCCCCGAGGATGATTGGCCTCGAACGCCAGTTTTGATGTCGGATCCTTTGCCCGGGCTTAAGGTGCTCGCTGTTGGGACGAAGGACCCTCCGTTTGATCCTGATATTTTGTTGAATCGATACAGCTCCCTCGACAAATTGTTGAACGTTACCTCGTGGATCAGGCGTTTTGGTCACAATGCTAGGAATCCAGGGGACAAGCGCCTGTCACCGGTTCTCTCTCCTCAAGAGCGACAGGAGTCACTCCTCCTGTGGGTTCGCTCTGTGCAGGCCGTACACTTTGAGAAGGAGATCGAGACCTTGAAGTCCGGTAGAGTTAAGTTGTCGGGAGCCGTTAGTAAGTTGAACCCCTTTTTGGATGAAACGGGCCTTTTGCGTGTTGGAGGACGGTTGAGGCACTCTAGCCTTCCTTATGGGGTCCGTCACCCCCTTTTGTTGCCCAAGGCGGGCCATTTGATTAAATTGTTGGTGACTGATCGTCACATTAAGAACTCGCACGCCGGTTGCAATGCGCTGTTGGCCATTCTGCAGCGAGAGTTTTGGATTTTGTCGGCTCGTCGTACCATTCGTAGCATCGTCTTCCGTTGCATACCGTGCTATCGGACTAAGGCCCCAACGATGCAGCCCCAGATGGGAGACTTGCCTGCTGATCGTGTCAATGAGGCGAGGCCCTTTGCAGGCGTAGGAACGGACTTTGCTGGTCCCTTTTCGATAAAGACGTCTACCCTTCGCAATAGTAAAATTGTCAAGGCTTATTTGTGCGTATTTGTCTGCCTGTCAACTAAGGCAGTGCACTTGGAGCTGGTATCCTCCCTCTCGACGGAGGCCTTTGTGGCAACTTTGGATAGATTTACGTCTCGCCGTGGGTTACCTTCTCTGATCAGGTCTGATTGCGGTACCAACTACAAGGGTACAAGTAACTATTTGAAAGAAGTGTATGACTTTCTTAATGAGAGCCAGGTTGACATTGGTAACAAATTGGCCCGTCGAGGGGTCACTTGGTTGTTTGACCCGCCAGCCTGCCCCCATTGGGGGGGTATTTTTGAGGCCGCGGTGAAAGCAGCAAAGGGACTCTGGCGGAGATTGTTGGGAGACACCGTTCTCACCTTTGAGGAATTAGCTACGGTATTGTGTCGCATTGAAGCGGTACTAAATTCGCGTCCATTGTGCCCGCTCTCTTCGGACCCGAACGATTTGGAGGCTCTAACCCCGGGCCATTTCTTGATTGGACAGCCACTTGTCGCTCTGCCTGAGTACCCTTTTGTTGATGTGAGCCAAAATCGGCTATCGCGGTTTCAGTTGGTGCAACAGCTCACTCAGAGCTTTTGGAAGCGTTGGAGCTTAGAGTATCTGCACATCCTCCAGCAGCGCGTCAAGTGGACTGATAAAACTCATCCGCCCAAGATAGGAGACCTCGTCCTTATTAAGGATGCCAACCTTAAGCCTCTGTATTGGCGCAGGGGGCGCATTCTCAATTTGGTGGCTGGCACCGATGGGGTACCTCGTTTTGCTGAGGTTTTGGTGGATGGATCGGTTATGAAGAGAGCGGTCGCAACCTTGTCAAGACTGCCAATTGATTAGCGGACGGGACGGCCCGTCCGGGGGGGGTAGATGTTTCATCCCACAAGTTTCCGAATGCAGTTTTGACGTTTGACAGATGACGTTTCGTTAGCCGTGCGATCTTTGTTTTTGGAAAACTCGCTTCCGTTGTTTTTTTTTTATGCACGCTGTTGTCGGGTAATTATTGATTAAAACTTTGAGTTAATGTTAATCCGATACAATCTTGATCGGTTTTTGATATTTTGTTGATAATTGAGTGAAAATTAAGACATTTCGCCATCTTGAGTCGTGACCACGAATAATTTGTTGGTTAAGTAGCCGGCTTTTGTGTCGTTTGGACGCCGGTAACTTCCAGAACTTAGTGCTGAACTATTGTAAATCCCCACTTGGGTTAGCTAACCGGGATAAGATTTAGTTGGACATTGACTGGAAACCACCCACCACTTGACCAGGCAGTCGACGGTACGCGCTGTGGGGCGTCCTTTGGAATACCGTCGAATCTGACATAACTTCACATGCACAACACAAAACACATTTACACTTACACCCCACCCAGATACGACGTGACCTGGGACTACGTCACATTCACATCTCCAGTTCCAACGTGATGGGTAAGTGTACCTAATAATTGTTTTCCCCTTGTCGATTGGACAAGTATTATTTTGATTAGGGCTCCGCGTAATCGCGGACATCGTGAGTCTGCTGGTGCAGTCTCACACAGTTCCCTTAATTTGACAGAGTTACCGTTAATATTAAAATAACGTTAATAGATTTAACGTTATTTTGGCAACATTTTATCGTTAATCTTTTTAACTGATAATGGTTTAATAACGTTAATTTTATCGTTATTTTTAAACGGTTAAACTTGTGACCACTTCCTCGCATGCGAATAGGGATGTGATATTGTGGGACATAATAAATAATAATCATATAGTATTTAAAACTATTTAATCAATTTACTTATAACCATTTTCCAGCGTCGATAGCGCCAAAAGCGTAAATTTTTTGCAACGAACCGCTCCGAACGCGCTAACGATTTGCGAATTATTCGCAAAAATTCGCAATTCTATAAAAACACTTGACGATCGCAAACTACAAGAGATATAGCTATATAAACTCTACAATGAATAGCTGAATAGATATGGAACCTATTTAACCAAAAATAAAGATAAATAATTATAATTTGATACCCTAAAAATTATTAATTATTTTGATATGATGCTAATAGCTTATTAGCATCATATCAAAATAATTATATGAAACTAGGTACTCACTGTTTGTTTACATCTGGAACTAAAGTTGTCAGTCGCTGTTTGGACGAAAAAACACACAAAACTACTTGTTTTTTGGTGTAGATAGTTGAGCAATCTAATCACCTCACTAATTAAACACTAGTTTTCCCATTTCACACACGTTTTAATCACTAAATCACGTATTTCTTCACACTAAACAATCACTGTAGGTACATATAACTACTGCATTTTCACAGGCGAAATACTGCAATTTTGCGATTCGGAACCTAATTTGTGTTATCATAATACGATAGCACAACTTCTCACGAACATTTTAAGGTATAACACTGTTTTCCAATAACAAACACATAACTCGTAATTACTTGAAGTGTGACACTAACGCTAAAACGATGACGTAAAAAATGGCGCGCTCCGTTGACGTAAGTTTGTTACTTTCATTGTGACACTTGTTGACGGATGATAGCTATGGTTTTTGGTATAGAGTTGAGGAATATTGTAGAGATGGGAAGTAAAGCAGCCTATTCACGAATAAAGCCCGTTTTTTCGATTATTAAATGATTAATTGACGGGGTATTTTATAAATGTTAATGGGGAATTAAGGTACCCGGACGCGGTTAGGGGTACGCACCTCCTGGGTATGTAGGGTACCCGGACGCTGGAAAGTCGTAACTTGGCAAGCTTATGTCATCCAAGTCCTTTTCCTGTCGCACTTTTCTAATAACGTTTAGTATATTGACATAAGTTACTGTACGTTTTTGTTTTGGCACACGATCGAGTTCAAAACCGACCAATCTTGCGAACGCCGCATTTCGTGGGCCGCTAGGTCCTGGTTGGTCTTGGTTAAAATCCAACGGAGGTAAATTGGAGACGTCACACCTTAATTCATTTGCGTCCCATATGCTCCGTTGGTACGAGTACATCATTGCACTCGTTAAATCTTCTGCAAAAACTTGTGTTTCTTTAGTTTTCTTTGAACAAAATTCTTCATTTAACGATGCCTTCCTTTTACGACGACTTACGTCACTTAATATACTTGGTGAGGTAGGTCCGGCTGTATCCTCAGAAGACATAATTATCACTCACTGTTAATAAATCGAAAATGGTAATTATGAAAACTACCCGTTACATTACTTAACTCAGTTTACTCTATAATGAAAACTTTTCTAATCTTCATTCTTTTTTAGTGTTGCCAACCAAAATGGAAAATATATTTTTTTTTTCCGAATTTTGTATTGCAATCTATCATTCTAGATATTCAGCAATATGTTTGATATTGATAACGGGTTTGTACGAAAGCTGTCCAGTGACTGCTCCGTTTATTCTTGTAATCTCTTAGATTAGGTCTTGAGGAATCTTTCTCTTTAGTCTTCTAGCGACTGTTTGGGTGTTCATCAGATTTACTGCTAACTGGTTTGCATGATTTGAGATTCGCTCTTTGTATGCTTTAGTCTTTTCAGAAATTTCTTCCATTACAGTTGTGATGCAGAGGTCGTGATGGAGTCTGTTGTTTGAGACATACCAAGGTGCGTTCGTTATCATTCTTAGTATTTTTGACTGGAACCTTTGAATTATTTCAATATTTGATTTTGCCGCTGAGCCCCACAACTGCAGGCCGTACGTCCATATAGGCTTTATTATGCATTTATATAGCAATAATTTGTTCTCCAGTGAGAGTTGAGATTTTTTATTTAGTAGCCAGTACATTGTGCGTATCTGTTGGCCAATAGCCAACCTCTTGGTAAATATGTGCTTCTTCCAAGTTAGGCGTCTATCTAGATATATTCCAAGATACCTGGCGTTATCCTCTTGCGGGAGAGGAATTCCGTTTAGAGTGACAGGGGGACATGTTTCTTTCCTGTTAGTGAAAGTCACCTGGACGGACTTAGTTTCGTTGGCTTTGATTCGCCAGTCTTTAAGCCATTTAGATACTTGATCGAGACTAGTTTGAAGTTTTTGTGCTGCAACGTCCGGTGAAGTGTCCACTGAGAGAATTGCTGTGTCATCAGCAAATGTTCCAGTGACCACGCCCTCAGTCGTTGGGAGGTCGGCTGTAAACAGTAGGTACAGCATTGGGCCCATTACACTACCCTGAGGTACTCCAGCTTGGATGGTATGTAGGGAAGTTATCTCTTCACCGTGTCTTACAAAAAAGTGTCTGTCACTCAGATAGGACTTTATAAGGTTGTAGAAGTTTATAGGCAGGTCCCGCTTTATTTTGAACAGTAGTCCGTCATGCCACACACGATCAAATGCCTGAGATATGTCCAAAAACGCTGCTGTACTGTATTGTTTTGACTCAAAAGCTTGGTTGATATGTTCCACTAGTCTGTGCACTTGTTCTATGGTACTGTGCCCCCGGCGAAAGCCAAACTGGTGGTCAGGAAGTAGTTTATTCGAAGAGATGATTGGGGACAATCTACGCAGGATTAGTATCTCCAAGATTTTCGAGGGTATGGGCAGCAGGCTAATAGGTCTATATGATTGCGCCTCAACAGGATTCTTACCCGGCTTGGCAACCATTATAACTTGTGCTACTTTCCATTAAAGCGGAACCATACCCCTTTGCAGGATAGCGTTGTACAGGAAAGTTAGAAATTGGATGCCTTCTTTTGGTAGTTCTCTTAGAATTTTGCCAGTTATGAGATCGTATCCAGGAGCTTTACTTGGGTCTAGCGCCTTAATCGCTGTTTTTACTTCCTCCTTTGTGACCTTAGGAATGGGAGGATCCAGTTGGTGGGTTTGGTTTAATATTTGGGTGACTTCGTGAATTTTAGAAGAGCCCAGATCTGGATTTGGTATAAAAACATGTTTAAGATGCTCAGCAAATGTGTCAGCTTTGTCCGCATCACTGGAAGCCCATTCTGAGTTACTCTTGCGGATGGGAGGTTGGTTAGAAACAGGACGTTTAAGCTTTTTAGTGACTTTCCATAAAGAGTAATTTGTTTCTGCTGTTGCGTCTAGGTTTTTTAAGGATATTTGAATATTTTGGTTTTCATTATCTTGTAGCAGTGTTTTAAGTTTTGTTTGTAAATAGTTCAAATGTTTTTTGTCATTAGGATAACCTGTTTTTTGCCACCTATTTCTAGCTCTTCGTTTTTCAGCTAGTAGTTCCCGAACAGATTTAGGACATTCTTGTTTATGGTGCGAATCTATAGGAGCTGGAGTAGCATTCCAAGCAGCTTGTTGGACACAGCCATTGAAATGTTCAACTGCTCTGTTATGTCGTCGTCCGTCTTTAGAGTAATTTTCATATACAAGCTTTCCACCAGCAGCTGTCTGAAGAGCTCCCAGTTAGTTTTATTTGTGTGTAACTTGCACGGCTTAGGAGTCACTGTGACTTTCCTTTTTAATGTTATTTCTACTGGGGAGTGATCAGAGGATAGCTCGGTGCTCGTTTTGCTTGATAAAAATGTATTGGCAATTCCTTTTGTTATGCAGAAGTCGAGCAGGTCTGGTATTTTATTCCTGTCTGTAGGCCAGTAGGTAGGTTGTCCAGGGGAAATAACATTAAGATTTAATTTCTCTATGGCCATTCGTAGCTGTCTACCTTTCGTAGTTATGGTACGTGAGCCCCAGTAATGATGCTTGGCATTGTAATCTCCACCAGCTATGAATCTGTGTCCTAGTGTGGAAAGGAATTTTTCGTAGTCTTTTTGCTTAAGTTTATGTTTAGGTGGGCTGTATACAGCGGATACTGTGACTGTTCCTGCCCAATCTTCAATGACGACATTTGTTGCTTGAATTTCCTCTGTGCAATAATGTATTGTTTCATGATGTTTTATGTTAGTTTTTATTAGCACCGCACTACCAGCGTGTGCGCAGCCATCGGGGTGCATCGTGTGATATGTCTTGTAGTTCTGAATGTTGAAGTAGCTCTTTTTAGTAAAATGTGTTTCCGAAACTAGGAGGATGTTTTATAAATGAAAGTCTCAATATGTATAACTTTACAGTATATTTTAATCTTCAATTAATACAATGAACCATGCAATCGTGTCTCAGATTCACACACGCTCACGTCCCAGAAGGCGGGCTGTCAAACATACATTTTTATGAATCTGACACAGTGGCTATTAGCCCATACAACACGCTGTCTTTTCATAAAAAACTATTTAATCTAATACATAGTCATTCAGAAAAGCTGGAGCTTTTCTTTCTCTTCTAGGTCTATTACACAATGGACTGGGTGACTTATTAACTAAAGGAGTCTTAGTAGTAGATTGAGAACTTGGATTGGAAGCTACCAAACAGTTTCGGGTTTCAGGATCCTCTAGAAGGTTAACATCTAAATTACTTGAAGGGGCACAAGGAAGTGATACAACTTCGTCATTATCCTGTGTGTTTGATGCAGTTACATTATCTTGTTCCATACTAACAGGAACTTGTGGTGTGATATTCATGGTACTTTGAGTTTCAGATACTTCTGTTGAATGTGGTGAAAATGGACGAATGTGTATAAGGTCTCTTCTATATGTTGAATCATTCACATCCACTAGGTAGGAACGATCTGAAAGAACGTCTGCAATTACTCCAGGAGTCCAAGTTTTGTTAGATGCTGGGTGAACCTGAACTGATACAGGCTGTCCTATTTCTAATGTGGTTGCTCTTTTGGCCCTTTTGTCATGCAAGTATTTCACCCTCTCTTTTTTACTCTTGATGTTTTCAGAAACATTTTCAACCACATTTGGTTTCAGTAAAGTTTGAATAGTTGGTAGGAATCCTCTTGTTCTACGTGAAAATAACCTTTGCACAGGGCTTAAATCTAATTTGTTAGGGGTATTTCTCAGGCAGAGCAGACTCAACCAGATATCTTCTCTATCTTCAGTAGCTTTTGTTAATAATTTTTTGGCTATCTTGACTGTGGCTTCAGCCTTGCCATTGCCTTGGGGATGATGCGGAGATGATGTGACTTGTGTAAAGCTCCATTTACAAGCAAAGTCTGAAAATTCTTGACTTACAAAATTAGTGCCACCATCTGTGACAACAATTTCTGGAATTCCATGTCGTGAAAAGTTTTTCTTGCAAATTTCTATTACTTGTTTGGAAGACAAGTCTTTTAGTACATCAATCTCAAAGAAGTCTGAGTAATGGTCGACCGTTATTAAATATTTAATTTGTTTACCATTTTGGTTGAAAAAAAATACATCCATACTTAGATTAAATAATGTCCAGATTGATAGTAGGCCACTGAGAATTGAAGCCAAAAACACGCGGGACACATGTCCCGCATCGTACGATCCATACGTCAGTCGCCTAGGAACGTTCCCCGCGTAAACTACGTCACGAGTCCGTGTTTTGATATTTTAAAATGAAGGTTTGTGTTGTGAAATGGTGTAGAAATCACACTAAAAAAAAGGAATGTGCCACTATATATCGTTTCACAAGTAAGTATTCAATTTCACTTTGTATTTCTTTGTTACCGCATTTTAAACTTATGTAAACAAAAAGTATAATTTGACGTAACTGTCACGCCATATTTGTTGAGTGTTGCCAGGGGCATAATTTTTTTTACCCATTATTTGTAACTTTTAAAAATCTTTTCAGAACAAGAAATTACAAAAGATTTTTATTTACTTAAACGATGTTTTTTTTTTTATAAATGTAAAAGCTTTGGCTCAATTACTGAATTCGAAACGCTTTGTCTATTGCCTCAAAGTCTCATTTAGAGTCAGAGTCAGATTAAGAGTCAAACCAACTAATGCCGGGTCCAGACTGGTGTAACGCGAATGTAACGATTACGTTTAATTCATGTCAACAATGTGGACGGCACACGAACTCAAAGCGAATGCAAAACGCGAATACTGCGTGCGCCTTTGTGTTCGCGCAAAAACCGACAGCCGATGGATCAAACGCGAGCGTTACATGTAATGCTAGCGGTGCTGTCCACACCTAGAATTCGCGTTACATTACACGGTGGATTCGCGTTACATTACGCTAGTCTGGACCCGGCTTAACGGTCGGACTCGGTCAGGTTCGGTCAGACTCGATCATATTCGGTCAGACACGATCATAATCAGTCTGACTCGGTCAGACACGTTCATACTCAGTCAGATTCGTTTGGACTCGGTCAGACACGTTCAGGCTTGGTCAGATTCGGTCTAACACGTTCAGTCTCAGTCTAATTTGGTCGAACTGGGTCAGACTCAGTCAGAATCGGTCAGACACGTTTAGACTTGGTGGGATTCAGTCAGACTCGGACATACTCAGTCAGATTCGATCGGACTCGGAAAGATTCGGTCAGACACGTTCAGACTTGGTCAGATTCGGTCAGAATCGCGTTTTTTGTAGTTCGAAAGTATTTTATGAGAGCTCGTATTTCAGGCATTATTATTAATTAATCCTATTTGATAAAAGCAGCATTCATATGACATCGGATTTTTTGCCGTCACAGTTACCGTTTGTGCTATTTCTACTTACTACCTACTTAAGTACACCAAAACAACAAAAATTTATTTAACTTACAAGCAAATATCACAAAAAGTCGTAACATAATAATTTCTGATAAAGTCGCACATGACAAATTACACAAATTAAAGAAATAACGTTGAAAATCACCAACCGTAATGATAAAAAACCATGTCATTACTGTTGATGATATATTTTACGCTGAACGTAAAATACTGAAAATCTCCCACATTTATGGGTAAGTCTCCGCCACTGGTATTACACGCACATTGCACACAAACGCAAATTCGATACGTAATACACTCCCGAGCGCGGCGCTCACTCAGACATTCATAAAAAGTGGCTTCACTTAAAACGTTCCGTTTTGTTTCGAACACGGAATCTGGACATTATTTAATCTAAGCATCCATAGATATTATTTGGAATGGATATTCGGGTATTTTGTGACTTTGCATGGTAAATTTTTGCTGACTTGGTTGATATTTACTACAAGTAGTGCAATTTTTAATAATTTCTCTTATGTCATTAGACATTGATGGCCAGAATATAGCATTTCTAGCTAATTTCAATGTATTTTCAATTCCTGAATGTGCTTTATGTAACTTACTCAACATTTTTTTTCTTAAATTTTCTGGTATTAGTATAGCTTGATTCTTAAGTACAAGACCATTTTAGGTTGTTAACTCACTTTTATAGTTATGGTATTGTTTAATGGCATCTGGCACATCTCTCAAATATTTTGGCCATCCATGTAGAATAAAGTTTTTCAAAGCTAGAACATTGTAATCTTTTGATGTTGCATCCTCTATTTCCTGTATGCAGTTATCAGATATAGGTAAGTTTAACAAAGGATTAATTCTTTCTATAATTTTAAATATTTTCAAATCTTTGGATCTATCAATGTCTTTACATTCTAAATAAAATCGAGATAATGCATCTGCCATAATATTTTCTTTTCCAGATATAAATTGTAACTCAAGACTGTATCTTTGTAGCATCAGAAGCATGGATTGAAGCCTTTTTGGAGCCTGAAGAAGAGGTTTTTTAAATATATTTAATAATGGTTTGTGATCTGTTTTGATAATTGTTTTAGTGTTACCAATAATGAGCTGATCGAACCTTTTGCAGGCGAAAAGAACTGCCAGAAGTTCCTTCTCTATTTGGGCATATTTCTTTTCAGCCGGAGTGAGGCATCTTGATGCATATGCAACTGGTTGGTTCTGTTGAAACAGCGCCACCCCCAAGGCTCCTTCGCTGGCATCACATTCTACAATAAGTGGATCATTTTTATCATAATATTTCAATGTTTTTGTGTCACAGATCATAGATTTTAGTGTATCGAACTCTTTTTGTGCTTTTTTATTCCACAACCATTCCGTTTTGTCATGTGTAAGGTGTCTTAGATATACCGAGTTGGCACTCAAGTTAGGAATAAACCTACTGAGATATGTCACTACACCCAGAAATCTCTGAACCTCTCTTTTGTTTCTTGGGATTGGAATATTTGAAATAGACTCTATTTTTGATGGATCTGGTTGGAGGCCTTTGTTGGAAAACACATGTCCATAATATTTTACTGAAGTTTGTAGTAGTTTAGTTTTATTTTTATTTAATTTACAATTGTATTTTTGTAGTATATTTAGTAAATTCTCAAGATTTTTGTTGTGATCTATAATAGCTTCTGTCATTGTATCTCCAACTCCATATACAAGCAAATCGTCGACCAACGCCTCAATACCATTTAACCCCTGAATCATTTCACTCATTTTTATTTGAAAATGATCTGGTGCTGAAGAGATGCCAAAGGGGAGGACCTTCCATCGGTATTTACCAAATGGTGTCCAAAATGTTGTTAATTTACTGCTTTTTTCAGATAGATTCAAATGCCAAAATCCTTTTTTGACATCAAATGTAGAGGAAACTTTAGCTTTACCTAGCTCTGGTAAGATTTCTTCAACTGTGGTAAATTGGTAATTAGGCCTTTTAATGGCTTTGTTTAATGGAATTGGATCTAGGCATATTCTGAAGTTTTCTTTCTTTTTTATAATAAGTACATTGCTTACCCAATCAGTGTGATTATCTTCTTTGGTGATTATCCCTTCTTCTAACCTTTTTAATTCTTCTTTCAGCATAGGTCGTAGAGCTACTGGGACACGACGAGCTTTTTGGATGACTGGTGAAACCGTCTCATCAATTTCAAGATCAACTTCACCTGAAAAACTTCCTCTGCCTTCAAAAACTGAACTATATTTATTTATGATTTTTTGGGTTTCCTGTGTATAATTGCATCGCACTTCCTTGCAAAATTTCACAAGACCCATATTTGTACAAGCTTGGCATGATAAGAGTGGAATGTGTTTGTTTTGTACTATTTGAAATTTAACAGTGTGATTGTGTTTATGACCTGAAATATTGGTTCTTAAAGTTAAATCTATTTCTCCATGTACTATAATATGATTCCCTCCAAAACCAAACAGAGTTTTCTTTGAAGGTCGAATTTTTTCTTGTACATAACTTTCACCAAACATATCCTTAACATTTTCAAGACCAATGAGACTCTCATCAGCTGCTGTATCAAGTAAACATTTTGTGGTTTTCCATTTGTTTTTAGCAAAGTATTCAAGTGTGCATTCTGCTAAATTCTTATTCTTGTTGTTTATGATCTTGTTGATAACGTATTCAGTGTCCGATTCCGAGACAATGCTGTTATTTTGTTCTTCTTTCACCACCTTTACTTGTTTCTTTTTCTTGCATACTTTCTCTAAATGATTTTTACCCTTACAGTTTTCACATTCTCTACCCCAGGCAGGACATATTTCTTTCTTGAACACATGATAATTTGCACAAAACTTGCATTTTCTCTTTTTATTGACATCATTGTCCGCTATTTTCTTTATTTCTGATGTTGTTGATCCTGATAAATCCTTCATATGTCTTTCAGTGGCCTCTGCGGCGCGGCACAAATTAACTGCCTCTGATAAAGTCAGGTTATCTTTTTTTAACAACTCTTTCTTTGTTTTCATGTCTATTATTCCTAGGACAATTTTGTCTTGTAACATTTCCTCTTTGGACATAGCATATTCACAGTCTTCAATCAGCCTTGTTAGGTCTGCGTAGAAAATATCAAACATTTCGTATTTTTGTTGCATTCTACTTAGAAAGATGTATCTGTTGTAGATTATGTTTTTCTTAGGGAGCATTTTGGTAGATATAATCTGTAATATCTCCTTGCATGTTTTACAAGCTTTTTCTGTGTCCGTAAGACCGAAATTCCCATATTTCTTTAGTGCCTCGACGCCTATGGCGCTGAACAAGATGCTCACCTTTCTCGGTTCCTGTTCCGCCGACCAATCATTCATTTGAGTTGCGGAACAATAGTTGTTCCATGCAGATAAGAACGATTTGAATGCGTCTTGTGGGTCCGCATCTGTGTTTATAGGTGCTGGCCAGGGCACATTTATGTTTTGAGGGAGTGACTTCTGAGATAGTCTTGCGATCTCCTCCTGCGTAGACTTCAAAAGCATAGTTTGTTGCTGAATTACGTTCATTATTGAAGTTTCTTCCATTTTTGCGCTGCCACCATGTTTTATAAATGAAAGTCTCAATATGTATAACTTTACAGTATATTTTAATCTTCAATTAATACAATGAACCATGCAATCGTGTCTCAGATTCACACACGCTCACGTCCCAGAAGGCGGGCTGTCAAACATACATTTTTATGAATCTGACACAGTGGCTATTAGCCCATACAACAGAGGATATCTATTTTTTGTGTCTCTAGATATGCCTTGACTTCAAGGGTATGTTGTGACAGCCCATTCGCATTCCATAGGGCAAGTTTTAAGCAGTCTAAGTTGACAGCTTGGTTGTGAGGGCTATTATTAAGTTTGTCAGGGTGGTCAGTTGTTGCATCATTTGTTTCATCAAAATCATTAGTTTATGCATGTCGTGTTGGTTAGCGTGCTTTGTCTCTAGTGTTGTACTTTCGGGTTGCTTTTTGTTAACAAATGCGTCTTTGTAGGATTGATATTTGATATTTTGGTTTTCTTTGTCCGTAGAATTCTGGTTCTCTGATGTAGCACTCTGTTTATTGTTAGGAGTATAGGCTTTTTTGCGTTCTGGTGCCTTTGGAAACTTGAGATTTTGGAGTTCTCTGTAGACCTTACAACCCTTATAGTTTGCCGGGTGGTTGCCGTCACAGAGAACACATTTTACACTGTCTGATCTTGTTTTCCTTAGGCAGTCTGTAGAGAGGTGGTCACCAGCGCATTTGATGCATTTAGGGCTACGGCGACAGTACGTTTTGGTGTGTCCGTATTGTTGGCATTTGGCGCACTGAGGTATTTCTCGTTTCGGCCGAGGCGGTTCGAAGGTTACGATGCAGTGCATTAAGTTTCTAACCTCATATATGCACTTATTATTATGATTTGTTTCTAGTTCAACTATGAACAGTGGCAATGGTTTCTTTGTGGTTCTTTGTTTGATGTTCCATATATTGGTACTGGTATGTCCTATTTCTTTTAATGCCTCTTTGATTTCCTCAGGATCTGTTGAGGGATGCATGTTTTTGAGAACCACTTTAAAGCTCCGTTCATGTCTGGGTTTGTATGTAAAGAACTCTGTATTTCTCAGTTCTAGTTGGTGTACAATGTTCCTGTATGTCTCTGGATCTTTTGACTGTATTTTAACCTGGTCATTGTTCAGAACTTTAAGGTTATACCTGTCGAAAGCATGTTCATTTAGAATGTTGAGAAGCGGTTGGATATTACCCACTTTATCGACAAATATCGGTGGGGGTTTATTTGTCTTCTCAGTAGCAGTAGTTTGTTCTGCCTCTAGGTTGTCACTGTCTAAGCTTGCAAATCTGTTCGTAGTTGGTATTTGGCTCTGGGACAGCCAGTATGTATCCACTTTGGTTTGTTTTTTATTCCCATTGTTTTCTGGGCTTGAATTAGGTCTCTTTTTTCCAGTGACTTGTATCCAGTTATGATCATCGTTGCTTCCACTGGGTTCTGGAATTATGTCTTCTGTGGTGGAGTTTGTATTTGGATAATCACCAAGTGACATTGCTCTAGGTCTAGTTTCAAACATTCCTTTATGGAAAACTTGTTGTGTTAGAGTTTTTTTGTTAGTTGTATTGGTTTTTTGGTTGTTTGTTATAGAGTTCAATTGTTCATTCATTTTGATTCCCACGAGTGAGGACGATTTAAAGGTCACTACCTGGGGTGACGCCTATTCCCAAGAGAAGGCAAATACAACAGTGGTTGCCCGTTCCACTGAGGTTGGCGCTAGAGACTGATTCCCCACCAGTCATACATCCTGTCGGCACGTTGCCCACCTTAGGATTGGGGTTATTTATTTATTCTTCTTTGTAGCGAGGTGTTCTTCCTCGGAGGCCAGACAATTAAGCCAAGCCTCGTAGATGTTCCGAAATTCAGAGGCCATTTCCTGCCTTTGATTGGCCGAGTTCGTTGACCGCCGCTCGATACTCAGCGTTGTTGCTCGTTTAGCACCACCCGGGGGACACGTGTAGGGTGGGTCAGGAAAGATGGTAAATCCTACGGACGCGAGCAACTTCCCCCGTTTTTAACTTAACTCAGTTTACTCTATATTGAAAACTTTTCTAATCTTCATTCTTTTTTAGTGTTGCCAACCAAAATGGAAAATATGATGAACGAATGAAATAAGCAATGTGAAAGTGTCAGGGTAGCCCGCGAAATTCAAATTTTCTTACGTTTACTACAACCGTTTAAGGGCCTACCCCATGGCACACTAGCGCCACTTTAGTAAAAAAATCAGAACTCGTTAAATACAAATATAATATAAAATCTGATAGATTTTAGAGTTCTAGATTATTGACGTCTATTTAATTCATTAAAATATACTTCACTGTAGTTACAGTTAGAAAAATTGCTAAAAACGGCCGTTTTTTTCCATTTTGTATCTGTAACGACAGCGAGCTATGTTTCAATGAGATAGGCAGACGTAAATAATTTAGAAGACCAAAAGATTGATTTTGTCTATCAGATTTTATATTAATTGTGTATTTAACGAGTTCTGATTTTTTTACTAAAGTGGCGCTAGTGTGCCATGGGGTAGGCCCTTAATACAACCCTCCAAGTTCATATAATTCGAGGAATGACTTTGACCTCGAAAAAGTCGTTCCTCGAATTATATGAACTTTGTAACAGATCTACTTGCTCCTATTTAAAATAAATGGATAAGCAGACTTGTTCAATTAAATTTTAATAGAGGGGAAAGATAAAAAATACAGCTAGTTATAAAAAACTACCTAGCACGCACTCAGTTTTAAAGTGTATGCACTTAGATGGACAATAATGAGTTTACCACACTGTAAGAACGGGATCAGGCGTCAGGGTAGCAGGTCGATACCGGAGTAACCTTGAAGTTGAGCTCTGAAGCAGTAGAAACGGCGGCAGCGCAGATCTCAGAGTTCACTAGGACAGCTCAGCAGCAAGACAGTGCAGAACTCAGGGCCAGACGTAGGACAGCCCTGCGAGACCAGTAGACGGACAGGCACGTAGTTAGCCTCCGAACATCGGGAGTAGAAGTCCCAGGAGAAACTTTCGTTGGATCCCCTGGACAGTTTAAGAATCTCACCGCCAAAACCAAGCTGCTCTCTGATACTCCCCAAATCAGATTTCAGAGTAGTCTTTTCAGCCGTCCGTCAGCTCGTTTCTCCCAAAGTAGTCTTCCATTTTCAAATCTTAGTTTTCTTAGTGTCGCCATCATCTCAACTGACAAGTGTAGTCGGCCAGGACATATCCATGAGTGCGTAAATAATTTTATAATATAATTTAATATTAAGTTATTTAGTAAACAATCGTAATAATCTACAAAATATAATGGCTAAACACATATTGATAAAAATAATTTAAATTATACAAACCAAAAAGAGAATTCATAGAGCTAGACCATAGACTGAGCAGAAACAGAATTAAAAAGTAAAGTTTGACAATTTGACGCTTGACGTAAGTGTCACAACATGAAAATTTTGATAATATTTTTATTTCAGCTAATTCCAAGTTAAATAATCGTATTTAAATCGATTTGCTGAATGTAGATATATAAACAAATAAAAAGGATGATAAATAGGATTATGAATGGTGAATATGAAGCGTAAGTATAGCATAATACTATATTTCCCCAACGACTCCGAGAAAATTTTTGGCCTAGAACAAAAATTTTGCTAAGGTTAAAGTATTACAGCATTCACAAAACTTACATAACTCATTCAAACACACCGACATCTTACGAAGTTAGGTCAGGTAGGATTCACATTCAATAATCACTACTCAACCTGATATATCAATAACTTTAAGGCTTATTTTAGGAGTTGTAATCCGCTCGCGTCGAAAACCACTAATGAGATGAAAATAGAAAGATTTTAACAAAAGCTTATTTTTAATAGAGTTGTCATCCGCTCCTAATCAATTTTAGTTGATAGTTAACAAGGGCTTATTTTTATGGAGTTGTCAGCCTCTCCAATCGACTTTTAGAGTCAATAGTTAACAAGGGCTTATTTTTATGGAGTTGTCATCCGCTCCAATCAACTTTTAGAGTTGATAGTTAACAAGGGCTTATTTTTATGGAGTTGTCATCCGCTACAATCAACTTTTAGAGTCGATAGTTAGAAACATGTTAGTCATATTAACTTGAAGAAAAGAGAAGAATAGATATAAAGGAAGAATAATAAATAAATAACAAGAATAATCTTTTAATGGTTTAAGAACTGATGAATGAATTAGAAAATAGAGTTTTAATAATCCAAAAGAACTCTATTATAGAAGAAGGAAAGAAGAAAGAGATGAGGTATGCATAAGTTTAATAAGAAAATTGCAAAAGTACGAGTATAGGGATAGTTAAACAGTGTAAAAGAATATAAACGTAGAGTCTACAGGATCTGAGTTCTGAAACAGGATTCTAAAGTAGCCTACTTGTAGTGGATGAAGGGATTCAAGTACCTATGGAGTTTAAGAGAGAAGGAGGGAAAGAGGGTTTAGGTCTGAACTGCAACAACGCAGACAGTAAACTCTGAGTAGACGTCAGGGCAGCTCCCATTATACAGTAGTCAGTAAGCTCCGAGTAAAACGTCAAGGGCAGCAGTAAGTAAGCTCCGAGTAAACGTCAGGGCAGCTCCCGCAATACAGTAGCCGGTAAGCTCCGAGTAAAACGTCAAGAGGATCCGAGTGTTGGACACGGTCCAAAAGTGTTTAAAAATTTAACAGTAAGACACAGAGTCTAAAGAAATTAAAAATCGTAAACCAAGGAAAACTTATTTTTGTTGGTGGTAAAATTCGGAACTAAAGCATAAAGTTTAGTATATATGATTGCCACCGCAAAGTTTGATAAACTTTAGTACCTAGTTTTGCCACCACGCAAAGACTGGTACTCCATGCCCATAATACTCCATGGCCCGTTTGTTACCTAGCAACCGATGACAAATAACAAGTCGATATAAATATTTTGAGAGACCACGTAACTAAACTTGTTTTGGTATTATTCCCAGATGAAATATGTATAAATATATATATAATCAAAGAGATTAAATATACGTATAATTTAATGTCTTTGTATATAATAAGTGTTTAGGAGGATAGTGAAGTATTTGTATTAACACTCCCAAGAGGCCGAAAGCGTACTAATTATCTTTCGATAACGATAAGTGTGTAGGGGTGAAGATTACCTAGATGATGTTTAGTACTGTTGTAGAAGAATTTAGTTGAATAGAAGAGTCTTTAAGAGGAGAGCTGAAGAAGAAAAATACGTTAATATTCATAAGACTAGGCCAAATAAGAAGTCCAAAAAGAAATACTAGTGTTAGTTTTTTTAGAATTTTGAAAATAAATGAGTGGGTTCGAGTTGATTTTACGGGGGGCGCCAATTTGTAACAGATCTACTTGCTCCTATTTAAAATAAATGGATAAGCAGACTTGTTCAATTAAATTTTAATAGAGGGGAAAGATAAAAAATACAGCTAGTTATAAAAAACTACCTAGCACGCACTCAGTTTTAAAGTTTATGCACTTAGATGGACAATAATGAGTTTACCACACTGTAAGAACGGGAACAGGCGTCAGGGTAGCAGGTCGATACCGGAGTAACCTTGAAGTTGAGCTCTGAAGCAGTAGAAACGGCGGCAGCGCAGATCTCAGAGTTCACCAAGACAGTTCAGCAGCAAGACAGTGCAGAACTCAGGGCCAGACGTAGGACAGCCCTGCGAGACCAGTAGATGGACAGGCACGTAGTTAGCCTCCGAACATCGGGAGTAGAAGTCCCAGGAGAAACTTTCGTTGGATCCCCTGGGCAGTTTAAGAATCTCACCGCCAAAACCAAGCTGCTCTCTGATACTCCTCAAATCAGATTCCAGAGTAGACTTTTCAGCCGTCCGTCAGCTCGTTTCTCCCAAAGTAGTCTTCCTTTTTCCAAATCTTAGTTTTCTTAGTGTGGCCATCATCTCAACTGACAAGTGTAGTCGGCCAGGACATATACATGAGTGCGTAAAGAATTTCATAATATAATTTAATATTAAGTTATTTAGTAAACAATCATAATAATCTACAAAATAATAATGGCTAAACACATATTGATAAAAATAATTTAAATTATACAAACCAAAAAGAGAAATCGTAGACCTAGACCATAGACTGAGCAGAAAGAGAATTAAAAAACTAAATGACAGTTTGACAATTTGACGCTTGACGTAAATATTACAACATGAAAATTATAATAATATTTTATTTCAGCTATTTCCAAGTTAAAGAATCGTATTTAAATCGATTTGCTGAGTGTAGATATATAAACAAATAAAATGCATGATAAATAGTATTATGAATGGTGAATATGAAGCGTAAGTATAGCATAATACTATATTTCCCCAACGACCCCGAGAAAATTTTTGGCCTAGAACAAAAATTTTACTAAAGTTAAAGTATTACAGCATTCACAAAACTTACATAACTCATACAAACACACCGACATCTTACGAAGTTAGGTCAGGTAGGATTCACATTCAATGATCACTACTCAACCTGATAAATCAGTAACTTTAAGGCTTATTTTAGGAGTTGTAATCCGCTCGCGTCTAAAACCACAAATGAGATGAAAATAGAAAGATTTTAACAAAGGCTTATTTTTAACGGAGTTGTCATCCGCTCCTAATCAACTTTAGTTGATATTTAGTTGACTTTTAGAGTCAATAGTTAACAAGGGCTTATTTTTATGGAGTTGTCAGCCGCTCCAATCAACTTTTAGAGTCAATAGTTAACAAGGGCTTATTTTTATGGAGTTGTTAGCCACTCCGATCAACGTTTAGAGTCGATAGTTAGAAACAAGTTAGTCATATTAACTTGTAGATAAGAAAAGAATAGATATAAAGGAAGATTATAAATAATCTTATAATGGTTTAAGAAGCGATGAATGAATTAAAAAATAAATAGAGTTTTAATACGCCGAAAATAACTCTATTATAGAAGAAGGAAAGAAGAAAGAGATGAGTCGTAAGTATAATACGAAAATAGCAAAAGTACGAATATAGACATAGCAAAAGAGTGTAAAAGAGTATAAACGAGTGATGAAATTATTGGGGTTTGGATTCATTAAATAACTGTAATACGATTGTAAGCGACGGACGTAGCAAGCCTTTATTTTAAACATAGACACACAGTATTGCCAGAGCTAAAACCATAGAGTATAAGAGTAGGATATTATTGGGCATTCTACTCCACCTTCCGTTCCTTCGGCTCACTCCGTTCGCCTCCGTCACTCTCGGTGGAGTAGAATGCCCAATAATATAAATGTGAGCCGGTGGAACGGAAGGTAGATTAGAATGCCCAATAACATAAATAAAATCCGCCGCACCTATTCCACTATTTTAGTTCTAACACTCAAAAATCCTAAATACTGGTTCAGCGGCTATTCCACCCGATGGAGTATGAACTCCTGCGTTATGCTGTAAAATACTGGTTCGGTGTCTATTCCACTAAAATCTCATTTGGTTCCGTTTGGGTTGATTCCTGCAAACCGTTATGTAACTAAAGGTTAAACTCTTTTAACAGGAAAGGTGAATAACATATAAATAATTCTGTGCAGTAATTTAACGCTACATTCGATTCTAGCTATTGTAGTAAGAAGGTTGTATTTCGTATCACGAAACTAAATATAACTAAGTTAACTACAATGCATGACTCAGAGACATCTGATATAAAAGATATTTGTAAACTTATTATGAGGAATTCTAGCGGCGAGGTTATATTTATTCAAGATTTGCAAACTGATCAAAAAAATACAGATAACGGTTCATCAAAACATCAGGACAGGTATACAGCCCAAACAGAAGATTTGTTCTACCAACAGATGCTTGATTGGCTAAAATCAAACAATCGCTATCTTATATTGAAGGACAGCCATGGTGAGACTCGTACATTTGTTCGAGTTAACGACAATGAGTTATAAATGCCAATGTAAAAAATATAAAATAACATAAGATAACATATTTTGTGAGTAAGAGAGGAGAGCAGTGGTGGTTCAGTGGTAACGGATGCGACTTACAAGTTGTAAGTCGTGGGTTCGAACCTAGGCTAGCGCTTTACTTTGTGTAAATTATTTCATCACCACTGTTCTCTGTGAGAGGAAACCTTTGTGTCAGTAGTGGGAAAAAAATTGACGAATTGAAATCTTATAGGTAATAATAATTCGTAAGCACATTACCATCTAACTATTCTATTCGTTGTTGAGCGTCACTACTTCCACTTCAGGACCAGACATCATGTATGTGTGTGTCAGCATGTGTTGGTCTCGATCTTAATCACATTTTTGATGACGACCAGACGGTTCTTTTATAGTCTTAAGACGTGGAAAACTTTGCTTGCGCGATTTAGAATTTGATGTTGTTAGTTCATCCGATGTGTCTTAGATGGTGCTGTAGTACTTTTTTTAGTGCGATTCGTTTCATGGAATTAACTACCTTGTTACCGTGTTACCTTGAGTAAATATTATCACACCACTCGCGTTTGGCGTTGTTCAGAGGGTTCACAAAAGTCATAACGACGTATAAATGTCGATGTAATTGTTTAATTGAGCCATTATTGATATTATAACCGTTTCAATGAGTCACCATGAAATTTGTAAAACAACCACAATCGTTACATGTAAACAAACTCTGCGTTCAGTCTCAGGAAACTGGTTTTCGTCATGGAGAATTATTACCTAAATCCATATGTTTAGAATTAAACAAACTTGTTTGATAAAACTTGTATTCAGGACTTTACAGCTTTTTGAATTATTGTACGATGCTTAAAATATAATTAGACGTGTTCAACGCGGTCGTTGTTGCGGAGTGCCGCGGCGCGGCCGCGCGCCGCGCGGGCCGCGCAGCAGTGTTGCCAACCGTACGCTCTCGCTCCTTGCCCCTCGCCGCCGTCTCGTTCGTCCTAGTGATGCACGCATAGACTAGTGCTGCGCGCGTACATCCTCCCGGGCGTTGAAAGTGTGGCTTTCAAACTTATGCTTTAATTGTACTAGCGCCAAAATCTTGATTTTTCGCGCCGTCTTCCTTTGCGTCATTAGAGGCCGGTAGTATGCACATTTTGTTAATAGCCCTCCTTAATGTGCCCTTTGAAGTTAATATATCGGCAACTCTGCTGATTCCATCTTTCCCAGGGTATAAATGGGTGACGCGGCCAAGTTTCCATTGTAGTGGGGGAAGATTTTCTTCTTTGAGGATCACCAGATCGCCCACACGAAGCTCGGATTGCCTCGTTCTCCACTTGGTGCGTTCTTGAAGTTCGGCAACGTACTCCCGGCGCCATCTCTCCCAGAATTGTTGTCTAAGCTGTTCAATATATTGGTATCTGTTGGGGTGCTTGCAGGTGATAGGCAACGATGGCACTGAGGTGAGAGGTCGCCCTATAAGAAAGTGCCCTGGGGTTAGAGGGGAGGGATCGGTTGGATCGGTTGAGAGAGGAGTAAGGGGACGAGAATTTAAAATGGCTTCGATTTGTGCGAATAGAGTCGCGAGCTCCTCGAATGTCAGGGAAGCATTGCCGGCTACACGCTTAAAATGGTGCTTTGCGGATTTAACACCTGCCTCCCATATACCTCCAAAGTGAGGTGAGTATGCGGGGCTAAACACGAATTTAATGCCTTCATTATTGGCATAATTAATAACTGGCTCACGACTGGACCTGAGTATTCTACATATCTCATTGTTCGCGCCCCTGAAGTTGGTACCATTATCACAATATATAACATTAGGTTTACCTCTTCTAGAGACAAACCTTCGCAAAGACAAAATGAAAGCATCAGTGCTCATATCGCTGACTAACTCCAAATGAATCGCTTTGGAAGAGAGGCATACAAACAAACATAGGTAGCATTTTGAAATACGATTGCCTTTACCCTTACGGCTAGAGATCATAAACGGGCCAGCAAAATCGACACCGCACGAGTAGAAAGGAAACATGGAATAGCTTCTTTCGGCAGGTAAGTTGCCCATTAAAGGTTGTAATGTCTTCCCACGTAGGCGAATACAAACTATACACTGCTTTGTCGTGCTACGTGCTAAGTGTCTGCCACCTATAGGCCAAAACCGTTCTCTTATTGAGGCTAGAAGATGCTGAGGACCAGCGTGAAATAAGCGTTCATGTTCATATCTTGATATTAATTTAGTTAAATGATGTTTTGCATCTAAAATAATGGGGTGTTTCTTATCATACGCGAAATCAGAGTTTTGAATTCGACCCCCAACTCTTAATATGCCATCTGAATCAATAAAGGGATTTAGTGGCAATAATTTAGACTTACGACTAAGAGTTTTATTATTTCTAATTAATTTAATTTCTTCTGCATAGCTTTCTAGCTGACTTAACTTAACTAACACTAGCAAAGAATCATCTAATTCCTTAGTATCTAATGGTCCATTAATTTTTGCATCTCTATTTTTACAATAATTTAGGAAACGCTGTACATAGGCATATATTCTCTTTAATCTATTTAAATTAGAGTATTTTTCAAACTGAATTATATTGTTTGTAACAACAACATGACATTCAATGGTGTGCGAGTGTTTAACTTCAGGTAACATGCTGGGGATTTGTGTGTGGTTTTGTGTAGGCCAACAAGTTGGGTCATTAACTAGGAACGAAGGCCCTTCCCACCAGAGGAGAGAGGACTGCAATTGTTTAGGAGTCACACCTCTAGACGCAATATCTGCTGGATTTTGATCTGTGGGAACATGACAAAATGTGAATCCACTTGTAAGTTGATTGATTTCATTTACTCGGTTACACACAAATGTTTTAAGATCCCTGGGTGGGGTTTTCACCCATCCTAGCACAACCTTTGAATCAGACCATATAAATTTACGATCAATATTACAATTTAATGACTCTACCTGACCTTTGAACATAAACGTGCACCTAACAAGAAGCCACATAACTCTAATCTTGGAATCGTCGTTGGGTTCATTGGTGCAACTCGTGCCTTAGCACACAACAACCTGATAGTAACTTCCTGATTCTGATTTACAGAACGCAGGTAAATGCAGGCTGCATAGGCTTGTTGAGAGGCATCTACAAAACAGTGTAGTTCTATAATATTGGGTGTATCACACAGAACTCGCCTTGCAATACGAATATTAGTCAAATTTGAAAATTCCTTTAATAGCGCAGCCCACTTCTTACAAAACTCAACTGGTACTGGATCATCCCAGTCCAGCTTAGAAGACCATAATTGTTGAAGTAAAATTTTAGCTACTATTATGCAGGGACACAACAATCCTAAGGGATCGAATACCTTAGAAGTAGTAGAAATCACTGACCTTTTAGTAATATGAGTAGAAGGCTGTAGGTCTGTAGAGAATTGCAGTGTATCAGCCTTGGGACACCAATTGAGACCTAATACACTAGATTCTTTGTTGAAATCAATGGGTTTTGAAGAACCACATTCACTGTCAAATAATTGAGGACAGTTTGTGCGAAATTTCCTGAGGGGTAGGCATGCAGAATTAAGTGCATTTACAACTTCATGATATATGTGTTTTAGCCCTACTATAGATTCTGACCCTGTATTTAAGTCATCTGCATAAAAATCGTTTCGTATAACACAAGCGATAGACTCATCCTCACACTCATTAGCCAGTTGTAAGAGGCACCGAGTACTTAAAAATGGTGCAGAGGCAGTTCCGTATGTAACTGTATTGAGTTGTAAAACATCTATCGATTGGGACTTATCATCACGCCACAGAATAAGCTGCAGATGGCGCTGCTGTTGCCCGACTTCAAGCTGCCTATACATTTTCTCGATGTCGGCTGTGAGGATGAATTTATGCCTGCGAAATCGCAATAAAATAGATATTAAATCACTCTGCACTACTGGACCAATCATTTGAATTTGATTCAGTGAATTACCAGAGCTTGTTTTAGAAGAGGCATTGAATACTACGCGGAGCTTAGTAGTTTCGCTCTTTTCACGAATGACTGCGTGATGAGGCATGTAGTACCCAAATACTGGCTTAGGAATTTTAGTTAAATGCCCTAAACTTGCATATTCATCTATAAATGCCTTGTAATTCGCCTTTAAATCTGGATATTTTGTAAATTTTCTTTCCAAACTCTCAAAACATTTTTTAGCTATATAGTATGAGTCCCCAAGAGCCTTTTCAGGCGACTCTTTCAATGGCATTAATACGGAAAACCTACCATTTGATAAGCGAGACACGTTTTCTTTGAAATGATCCTCACAAAGTTGCTCTTCGATGGAATATGTTTTTGTGGCTGGCAAGTCATCAATTTTCCAAAATTTTTCTAATGAGTCCTTTATCTCTTGAGTAAAATTACAATAAACCTTTGAAGCGGACTGACTACCATATATGGGGCCACTTATGAGCCATCCAAGCATAGACTCCTGTAGAACCAGTTTGTTACTACCTAACTTAATTAAATTAGAGCCCACTATGTCCCAATACACATCTGCTCCTAAGAGGATGTCGACCTCAGCCGGGGAAAAATAGTCAGGATCAGCTAGAGTAATATTTTTAGGTAACTTTATATGTTCTGTATTAATTGTAGCATTTGGTAAGATTCCCGTTATTCTAGGTACTACAAGACACTTAACATTTAATTCGAAAGGCATACATCTAGATTTAATTTGAATATTACAACTTCCAGTAATATTACATGTAGCATTGTTAATCCCACAAATGCTCACTGAACCACCGGGGTTGATTGCCAACCCTATCTTCCCTTTCAATTTGTCTGTAATGAACGATGATTGGCTACCTGTGTCCAGCAGCGCACGGGCTGTATATTTTTTATTGTTTATGATAATTTGGACTAGCGCCGTACTTAACAAAACCTGGTCATTAGATGCCACTGACAGTGACACAGGCAATGAGGAAGATGTAGAGGGTTGTTCAGTTTCAGAAGTAGGTGTAGGGTTGCTTTTAGTTATATGAATTAATGTGTTGTGTTTTCTATTGCATTGACGACAAACGGCCTTCAGCTTACATTGAAAGGCATTGTGACCACTGTGCAAGCAATTTTTACATAACTTTAACTTGTTCACTTCATGTAGTCGCTCGTCTACATTCAAATTTTTAAATTTTGAACATTCATGCAAATGATGATTTTCATTGCATAAAACACAACAATTCTTGTTTTCGTTTTTATCAACAGATACAATTAAGCTTTTGGATTGGTTGGTTACTCTTGGCTTATAATCCACCTGTTTGTCAGGACGACTATTATTACAATAGGCAGTCTCGAGTATGTCAGCTCGACTACGAAGAAAAGTATAAAATTCACTAAGTGAAGGTAAGTCTGCAAGATTGCACTTGTATTCCTCCCATTTTCTACTCGTGTGAATGTCTAGTTTTGCTGAGACCATATAAATAATAAGAACCTCCCACATATTAGTAGGCTGGCCAAGAGATGCCACAAGAGTGTCAAGAGACCGCAAATGTTTTGACACATGGTCAACAATAAACCGCAATGATTTATAAGATTCCCTTTGAATTGACTCAATGTTAAACAATGCTTTAAAGTGATTATTTATTAGTAAGTTTTTGTTATCATATCTTTGACATAACAGGTCCCATGCAACCTTGTAATTTTTTGAACTAAATTCTATCGACTTAATAATAACGGATGCACTTCCTTCAAGTGACGATCTAAGATAATGGAATTTATTAATTGGTGCAATACTTTCATTGCTGTCAATCACTGACTGAAATGTGTCTTTAAATTCTAACCAGTTAAGGTAATTACCATCAAATGTAGGAAGTTTGATTGTAGGTAATTTAATGCCATTAAATGAACGGCAGCTACCATTTGATGCATGTTCACTATTTTCTCCGTCACAATTTCCATTCTCAGCCTTTTTCAGGGGAGAATTAGCTAAGGTATCTTGGCTCTTTGCTATTAAGTGAATAAACTGGGTCTCTAAACTATCTCTTTCTTTAATTTGCTCTGTACTATCAGAATGCAATAAATCTATTTTGTTTTGAATAACCTCAAACTCTTCCATAAGCGATTGAATTTTATTCAATTTTAATTCCAATTCTCTATATTGAATAGAAGAGATTTCTTTTAAACCAATTAAACCGTTTAAATAATCTGAAAATCTTGTTACCCGTCCCTTGATAATACCGCGCTCCTTGACTAACTTCGTTAATTCTACCTTGAGCTCTGCTTCACTCATTTTTATAGATTATAATATTGTACCAACAATAACACAGGTGAACGAACAATGAAATAGGTAACAAAATGTGCACTCAAACCCGTTTGAAGAGCCGAGAAGCTCAGGTCCAGTCGCTCGCGCTGGTGCTAGCACGACGCGATGCTCAGGGCAGCTCGCGCCGAGCAGACAGCTTAGGCCAGCAGCGCACGTGGCGGCGCACGCGACGTAACCGGACGGGCGGCGGCGATGCCGAAACCGATGCACTCCTCTTCACGGAGGTACGCTGGAACTAGTCGGCATATGGTATTGAAACAACGTTAACGGTAGCTAACGCTGGCCGCGTGGTGCAGGGGTATGTAGGTATTGAATAGGTTTTAAGCAACCTGTGTGCTTAATTTAGAAGAACATATATAGAACGAGCTGGGTATGCTAGCCGGTTGAAATTATAGCTGGAATTATGCTATATCAGAAAGATTCTGTTTGAATAGGTAGGTGAAATGCGTGCCTAAAGCATGGGCGCGTGCTCGTATTTTAAAGCTTGATTAGGAATAATAGCTAATATGAAATTAACGCTGCACGTGCATGTATCTTGCGTAACACCAAACATAAACCCGACACTCGAGCAGCAAGTCGGCCATTCACACAATGCGAGAACAAGGATCGAAAGATAGGTACCTAGGTTGGTATGAAAAGGTTAGGACTATAGGACAGGGCTTACTCTCCTTGGGCTAGACCTCCGGTTCACGATGTCCCCAACGGCTCCCGAAGCAGCAAGCGCCAACACCAATTCCTTTTCTTCAAACGACCCGGCTCGCTTGGTTGGTATGACCAAAAATGGCGGCTGCCGCGTTCTCCTTTGACGCCCGCAAAACGACCTTTTTGTTGCTTGAAGACTGCAGTCCTGTCACGGTCGCCACTTTTGTTTAGAATTAAACAAACTTGTTTGATAAAACTTGTATTCAGGACTTTACAGCTTTTTGAATTATTGTACGATGCTTAAAATATAATTAGACGTGTTCAACGCGGTCGTTGTTGCGGAGTGCCGCGGCGCGGCCGCGCGCCGCGCGGGCCGCGCAGCAGTGTTGCCAACCGTACGCTCTCGCTCCTTGCCCCTCGCCGCCGTCTCGTTCGTCCTAGTGATGCACGCATAGACTAGTGCTGCGCGCGTACACCATACGATGCATCATTTGCGGACCGTCAAATTGTGGAAAAACTAATTTATTAGTTGGACTTCTTATACATGAGAATGGATTAAGATTTCAAAATGTTTATGTTTACTCGAAAACCTTGCAACAACCCAAATACGTTTTTTTAGAAAAAGTCTTGCAACGAGTACCAGGCATTTCGTTTCAGAAATATCATGAAAATGAGCAAGTACTGAGTGTTCAGACCGCAAAACCAAATTCTGTAATTGTATTTGATGATGTTGCTTGTGAAAATCAAAGTAATATGCGTGATTATTTTGCAATGGGGAGACACAAATTCATTGATTGTTTTTATCTAAATCAGACGTATAGTAAAATCCCTAAGCAATTAGTAAGAGACAACGCAAACCTAATCGTACTTTTTAAACAAGATGAAAGAAATATGAGACATGTTTATGAAGAACATGTCAACACTGACATGACATGGATTGAATTTCGTGAAATGTGTTCAAAAATATGGAATAAACCTTTCAATTATGTTGTAATTAATAAAGATTGTTCCAAAAACAAAGGATGTTATAGAAGTAAATTTGATACGTTTGTAGTCTTTGACTAAAATCACGAATACATATATAAGGATATTTCCTGCCTGACATTATTATTCACCTTACAACGCTAAATCAATTACGACCTATTTGACTAATATGGAAAAATCATTGAAACGACAAATTGTTGATGCAGCAGAAGCTGTGAAGATAAAAGTACGAAAAATGAGAGATGCTGAGATTAATAATAAACAAGCACTGGAATTTGTTTTCAAACCTGTAACAGAACCTCTCAACCTAATTGCTAATGCTAGTAAGCAAACTCCTCTCCTGCATGCTAGTGATGATTTTTCTGATGGTTCGTTTATCAACGAAACTGGTACCGCAGGAAGTAATAATAATAATGACGATGAACATAAATATGAATCCGATATCAACAGTGACTCTTCTTATGAATCAGTCGTTGAAAGGAATCAAGACGGTGATACGTCATCCTGGTCAGTGTCTTCAGAAGCGTTGGTAGATATTCCGTTTGGGGTTAGAGCAGACAGCGGGAAACTGATGTTAGGTTCTGCTTGCATAACGATCAACGATCAATACATCACCGTAGTTGGACATAAATACCGAAATACTCCTGGCTTAAAACAGTTATTGCTTAAGAAAGATGTAGACCTAAGCTTGGTTACAGATAGTGATATGCAAAATTATAAGTCGATGCTACTTGATACAAATGCTCATCGTCGAGACTATGAGCCAAGTAAGCCAATAAAAAGTAACAAAGGACAAAAATATTTACAAGTTATAAAACCACTTTTTAAACTGAAGGATGCAGTTCAGGGAAAAGGTCTACCGTTATTAAAAAAGTGGAGAAAAAACGTAGATTTCGTGTACTGGGATGATCCCAATGAATTAGTGGAAAGGTTAAAATTATTGATTGCATCTAGAGATGCTGGCAACACAGGATTAGATAATGAAATTATATCCATCATTGAGGAATTACGTGAAAGTAAAGTTATAAATAAATAATTATTTAATATTGTGTTTATTTTACTATCAACCTCTCGCAACAATACACCTTAAACATGAACGTAGACAAATTCGGACACTACATTCACAAAAGAATGCGTTTATCAGAGTTATTTGAGTTTAATGAGAATGCATTGTTAAAATCAGAAAACGGAGATTTTGATTTAAAAACATCAAGACTGAGAGGAATTAGAACCCCAGAAGAGGCAGACGATGCTGTGAACAAGGATTATGTAGATCGATTGAATGCTAACACGTTAAAAAAATTAAATAATCTGGCTGTAAACAAGGATTATGTAGATCGATTGAATGCAAATATGTTGAAAGACTTTAATACTCTGATTGGTAAATTGCGTTCTCAAATAATAAAAGATGCAAAGGATACAGTTCAAACTACTTTAAAAGCAAGGATACTTGAGGTTTCAACTCATTTCCAAGATAAGTTCTACACTAAAGCAGAGGTAGATAAATTACTGCAAAAAACTCCGTAATGACAAAACAGCAAATTGTAAATGAAATACACAAAGCGGCAAGAAGAAATTTCCTTCGACGTTCTGTTATTCTGAAAGGAATCCATGACTTATGGCAAGCAGACTTGATGGACATGCAAAACCTTAAAAAGTACAACAAAGGTTACAATTTCATCTTAGTAGTGATTGACTGTTTCTCAAAGTATGCCTGGGCTGAACCGTTAAAATCGAAAAATAAATTTGAGGTTACTCGTGCATTCGAACATATACTGCTTAGTAGTTGCAGTAATCCTGTTAACTTACAAACTGACATGGGGACAGAATTTTATAACATCACTTTTCAAACGCTTATGAAAAAGCACAACATTAACCATTACTCATCGTTTTCTACTAAAAAAGCATCAATTGTAGAGAGACTGATTAGAACTGTAAAAAATAAATTATATAAATATTTTAGTCTCAATGGTAGCTATAAGTGGCTAGGTCTACCATTGGAAGATATATTGGAGAGATATAACAACACAAAACATCGCACTATTCAATTTAAACCAGTTAATGTAAACAAAAGCAATGAACAAGTAATCAAAGAAAATATAAAAAAAATAAACAAACATGAATTAGTTCAGCGAAAGCCTAAATTCAAAGTTGATGATTGTGTTCGTATAAGTAAATACAAACATAATTTTGAGAAAGGTTACACTCCTAATTGGTCGACTGAATTATTTATTGTAAAAAAGGTAAATAAAACTTTACCAGTGACTTATCACATAGAAGATCAACGGAAGCAAAACATATTAGGAGCTTTCTACGAACAAGAACTGCAAAGATCTAATTATCCTGATGTATATTTGATAGAAAAGGTTTTGAAAAAGAAAGTAAATAAATTGTATGTCAAATGGTTAGGTCTAAACAGTGCAGAAAACAGTTGGATTGAAAAGGCAGCAATAATGGACTAAAATATTATATAACCATTTTTCATTTAAAATCTGATCATTATAAATTGAATAATGCAAGGAGGTGGACTAGTTAACAGCGTAATTAATAATCTACCATTCGAAGTTCATTTGCCAGGATACAACTATTGCGGACCAGGAACCAAACTTCACAAACGCTTAGCGCGAGGTGACCGAGGTGTAAATAAGCTAGACGAAGCTTGCATGCAACACGATATTGCGTATACAAACCATACAGATTTATCAAATCGTCATAAAGCCGATCTAGAACTACTTAACATGGCTAAACAAAGACTTAAATCAAAAGATGCAGGGAAAGGTGAAAAACTAAGCTCTTGGCTAGTGAGCAAAGTTATGAAAGCGAAACTAAAGTCTGGATCTGGCATTAAATCATTTAAACACTTAGTTTCAAAAATAAAATCAAAAATTAAGAAACTCAAATGCAAAGATAGTAAGACTTTGATAAAAGCAGCATACTTAGCCGCAAAAAAGTTATTTCCAAACATTCATCATCGAATTCGAGTACCCCGAGTAATACCCATACCAAAGACTGGAGGAGTTCTACCTTTAATTCCAATTTTCGCTGGTTTGTCGGCCTTGGGAAGTTTAGCTGGCGGAGCAGCGGGAATCGCAAAAACCGTTAATGACTACAAAGCAAGCAAACAAAATTTGCAAGAAACAGAACGACATAATAAAGCTATGGAGGCTTTAGTGTTGGGCAAGGGTTTATACATTAAGCCGTATAAAAGTGGTAAAGGATTGTTTATAACATCTTCAAAAAACTGAAAAATATGCTACCCAATCGCCCTCTAACTAATGTAGACATCCGAAAGTATTCAAGAGACATTCCATATTTTCGTGGGGTCTACATGAAGGATCGACTACCTCGGAAGCCGAAACCCATTGAATGTGGTATCGTTAACTTAGACGATTCTAAGAACGAAGGAACGCATTGGGTAGCTTATGTTAAAGTATACAATCACTGTGAATACTTTGATAGCTATGGAAATTTAAAACCTCCAATAGAGTTGATGCAATATTTCAAAAATTTTAATGTTTTTTATAACTACACAAGATATCAAAAATTTAACACAGTCAATTGTGGACATTTATGTTTAAATTATTTGTGGACTTTTTGGAATAAAAATGTAATATAAAATATAAGCTTTTCTTTAATTTCAATCATTTGCAAGATGTCGCTCACTTTGTCGATTACTGGAGACTCGTCAGTGTTAACTACATACTTTCCTAATACGTTGCAACTAGATGGAGAGTATGAGTGTGCATTATTACACTTTTCAACATTTAATTCTATTCCAAACATTGATAAAAGTAATAATAAGTTCTATTATGGCTTAAACGAAGTTATTGAACTGCCAGAGGGTACTTATGAGTTGCAAGATATCAGCGATTATTTAAAATCCGAAATAAAAGATGCAGTGATCAAACTACGGTGCAATAATAATACTTTAAAAACTACAATATTCTGTACAAAAGACATTAATTTTACCAAAGAAGACTCTTTTAGAAGACTATTAGGATTTAACAAGCAAATCTTGAAAGCAAATAAATGGCATGTGTCACAGTCTCCAGTCAACATTCTACCTACGACCGTAGTCAGGATTGAATGTGATATTGTAAGCGGTTCATATCTAAACGGTGAACCAAGTCATATTATTCACGAATTTGCACTTAATGTGCCACCTGGATACAGGATCATAGAAATCCCGAAGAACGCAATATACTTTCCAATCAATCAAAACAATATAAGCTGCATATATATCAGGCTGCTAGATATAAATAAACGAATAATCAATTTACGTGGTGAAGAAGTGCAGGTATATCTGCATCTTAGAAGAAAAACATGATTGACTACAATAAAAATGTGTCTCAACAAGTAAAGAATATCAGTTCTACTCGAGCTACCTATCAAATAAGACCTCTCTCTAAGAAGAAAATAAAATTAACTAAAGACAATAAAGCATTCCTTAGAGCGATCGGATTGTTAAAATGAATATCTTGGACGTTTTAACCGCACCAACTTACGATAACACTATAGAAGGAATTGAATTTCATTCCTACAAGCCCTATGTAACGAGTTTCAACAGGAACGATGAAATCCGCATACCTATCAACCAACAGGACTTGTACATATTACCATCAGCTAGCACCCTATATTTGGAAGGAACTGTTATCGTTACCAAAAAAGATACGAAGGACAAAGCTACTAGTGTCAATTTTACGAACAATGCTTTACTCTACTTGTTCCAAGATATTAGGTATGAGCTAAATGGAGTGGAGATTGATAAAATAAAAAATGCAGGTATAACAACAACCATGAAATCATTAATTTCAATGAACGAAAGTGAATAAAAAATGTCTAATGCCTGGGGTTGGAATATTGATGGCATAAAAAATATTGATGGAGGAAGGTTTTCTGCTTCTATACCACTACGTAACGTCCTCGGTTTTGCTGAAGATTTTAAAAAAGTCGTGATAAATAGCAGACATGAACTGATATTGTTACGAAGTAACACTAATTTGAACGCTGTAAAACTTAATACAGGTGAAGTAGTGGATGATGTTCAGATCAACAAAATCATATGGCGCGTACCGCATGTTAAAGTATCAGACAAAGAAAAAATTGGTTTGTTAAAAGTCTTAGAAAAAGATCGTCCACTCCAAATGATATACAGAAATTGGGATCTGTACGAATATCCAGCTTTGCCTAAAACTACAAAACATACCTGGTCTATCAAAACTTCATCTCAAATAGAAAAACCAAGATACGTCATTATTGGTCTACAGACAAATAGAAAAAACAATGCAAGTTCTGACATGTCTCAATTCGATCACTGTCATGTTCGAGACGTAAGAGTGTATCTCAATTCAACCTATTTTCCATATGAAAACTTAAATGTGAGTTTTGCTAATAACAGAATCGGTTTATTATACGAGCAATACATCAGATTTCAACAGTCGTATTACGGACGTCGCTCGGAGCCCATTCTAAGCGAGAAACAATTTAGAGATTTAGCACCGCTGTTTGTAGTCGATTGCTCTAGACAAGCAGATAATCTAAAGACAGGTCCGGTTGTGGATGTGAGAGTAGAAATTGAGAGTGATTCAGAGATTCCAGATCAAACGTCAGCATACTGTCTCATTCTGAACGATTGCATTGTTGAATACAAACCATTAAGTAACATTGTTAAGAAGATATCATGAAGTACCTTATAGTTGAACTCCAAGGATTTAAAGATTCTACAAATAATTTTATTATAAAAGAATTGACCATTGCAAGTCAGGATCATACACAGACGTTCTTGGTAAAACCACCATATCCATTCCATTACCTAACACAAGAAGAAAGAAAACAAGTGAGGTGGATAGAAAGAAATCGAGGAATTTACTGGAGTGAGGGCTACATTGACTACAAAGAGTTTAAACGCGTTATTTTACCATATTTAGAAAATAAAAAAAATATCACAAAGGGTTTGGAAAAAATAAAGTGGATTAAAGAGTTATGTGCAAACTCTGAAGTGATCGATATAGGTGAGAAGGGATGTCCTAATTTTGCGACATTAAAAAAGAAGTTCTGTAAAAATAAAACTGATTTTAATTGTGTGAACCATAGAATGAATTGTGCATTAAATAATGCGGTGTGTATTAGAAAATGGTATGTTGATAATAATATGTCTGTATTTAATTTATTTTAATTATTATTGTGTTGAACAGTTAATAATAAATTTCTAACTACATTATGAGTGTTTTTATTTGAACCTATGAAATTTTAAATGAGCTGTAATTATGTTCCATTTGAGGTAAACTTACAATAATAGTAAATGAATACTGATAACGGATGACCGCAAATCTAGTCTTATTTTACAGCTACTTTAAAATTTGAATTTACTAAGTAAAAAATAAAACATAAAATTTAAATTTAAAAGAATAGTATTTATTAAGTACCTCACATATTTACAGTTATAAAAACTAATTACTTAAAGCTATATCGTAATATATTTAATTTATTTTATCATAACTACAACATATTGTGATGGTTATTTTTATAATATCTTAAATTACATTTTATTTATTTATACAATTAAGAATATGAAAGAAACTACCTACATACATACTTTATAGGTAGGTACACATAATTCAAAGAATAAAAGAAAATTAAAAACTAAAATACAGTATTTATTACAATTGATATTTTATTTTATATTAAGTATATTTACTTTAAATAATTATTAATAATGACAAAACTTACATGATATTTTATTATTTAAAAAATCAAATTTATACAAAAAACTTACAAACTACATTACTTACTAATAACAATTGTCCTCACAAAGTTTTTTGGAAGTCTTGTTTATTAATAATTGTGTCTCTTCCATTACATAATCCACTGGTTCACTCACTACGTATTGCGCACTCATAACTACCGCATCATTGTCAGATTCTTGGTGATCACTAATGTTCAACACTTGTACCTGGATTAATCTCAGTCCTTTTTTCTTCTCATTATTAATAACGTATGATTGACAATTAAACTGCTTCCGCTTTTGACCTTCCCGTTTAGGTCTTGGTTTTTTACAAGTAGACCCTTGTTGCTCAGGTACATGCCAACTCAAACTTGGAGTCGGGAAGCCTTGCCCGTATTGCGAAAAGATAAGGTCAGGGGAATCACACATTTTTGATGATCTAGAACAAAGAAAATAACAATCAATATAATGCTAATAAATATCCAGCTGAGTTATATAACTTAAATAATGTAGGTACTACTTACTTACAATATGTTTCCGATGCGACGATGTGAACTAAGAAGTCCGACCAGTCCGGTCACTATCAGCTAAATGTAATGGAGATACTAATATTGTTATGATTTGTAACAGTACTGCAGAAAGCATTGTGCACATTTTTTATTACAAGTTTGAACTTGTTTCCAATATGCGCACGTCATGTGCAAGCACCTGTCGTCGGTGTTATGTTTCATACAAGGCTTCGGAAATTTCAGGAATCATTTGCAAATCTTCATGTCCGTACATGTTTGAGGTGGTTCTATGTAAACGATATGATACGTAGGAACACGTGTTGGCTGTTGTTTTGCATAGGTACTTATCATGAGGAGTGAAATGATACAGATTTAAATCATATATAAAATATTTTATTTCTTACTTAATCCTTTTAAATACGCCGACTTAATTAATTGAACTAATAACTATTTATTTATTTTCAATTATATACTAATCTTATATAAATGTGGAGCACCCGATTACATAAAAATAGTTGCATTTCCCCAGGCCAAAGTAGATACCTTGTCAGGTAACAGCAACCGTTTATCATCATTGCTTGATAATGCTATTTTATTTACACTTTGTGTAAAAATGTTGTGTTTTATGGACCTAAACAGTACATTTTTTTTGCGAATGACATTGCAATTATACAAAATATTTTTATAATCTAACATTTTAAAATCTTTCATTACACATTTTTTGTGCCTTTAGCCTTCTTTATTGTTTGATTTAATGTTTTAATACAATAAAGTTTTGAGCGCAATCCTACAAATTCTTTGATGATTTTGCCTCCCATTTCGTCTTTAAAGAGTCCTGGAACCTTCTTATTAATAATTGGCAAGTTGAATTCATTTTTACAATCGAAGTTGCTTGTATCTAAATATTTTAGAAAATGGAGTTTAAAATCTTTATATACGTTACTAGTCTGTACATTATAAACTAGGCTGTCTGTGTCCGTATAACACAATTCAATTCGGTCACCGTAAAAAGGCTTTATGATGGAATAATGGAAATCGTACATGTGACTCTTAGATAATTCTAATACAGCAAAGCCTATGTATATTGGTTTATTAAGAAGTACGCGCGAAGGTTTCATTTGAATTGCTACTAGATTTTCAGAAAATATAGAAGCGCTATGAAAATATGGGCTGGCTATCAATTTTTCAGCACACGTGGTTTTTTTTGTTTTATTTTTCAAGTCACACCAGTTATTTACTAGCTTAACATCTATCCGATGTTCATTATTTTCCAAGGTCTTACCAAAAATACTATTATTCAGTAATTTAAAAAAATCTTGTTCAAACGTCGACTCTGCCTTTTGACGTAAATGTGTGTTTATATCGATATATTGTTTTAAGAAAGCACTTTGCTTGAATATAACACCGCGATGGATCCTTTGCAATTCTAAACCATGCTGTAAGCATTTTTTTAAATGAACGTAATGAATAACATAGTGATATTTATCATACAAATTTGGTATTAGTTTTTTATTTTTACCACCGGGTGGCAAGTATTTTTCGGGACAAAATGGAAAGTCATTGTGTTCCATGTGTAAATTCTCAGGATATGTTAAATCAACTTCAAGAATGTAACCGTTTTTCGCGGAATCACTGATATCTGTCAAGTTAATTCGCAAAAAATCAATTTCTTGTCTATCCATAAATCTAAAATCGGAATAAGGTAAGGACTGACACATGCTATAACCGTATAAGTTGTTACAGTCTAAATACATGATGAATGAACTGGGATGGGATGGATCGTATGTATCTAAATATTTATGATTGGCTTTGACATGCCTTTTAGAACACATACAAACACCTCCTCGAATACCATTTTGTATCATCCTAAAAATTTCAACATCGCTTATCAATTCTAACCGAACTCCGGTTTTTAAAAGCATAGCATCAAACGAAAGACTTGGAGCCGTGAGATAAAAGGCAGGGTCGAGATTATAATGTCGTTTGCAAGTTTTTCGAAAACTTTCAAATACATCTGTTAACAACAGAACATCTGTCTTGAGATATAAATCCGTGTACATACCCATATTTCGAATATTAAACACTGACCAAACGGATTGCGCGTGTTCATAGTCTTCATCGGTAATTGACTCGTTAGTCAATGAGTTATAAAAGTTCTTTTTAGTGGGCAAACACGTATGTTCATAATGTTCCCATGTAGACATATAGTCATAGGGATACACTCCCTTACGGGTGAGGAGCTCAAATTCTGTTTGGTTAGGAAAATAAGCTTTCAAATGTTTAAATTCTTGTTTTTTCATTGTATTAACCAATTTTTCTAAACTAGTTCCTAAAAACTTGAAAGAATCTACAAATCGAACCTGCATACTTTCCTCAGAGGAAATCGGAATAAATTTTGTGAATGAAATGTAATTTTCTTTTGTTTTAGGTATAAGTTTAATAGATCCAGGGGCTTCGCCCAATTCCTTAATAAAAAGATGACAATCATAACCAGATAAATTATGAAAAAATACAGGCAAAAATGTTGGTACTTTGTATTGTATGTTACAATAACTATGAGCTGCACCACGATATGTACCAGTCAAGTGACAATGATCGCGGACTCTATCTCCGAGCAAGAAGTTTTCACAAATATGACAGGTCATAGCGTACTCAAAGTCTCGAGCATTATCCTCTGTGTAAATCATGGGAACATTAGTTTTTAAAATTTTGTAAATTTTTCGTGCATCTTTTAAGAGAGTCTTAACAAATTTGGAAGCACAATCAGCACCACGATACGAAACGTAACGATTATAGCTATCATCCAGCGCACACGTAATATGATAGGCAAAAGCTACAGGTACATGTCGCTGTCGCGTAACAGTGCTCGCCTTAGTTGGGTCAGGGTCACAAAAGTCGTACCGTTCTAGCATTGTTTCAAAGTCTGCGTATATAACAAATGGTACTATTTGCTTTCTATTATAATTCTCAAACTGTATGAACGAACCTTTTGGAGGTAGTTCAGTTGCAACTCCCCCACAACTATGTGAACTAAGATCATCGCGTGAATTGAAAAACATTAAGCAAACATTACAAAAGTACAATTTACTGTGGTGTTTGGTTATTTGATTCTTAACAAGTCGTGGTAAATCTTTAATAAGACAATAATGTGACAAGTCATCGTTTTCCAAATAAAGTAAATTAACCACTTTTCCGGTCACAGTTTTTGGTTTGTAAAGCGGACCAATTATAGTATTCTTTTTTATACCATAAATATAAATACAAACTCCTGGGTTATTTACTTCAAACCGTGCAATGTCCGAGAAACTCAATGGAAATGTTAAGTCTTTTAAGGACGCGTTTGCAAAATTGATAGGTACAGAATCGAACCACTACATTGACACGGGTCATACACACAAGTGTACGCACGATTAACTGCGAGAATAGTAGTCAAGTGAACACATTTTGATAATTTGAATGATTCATTTTTTTTTACGTATTTCTTTGTAATAAAATTATGGTAGGTACCTACAAAAAAATATTTTTGCTGTTTATATTTTTACGAATTACCTCCGGACTTGATGGAGTGACCTGAAGGTGTGCTTCAGTGACTGCTACTGGAACTTCTCGACGTGTTGTACTAGGTGAGGAGAGTTTGGGCTCGTTTTGTTAGTTATGATAAAACCTTACTTCCGGACTTTATGGAGTGACCTGAAGGTGTACTTCGGCGACAGCTACTGGAACTCCTCGACGTGTTGTACTAGGTGAGCCGAGTTTGGGCTCATTTTGTTAGTTATGGTGAGACCTTACCTCCGGACCTGATGGAGTGACCTGCAAGTGTACTTCGGTGACTGCTACTGGAACTCCTTGACGTGTTGTACTAGTTGAGCCGAGTTTGGGCTCATTTTGTTAGTTATGGTGAGACCTTACCTCCGGACCTGATGGAGTGACCTGAAGGTGTACTTCGGTAACTGCTACTTGAACTCCTTGACGTTTTGTACTAGGTGAGCCGAGTTTGGGCTTATTTTGTTAGTTATGATGAGCCCTTACCTCCGCAGTTGATGGAGTGACCTGCAGGTGTACTTCGGTGACTGCTACTGGAACTCCTTGACGTGTTGTACTAGGTTAGCCAAGTTTGGGCTCATTTTGTTAGTTATGATGAGCCCTTACTTTTGGACCTGATGGAGTGACCTCAAGGTGTACTTCGGTGACTGCTTCTGGAACTCCTTGACGTATTGTACTAGGTGAGCCGAGTTTGGGCTCGTTTTGTTAGTTATGATGAGACCTTACCTCCGGACCTGATGGAGTGACCTGCAGGTGTACTTCGGTGACTGCTACTGGAACTCCTTGACGTGTTGTACTAGGTGAGCCGAGTTTGGGCTCATTTTGTTAGTTATGATGAGCCCTTACCTTGTACCTGATGGAGTGACCTCAAGGTGCACTTCGGTGACTGCTTCTGGAACTCCTTGACGTGTTGTACTAGGTGACCCGAGTTTTGTTTCGTTTTGTTAGTTATGATGAGACCTTGGCTCCGGACTTGATGGAGTGACCTAAAGGTGTAGGTACTTTCGTGATTATGAAAAAACGTTATCAATTTTTTATTATGAGCTCCATATTTTTTGTGTATCTGGGGTCACCTAGCACAACACGTCAAAGAGTTCCAGTAGCAGTCACCGAAGTACACCTGCAGGTCACTTCATCAAGTCCGGAGGTAAGGACTCATCATAATAACAAAACGAGCCCAAACTCGTCTCACCTAGTACAACACGTCAAGGAGTTCCAGTAGCATTCACCGAAGTACACCTGCAGGTCACTCCATCAGGTCCAGAGGGAAGGTCTCATCATAATAACAAAACGAGCCCAAACTCGGCTCACCTAGTACAACACGTCAAGGAGATCTAGTAGCAGTCACCGAAGTACACCTGCAGGTCACTTCATCAAGTCCGGAGGTAAGGTCTTATCATAACTAACTAAACGAGCCCAAACTCGGCTCACCTAGTACACCACGTCAAGGAGATCCAGTAGCAGTCATCGAAGTACACCTGCAGGTCACTTCATCAAGTCCGGAGGTAAGGTCTCATCATAACTAACAAAACATGCCCAAACTCGGCTCACCTAGTACAACACGTCAAGGAGTTCCAGTAGCTCACCGAAGTACACCTTCAGGTCACTCCATCAGGTCCGGAGGTAAGGTCTCACCATAACTAACTAAACGAGCCCAAACTGGGCTCACCTATTACAACACGTCAAGGAGATCCAGTAGCAGTCACCGAAGTACACCTGCAGGTCACTTCATCAAGTCCGGAGGTAAGGTCTCATCATAACTAACAAAACGAGCCCAAACTTGGCTCACCTAGTACAACACGGCAAAAAGTTCCAGTAGCTCACCGAAGTACACCTTCAGGTCACTCCATCAGGTCCGGAGGTAAGGTCTCACCATAACTAACAAAACGAGCCCAAACTCGGCTCACCTAGTACAACACGTCGAGGAGTTCCAGTAGCTCACCGAAGTACACCTTCAAGTCACTCCATCAGGTCCGGAGGTAAGATCTCATCATAATAACAAAACGAGCCCAAACTCGGCTCACCTATTACAACACGTCAAGGAGATCCAATAGCAGTCACCGAAGTACACCTGCAGGTCACTTCATCAAGTCCGGAGGTAAGGTCTCATCATAACTAACAAAACGAGCCCAAACTCGGCTCACCTAGTACAACACGTCAAGGAGATCCAGTAGCAGTCACCGAAATACACCTGCAGGTCACTGCATCAAGTCCGGAGGTATGGTCTCATCATAACTAACAAAATGAGCCCAAACTCGGCTCACCTAGTACAACACGTCAAGGAGTTCCAGTAGCAGTCACCGAAGCACACCTTCAGGTCACTCCAAGTTCAGGACGAATAGGCTTTTAGAAACACTACTTACATACTTTTTATAGCGAAATAAAATAGAATAAAAATCATACCTTGTGAAGTATCAAATTTGGTTTATCGAATATTTTGTGTTTGTACAGCGATCTATTTCAACTCGAGGCGCTCCAAACAAGCGATACGTGTCCACTCTCGACGGGGGTCGCGCGCGGACTAGTTTCATTCAAAATACTTTGCAATAAATCAAGACGGGTATCAAAAATAAAATAACCCCTAACGCAATCGATTAAGATTCATCCAGAAGAGCAAAAAATGTGAAAAAATATGTTTCGGTTTTAATTTTTTCTGCGACTATATAAAGCATTTAGATTTAAAAAAAATCCTAGCATTAAGAATTGAATATGTTTGCCAACAAATAGTATTTTTAGAAATATTAAAATATGTTAATAATAGCACAAAAAATGTACCTAAACTCAACCCGGCATCGTTAATTTTGTGAAAAATGGCAACGACAGATCGATTTTACGTTATAAAAAACTAAAATTTTCGATGATCTAGTACCTAGCATTTGCAGATGAAGAACCAATCTATACGAGGTAGTTATTAGTTATATTGGATTTTGTTTGGTTATACCATAAAATGTACCGAAAAACAGCATAATTTTGCCTGATATGCAAACGCGCCCTTAAGTTCAACACAGTTCGAAAATCCGGGTAAGACGAAACCCTTTCAGGATGACTTTTAGCGGGATATAAAGCAGCAACGACGGACCATATAAAGCAATACTCATCATTGTTACGAATATTGACACATGCTTTTTTTGCTTTAATTGCAGCCGGTAATTCGATAAAGCTTGAACCGCGCAATGGTTGGTATTTGTTAATATTGACTTCTAAATGTGAGCTACTCAAGAAAGTCCAACCACTGTCACGTTCTTGAAACTCCTCTAATTTTTTTACTAACGCATTTCTAACCTGAGTAATTAATGAATCATATTCATAATTCTGGTGTATTGTATAATTTTTAGTACCAAATGATTTTATCTCCTGAGAATCATTTTTAACCAGTAAAAACAAAGCAAAATATTCAAAATTAATTTTCAAACTTATATGTTCTCTGAGAGACTTATCTACTAATGTTTTGATTTTGTCTCGGATACTATTTAAAAACAATTCTAGAGAATAGTTCTCATATAGATCAACAATTCTATAAGAAGCTATACGATTGCGAAAGGCAGAATGAATTACTTCAACACCTTCGCAAAAATGTGAAATATTCCTATTTTTATGGGTGGTACTGCGTAGGTGACCAGTCCAATGACTGCGCTCAATAGACGTATTACAAACAGTACAAAAAGGCATTTTAGATTACGATTACGTTAATTATTATTTTGCACACAAGGTTTATACTGAAATGCAACTGAAATAATTAAGATTAAAAGTCACAAAATTAAAATATTCTGTGGGTGCTCCAAAAACTTAAAAAAACCATAATTATTACTTAAAACTAATTTGGGCACTGTAAAAGACAGGCTCTGAATCGTCAAACAATTCGTGAGCCCTCCTCATGAATGACTGCAAAGTGTCCCACTGAGGACTCTCTTTGCTTAATTGCACTTTTAGTGCAACGGCCGCCTTCTTCCACCGATCCTCTCTTACAGTGGAGATGATGTCAGCCTTGTGGTAAACCTTTACCTCCACATAAAAGTCACCGTTCAAATTAGCTGTTCGCCGCACCCTGCCGTTTGCGACGCGGCTCAGAAGGGAAGATCCCAGGTCCCCGCTGGAGGTTGATGGACGCTCTGCGACTGCGACGTCCTCTAACCCGAAGAGGTCTGTTTTCGGGCGTGTCTTACTGTAAAACAATTTAATAACATATTATTTATTGTAATTATTAACGGTAAGTACCCTAAAAATTGATATTCGGAACTGCAGTTTACGGTAGTTAATATACGTAAATATTATTTTACTAAACACACTGTACGAAAAAAAGTATTGTATTTAAAATGTATTTGATCGATCTCTACGTTGTAGGTTTAAGTTTGAGATCGATGTGCATTAGAAACTTCACTTCACTTCAACGACCGATGTGCACAAAAGCATACTTAAAGAAAAATCAGTAATAGTAAATTACCTTGATTTTGGTTTCGAAGGCGTGGTGCACCTTTCAGATTTGCGCTTTGTCGTCGCCTTCTTCTTAGCGGACTGTGCCGTCTTCTTAATCTCGACAGCGTGATCGGGCCTTTGGGACTCGTATTCAACTTCGGAGTCAGACCTAAAACCGAACACATTAAAATTATTAAACTTTATGCTAAAACATTAAAATATTTCTTATTTATTTTATTATTTCCTAAAGAAAATTACAACAATGAACAATAGAAACAAGGTCACTAAAATTAACTTAATAAAATACTTATGTTAGTAATAAATTTTGTGTACATAATACATACTTACTTACATTTTAGAAGTCGGTATAATATTATATTATTAGGAATATAATATAATTAATTGTCAACAGCGGCACTGGCACTAGGAAGCACTGGAGCGAATTTAATTTTTTCACTTAAATTATTGGTTTATATTCATAAATAATACCATTTCAGCAAAAAATATCGATTAACAAAATTAAACCTTAACTGTACGGCTTACAGTTGTATTAATAATTTATGTCAGTTACGGCAAATTAAAACGTAATGGTTGAATACTCATTCCGCCAAATTGCAGTTTTAATAAAAATAAATGAAATATAAAACCAGTGTTTTACCCGCACCGACAAAGGTGAAGCCGACACCTAGCTGTCGCTTATGATAACTATATATAATAAATAATCTATTTAAAGTATGTATGTCTGTTTATCTCACCATCATTTCGTAACTTTAGACGATTTTAATGAATATAATTATTTAAATGTTATTGGGTGGTAAAACAATTGCTAAAATTACGTTTTATACATATAAATTCAGATGAACGAATAAATTTGCGTTCAAGTTAGTCTATGAGTAAGTTGCAGATAAATTTGCATTTTTTTAATAATGATTATTGTAGTACCTCTTGTTAATATATTCAATCTCTATAGGTACTAACTCCTGCTATTATCGCAAACATGCGCTTATAACGTTCACCCACCGGCTTTGCCTACAGCTAGCTTTGTTGACGCATTTTTACCGACTTCAAAAAAGGAGAGGTTCTCAATTCGATTGTTTTTTTATTCTTTGTTTGAAACACATGCTTGGATAGAAGCAAGGATTTTACTTTGCTAGCCGGGTACATGAACAAATTGTTTTAGGTGATGTAGGTATTTGATCTGGGTACTTAGGGTAAATACCCAGAGTTCTTCCTACTACTACATTGATATTTAGAAATTTCTATAAAATACTAAATTATTGTCTGCAACATGTTATGCAACAAAATGAAACGGAATTAATTATTATTCTGTTAAATTAACAATTTTATCGTGAGAAATGAAATCTAAGACCTTCGTTTTATCGAACCCGACAATGTTGTAGCCAATACATGTTTGCTACTTATGATTTAAAAATACATTAAAATATGTTATTACTTATTTGTCTAAAATTTAAATGTCCTGTAAATTTAGGCACTAGATACTCATGTTCGAATCCTGTATCAGGTTGAAATTATTGGTTATGTTCTTATCAAATCATTACAGGTAAAATACAAAAGGCAGTACAAGATTTCGAATTCACGTTAAAGCTAATTTTCAAAATGTTACAGTTACTTATACTAAAAAGACGCAGTAATCAGCTGTTGTTAAACTTCAGAAAAGATTTGTCAAGAATAATAAGGTATAAGTATTACTTTTATTATAGCTTCTTTAAACTAGATTACAACAAATGTAAGCAAGACATAGTAGGTAAGCGAAGTACCTACCTATAGACATTCTGTAAAAACCGAAATTTTAATTATATACTACAACGTTAACGACGATCATGTTACATTCAACATTATGATTCTTTCACACATACTCAAGTTCAAAACTGCTTTGACTGCATGTTGCAAGATTGCAGCCTTGCACATATAAAATACCATTTACACTACGTGGTGACAACTGTCTGATGAAAGCGTTTCCGATACGGCGAGTATAGTATAATAGTCGAACACGGGACGGCGCAAACCGTTTAGAAGGCGATTGTATGAGTGTGAAAGCATCTTTAATTAAGCGCAACGTAGAGTAACAGCAGAGCAAGTGAGCAACTGCAGTAGTTGTTTGTTAACGTGTAGTGTAAGGTAGTGTTAGCTGTTTGAATTAATTAAATTAATATTTGGATGTCCTTGGTGCCCAATCTGGGGTCACAGAAATAGAATGTGCGTGTGCCTATAGGTGTATGCTGTTTCTTGCTCTGTGAAGAGACATGAGACAATCTGTCCCAAATGTTAGTTTAATGTTTACGGTATCCTAAAGTTCAGATGTCCTTGGTGCCTAATCTGGGTCACAGAAATAGAATGTACGTGTGCCTGTAGGTGCATGTTATTTCTTGCTTTGTGAAGAGACATGAGACAATCTGTCCTGAATTTTAGGCTAGTGATTCAAGCAGCGAGCGGTATTATTTGTTAACGTGTAAGGTAGTGTTAGCTGTATTAATTAATTAAATTAACATTTGGATGTTCTTGGTGCCCAATCTGGGGTCACAGAAATAGAATGTGCGTATGCCTGTAGGTGTATGTTGTTTCTTGCTCTGTGAAGAGACATGAGACAATCTGTCCCAAATTTTAGTTTAATGTTTACGGTAGCCTAAAGTTCAGATGTCCTTGGTGCCTAATCTGGGTCACAGAAATAGAATGTACGTGTGCCTGTAGGTGCATATTATTTCTTGCTTTGTGAAGAGACATGAGACAATCTGTCCTGAATTTTAGGCTAGTGATTTAAGCAGCGAGCGCCCTTATTTGTTAACAAGTAAGCTAGAGTGTCAGCTGTATGAGTATGAACCAACCTTTTACTAAAATTGCAGGAATCGAATGTCGCATAAAATTACTGTAAGTAATTAAATTCATACTCTATCGGGTGGAATAGCCGCTGAACCAGTATTTAAGATTTTTGAGTGTTAGAACTAACTAGTGGAATAGGCGCATAGGCGCCGGGATTTTATTTATGTTATTGGGCATTCTAATCCACCTTCCGTTCCATCGGCTCACATTTATATTATTGGGCATTCTACCCCACCGAGAGTGACGAGGCGAACGGAGTGAGCCGACGGAACGGAAGGTGGAGTAGAATGCCCAATAATATCCTACTTATAAGATAACTTCTAAAAATAATTGTTGCCAATTTTTCAACACCCCCTCTCAACAAATATTTTTACATTTCAATACACAGAGAAAAACTTAACATAGGACACATTTGCATGAACTAATACAATTTCTAAATAAACATTATTCTTAACTTTGAATTACACACTTTTCAAAATAACATCCCTATGTTTCTCAAATAAAATTTTACCCAATGGTTTTGTTAAGAGATCGGCTAAATTATTCTCTGACATTATATAATTCAAACAAACTTTTTTATTTTCTACATTTTCCACAATATAATGATATCTTATGTCTAAATGTTTCAACCTTTTATTATTCTCTTTATGATAGGCAAGCTTTATAACTGACTGGTTGTCTTCAAAAATATTAATTTCTACCCTAATGCTAAAATCTAAAAGTAAATTTTGTAACCAAATTGACTCACAAATAGGGTCTTCCCCTCTTTCTTATGCCATTCCTGGGGTACCATTCTGTGACCTTCTTACTCCACTTCTCCTTCCCTCTACTCATATGCCCAGCCCATTTCCATTTCAGTTTCCTGACATTTGTTGCTATGTCCCGAACCTTTGTCTTCTTCCTGATGTCTTCTAACCTGACTCGATCTTTTTTCTTGATACCCATCATGCTTCGCTCCATCGAGTGCTGGCATATGTTTAATTTCTTGCTGTTCAGTTTAGTGGGGGCCCATGTTTGACTTCCGTACATCAATACAGGGAGAATGCATGTGTTGAATACTTTAGATTTAGTTAATATGTGCAGTTTTTTATCTTTCATTATTTCTTTCATGCTCCAATATCTTTTCCATCCATTTGCTATTCTCCTGTTGACTTCTTTTTCAATGTTGTCTGTGGGTGAGATAATTTGGCCTAGATAGATGTATTCATCCACGTATTCTATCTCATTTTGGCCAACCCTGATGGTTTCATTCTTAGGTCCGTTGGTCATTACTTTCGTTTTCTCCATGTTCATTTTCAATCCCACCTTGTGACTTTCTAATGCCAGATCATTTGCCATGACATTCAGTTCGTGTGGGGTTTTTGCAAAGAGAACTATGTCGTCTGCAAATCTTAAGTGTGTTAACCAGGTTCCATCAATGTTAATTCCATATCCGTCCCAATTTAGTCTTCTAAATATCATTTCGAGGACTGCCGAAAAAAGTTTTGGGGATAGCGGGTCGCCCTGTCGCACACCCTTTTGTATGCTAAAATGTTCTCCTTTCTTTTCTAATTGTATACATGCTGTACTTTCCTTGTATATCTTCCTCAGTATGCTTATGTACTTGCTTTCGATACCTTGTTCTTTTAGGGCCTCCCATATCTTATTGTGAAATAAAGAGTCGAAAGCCTTGCTGTAGTCTATATATGCCATGTAATATAATTGGTTGTATTCATAGGATTTTTCTGTGATCTGCCTCATAACATGTATATGGTCCAATACTGAGTAACCTCTACGAAATCCTGCTTGCTCGTCTGGTTGGTTGTCGTCTAATTTTCTTTCCAGTCTTCTTAGCAGTACTTTCGCAAATATTTTGTATAAGTTAGACATAAGGCTGATCGGGCGATAATTACCTATATTAAGTTTATCACCTTTTTTATATAACAATACTATATTAGATTGCGTCCATTGTATCGGGATAATTTCGGTTGCTAAAATTTCATTAAATAGTTTCGTGATTACTGGTAACAGGACATTTTTTGCCATCAATAGGATTTCGTTTTCAATGCCATCTGGCCCTGGGGCTTTGTCATTACTTTGGGACTGTAATGCTACTTCTACCTCTCGTTGCAGTATGTCGGGTATGCTCTCATCCTCATCATCGTTTAGTACTATTGATTCGCCATGTTCTACTTGTGTGTTCTCATATAATTTTTTATAGTATGATGTAGCAATGTCTTTTATGTCTGATCTTCTATTTTGTTCTATTCCTTTCTCATTTCTAACTTTTGTAACCCAATCTTTTGATTCTAACAGTTCTTTATATGCTTTTTTTGTTCCTCCTGTTCTAATGATTTGCTTTTCTATTTTTTCCCTTCTGTTTTGCTCTCTATCCCTTCTCATACTCTGTTTTATATCTTTACTCAGCTCTGATATGCGTTTTCTACGATTCTCTGTGTCTCTGGAACTGATTACTTGTTTCCTTGCTTCAAGTAGATTTTTTGTTTTTGTTGATAAATAACTATCCTTCTTTTCTTTATTAGTGCAGCAGGTACTTTTTGCTAATTTGATTGAAGTCCCGAACCAGTCGTATTTCTTTTGAATATCTAGGTTCTTGGTTTCTTTCTCAAAGTCTGCAAATCTTTTAGTCAGTTTGTTTGCAGCTTCTTCTAGGTTTTGAATACTCAATTTACCTTCATAGTTCCTCCTGGGTCTTTGTGTCTTTGTATGTCGTAATGTGAGATCCGCCCTGACCATTCTATGGTTCGTGTTGAAATTAAATTTGTTTACAACATTTAAATCAGTGAAATACATTGGTTTGTTGGTGAGAACAAAATCAATTTCATTTTTGTATTTGCCTCCTGGTGATACCCATGTCCATTTCCTTGAACCTTTCTTTTTAAATTTGCTGTTTAGAATATAGAGGTTGTTTTCGAAAGACATATTAATGAGTCTTTCTCCATTTTTGCTTCGTCGAGTTCCATATGTAAAAGGTCCAAGAACACGTCTTTCTTCTGGCAAGCTTTCACCTGTCTGGCCGTTGAAATCTCCCATCACTATTAAGTTTTTATGCGTATGTCTCTCTATAGTATTGTTCAGGTTCGTATAGAATTCTTCGATTGTCTTTTTGTCTGCTTGTTCAGTCGGAGAGTAAACTTGCACAATAGACCACATGTCTTCGTAATTGGGTAATTTTATATTTAGCACTGCTAAGCGGTCCGAAATTCCTATGAACTCATCAACATATTGTATCATGTGCTTTTTGAGAATAAATCCTACTCCATTTTGGCCTTCTTTTTCGCCTATGTGATATAGAAGAAAGTCTTCATATTCTTGTATGTTTTCTCCAGCTCGTCTTACTTCACTCAGACCGAGAATGTCCCATTTGATATCATTTAGTGCATTATTTAGTTCTGTTAGACTCTCGTCCGACTTTAGGGTTAGAACATTAAGTGCTGCTATTTGGATGCTTTCTTTACTATGGGGATTACATTTTTCTTTGTTGCTAATGTTTTTGTTGTTTTCTAGTGTATGTTTGTTTGGTTTTTTGTAGGTTGGTGGGTGGTGGTCTAATTCCCCACGGGGACCAGCCGGGTTGGGGAATGTTAATTTAGTTTTGTTGGTATTCGTTGTTTTGATGTTTGTATTTCGGCTACCGCCTATTTCTAGTTTTTTGATGTCTCCTCAATATTCGGATTTGATTGCCTTCTTATTCCTTCTGGTGGGTTGATTTTCGATATCTTAGCAAGTTGGTATAACTTGGGTTTTACAGGAGCTTTGCTGAAGTTGTCCGGGGGAGTAGAAGGTGGGGTGGATTGGGCTCTCTTCCTCTTTTCAGGTTCCGTTTTGTCTCGTATAATTAGTTTGCCATTCCTTATTGTTGCATACTTTCCAGATGCTCTGGCTTCCTTCATTTTTGGGATAAGAGCCTTTCTTTCTTCCAGTTCCTCTTTAGACAGGTCTTCTGTTACGTAGACTCCTTCTGGGAATTTTTTCTTCTTTTTCAAGATTTCGTTTCTTCTCCATGTTAGGGTACATGAAATTTTGATAGGTCTTGTCTTGCCTTCCGTCTTTTTCCCAACTCTGTATACGTTGCTGAGTTCCCATTTATCCCAGTCATGTTTCTCTTCCTCCGCTTGTTCTGTTGAGCAGGGAATGTTGAATAGTTCTATTACAGTATTAATTAATTCTAGATTGTTATTTTCACTTTCTTCAACCCCGTGCAGTAAGACATTGTTTTTTCTCGTTTCCAGTTCCAAGTATTTTACTTTCGATCTTAGTAGCAAAATCTCGGACTTCATGGCTTCATTTTCCTTTTTTATTAGTAACAGTTGCTCTTCAATAGTTTTGCTGATAGTCTCGGTTATGGTTTGGGATTGTTTATCATTTTGTTTTTCAATTTCTTCCTTAATGGTGGCCAATAGGATTTTTGTTTGCTCGTCCATGCTTGGTACCGAAAATCTACCAAATGGTAGGTTTTGGATTGATCTGGCAACACTTTTGTGGGTTTTGACAGTTGTTGAATTTCCGATTTTTGTCTATAGTCTATGGTATTTATTTAATAACCTCAAAATAATTTTGCCAACTTTCGATGGTTCTTTCACTGTACCTAGCACTTCCCACTAAAGGATTATTAGTTAAAATTTATCAACACTGTTTGTTCGCTATTTTTAATGCAGTTTCTTCCCGATTTGTCACTTTTGTACTAATGTTAATAATTAAAATGCGGAGACGATCGCTACGTAATGTTCACAGTTTGACAGTTGACAGCATAAAAAAATCTCGGAACTCGGACTCAGTTGAGGACAAAGAAACAGAGTTTTGTTTTTTACAATTCCAGGAAACTAAACAATTAAATAAAAAGAACATGTATCCCGAAGTTGACTTACGGGTTGCAGTATCTCCTGCCCAATCTGCATCAACAAATCCAAGTATGTTTGACTGATCACTTTCAAATATTAAACCTAGATCTAAAGTCCCTTTTATATAACGCAACACTCTTTTAATACACTTATATAAATACTCACTAGCTACATGCTGATATCTAGCAAGAAAGAATACACTTGTACATAAATCTGGTCTTGTGCCACATACAGCGTACATTAAGCTACCAATCATTTGCCTACATTTTTTCTCAACTTCCTGATTCTCAGAACTTTCCCTTTTCAAAAGATCAAAATTAAAATTCTGTTCAATTGGTGTGCTAATAACTTTGCAATCTGACATATGGTACTTATGTAAAAATTTTAATAAATATTTTTTCTGATTTAATATTGTTTGAGAACCTTTCTGTTTTATTTCAATGCCTAAGTAGTTAGAAGCCAAACCCATATCTTTCATTTTAAAGTTATTCTTCAACTGATTTTTGAATAAATCTATCTCATTTCCAAATAACAAAATATCATCTACATAAAGAAGAACATACATTACTGTTTTATCCTGTCTCTTCATGTACAAACATGGATCATTTTTTGATTTCAAATATTTTTGTGATATCATGAAGTCATCAAATTTTTTATTCCAATATTTTGGAGATTTTTTCAAGCCATACAGTGATCTATTTAACTTATCAAATTGACCATTTGGAAGTTTTAGGTAAACTAGCTCTTCAATGTCTCCATGAAGAAATGCTCCTACCACATCCATTTGATAAACCGGATATTTAAGTTTATTTGCTACGGCCATGAATAAGCGGAATGTAGGTAATTTAGCTACAGGTGAGTACACATCGGAATCACAGTCACTCTGCTCGAATCCACGGGCAACTAACCTGGCTTTATACACTTTTTCACCATTTATTTCTTTTGTACACAACACCCACTTACTCGACACTACATCTGAACACTCCGGCACACTCTCCACTATTTCCCATGTATTATTCTCATTTAGAGTATCCAATTCTTTTGTATCGCTTCCTTCCACTTGTTGCTTTCATCAGTACACATTGCTTCCTCATAAGTTATTGCTCCAACACTCGAGTAGCACTGATAATCCCCATACTTTTCAGGTTTCTTACGATTTCTCTTGGGATGTGAATATTTTTCTGTTTCTGACCTCTTCTCTTTACTTTCTTGTTCATGTGACGTAACTAACGTTTCGTTTTCTTTTTCAGATTCCTGGATCGACTGCTGCAACTTATTTTCTTCAGATTTTTGTGCTAACTGGTTATCTTTTTGCAGGTCTACTGGTGAATCAAGGCTTATGCACTCCGAAAACTGATCGCCGCTGTCCGTAAAATAATCGGGGATTTCGGAAGACGGATCATAACTTTCACCATTTTCGTGACATTTTATGTTGCAGACGTCAACAAAATTTTCCGAATATTTTGCGTTCTGAAACTCACTGCTATTTTTTGGTTTTAAACTTTCATTCGATTTTGTATCACTGTTTTTAATAAAAACCACTTCACGTTTCACATGAACGTCGTTTTTCTTTGGAAAATAAACACGAAAACCCTTTGACGTCTCCCCATAACCTACAAAATAACCAATCTCAGACTTCGAGTCCCACTTACGTCTTTTTTGTTTCGGAATTAGAACTGCTACACTGGAACCGAATTCCTGTAATTGATTGATTTCAAACATTGATGTGTTGAACCACAATTCATATGGTGTGATATTCTTTACTCTACTTTTTCCTGTTCTATTTAACACGAAAACCGCTGTATTTACGGCCTCAGCCCACATGTTCTTGTTAAAATCTGTTGACAATAACATTGTTCTAACGCATTCTGTTATTGTGCGAATCTCCCTCTCTGCCCTACCATTCTGTTCTGGTGTGTAAGGCACACTTGTTTGATGAATTACACCGAAACTTTCTAATAAACTTGACATTTCACGATTGACAAACTCAGTACCACAATCACTCCGTAGTATTCTTACTGAATAACCAAGATTCTTTGTCACAAAAAACAAAAAACACTTCACTTTTGCATACACTTCCCTTTTTTGTTTAAGAAAATACACTGTCTTATATTTTGTGAAATCATCTTTTATTACAAGGTAGTACCTAGACCCACCTAATGATTCTACTTCCATTGGCCCACATAAAGCTAAATGTAACATTTCACCCGGCTTTTCAGCATGTGACGCACTCAATGGAAACAATTGTTTATGTTGTTTACCTTCTAAACATGAAACACACGAACTTTTGTTACTCTCATTTACCTGAATATTACTTCTTTTTAAAATGTTTTTTACATGTTCTGTGTCCTGATGCCCTAACCTCTTATGCCATTCACTTAATGGAACAGAAATGGCACATGAACTGTTTGAGTACTGAAACTCCATTATAAATAAGTTACCTTTTGGTTTGGACAAAGCAACACAATCACCATTAATATTATATATTTTACAACAATTACTATTCATTTTCATAGAAAAACCTTTATTAATTACCACTGTGACAGAGAATAAATTTACCTTTAACTCTGGCACAAAAAGAACATCATGCAAAGTTGTAGCAACCCAATCAACTCCGTTGTAAGCTTGTAGTTGTATGTTTCCAAAACCAGTGGCACGGATAGTAGAGCCATCACCTATAGTGACATTTCGAGGTTCATTTAACTCTTCAAACATTGAAAATAAAACTTTATCAAAACACATATGTTCGGTGGCTCCACTGTCCATAACCCATACATTTCCTCCTGTAAAAGTTGTCAATAGAGTTGCACTTAATGCATTACCTTTTGGTTTATTTTTGAACCAACAACTGTTCTCAGTGTGATTAGATTTCTTACAAATGCTACAGACTTTACTGTCTTTACCAATAAAATTAGAATTGTTTGACTTGCACTCACTTTTATAGTGTCCCACCTTACCGCACTTGAAACACTTTCTTGTTTTCTTCGCTGACTTTGTGACTAATGCTGTTGATGAAGCCTCCTCTGCACCTCCACCCCTTGATAGATAGCGCTGCTCCTCCACTAGTAACCGAGCTGTTAGCTCTGCCATAGTTTGCTTATCTTTAGGAGCTGACTCCCACGCAGATACAAAATGACAGTAGTGTACTGGTAAACAAGTATTTACTTTAGTTATGGCCATTGAAGAAGGGATTTCTGAGCCCAAGGCCTTCAGGTTACATAACAAGTCCTCTACTCTGGCCAAAAACTCGGACATAGTCTCCTTTTCGTCATATTTTAATGCAAAGAACTTTTCCTGTACTAAATGCAATGACAATTCTCCTTTTTGCTCAAAGATGGTGTGCAGTTTTTCCCAGATTTCTTGAGCTGTTTTACAACTCACTACCTGTGATATAACTTTGTCTGATAGACGCGTCACAATGATACCTTGTGCTTTTGCGTCGCTACTGATCCACTTGGTATCCTCCTGTTTGATATTGTTGCCGTTGACATTGTCGTACAACCCTGCTGCCATCAACAGGACCCGGATTTTAAATTTCCACACACTCCAATTGTGAGGACCCTCCAGTTTGGAGTTCCCGTCGATATTATTAAAATTTATTGATGTGTCCATCTTGTTATTCTCACCGTTTTTCGTTGCGATGACGATTTGACCTCGCCGATACCTCGCTGATTTTTAGGATTTTGATGACGATTTGACCTCGCCGACCATGCCTGCACACGCCTGAGACGCTACGAATTCTGCGATGCTCCTTTTTTTCTTACCAAGAAAGCCCGCCTGACCAAGATGGCCGCCGAATAATTTTCGATTTCAATTTCAACGCTATTTACCGCGTTTTTCACCTTGGAAATCCAAACCCAATAATTGGTTCTCTATTGTATTACCTAACTTTTTTATTCATAATTTAAAGTGCCATAACTTTTTTTGTCCTAATCATCATTTGTCCGAATGATAACTTACCCAAACTTAATATCACATAATATCACATGCCATAAAATTGAAATCCCTAAATACAATATGCTCTAAACCCGTTTGTCATAAATATTACAATCAATAATATACAAAACGCTTAAAATCGTTTTCAATAATAGTTATAAATCCTAAATTAAAAAAAAAAAATGTTTAGATCTTAATAATATTTATAAAACAAACCGGTATGTTCCCAGACGTTCCCAAAAGGGAACAGAACATTGTTATTTTAATTGTGTCTGTAATTACGGGTACCTACAGTAAAGTAAGTAGGTATTACTTAGCTTTTGCTATGCTATGAACTTCTCTCAACACAACACATTTTTATACAATATTGCTCTTATGAAATTTGTAAGAATTAAAAAGTAGAACCATCATATCGCAGAAAGTTCATAGTTAGAATCTTCTTTTGTTTTGGCATACATTTCATATAAGTAGTCACTAAAAGGCAGAAAATCAATCAATCAAACCGTCAATCATTATAAAACAGTTGAGTGTGAACATAATTATGTGGATTTTATTTTTCCCTGTAATAAGTATGCAAACATGTAAACAAACATGCAGCAAGCATGCAGCAAGGAGGCAGCAAGCATGCAGCAAGCATTCAGCAAGCATGCAGCAAGCATTCAGCAAGCATGCAGCAAGCATGCAACAAGCTTGCAGCAACCATGCAAGCACGCATACAGTATGCAAGCAACCATGCAAGCGAGCAAGCAACAAGCTTGCTGCAACCATGCAGGTACGCATACAGTATGCAAGCAAGCATGCAGCATGCAAGCGAGCAAGCAACATGCAGCAGGCATGGTTTCTTTCACGGCTCCGGCGCTGCGGAGCTCCGGCGGTCCCACGCGAGCTTATCGTCGCAGATGTGTTTAACGCTCACCACCGCAGCTTCGGCTTGCTGGCCGGCTTCGCCGGCCAGCCTCAGCAGCGGCGGCGAGTGTTACAACCACCTGCTCCTCAACTCGCGGGCCGCCTCGCCCCTCCGCGCCTACGCGATTTTAAATTACACTCTAGGGGTAGGGCAGACAAGACTGCGTGGGGTCGGATTTACAGCGATTCGTTTCTGTCACTAAAACCTAATTTTTAGCAAATGTTTTAGGACCAAAAATTTTATTACACTTATATGGACATTAGGAATAATACACATTATATAATATAATACTTAGGATAATTGACTTTATGGCGTATAAAATTAGAAGATTCAATTATTATATTATTCGATATTATGACAGAACAGTTTTGGAAATAAAGATAATTATGTAAAACAACATTTCGGGATTTTGAACATTATGGTAACTGAAGTTTATAGCAAACGTTTTATGGATAATGATTTTCGGACAAAAATTTTTAGGAGATATAAGGGAGTACCCCAATAATTATCTCTGCGGTTACAGCGTTCTGGGCCCATAACCTGATGAAATTATTGGGGTTTGGATTCATTAAATAACTGTAATACGATTATAAGCGACGGACGTACAATAGCAAGCCTTTATTTTAAACATAGACACACAGTATTGCCAGAGCTAAAACCATAGAGTATAAGATAACTTCTAAAAATAATTGTTGCCAATTTTTCAACAACGAGGAGTCTAGGATCTGAGTTCTGAAACAGGAATCTAAAGTAGCCTACTTGAAGTACCTATGGAGTTTAAGAGAGGGGGGAAAGAGGGGTTAGGTATGAACCACAACACCGCAGACAGTAAACTCCGAGCAGACATCAGGGCAGCTCTCGTTATACAGTAGTCAGTAAGCTCCGAGTTAAACGTCAAGGGCAGCAATAAGTAAGCTCCGAGTAAACGTAAGGGCAGCTCCCGCAATACAGTAGCCGGTAAGCTCCGAGTAAAACGTCAAGAGAGTCTGAGTGTTGGACACGGTCCAAGAGTATTTAAAAATTTAAGAGTAAGACACAGAGGGTCCAAAGAAAGAAGTCGATTTAATGTACACAAAAAAAAATTAACTGTGTTGGTGGTAAAATTCGGAACTAACGCATAAAGTTTAGTACATATGATTGCCACCGCAAAGTTTGATAAACTTTAGTACCTAGAATTTGTAACAAATTTACTTGCTCCTATTTAAAATAAATGGATAAGCAGACTTGTTCAATTAAATTTTAATAGAGGGGAAAGATAAAAAAATACAGCTAGTTATAAAAAAAATACCTAGCACGCACTCAGTTTTAAAGTTTATGCACTTAGATGGACAATAATGAGTTTACCACACTGTAAGAACGGGAACAGGCGTCAGGGTAGCAGGTCGATACCGGAGTAACCTTGAAGTTGAGCTCTGAAGCAGTAGAAACGGCGGCAGCGCAGATCTCAGAGTTCACCAGGACAGCTCAGCAGCAAGACAGTGCAGAACTCAGGGCCAGACGTAGGACAGCCCTGCGAGACCAGTAGACGGACAGGCACGTAGTTAGCCTCCGAACATCGGGAGTAGAAGTCCCAGGAGAAACTTTCGTTGGATCCCCTGGGCAGTTTAAGAATCTCACCGCCAAAACCAAGCTGCTCTCTGATACTCCTCAAATCAGATTTCAGAGTCGACTCTTCAGCCGTCCGTCAGCTCGTTTCTCCAAAGTAGTGTTCCTTTTTTCAAATCTTAGTTTTCTTAGTGTCACCATCATCTCAACTGACAAGTGTAGTCGGCCAGGACATATCCATGAGTGCGTTAAGAATTTTATAAATATAATTTAATATTAAGTTATTTAGTAAACCATCGTAATAATCTACAATATATAATGGCTAAGCATATTGATAAAAATAATTTAAATTAAACAAACCAAAGAGAGAAATCATAGAGCCAGACCATAGACTGAGCAGAAAGAGAATTAAAAAACTAACTGACAGTTTGACAATTTGACGCTTGACGTAAATATCATAACATGAAAATTATAATAATATTTTATTTCAGCTATTTCCAAGTTAAAGAATCGTATTTAAATCGATTTGCTGAGTGTAGAAATATAAACAAATAAAAAGGATGATGAATAGTATTATGAATGGTGAATATGAAGCGTAAGTATAGCATAATACTATATTTCCCCAACTGCCGCCGTTTGTACTGCTTCAGAGCTAAACTTCAAGGTTACTCCGGTATCGACCTGCTACCCTGACGCCTGATCCCGTTCTTACAGTGTGGTAAACTCATTATTGTCCATCTAAGTGCATAAACTTTAAAACTGAGTGCGTGCTAGGTAGTTTTTTATAACTAGCTGTATTTTTTATCTTTCCCCTCTATTAAAATTTAATTGAACAAGTCTGCTTATCCATTTATTTTAAATAGGAGCAAGTAGATCTGTTACAACTTGGAGGGTTGTATTGATGATTTTGATGATTATAATTCTGTAACTACATACGTCTTACACCCGCGAACAACATTTCAATCAACATACAACCTAGCACTGGCCTGGAAATTGCAAAAAACGTAAACAAAATGGCTACCCTGAAGCATTCACCGATTTAAGATTTTTGTGACATCTGAAATTAAACTACTAAAATACCCAATTAAACTAGTTGGTAAACGAAAAAAAAAAAACAATTATAAAATTAATTGTGTTATTCTCGCAAGTACTAAAAAAAAACATAATAATCAACAAAGCGTCTGTTGAGTGCTATTCTCTATGGATACAACCTTATGCCAGCGCGAGTCGGTCGCTAAGAGTCGGCTAATAAAAGTCTGATTTTAGGGTCAATTCACACCGAAGTGGCAGTGGCCAGCAGCGTCTAAAACTTTGCTGTAATTCGCCGCGTGAGGTCTCGCGGCACCGCGAGCGGCCGCGCGTCTTTCAAACGATAGTATATATTTTCTAATGGAGATAAAGCATAAAATGGTTTGACAGTGAACCTGCACTGCCGACCGCAGCCATTTCTGTTTTAATTGACCCTTATGGGTATGAATTATGTCTAGGAGAATATAAAATCACATCTTGAATCAAATAAACATTTATTAATATATTCAAGATGTGATTTTTCATTATATGGCGTAATAGTTACAATTTACTCATTAATAATATTTTAAATTATCAACAATATAATTAATCAACATCCTTAACTAAAATAACAAAAAAAATCACAATCTTGGACTCGATGTCAATTAAAATAAAATACGATACAATCACTGTTAGAAATAAGAAAATGCCAATGTTAGTCATTACACAGACTTTCTCTTAAATGTAATACTGTTTCGGATCAATCATTGTAAAGTGAGTGCAGTAATGCACTTAAAAAATAACTTAGTAAAAAATAAAAATTTAACACATACTTAGTCTTCTTTAAAAACCAAAAATTTGCTAACACTATTTTAAGCTTCCACGGTTTAAAACTAAACTTATATTAAGTAAGGGGACAATATTAGTTTAAAAATTTGCTAGTCGCTATTAATAAGAACAAATCTAAAACACAGTGCTGTCATTGTCATTTCACTGCAATAAGTACAATGTTTGACCGCGATGCCTTTGAATCGCGGTCTCCCGTCGCGCCAGTGTGCACGAGCCTTTAAACATACCTATTTTTAATGTGTAGTTTTTAAAACAGCATAACAAAAAAACAAAAACAATAAAAAATAAAAGTGACTTCCAGGAACTTCTAATTATTGTTATTTAAAATAATAAAAAAAAAATGTATACGTAACAATAAAAAAAAAGTCAAAAAAAGTACAAAAAAGTAATAAAAAAACCGGCCAAGAGCGTGTCGGGCCACGCTCAGTGTAGGGTTCCGTAGTTTCCCGTCCGTCACAATAAGTGTTCCCACTTATGAGTTTAAAGGTGGGTATCCATTATGTAAAAATGCTTGCATATACGAATATACTACAAACTTAGTCCAGAAATTATTTTGTACAACTTTTTGTCTTTTTTGTACAAAAACTGTTGTTTCCATCAAGTTCAAAATGATTTTCCTAGAAAGTCCTTATAAAGTTCTACTTTTCAGATTTTTTTCATATTTTCTAAACTTATGGTTCAAAAGTTAGAGAGGGGGGGGGGGACACATTGTTTTTTACTTTTGGAGCGATTATTTCCGAAATTATTGACATTATCAAAAAATGATTTTAGAAAACCCCTATTCATTTTTAAATACCTTTCCAACAATATATCACACGTTAGAGTTGAAATTAAAAAAAAAAACACTTCCCACTTTACATATAGGGGGGCTACCCTAATAAAACATTTTTTTCCAATTTTTATTTTACCACTTTGTCGGCGTGATTGATATACATATTGGTACCAAATTTCAGCTTTCTAGTGCTAACGGTCACAGAGATTAAGCGAGGACGGACAGACATGGCGAAACTATAAGGGTTCCTAGTTGACTACGGAACCCTAAAAAGTAGTAAAGTCAAAAAAGAAGTAAAGTCTTTGAACTTCACGCGAACACCACTAGCTAATACATAGATATTTTATGAAAGGGTAGTATTTCCCCGATCAAGCCCAGCCTCCAGTGTACTTTTTGCACGCAAAAATCAAATATCCAAAATTTCCGAAAAAAATATGAAAATAATTTTACCCTTGAATTGTATTATTTATTTATATATGACACTAGCTGACTTCCCGCGGTTTCACCCGCGTAGTTCCCGTTCCCGTGGGAGTACGGGGATAAAATATAGCCTATGTTACTCGTGGATAATGTAGCTTTCGAATGGTGAAAGAATTTTTTAAATCGGTCCAGTAGTTTTTGAGCCTATTCATTACAAACAAACAAACAAACAAAGTTTTCCTCTTTATAATATTAGTATAGACTATCACATTATTTAGAAATACAAAATGTACATTGATGAATTCTACAGATTATTCCAATAAAATTAACGTATGCGTGCAAAATTAAAGTAAACTGTGCGGTACATTCAGTTCAAGCAGCCATCGCTGGTTTCAGCGTGGCTGTGTACCGTAACAGAAATAATAAATATAGAAAGCCAAATCGAAGACTTGACTAGTAGGTATTATCTACTGTTTTTCAAATAACTTATTACATCGAATAAACAATAAATCTTCGATAATGTATTCATATTCATTTTATTTTGCGTTCCATAAGTTTAAAAAGATGTTACAATGGGCTTACAGCTAAGAACAATTATGGACCGCAATTATGATTCGCATTAAATTTTAAGTTGTTAATAATAGATATCATAGACATAGTAATAACATAAAGTGTCATCATAATTTCAATGCTACTTATAACTGAGATCAATATTATTGTAATTATTGTCGACATTTATATATAAATCTTGGTAACCTAATATTATAATATAGTCGATATTTATTTATAATTATTGAGATCAATTTATCTTAAATTACTACCTACATTAGTATAAGGCATATTAGGCAAGGAATATAATTAATTATAGTATTTTATTTCAAAGTGTAAAATGGTTAATTCTCAATTAGTTCATATTATTTATAAATTAATAAATAAACGATAAGGCATTTAAAAACTTGCTCGCTCTAGCGAGCAAGTTTTTAAATGCCTTATCGTTTATGATTGAAAATGGGCGTCCATGAACAGCCACTAAGTTAGTGCATTCTTCCAAGACCATATCAGAAATTGTTCTCTGCCTGGCAATGGTACTTGCTGATTCTTGTCGACTAAAATTGAGTTCTAAGACCTCTTTGTATATCTCTTTATGATGATGTTGCAAATGTTTCATTAAATTACCACTATGTTGTGTCTGAAAAAAACGAAGCAATTATATATTACGCATAGTTAGTAATATTATAGTGCTGAAGCTTGAATTTTATCAATTAACGCAATCCAATACACTTCTATTGAAATTATTTATTAATGCCATATTAATAGAGATAAGGGAAAAGCAACTAAAGTTTTTCTCAAACACAGTAACCTACTGACATAAGTACTTAACTCAAAGAATTGGTAAAAGCGTAAAGGACAATACTCATGGATACAATAATTAATTAATCTCAACTCTTAAGGTGAAAGCGTCAAGGTAGCCCACGAAATTCAAATTGTCTTACGTTTTTTGCAATTTGCAGGCCAGTGCTAGGTTTTATGTTGATAAAAATATTATTCGCGGGTGTAAGACGTATGTAGTTACAGGCTTAGGTTAAAAAATGTCCAGATTGATAGTAGGCCACTGAGAATTGAAGCCAAAAACACGCGGGACGTATATCCCGCATCGTACGATCCATACGTCAGTCGCCTAGGAACGTTCCCCGCGTAAACTACGTCACGAGTCCGTGTTTTGATATTTTAAAATGATGGTTTGTGTTGTGAAATGGTGTAGAAATCACACTAAAAAAATGGAATGTGCCACAAAAATGGAATATATCATTTCACAAGTAAGTATTCAATTTCACTTTGTATTTCTTTGTTACCGCATTTTAAACTTATGTAAACAAAAAGTATAATTTGACATTACTGTCACGCCATATTTGTTGAGTGTTGCCAGGGGCATAATTTTTTTTACCCATTATTTGTAACTTTTAAAAATCTTTTCAGAACGAAAAATTACAAAAGTGTTTTATTTACCTAAAGGTTTTTTTTTTATATAAATGTAAAAGCTTTGGCTCAATTACTGAATTCGAAACGCTTTGTCCATTGCCTCAAAGTCTCATTTAGAGTCAGAGTCAGATTAAGAGTCAAACTAACTAATGCCGGGTCCAGACTGGTGTAACGCGAATGTAACGATTACGTTTAATTCATGTCAACAATGTGGACGGCACACGAACTCAAAGCGAATTGAAAACGCGAATACTGCGTGCTCCTTTGTGTTCGCGCAAAAACCGACAGCCGAAGGATCAACCGCGAGCGTTACATGTAATGCTCGCGGTGCCGTCCACACCTAGAATTCGCGTTACATTACACGGTGGATTCGCGTTACATTACGCTAGTCTGGACCCAGCTTAACGGTCGGACTCGGTCAGGTTCGGTCAGTCTCGGTCAGACTCGATCAGATTCGGTCAGACACCTTCAGAATCAGTCGGACTCGGTCAGACACGATCAGGCTTGGTCAGATTCGGTCTAACACGTTCAGACTCAGTCTAATTCAGTCGAACTGGGTCAGACTGTCAGACTCAGTCAGAATCGGTCAGACACGTTCAGACTTGGTGAGATTCAGTCAGACTCGGTCAGACTCGGATTTTGTTTAAAAACTAATGCTATTTGATAAAAGCAGCATTCATATGACATCGGATTTTTGCCGTCATAGTTACCGTTTCTGCTATTTCTACTTACTACCTATTTAAGTACACCAAAACAACAAACATTTAATTAAATTACAAGCAAATATCACAAAAAGTCGTAACATATTAATTTCTGATAAAGTCGCACATGATGATGCAAAATACACAAATTAAAGAAATAACGTTGAAAATCACCAACCGTAATGATAAAAAATCATGTCATTACTGTTGATGATATATTTTACGCTGAACGTAAAAGAAAATCTCCCACATTTATGGGTAAGTCTCCGCCACTGGTATTACACGCACATTGCACACAAACGCAAATCCGATACGTAATACACTCCCGAGCGCGGCGCTCACTCACACATTTATAAAAAAGTGGCTTCACTTAAAACGTTCCGTTTTGTTTCGTACACGGAATCAATTTAATCTAAGGTTACAGAATTATAATCATCAAAATCATCAATACACCCGCGAACAACATTTTAATCAACATACAACCTAGCATTGCCCTGCAAATGGCAAAAAATGTAAACAAAATGACTACCCCACTACTAGCCCGCGAAATTCAAATTTTCTTACGTTTTTTGCTTTTTGTAGGCCAGTGCTAGGTTGTATGTTGATAAAAATATGGTTCGCGGGTGTAAGACGTATGTAGTTACAGAATTATAATTATCAAAATTATCAATACTGTGTGAGACTGCACCAGCAGACTCACGATGTCCGCGATTACGCGGTGCCCTAATCAAAATAATACTTGTCCAATCGACAAGGGGAAAATAATTCTTAGGTACACTTACCCATCACGTTGGTACTGATGCGTGGCGTAGTCCCAGGTCACGTCGTATCCGGGTGGGGTGTAAGTGTAAATGTGTTTTGTATTGTGCATGTGAAGTTAAGTCAGATTCGACGGTATTCCAAAGGACGCCCACAGCGCGTACCGTCGACTGCCTGGTCAAACCTTCCAAGATCACACCGTGGCACTTTCCAGTCAACGTAGTTCAGTACTAAGTTTAGGAAGTCACCGGCGTCCAAACGACACAAAAGCCGGCTACTTAACCAACAAATTATTCGCGGTCACGACCCAAGATGGCGAAATGTCTTAATTTTCACTCAATTATCAACAAAATATCAAAAACCGATCAAGATTGTATCGGATTAACATTAACTCAAGGTTTCAAACAATAATTGCCCGACAACAGCGTGCACCAAAAAAAGACAACGGAAGCGAGTTGCTTCCCAAACCAAGATGGCACGGCCAACCAAACGTCATCTGTCAAACGTCATCTGTCAAACGTCAAAAAAACTGCGTTCGGAAACTTGTAGGATGAAACATCTACCCCCCCCGGACGGGCCGTCCCGTCCGCTAATCAATTGGCAGTCTTGACAAGGTTGCGACCGCTCTCTTCATAACCGATCCATCCACCAAAACCTCAGAAAAACGAGGGAGGTACCCCGTCGGTGCCAGCCACCAAATTGAGAATGCGCCCCCTGCGCCAATACAGAGGCTTAAGGTTGGCATCCTTAATAAGGACGAGGTCTCCTATCTTGGGCGGATGAGTTTTATCAGTCCACTTGACGCGCTGCTGGAGGATGTGCAGATACTCTAAGCTCCAACGCTTCCAAAAGCTCTGAGTGAGCTGTTGCACCAACTGAAACCGCGATAGCCGATTTTGGCTCACATCAACAAAAGGGTACTCAAGCAGAGCGACAAGTGGTTGTCCAAGCAAGAAATGGCCCGGGGTTAGAGCCTGCAAATCGTTCGGGTCCGAAGAGATCGGGCAAAATGGACGCGAATTTAGTACCGCTTCAATGCGACAAAATACCGTAGCTAATTACCGTACCTCAAAGGTGAGAACGGTGTCTCCCAACAATCTCCGCCAGAGTCCCTTTGCTGCTTTCACCGCGGCCTCAAAAATACCCCCCCAATGGGGGCAGGCTGGCGGGTCAAACAACCAAGTGACCCCTCGACGGGCCAATTTGTTACCAATGTCAACCTGGCTCTCATTAAGAAAGTCATACACTTCTTTCAAATAGTTACTTGTACCCTTGTAGTTGGTACCGCAATCAGACCTGATCAGAGAAGGTAACCCACGGCGAGACGTAAATCTATCCAAAGTTGCCACAAAGGCCTCCGTCGAGAGGGAGGATACCAGCTCCAAGTGCACTGCCTTAGTTGACAGGCAGACAAATACGCACAAATAAGCCTTGACAATTTTACTATTGTGAAGGGTAGACGTCTTTATCGAAAAGGGACCAGCAAAGTCCGTTCCTACGCCTGCAAAGGGCCTCGCCTCATTGACACGATCAGCAGGCAAGTCTCCCATCTGGGGCTGCATCGTTGGGGCCTTAGTCTGATAGCACGGTATGCAACGGAAGACGATGCTACGAATGGTACGACGAGCCGACAAAATCCAAAACTCTCGCTGCAGAATGGCCAACAGCGCATTGCAACCGGCGTGCGAGTTCTTAATGTGACGATCAGTCACCAACAATTTAATCAAATGGCCCGCCTTGGGCAACAAAAGGGGGTGACGGACCCCATAAGGAAGGCTAGAGTGCCTCAACCGTCCTCCAACACGCAAAAGGCCCGTTTCATCCAAAAAGGGGTTCAACTTACTAAGGGCTCCCGACAACTTAACTCTACTGGACTTCAAGGTCTCGATCTCCTTCTCAAAGTGTACGGCCTGCACAGAGCGAACCCACAGGAGGATTGACTCCTGTCGCTCTTGAGGGGAGAGAACCGGTGACAGGCGCTTGTCCCCTGGATTCCTAGCATTGTGACCAAAACGCCTGATCCACGAGGTAACGTTCAACAATTTGTCGAAGGAGCTGTATCGATTCAACAAAATATCAGGATCAAACGGAGGGTCCTTCGTCCCAACAGCGAGCACCTTAAGCCCGGGCAAAGGATCCGACATCAAAACTGGCGTTCGAGGCCAATCATCCTCGGGGCGAGTCAGCCAATCCGGTCCCCACCAAAGGGGGTGCACAATCAGGCGGGGGGCCATGCACCCACGTGAGGCTACGTCGCCGGGGTTCAAGTCTCCAGGCACGTGCCTCCAAATCAAAGGTGTTTCGGAATTTTGTATCTGTGACACTCGGTTCGCAACAAAGTCCTCCAAGGAGTGGACGGACGTCTTCAACCAACACAAAACAATTTGACTGTCCGCCCAGGCGTAAGAATTCCGAATGTTCACAGATCCACCTAAAGTTTGAGCAACGTGATTCAAGAGACGCACAAGAAGCGCCGCCCCTGACAACTCTAGCTTAGGGATGGTCAATGCCGTCCGGAGGGGGGCCACCTTGCTCTTGGCCATGATCAGTGACAACTTCACCTGGCCTGTCGCGCTGACGGTGCGCAGATAAACAACAGCTGCATAACCGTGCGAAGATGCGTCACAAAACCCATGAAGGGTAGCAGTATAGTTCCCAGGAGGGAGGATAGCGCGTGGTAACGCGACCTCGTTGACCGCAGGAAGTGCGGATACAAATTGGAGCCAATCTTCCAAAAGGGTTTCCCGAAGTGGCTCATCCCAACCAAGTTCCGCGGTCCAAAGGCGCTGGAGAAAACATTTCGCCCAAAACAATACCGGGCATATCCAACCATTCGGGTCAAAGGTTCTCGCGACAGTAGACAATACCAGTCGTTTAGTCCAAGTGTGTGGTGACTCCAAATCGACATCATACGTAAAGGTGTCTTGGACTGGTCGGTACTGAACGCCGAGAACGGCCAACATAGCAGGGTTGTCAGCATTTTCAAACAAATGAGGATCCTGCTTATGATCCTCTTCCACATCTTCCAACAGTGCTGGCGAGTTGAACACCCACTTACGCAACTCATAGCCAGCGGAATCCAAAATTTGAACCAACTCGTCACGCAACAGGATAGCTTCCTCAACCGTGGAAGCCCCAGTGCAGACGTCATCAACATACAAGTCCGTTTTCAAGATGGCGGACGCCCGAGGGAACTTCAAGCGTTCTCGGTCCGCGAGCTCCCAAAGCGAACGAATAGCAACAAAAGGGCTCGATCGAAGGCCGTACGTATTCGTGTTGAGCTCATAAACAACCATGGGGTCCCGGGGATTCTCTCGCCACAGGATCAACTGATAACGTCTGTCATCCCGGTGAATAACCGTTTGCCGGAACATCATTTTGATGACAGCCACAAAGACTACTTGATGACGACGAAAAGACGTGATGACATCACAAAGGTCCCTCAACAATTTGGGGCCGGAGTGCAAGCAATCATTCAAAGAGACACCAGAGGAAGTCCGCGCAGACCCATCAAACACTGTGCGCAGCTTACCGGTGGATGCCTTGAGAACCGCGTGATGCGGCAGAAAGTAATGCTCAACTGAGCGCCAATCCAAATTTGACACCGACATGTGTCCCAAGTCTGCGTACTCACGCATGAAATCTAAATATTTCTGCCGCAGCACCGGATCCCTGGCCATACGGCGCTCCATCGCCAACAATCTCTTCTCGGCCTGAGGTCTGGACTCGCCGAGAGGTGGTCGAACTGCAACAAAAGGCAACCGTGTTACGAGCCGACCGGAACGGAGTCGACCTGTGTTGTTCTGATAGAACAACTCGCACTCCTCATGTTCCGGGTTCAAGCGGGCCACTTGCGGTGGCTCCTCAACCTCCCAAAACCTCTAAACAGCGTCAGAGAGAGCGGAGCCACACGCCAACGCAAAATCAGGCTCAGGTGGAGGGGCAGCCTTCAACACTGGGCCCATCACCGCAAAGCCAAAGATGGTCGAGACAGCCACCAAACCGTTCGGCTGCAAGACTTTCATATTACCCAACAATATTCTCCCTAGTACATCGGAACCCAATATCAAATGAGTTGTATTAGGGGAATCAAACCAGCGGTCAGCCAAATCCAGGCCTGACGTCAACCGGACAATATCAGGCGACAGCTGACGTTGGGGATGACAGCCCAAAATACTCGTCAGAACAATAGCCGAAGGAAAAAACTTAGGGTCCAAACAACTCACAGGAGTGAGCCCAAATAAGGTTTGTCCCTCAACAGTCGGGATAGGTGTTTCGCCTATTCCATTAATCGTGCCTGAAAAGGCACGGACATCCAGGCTCACCCGACCCGCTAACCAAGACGACAAAAGGCAACCCTGGGCTCCCGTGTCCAAAATGGCACGGACCACAACAGAGTCCCCCGTGGGTCCCCAGACCCTGACCGATGCCGTTGGCAACAAAACCGTGTCGATCTGGGGAGGTACGTTAGCGGGACAGGCGCCAATTTCCTAGCAATGCCTGGGCGGCGACCGATCGCCGCATCCAGGCTGGGGTCTAATCCGATGAGGATAGTAATCAAACTCCTCGTCCGCACGATGTCCCGAGCCGCGCGCCATCGCTGGAGGGGCATATCCCACTTGACGCCTGAGTGGCGGGGGGCGCGTCTCCAAACGGGGACGTTCCGCCAACGGAGAGGAGGGAAGGCGGTGCTGGTCTGGCCAATGTCGCCTACCACCAGCTGCATAATCGCCTTCACGAGGGGAGGTCAATCGGCGGTCGCGCGGCTCCCGATCAACTGGCGCGGGGGGTGGAGTACGGCAGTCAAAGTTGCAGGCCCCTCCCCGATTCTGAACCGGCGAGCGAGGAGCCCGGTGCTCATCTCGGTTCGCGTTGGCGCACAAAACTTAAAGATGTGAGCCCCTATAAATTGAACAAGGGCGGGGGTTGGGGCAATCCCGATGAAAATGATTCCCCAAACAAGAAAAGCACAGACGGCGTGCATTGGCAACTCGGCGGCGGGCACTCACGTGCAACTCCAAGAAGGCCGCGCAAGTGACTACGCCATGTCCCGTGGCCTTACAATAGCCGCAAGCAGGATTACTCTGGGTGCCACCAAAACGGGGGGCAGGGCGGCTATCACCAGGCCCGACAGTCCTAGTCCGTCCCTGGGCCCTCGGCCGAGAGGGCGGTTGGCTTGACCCCGTGGCACCACGAGCGTTGTCGAGGAAACGACACTCATCCTCCAAAAATTTGACGAGTTCTTTAAAAGGGGGAAGATGGGTGGCACTATCCCCACCATACTTCTGCTCAAAACGGGACCTCAAAACTGACGGAAGCCGCTGCAACACTATGTGCACCAAAAGATAGGACCAATAGTCCACCGGCAACTCCAATCGTTTTAAGGCGTTGGTTGCTGCCAGCAATGGATTCAACAGGTCAGCACGCAACGCTGACATTCTGGTGATGGCCGGCAACCCCAAGATCTAGTCAATATGGACATCAGCCAAGCAACGTTTGTTCTGGTATCGTCGGGATAGAAGTTCCAGAGCGGTGGGATAGGCCGAGTCGGTCACCGGCAAGTGCTGCACCAAGGCTCGAGCCTCACCTCCTAGGGCTGACAACAAATAAGCCAACTTCTGGGCCGGTCGGAGGTCAGAGCGCGAATCAACCAAACTTTCAAACAGGTTCCTGAAGCTTAACCAATGGTCCAAGTGACCGTCAAAATGTGGCAGCCCCAGGGTAGGCAGTCTACCTAAAAGTCCAGGGCCTGCAACAACAGAGGTCCCTGTTTTGACCTGGGCAGGGTCCCGACTCTTCAAATTTTCCCTGGCGCGCATACTTATTATGTCACCCAGGTTCAACATCTGGTCATAATCCGCAACAACCTTATCACGGGCTGCTTGACCCAATGCTTCCAGGTCCAAGTCCAAAATCAATTCATTGAAGCGAGCAAACAAAGTGTCAACCGCACTCAATCTCGCATTAAACTGCTCATACCGGGCACGCGTGGCCTCTTCCAGGTCTGGACGCTCAGCGGTTGCAGCAGCAGAGGCAAACCATCTTAGCTGTGAGGTCAATCCACCAATGGCTTGGTTTACAGCTTTCAATGTAGCCATTGGGACAAATATCAAATAAAACTAATTAAATTCAATTAAATAATCAACAGGAATAATTTTCCCGGACCCAACTACAATTTAAACCAAATAATAAAACTTAGTTTGAATTATTACAAGTTCAAATCCGACCCTGTACAAGCAATACCTTGTTTATACAACAACAAATTAAAGTACAAGCCACAAGGGACACTACATATCATAACATATTATGTCAAACAATCAATGTTAACTATGTTTAATTTGAGTCAGGCTGACAGGCAACAAATCAGATTTCTCAATACTTTAACTCGACAATAAGTGGTGAATTTAACAATTAAACCACGCTCTGCTACCAGCTGTGTGAGACTGCATCAGCAGACTCACGATGTCCGCGATTACGCGGAGCCCTAATCAAAATAATACTTGTCCAATCGACAAGGGGAAAATAATTCTTAGGTACACTTACCCATCACGTTGGTAGTGATGCGTGGCGTAGTCCCAGGTCACGTCGTATCCGGGTGGGGTGTAAGTGTAAATGTGTTTTGTGTTGTGCATGTGAAGTTAAGTCAGATTCGACGGTATTCCAAAGGACGCCCACAGCGCGTACCGTCGACTGCCTGGTCAAACCTTCCAAGATCACACCGTGGCACTTTCCAGTCAACGTAGTTCAGTACTAAGTTTAGGAAGTCACCGGCGTCCAAACGACACAAAAGCCGGCTACTTAACCAACAAATTATTCGCGGTCACGACCCAAGATGGCGAAATGTCTTAATTTTCACTCAATTATCAACAAAATATCAAAAACCGATCAAGATTGTATCGGATTAACATTAACTCAAGGTTTCAAACAATAATTGCCCGACAACAGCGTGCACCAAAAAAAGACAACGGAAGCGAGTTGCTTCCCAAACCAAGATGGCACGGCCAACCAAACGTCATCTGTCAAACGTCATCTGTCAAACGTCAAAAAAACTGCGTTCGGAAACTTGTAGGATGAAACAAATTCAACCCTCCAAGTTCATAAAGGTCGAGGAATGACTTTGACCTCGAAAAAGTCGTTCCTCGACCTTTGTGAACATGGAAGGTTGTATTGATGATTATAATTCTGTAACTACATACGTCTTACACCCGCTTATAATATTTTTTATCAACAAACAACCTACCACTTTTGGTCATTGTCCTTTGCTTGAGTGCGTTAGTATCAAATTAAATAAATAAAAAATGTGCAGTGGTAATAAGTAACAGTTAAAGTACAAGTTAGAGTAAAAGTTCAATCATGTTCAAATATAATTATAGGCAAAAAAGCTCCAGACTGCTAAAAATAGTATTTATTTGGTGCCTAGAAGCCACCGTATCAATTATCTAAGTGTTTTCAGATCAAGATAGCTTCAAAAAACATCATTGAACTAACAAAAATATGCTAAATACCTTGGGTATTTTTACCTTCGGTAATTACCTACTTAATTACTTAAGATATATCATCATAATAAAGAGACATGTAACTTACCTTTAGTGTTTTTCCACACTCTGGAACTAAACAATTAGATGTATTATTATCGTTCAGTTCAAAATATCTGTAGACATTATTTTGTTTTTTGCGTCCCATCTTCTTAGCGTCTCGCACAAACCGCACAAACAAACCAACTCACTGTAGGTATTACACACGACTGAAGCGCGGCCGCGGCACCGGCTTCGGCGGAGCGGCAACAGTACATCTAAACTGATCCAATGCTAAGCGAGTGGCTCGAGCACACCAAAATGTTTACCTACGCGGAACGGCAACAAGTGGTCACAAATTCACAATATCTCAGTCTCTGCATGTCGCTGGAATCATGGAATGCGATTGAGTCAGTATGGTTAGGTTAGCAACTTAGCATCTTCACACATCACACACAATATAACCGTGAATGTGATCGACCGGGTTGTAGCTAAATTAACGGTAAAAGTAACGTTATTATCGTATTTTACGTTAATGTTATTTAACGTTAAATTGCTGTTAATGTTATCAATTAACGTTATATTTTTGTAACGTTAATTAGGTATCACAATGGAATTAACGTTAAGTAACGGTTATTATTTTGTTAGTTGGTAACGTTAACAAGCCCTGCCCAATTTTACGAAACAATCGCAATCAGCCGCGTTTCCTCCAACGTATAAAACCCAAGCGATTGGGAATTCCGAACGCGGCGAATAAAACGCTCGCACACTAACACCTTGCACTTTGATAACCTGAACTAATAAAGAATCATAATATAATTCAAATCTCCCCTCAGACGCCCACATTTCAAACACAGTGGGGGGCGGAGGGGCTCTTAATATGCTGGCAAATTTACAAACACGTTACAACCAGCCAGCTACTAGTTTGTACAGAGAACGCGCAACGCACACAGAACTCACCTCTCGTCTAGACACGCCTGTATTAACACACACTGCAACAATATTCGCACACTAAGAAAATTAGTAGCAATTTTCGAAGAATCTCCGTCGATATCGGCCGAGCGCTACACGCACACTGGCAAAATAGTGCGCATGCGCGGTAACCTCTATAAAAGGGGGCGACAATGTCACTAAGCCACATCCCTTCCCCCCTTTGAAGACCCCCATGATTCTATACCTGTAGTCACCCCAGACGAAGTGTACGACATCATTAAAGGGCTTAACCCGTATGCTCCCGGCCGTGCCTCCAGAGGCACGGTGCATTGTTATTTTAATTGTGTCTGTAATTGCGGGTATTGAAGTGTTAAACCGCGTAAAGCACCCGGCTCCGACGGTATCACTAACAAGGTGCTCAAACTTCTCCCCGGTCAGTTAATAGTCTTATTGGCAGCCATCTTCAATGGCGCCTTAAGTAACAACTTCTTCCCCCAAGTATGGAAAGAGGCCACTGTTATCGGAATTCCCAAACCCGGTAAACCTAAGACGGACCCCGCGAGCTACCGTCCTATCAGTCTCCTGAAAGCACTCGGAAAAATCTATGAGAGACTTATTTATAAGCGTCTCAAAGATTTCGCCGAAGCTAAGAGCCTCATTCCCAACGAACAGTTCGGCTTCAGGACCGAACACTCTTGTATTCAACAAACCCATCGCATCGTCGAACACCTGAGCGCTGGTTTCCAGCGTTCGTCGATGACGGGCGTGTTGTTCTTCGACATAGCGAAAGCTTTCGACAAAGTCTGGCACAACGGCTTATTATATAAGCTGTATCAACTAGGAGTGCCGGACCGTCTCGTGCTCATCTTGCGAGACTTTTTGTCAAATCGCACGTTCCGATACCGCATAGGAAAATCGCTCTCTGCTCCCCACCCTTTTCGCGCCGGAGTCCCCCAGGGCTCCGTCATCTCTCCGCTCGCATTCACGTTGTTCACTAGTGACATTCCCAAGAGCAAAAAGGCTCAGTTAGCCCTGTTTGCGGACGACACGGCCATCTACTACACCGGTCGCTGTAAAAACGCAATCGCCAAAACCCTCCAAACCTCAGCCAACGCCTTAGGCGCCTGGTTTAGAAAGTGGAGAATCGAGGTTAACCCCGATAAGAGTCAGGCCGTTCTTTTTTCGAGACCGCGTACTAATGTCACTTCCCCCAATCCGATCACTATGTACGGCAAGCCTATCCCCTGGGAGAAGCAAGCCAAATACTTAGGAGTCATTCTCGACAACCATCTGACCTTCGGGCCACATATCAAAGCAGCTCGCGACCGAGCTGCTTTCGCGATGGGTAGACTCCATTATTTACTGACGGAAAAGAGCAAATTGTCTCTCAGGTGCAAATTGCGTCTCTATACCGCCGTGATCCGTCCCATCATGACCTACGCTTGTGTCGTGTACGCCCACGCCAAGCCTAGATATCTCTATAGGATGCAGGTCCTTCAGAACCGATTCTTACGTAAAGTCACGGGAGCCCCCTATTACGTCCGTAATGACCGTTTACATTTAGACCTTAAAATCCCTACGTTAGCTCAGTTCATGAAGCGCCTCTCCAAGCGCTTCTTCGATTCTGCTATTAAGCACCGTAACCCCCTGATCGCAGCGGCCGCCCGTTACGAACCCTCGCGCATTAGTCAGATCCGCCGCCCAAGGCATACTTTAGTCGATCCCGATGACGCTATTACCCTCCTCCAGGAGAGTAGCCAGGAAACTAGCACGCTTAGAAAGCACAGACGCAAACAGCCGTCATTCCGTCCTCGCCGTCGAGGTCCGTCGCGACGCCCCGATACGAACCCTCCCCGTCACTTGCTCGCGCCAGCCCGCGTTGCTGAGCCAGTAGTTCAAAATCAGTCCCTAATTAATGACACCACTCAGATCCAGCCTGTCCCCTTGCTGTCCTCTCCCAGCGACGCCCTAAGCCGAGGCCCGTACCCCGCAGGGGGTGCCCTTAGCGTGTAGTCGTTTAGTTTGTAAGTTTTATGCCCTGGCTGGAGGCCTTACACTTAAGGTACCCACAGGATTGTCCGGTTAAGCAGACGACAACCTCTCTAGGTTGAACTGCGAGATGCCATTTCGAAAAAAAAAAAAAAAACACTAAGCCACATTCTGCACAGAGCATTCAGAGCAACACCACGCAAGTTTGAGTGGCCAAGTTGTGAAATCATTGTGACATAAACTTCGATAAGTTCAACTGCAACTGTTTGTGAACTCTATTGGATTGCATAATACCTACGGATTTTCTGGATTTGAGTGAAGTGTTTTGTGACAATTCCTGACAAGGAATACACAGTGTTTAAAATTCGTGACGAGTTTGAGTTGAAAAGCATCAAGCTGTCCAACATAATGTACAAGGATTCAGTTGTTCCCGTTAAAGCTGAAACGTTCAGCGGCATGGCTGCCAAAAGGTAGTTATTATTATTGTGCAATATTATCCAACATTTATTAAACTTTTGACTCTCTATACTACGATTTTCCTAGTAAAATTAGAACTTGATGATTCTTCATTTGGTGATTGTGGTTTTGCAACAAATAAATGATCCAATTGTTTGCTTGAAGATTCAGATTATTATCACCTAAAAGTTAATTAAGATTTATTAAATATTCAAGAATTTCAGTGGTAAAAGAACTCTAGTGATTCAAAACGAGAAGTTTGACTTTGAACACCTTCAGTGGAATTCAGCTCAGTCTTATTAAAATTTTCGAAGTGTCTAACAATGCGTTCTTTATCTTGCAGCCCAATAAGTCAATGCATCAAAACGGTGCTGCGACGAGCATGTGTGGAGAAACGACTAACTGTCGGCCTCCTCCCTGCTATCCAGTATCTGTCGAAAAACAGCAACCGGGCCCTCTTCTGTGTGACAGCAGAGGCGCCCCCAGGAGACAGTGCGACGCACATGCAAGAAGTGCTGCTCCAAGCCTTCTGCGTGGAGAACGACATCTACGTTATTAAGGTAAATATCTTAACTGTTCCTACATAGGTACTACACTCTCCATTTCTCCAAACCTGTTCTCTAACGCTCCAAAAAGGTTGTGTAACTTTGCATCAACATTTTATTTGCAATTTTCCTCCTTGCGGTTTTGATGGACACAAACATCTTTGACGTAGTTTTAGAATCTTGCAATAATAACTGTTTGAGCCGTAATTGTTGTCCCAGAATAAAGTTGTTAGTTTTACTTATCGGAAATGTCTGCCGAATTTCTATTTGCACAAGATTTACGAACATAGGTATTAATAATTTCTCTGTTTTGTCTACAGGTTGATTCGGAGACTAAATTGCGGAAGTTACTCGGCTTCTGCGGATCTTCTATGGATTTTAGCTGCGTTCTGGTGCACTACCCGTACACAGATCCCTTCAGCGACAGTCAGGAGTTCGACTTCTCATCACTGACAGACACCGAGAGAGATCTCATTGAGCACTGTGAGATGAACTGGGGTTATTCTCAGACCCCCGTTATTAAGCTGCCCGAGAAGTGAAAACGTCGAAAACGTCTAAACGACATTGATCTTGGAAAAAAAAACTCACACGACCATTATAGGTTCGTTTGCCTTATCAACCATGTTGGTTGCGGCTTCGGCGTTTAGCGCCATCTTTTGTCTAGTAGTTACAATTACGTCTGTTAGAGGATTTTGTATTGTACCTAAACATTTACCAAGTGATCTTACCGTAGTAAATTTCAGTTCTTTCTAACTTGTGAAGTTTGAATTGTAACTTGTTGTTAATTTGTCTGTTGTAATGTGTGCACTTGGGGCAATTCTGCCAAAAAAAGAATGTACAAAAGAAAAAAGTTCTGATTGTAAATTGTGAATAGTAAACTATTGTTGATATGCTGCCAGTTTAGCTTACTATACAATTTGCATGAAGTAGGTGAAAAAAAGTGTTTACTTAAATAATTGAGTTGGATTTTATACTTTTGTAATGTGAATATGAGAAAGATGAAATTTAAATAGAATAAATATATTGTTATGATGATAAAAACGATTTGTTATTTTCAACATACCCTGACAACACCCCCCAAATAAAAATACATGAGTTAAACAATGTAATTACTTCGTAATAAGTTTTGCATAACATACATTTAATATGAAAGTGTCGATAATATCAAAACAAATTATTTATTAGTCGAAACTAGGTCATTTACAAGTATACACAAACATTAAATGATACTAATAATGCCATCTATTATGTTATAGATAGCAGACAAATGGCCTAGTAGTTCAACTATTGATAAATAAGTTAACATTGAGGTTTCTTCAACCAGTCTTTGATGACGAAAGCCACGCCTCTTTCTCCAATCATAATAGACGGTGCGTTAGTGTTTCCACGATTCACAACAGGCATTATAGAACAGTCTATTACTCGCAAACGAGATATACCATACACTCGCAATTTCGGGTCTACAACAGCTTTCCTATCCGATTTGGGACCCATTTTACAAGTGCCGACAGGGTTGGTGGCCGAAGTATAGGATCTAGCCAAACACACGATGTATTCATCAGTACCCCACGGATAATCTCTACAAGCCTTCAACGGTGTCCTCTCAAAGTATGCACCAAGATCTTTAAACGCTTTGGTATTCTCCAAACTAAGAAGGAACCTTACTCCCTTGACAATGGGTATAAGATCGATTGGATCTCCGAAATAGTTAGCGAACAACAACGGCTTGCCATGTGGGTTCTGAGGATTTAGCAACAGTTTTCCTCTGCTCTTCGGAACCAAATTCGTAGTTTTCGGAAGCAATGCATCGTAGAATGCAGTAGGGAATATTGTTATTTCTTCATAGATTTCTGGTTCACGAATATATTCATTCATTAGAGCAGGATCTACTTGGTATTTTATGTCAGGTGCGGGTAGATCAGGATTAGTCTTAAAAAATGCTATAGAGTTGCCAGGTCCGTTTGAAGCCATAGGGCCATTCTTGAACTTCATTTGACTATAGTCATAAACTTCTTGTAGAACTTCTTCGTTATCAATCCGAGTTGACGTCCTATTCGGTAGAGCTACTATTATACCATTAAATGTCACGTGATCGTGTAAATTCTCTCCAACGGCTAAATCTTTCTTGACGCGAATATTCAACTTAGTAAGATGGTCTTTAGGGCCTACACCAGACAACATGAGTAATTTCGGAGAGTTGATACTACCGCCGCTGACTATAACCTCTTTCTTGGCGTAAGCTGTGTGAACTTGACCATCTCGAATATATTTCACGCCATAAGCAACGTTTTGTTTATTTATGAGTATTTTGAATACTTCAGCTTTGCTTTTAACGGTTAGGTTCTTCCTTTTGTACCTGATTGGATGTATGAATGCGTCGTTAGTGGAGACACGCTCTCCATCTTGTGCTACTGCTTGAGCTTGCATCGTGGTGAGCTGGTTGGCTCCATCATAATCTCCTATAGGCAGTCCTCTCTCATGGAACGCATCCGTCATCATTATGGATGGTTTATCTATATAAGGAAACCTTGAAATAGACTGCTCTCCGTCAACGCCGTGGTATTTGCGGTTCAGTCCTTCGATGTTCAGATTCTTCTCAGATTTCTTGAAGTATGGCAGCACCTTAGAAAATTTGACAGTTTAATTTCAGATAGTTACTTTCTTTTTCTGTGTGTGTAGGGCAGTTTCTAGTGCATAGTTTTTCACATTGTATTAGCGCTTTCAAGAATAACATTCACACCAGGTACTAAGACAATATTTCTTTAGTTCTACGGTGCAGGGTGCTTTTCATCAAGGGGTTATAGTGCAAGAAGTAGTAGGTGCATTAAAGTCAGTTTCCCTCACATCTTCGTAGCTCCAGCCATCGTTCCCCATGGCTGCCCAAGTGTCGTAGTCCAGCCTGTTCCCTCGGCTGTACACCATGGAGTTGATGGAGCTCGAGCCACCCATCACTTTGCCTCTATAAGTATTGTGCATGATTTTCTGTTATTGAAGTTACAAGAATCCTCATTATGTGTGTGCAACTCGGGCTTGGACCTTATGAAAAGGGGTTGGACAGACTGGTTGCTAATGCACTCTAGCGCCCCTACCAAAAGTAGTTGAAGGAGACGGTGTGGTGTTATTCAGCAAGAGTCTGCTAGCTCTCGGCCTGTGCCTTTTAGAACCTTGCTGCCTTCGCCAGGGCGCAGGACATCAATATATGACGCTGTTGCTATTGCACTAAAATTAATGCATCTTAGTCGGAGAGGGGTGAAGTATAACCGACTAAGATGCAAGAATATTGAGAAGTTTTTGGTCATAGCCTTGTCTGAACAGAGATTAGTTCGGATTCATTTACACAGCGGTCTGGTTGTGTAGACACGTTAATAAGATAACACATTATTAGAGGTATTACAAAAAAGTTCGCACATGCTCCATACTTAGGATAATGAGAGTATGTACAGCGAACACAAAACAAGTTGCTACAACAATGTTTAGCAACTTTGAATATTTGAATCCTTTTTCAAAATTTCTTAGAATACAATCGATTTTTAGTAAATTTTCAGTTAACAGATGAAGCGGTAAAACTATAAATTCAAGAAGTAGATCTGCCAAGATACAGATCTATCACATGCTATATACAGAGAAAAACAAAGTTAAAAACAAATATAGGTTGTGAAATATTGCAAAACTTGATTTATCTTTTCAGACAGATATCTTATACTTTATCAGTCCCATAATATTTTGGATGTAAATAAAAGTCACGCATTCAGATAATGGGACGCCACTGTTGATACCCATTTATCGTAAAAATGTGCAAGTCAGACGGCGTTGGCGATGAAAACAGGGTCAGTAGAGACTAGAAATAGAAGGTTAATATTAAGGGATTTATAAAATTTCTATCTTATGTCCCGCGGCCTCGCTTGCGTGGAGTTCAGTAATATCCCACAGGATCGTATTACGGGGATAAAAAATATCTTATGTATTAATCCAGGTTATAAACTATCTGTGTGCCAAATTCCATACAAATCCATTCAGTAGTTTTTGCGTGAGAGAGTACTTAATAAACATCAATCCATCCATTCTCACAAACTTTTGCATTTATAATATTAGTAAGAAGTAAGATAAGATAGACCGGTAGACCCATTGAGCTCTACCTGGATCACAAAACAGATTAACAAAGCTCTTGTCATCATGACTTACACCGAAGATTAACAGTCCTAAATGCCCGTAATTAGTCGCACAGACATGTCAAAACATGTTACTACAATCTTTACCCGAAAATTTCTAGTGAAACACCTGATATAGCACCATAGCAATATACAGCTTGGTTTACCGCCATCTATAGAGAAGTAGTCATCAACCCAGTTTTATAGAACACGCGTTTTCGAGCTTACAAGAAATGAACGAAACACAGCTTGAACTTTGGGTCTTAAGTATATTTTATGTATTAGTGTGGTTGATAAGAGACAGATGGCAGGGACCTACGCCAGCTTATTCAGTTTCCGGTTAAAGACTAAAATAATAACAATACCTACAGTGTTTCTTATATACAAGTAATACATCTGCCACAACTTTTCATTCTGAATCTGTGATCCATTCGAAAGTGTGTTACAGTTGCTTTCTTGCCAACAAAGATCGGTATTGTATCAATGACTTCGTCCTCTATAATAAATAGAGGATTATCAAATTCTTAAATTTGGTCGTATAACGATAAAAATAGAGCTCATTAAAGCCACTTTACAGTCTATTAAATAATTATTAATAGTGACTGTAGAACACTATATTTAGCAAAGGAGTCAACAACTCAAAATATTCATAAGACTCATAGACTGCAAAATACTGTTCAAGATAACTAATCACTCCTTAGTAATAGTACAACTGAAGGGAAATGAGACGTAGTAGGAGAGCATAGTAACAATTATGACTAGTATATACTAGTGTATGATGATAAGATAACTAAAACGTGTGCTACGTGGAATGTTTACAGCGATAACAGGCAAGGGCAGGCGCCGCATGTCGAACTGACAGAGTTCGCGAACGACTATCTGATATTTGTTGATAACGAATAAATATTGCGTAAAAATGAGATTGGAATTGGTGATCCCAATCGATTGGTAATCGGCGCATTATGACGCGGATCGGCTATTAAATCAGATGGAAATGCATTTGGGAGATATGGATTATGTTGATGACACATCAGAAGAATTTATGGAAAGTTTTAAAGAGAATTTGGTTAGATTTTCCCTTTAAAAGATGCACTAATCAGCAACTAAGACTGAGGAAATGCAGTAACAACAAAACTTGATCCTGCATTAATTAGATTAGATTGGTTGTTAGCAGTATCTCCTAACAAATTGGTTAGTACAATGAGACTGCTAGTCTTACTCTTACTCACACAGACCTTATTGAATAACTTACTATTGACACAAAAAGCAACAATAAAAATGCAATAACAGCAATGTCTTAAATCAGCGTTCGTTTGCTAAACACACTTTTGAGGAGCTAAGAGTTAAAGAGCAATGAGACGATTACGAAGGTGATACAATAAGTGATTTCAACTTAAAAAACTTAAAAACTGCTATTGATGGATATTTTTGACGAGTTAAAGACGACAGGAGCTTAGAATTAGCAATATTAATGAGCAATCATGATCTAAATCACTTGTTTACCGTGGCCATCCACAGCGTTGTTCTCGTCGCGCCAAACAGCTCTTTCCGTCAGGTTCGGTGGTGTACGCCCAGTCAATGTTGGAGCCGAGCAGAGCAGTTGGCAAGGCAGGCACACGCGTCACGTCTGGCTGCTCCATGCCTGCTTCTAACAGCAGCACCTGGATTTAGAAGATGAAAGAAAGAAAGAAAGAAAAAATAAAAAAGAAGATGAAATACTGTATATGTAATCAGATGCAAATGTTGGGCCGGCCGGAATAATGATCCAATTCTAAAAATTCTTTCACTAGCAGAAAGTTATATTATTTGCGGGTGCCATCTACACTAATATTATAAAGAGGAAAGATTTGTATTTTTGTGTGTATGTTTGTAATGAATAAACTCAAAAACTACTGCGCCGATTTCAAAAATTCTTTCACCGTTAGAAAGCTACATTCACCCTGAGTAACATGTGAAACGGCGTGCATGACGTCCGCTAGTATTATATACGTAGTTAAATATGCAAAAGTAAGTTAGCAAGAATATGCAATTTTATTGGGAATTTATGTTCGATGTTTAATTTACTACTAGAGTCAAACTGAATGTTATGTACGTAAATGAATTGGAAAAAAATACCTAATGATCGTGTATTAACTGGTTCATGAAATTAGTGATTAGAAGTATTTCCAAGTCTAGTTAGTTACAAATAGTTTAGAGAGGAAACAAGCAATTATTTCCTAGTTGTTTGATAATATACGATACAATGCTATGATTGCTTGATTGCGTGTTATTTATTTAAACGCAAGCATTTGGTGTATCTATTTAAGAAACTAGCATAGGATTTAGGGGCCTATACTACCTCAAATGGCCTATCATGATCCTCCGTTACGCCTAAAATACTGCAGCATTAATTTTGAAATAAATAAATATGGTAAAGTTAAGTCCTATGTTTGGCGAAAACACGATTCCATAAACTTTTCTCGATAGAAAAAAAATCCAAAGTTACCTCCAAATCGAACAATAAACCGCTGGTATTCAAAAAGTACTTCAAATTAGATAATGAAACTTTGCATACTAACTGAACTAATCAAATCAAATCAAATCAAATCATTTATTTCTTTGCAAACATGGGTAATTGGTACATAGATGTTTTCTTATATAATATAGTCCTCCATATTCTACCGTCGCCTAGGCATGCAAATATTCAATTCTAAAATCAAAGAATTGTATTGATACCGAACAAGTTAAGATGTCAAATCATTAGAATTACAATACGAATTACAAACACAAAATTAAATGTAAAAAAATCAATAATGTCAATCGGAATGATACGTATGTCAATAAGAAGGATAAAAAATAAATGTCAGAATAGTAACTGAGTTACTATACTCTATGAGTAACTGTATGTCAATCATAATAGTTTGTCAATCAGTACAGCGATTTATCATTAAGGAAATCGTCAATTGTGTAATAACATTTCTCAACTAATATTTGGTTTAGAGCCCTTTTAAATTTTACTACAGTCATATTTTTTATTACATCAGGTACTTTATTATAAATGCGTGGGGCGATACCAAAAAAACTTTTCTTCATTAGTGCGGTTTTACATTTCACTTGACATAGTTGGTTTACATATTGAGTTCGTATCGGATTTTTTCTGACTGCTGACAGTTTTTCAAATAATTGTGGATTATTTTTTACAAATAGAGCTGTTTCCAAAATGTATAAAGATGGAAAAGTTAAAATTTTTAAAGATTTAAAATAGGGAACACAGCTATCAGTTGTTTTAAGACCGCACATTGACCTTATACATCGCTTCTGCATTCTAAATACTAGTTCCTTATCGGTAGACTGTCCCCAGAAAATAATATGAAGAAACTAACTATGAAGCAGGTCTTATGTTTTTTATTTTTTCCAAAAGGCGAAATTTTTTTTTTATAAAGAATAATAACTACTCATTTCGCACTATTCGGCCGCAGTGACTGACGTAACAACCACTTTGTAGTGCAAGCTGATTAGAGAACGTTATTCTAACAGTATTACAGACGAAGTTTGAACCACCACAAATAGAGTTGCTAATCTGAGGTAGAATAGGCTCTTAAGGGAAATCTTGTACATTGTTTGAAGGCTATCGTTTCTCTTAGACGAATCAGGAATTTTAGTTTTTCCTACCTCAACGGGAATTTTATCAACACTCAAGACAAGTGTTTGTAGAATTGAGTGTGAGTGACAAGTCGGTTATTATTTTTGCAAAAAAGTTTTTTGCGATTGCGATGTTGGTACTGTGGAAAAATTTGTTAAGTTTGATGGTCTGTAGTAGACACCCTCAATATGTGACCAGACGCTTTTAACTATAACAAGCTTACCTTCCAGTGGCTGACAGCCGACAGTCTGTTTGCGACCACGCACCCAGCGGCCCCGGCCCCAACCACAATAAAGTCATACTCCTCTCTTTCCACATTCTCCTCTATTCTCCGTTCTTCTCCGCGGCACTGCTGCGCTCTCCGGTCGCGGGAGTCGCCGTACAGTCGCACGAGCAAGTTCAGGTAGATGAAAGCAAATTGAGAGCAGGCTGACAGCTGCGTGTTAACAGGACACACTTCTGTCAGGTTCAGCGGCTGCCATAGCATTTTTGAGCTGGAAGGGTGAAATAATTAGGTACTATATTCCCATAACAGTTATCCCACGTTCCCTTGCATCGCTGTCAAAATGATCTATAATTTCGTAACGTTCAATAAGGTTGTTGTTTGGGGATTATTAGTTACAGGTCTGTAAAATTATACTGATCTTTATGTTCTTGGCAATAGGGTTGGTGTTGGACTGCAGTTGTCATATTTGTGAGGGGACTGCATAGTGAAACTGTTCTGTCGAACCGACGTTACCTACGTTCTAATTTTACTTAAATTGTTATTTTTGGGTCTGGAAATTATAATTATTAGATGCTTAAATACCTAATAGAATTCTATGTTTCGTGCTCCGGTTAGATAAGCAGTAGAGACATGTATTAGTCTGGTAATCAGGTGCATCTGGTTAGATTGGAAGCTGACCTTTGTTGGATAGACGGATGTATATGACTCAATCATGCCAGAACGGCTGAAGTTTGGCACAGAGATGGATTATATTATATTATAGTATGGAATAGGTACATCTAGTTTTTTTTCCTCACACATACACATCACAATTTCCACGCGAACGAAGTCGCGAGCATCAGCTAGTAGGAAATATTTTGGACTTCAAATGTATAGAACACTAACACATAATGTACTAGCGGACGTCACGCGGTTTCACCCGCGTAGTTCCCGTTCCCGTGGGAGTACGGGGATAAAATATAGCCTATACGGATTCGGAAGAATCCCTCTAAGTAATGGTAAAACAAATTTTGAAATCGGTCCAGTAGTTTTTGAGTCTATTCAATACAAACATACAAAAATACGAAGGTTTCCTCTTTATAATATTATTATATATTATACTAGCGGACTTCCCGCGGTTTCACCCGCGTAGTTCCCGTTCCCGTAGGAGTACGGGAATAAAATATAGCCTATGTTACTCGTGGATAATGTAGCTTTCGAATGGTGAAAGAATTTTTTAAATCGGTCCAGTAGTTTTTGAGCCTATTCATTACAAACAAACAAACAAAGTTTTCCTCTTTATAATATTATAATAGTATAGATTATAAGTATAGATTATTATATTGATGTAAAATGGACGTAGTGGCCTATTTCAACAAGTCACACATCGGCCCATTAGCTCAGTTGGTTAGAGCGTCGTGCTAACAACGCGAAGGTCGCGGGTTCGATCCCCTCATGGGCCACAAATCTCTTTTTGCGTTTTTTTTTAGTAAAATAAATACTGCACCAACACCATCTGGTATCTTTTTTGTGTATTTTTACGCGTTTTTTACAATAATGATTCAGTGTAGACTACCTAAGAAAAACCAACAGCATTTTTGTTTTTTTTTTAATAATAAAATCATTATTCAGATAAGATGATTTTTTGTTTTGACATATCAGTTCAGAATTTTTGTTTTCAATAACAGTGACGAATATAATTTTTCACCCAAAACATACAACAAATTTACTTATACTTAGCTGAATATCAGGGGTCCGGAATAGTCCGGATCATAATCAGTACTTCACATGAATAAATGAACATAACATCACGCCTTTAATCCCTAAAGGGTTAAACAGAGGTAGAGAGCAGAGAGGAGCCAATTAATATACATACAGGGTGTCCGGCAACGAATGGATATCCTTGAAATGGCCCATAGCAGAGCCCATGGCCATTCAGAAAAAAATATCATCCGCAGATGTAGGGCCTGCATAAGAATGGGGGGCCATTTTAAATTTTTTTGCTTCAGTATTCACTATTTAGGGCAGATACAATTATGAATTCAACCATTATCAAATCTACTTGAAACCGACATTATTTTAAAATTGTTGGTCACTCATGTATGCATACAATTTTTTTTTTACCCAAGATTTTTAAACTTTGTTTAAAAATTAATTCATACTGTTTTTCCAAAATAAATGAACTTGCTTACAGGTACTTCTTATGATAGATTTTTTTCTAAATGGTCATATGGTCATTCAAGGCCATTCAAGTCAGGTCAGGCCAGGCCATTTCAAGGTTATCCATTAATTACTGGACATTCTGTATATACACACCTAATAAATTAATCACGATAAAACAATCTAACACCTAGGACGCGCAAAGATAAATAATTATAAAATCATGAATACTTACCCGATTTATTGCCGATTTTATTCGCAAAATTATTTTATTTTCGATATTCTGATGCAACACGACGGTGTTTCGTCGGAACACCGACCAAAGTGATCAGTTAATTATTAAAAAAATGTTTCTTATAGTAGAGGATATCGACCTTGTAGGTACTACAATTAAACGCTGCCTATGAATAATTTATAAAATACACGGGGAGAATTTATAAAAGTATAGTTGCAAAAGAAAAACTGGCTAAGAGTGAGTCTGACTCGCACACAAAGGGTTTCGTACCACATCGTTTAATATTTAACACTACAAGTACATACTAACTTAATTAGCGAATATACATCTGCATACCCCTCAGAGCATACAGGCGTGATGTTACGTCAGGATGTTGTTGTACAAACAATAAACATCCAAGCGATTGCAAAAATCACGACCGATTTACCGTCTAGTTTTGAAGAGTTCCATTGTATATCTCCGAAGACCAGCATCAAATCTTCACCAAACTTAAATGCGACCATCTCAGGAGTATACTCTTTCAAATAAAAAAATAATTTTGAAAATCACTCCACAAATGGAGGAGAAATCGGTGAACATACATGAAATTATACCACACGACTGAAGTAAAAATATTCATAAAATGAAAACTACTGGGCCAAACTATGTAAAATTTTTATGGGACCAAATGGCAACTATTCCGCATCAAACTAAAGAAGAATCACGTAAATCGGATCATAAATCTCAGCGTAATCGGTGTACATACGTAAAAAAAAAAAAACCGATCGAATTGAGAATCTCCTCCTTTTTGGAAGTCGGTTAAAAATAAACACACACGTTTTTTGTATTTTGTGTAGTTTCCGTTCCCGTGGGAGTACGGGGATAAAATGTAGCATATGTTACTCGCTGATAATGTAGCTATCCATTGCTGAAATAATTTTTCAAATCGATCCAGTAGTTTTTAAGTTTATTCGTTACATATAAAACTACAAATCTTTCCTCTTTATCTTACAATACATATAATAAGACAGTAACGAAAGAAAAACTGTACATTGAGAATTTTCGAGAAAAAATAAGTGGCTTTAGTAAGAAAAACGTTACTGATGACAAAAAGTGACTTTTAGAATTTTTGTCTGTTTGTCTGTGTGTATGGTACGGCTTCACGCCAAAACTACTGGACAGATTGAATTGAAATTCAGCAAAAATGTTCTTTGTAAACCGTACCGTACCGTAACCGTATGTTATGGGAGGTAAGCAATATTGATTTTAAAAGGATTTTGTTCGTAATTGAATGCACAAAATAATTGAATGCACAAAATGACGTTATAATTATGTGACGCAGACGAAGTTGCGCGGGTCAGCTAGTCATCTAAATATATAAAAGAAGAAACTGACTGACTGACTGATTGACTGACTGACTGACTGACTGACTCATCTATCAACGCACAGCCCAAACCGCTGGGTCTACAGATTCCAAATTTGGCAAGTAGGTTCCTTATGTGGTCTAGGGGTGCATTAAGAAAGGATTTTTCAAAATTCAACCCCTAAAGGGGTTAAAAGGGAATCCAAAGTTTGTATGGGTAAAACAAGATTAGTTAGACTACTTTATTCGAAACTTCACAGGAGTGCTCCTATTGATAAATGAGTCGAAACAGGTTTCAGGTTTTTTCAAAATTCAACCCCTAAGACGGGGAAATGGGGTGGCAAAGTATAAAAATCAATGCAAAGCCCAAACCGCTGAGTCTAGAGATTCCAAATTTGGCACAAAGGTTCTTTATGAGGTTTAGGGGTGCATTAAGAAAGGATTTTTCAAAATTCACCCCCTTAGGGGTTGGAACGGGAGTCCAAAGATTGTATGGGTAAAACAAGATTAGTTAGACTACTTTATTCGAAACTTCACAGGAGTGCTCCTATTGATAAATGAGTCGAAACAGGTTTCAGGTTTTTTCAAAATTCAACCCCTAAGACGGGGAAATGGGGTGGCAAAGTATAAAAATCAATGCAAAGCCCAAACCGCTGAGTCTAGAGATTCCAAATTTGGCACAAAGGTTCTTTATGAGGTTTAGGGGTGCATTAAGAAAGGATTTTTCAAAATTCACCCCCTTAGGGGTTGGAACGGGAGTCCAAAGATTACGTGGGGAAATAAGATTAGTTAGACTACTTTATTCGAAACTTAACAGGAGTACTCCTATCGATAAATGAGTTAACGTTTGTGTTTCAGTTTTTTTTTCAGAATTTTGAATTTTCATTGTGATTACTATGATAATGATTGTGATAACGGGGATAGTGATTGTGATAGTGATTGTGACGGTGATGGTGATTGTGATTGTGATAGTGTTGGTGATTGTGATAATGATGGTGATTGTGATAATGAATGTGGTTGTGATAGTGATGGCGATTGTGAGCATGATGATTGTGATTAAGATGGTAGTGATTGTGATTACGATGATAATTATTGTGATAACGATGATAGCGGTTGTGATTACGATGATAATGATTGTGATAACGATGATGGTGATTGTGATAGTAATTTTGATGGTGATTATGATTGTGATTGTGATTACGATGATAATTATTGTGATAACGATGATAGCGGTTGTGATTACGATGATAATGATTGTGATAACGATGATGGTGATTGTGATAGTAATTTTGATGGTGATTATGATTGTGATTGTGATGGTGATGGTGATTGTGATAGTTATTGTGAGAGAGGCGGTGATTGTGATGGTAATAGCGATGGTGATTGTGATGGTGATTGTGATGGTGATTGTGATAGTGATTGTGATAGTGATGGTGATTGTGTTAATGACTGTGATTACGATGATAATTATTCTGATAACGATGATGGTGATTGTGATGGTGATTTTGATGGTGATTGTGATGGTGATTATGATGGTGATTGTGATAGTGATTAAGATAGTGATGGTGATTGTGATTGTGATGGTGATGGTGATTGTGATTGTGATGGTGATTGTGATTGTGATTGTGATTGTGATGGTGATTGTGATGGTGATTAAGATAGTGATGGTGATTGTGATTGTGATGGTGATGGTGATTGTGATGGTGATTGTGATGGTGATTGTGATGGTGATTGTGATGGTGATTGTGATGGTGATTGTGATGGTGATTTTGATGGTGATTGTGATGGTGATTGTGATGGTGATTGTGATGGTGATTGTGGTGGTGATTAAGATAGTGATGGTGATTGTGATTGTGATGGTGATTGTGATGGTGATTGTGATGGTGATTGTGATGGTGATTGTGATGGTGATTGTGATGGTGATTGTGATGGTGATTGTGATGGTGATTGTGATGGTGATTGTGATGGTGATTGTGATGGTGATTGTGATGGTGATTGTGATGGTGATTGTGATGGTGATTGTGATGGTGATTGTGATGGTGATTGTGATGGTGATTGTGATGGTGATTGTGATGGTGATTGTGATGGTGATTGTGATGGTGATTGTGATTAAGATAGTGATGGTGGTTGTGATGGTGATTGTGATGGTGATTGTGATGGTGATTGTGATGGTGGTTGTGATGGTGATTGTGATGGTGATTGTGATGGTGATTGTGATGGTGATTGTGATGGTGATTGTGATGGTGATTGTGATGGTGATTGTGATGGTGATTGTGATGGTGATGGTGATTGTGATGGTGATTGTGATGGTGATTGTGATGGTGATTGTGATGGTGATTGTGATGGTGATTGTGATGGTGATTGTGGTGGTGATTAAGATAGTGATGGTGATTGTGATTGTGATGGTGATTGTGATGGTGATTGTGATGGTGATTGTGATGGTGATTGTGATGGTGATTGTGATGGTGATTGTGATGGTGATTGTGATGGTGATTGTGATGGTGATTGTGATGGTGATTGTGATGGTGATTGTGATGGTGATTGTGATGGTGATTGTGATGGTGATTGTGATGGTGATTGTGATGGTGATTGTGATGGTGATTGTGATGGTGATTGTGATGGTGATTGTGATGGTGATTGTGATGGTGATTGTGATGGTGATTGTGATGGTGATTGTGATGGTGATTGTGATGGTGATTGTGATGGTGATTGTGATGGTGATTGTGATGGTGATTGTGATGGTGATTGTGATGGTGATTAAGATAGTGATGGTGTTTGTGATTGTGATGGTGATTGTGATGGTGATTGTGATGGTGATTGTGATGGTGATTGTGATGGTGATTGTGATGGTGATTGTGATGGTGATTGTGATGGTGATTGTGATGGTGATTGTGGTGGTGATTAAGATAGTGATGGTGATTGTGATTGTGATGGTGATTGTGGTGGTGATTAAGATAGTGATGGTGATTGTGATTGTGATGGTGATTGTGATGGTGATTGTGATTGTGATAATAATTGTAGTAATTATGGTGATTGTGATACTGATGGTGATTGGTGATAATGATGGTGACTGTGATAGTGATGGTGATTGTAATAATGATAGTGGTTGTGATAGTGATTTTGATGATAATAATTAGATTATGAGATTTGGCACATAGATAGTTTATAACCTGAATTAACATGTAGGACACTATTATCCCTGTAGTATGATTCAGTGGGACAGTTACCGAACTTCACGCGGGCGAAGCCGCGGGCAACAGCTAGTATTAGTATAGATTGATGAATGCATGTTGAAATAAATAGTTTGAAATTATTAAATGTGTAACGGTTCAAAAGACAGCTCTGTGGCAGACGGGCAGACAGCGAAGCTTTATAATAGGGTCCCGTTGGCACCCTTTGGGTATGGAAGATGGAACCCTAAATACAATGATAAACACCGAGCAATTTTAAACTCGTTTTACAATGGACCAATGGTGCCAAGCCACCAAGACAAATTGATAAGAATAAATAACTAAGCCTATAGGTTTTAATTTATGTAATCACAAAACTGAACGACATAATTGAAACTAGACTCAACTTTTACGATTAGAAATGTAGAAATGAACACCTTAAATTTTAATTAAAAGATAAGTCATGTAAACGGGTTTTTATCGCGAATTTTACCTTTAAGGCGGCTCCCCGAGCAAATGACCTTGAGCGAGCAGTTTTTCGGAGCCTACTCCTCTTTATCCAAAAGAAATACCAACTAATAAAAAATACATTAAATTACTACATATCCTTGACTCCAAAATTGTCGTTTCATATTTTTTTTTAAGTTGCTTAATGTTTAATAAATCCCCTCACAACGAAACCATAGAAATGAGAAATAATGATTTATAAAATGCTACTCCTCGTAAAGTAACCATTATTTTAATTTGCTACTTATACTAATGGATAGGCAATATAATAATGAACATAATTGTCGTTTTATTTTTTCCAAAAGACGTAAGTTTGATTTTATAAAGAATAAAAACCACTCATTTCGCACAATTCGGCCTGCAGTGATTGACGTAACGACCAATTCGTAGTGCAAGCTGATTAGAACTTTATTCTAACAGCATTTCAAGCGAAGTTTGAACCACCACAAATAGAGTTGCTAATATTGCTCGGGGTACCGCCTTAATACGTACTAGCGGACGTCCCGCGGTTTCACCTGCGTAGTTCCCGTTCTCGTGGGAATATGGGGATAAAATATAGCCTATAGCACTCACGAATAATGTAGCTTTCTACCATTGAAACAATTTTTAAAATTGGTTCATTACTTCCGGAGATTACCCCTTACATACAAACTTACAAACAAATGTTACCTCTTTGTAATATTAGTATAGATATAAGCCCACCACTTCGACCGGATCGGTTGAACTGCGCAACATAATTTCCATACAAATTTCGGGGGCTATTACTCCACTGTTTGACATGGTACATCTAAAGTTAAACATGATATCGTTTTGTCTCATTATTAATTGTGTCGGTGCGGAAAACAGAATAGTAAAATAAAAAGCCATTCAAAAGTTACGAGCTACCAAAGATTCATTTTTATTGCCAATTTTAACGTAACTTTGGGCGTAAATTAGTAATAAAAGAAGTGTCAAATTTCCAAAACAAAGTCGGTACCGACACAGCACAATTATCGGAGAATTCAATACATTTTATTTGATAATGATTTATGCAGTGGTTTTTTCATAAAATTCGATTTCCCAAAAGCCTTTTCATATTTTTTTACGCGCGCCTTTTACTATGAATTTTCGTGTATCTTACTGAATAATGTTTCCCCCGAACGGTGCGGGAGGGGGACACGCGATATTGACATGTCCTTCGTTTGATAGAAGAACAAGACCTATATTTCTGTCCTTTTCATTTCATGCATGACGTCAGTGACGTGTCATTTGTTTTTCGCTGAAGTTGAAGGGCCTGTGCATTTTTATTGCACTCCTATAATGTGTGCGTTCCGATGGCGCGACCACGGCATTCTTTTTTTTTAAACTATGGCAAGATTTTGTAAAAAAAAACAATTTAAAATTAAATTCATTAATTAATTAATTTCAATTTTAAATTTCACATTCAGAACATTTTGAAGGTGATAACCGATACCGTACGTATGCTCCTGAAATATAAACCTACACTGAAAAAAAAAATGATTACTTCAATCAAGATATTGTTAACTGTAATCATACATCATGACTCCATAAGAGCCTGTCAAGATCATGATTTCTGTGACTATGACAAATTTGTTAAATTTCTCTTATTTTTGTTAGTCAAGTACTGTATTGCCTTTATAATATCATATACTTCAATTAAATATATTATATCAAATATATTATACTTCATACAACTAAGATCTAGGTCCTATCTGACAAAACTAATTATTGTATCTACTAAGAAAGGTTGTTGAAGTAGTCATGGTAGGTAATACATTCAAATAGGATCCTTTTTCATCCTACACATGATTATTCGTCGTATTAACTAAGTGTAGATACCAATTCAAGTAATATACATAGTTGCGCTAACATCTATGTTAATACTTTTGTAATTCAAGAACATATTGTACTACGTATACTGTATCGTTCTTGAATGAATTTTATAAATTATTCACATTTTTTTACCTCACGCATCGGATGTGTTAATGTGAATAACTTTGTAAGTAATTAATTCGAAAACGATACAGTACATACAATTTGATCTTGAATTACAAAGTATTAACATTTATAGATACATGTTGGCGCTACTACTTAGAATACTTGCAATTGGTATCGACTACGATAATAAGACAATTAACCATGTATATCCCTACCTACTGCCTATCTATGTATTATCTAGGAAGGATTAGCAGGTGTAGGTAAATAAAATATATAAAATGTACATTTAATCGTTTATTTTATAAAGAACAACGCAATGTAACATATTTTTTACCATTACTAAGAATATTAATGTGACATGGAATAGGAGACACTAAATTTTTGTAATATCTAACAACATTTTCTTTTGCTTCTGTTTCTGCGACTTCGTAGGCAGAAAAATGTTCATCATAAACCAAAGGTTGCATTAATATTCCCATAAAAATCAAATTATTTGAATCATACAAGTAGACATTTTGCACTTTAAAAAACGTAGGCAATGAATCATTAGAACTTGTATCATAAATTAGGACTGTATCTTTAACATAACGTGTAGTAGACACAGTGGCCCAAGTTATTTGTACTAGTGGCTTATTTTCACATAACTGTAAACTAGATAATACAAATTGTTTAGAAATATCGCAAGTTAAACGAACAGTAGGGCCTGTCCTAAGAGTATCAGGCAATTTACCTTTAAGAAACATTTCATTTAGCTGTAATTGGTGTTTTAACGTTAAAGTCAGTGTAATGTTTTTTCTGTTGCATGAAACATTTGAGGCCATTTTAAAAACCCTATGTTTGGCTTCATAACGCATAGACCACAAAGAAACAATTGGACCATATTTTTCTAACGCACTGTGATAATGAACTAAGTTATGAAATTTAGGTTTCAAGGAATCTTTAGTTAATGATAGATATAAAGTGTTAAGCTTGGTCACCGCTTGCTGTAACAATTCCTCAGTTCCTTTAGCAAAAGCTGAAGACAGACTTATTTCTAAAACAGTTCTTAATTTCTGATACAACTTCCAAACTTCATTTCCTCTAGGCACATATTCCCCTACCAATAAACTAAAATATCGTAAAAAAGTAAGCATTTCTGATGATGATTGGCGTACATTTCCCTGAAGCAAATGTTCTATAGAAAAAGTACAAGGTTGATTTCTACAATCAGGGCCATATTCAAAAGCATGAATTTTGTTATTGAGTTCAGTTAATGTAAAAAATTTAAAATGTCTTATACATTGGATTAAAACAAATTGCATTACATACTTAGCAACTCCTTCTAATATGTCATGCATGCTATCGACACCAACTTGATTAAATAAGTCAAAATCAGTTACATCAAGCCAAACACATTTTTCTTTAATACCTGTATCTGATGGATTTCTAAGGCCTAAGTCGTTTGCATAATTTTGTGAATTACGCAAAATTTCTTTGTATTCAGCGCATTGAGTTTTCATAACTTGTTTTGAGACTTTACAAACTCTGCAGGAATAATTTGCTGAAAAACTTTCTACAAAACCTGTTATAGAATGGATACCTAGATTGTCTCCTAAAATTAAGCCAAGTTCAAAATGAATGACACCTTTGAAATCCGGCAGATTAAATTCAATGCCATGTTCACTGAGATAGTTGAGCTCGTCAATCACACATCGAAAGATAACTTTGTTCCCAAACAAGATTCTATCAGTTGAATGAAATAAAAGAAGTAGAAAAATGTTTCTGAGCGCAGAGGCACGACAAGGCGGTAAACAGGGAATAGAAGCGTATACTGCGCCTAACTTGTGCTGCCCTGCTCTAGAACCTAATGCGTTTCCGGTCTCATAGTCGTCAAAAAATATAAAAATAGGAAGAACCGTTTTTCCTTGTCGTTGACATATTTTACTCCGCCAAAATGTCCCCTGAATAAAGTTTTCTATAGCAATATTTTCACCCGATCTATTTAGACTATTCATGTAGTCTAGAGTTTCAGATAAGATATTTCCGAGGCAAAAAAACGATTTTAATACTTTGCGAAGAGGTATAAAATGCTGCTCACATGCAATCGGTTGAAGGCGGGTGATACCTAATCTTTTAACTTTTTCTAATCTCTCACCTATTACCATTGCTTCCGGTTGAATTAATGTCTCTTTGTTTTTAAAGTACTCTAATCTTTTATGCTCAGTGTTTAGTTGACTTAAGGGGTTTGTTAACAGAGGTTCAATTTCATTTATGACTGTGTTAAGACTATCTTGTGCGATCATATTATTTGAGGCTAGATTTTGAAGTTGCATTTTTATGGCTAATAATAAAGGATTGACCATAAATTGAGTAAATCCACTGACCACAGTTTGAACAACATTTCTTGGCAAAGATTGGTTGGCGTACAAATTTGCTATAAACATTAAAATTCCGTTCTCAACTATCTCATTAGATGTAGAAGGCCCTGAAGGGGTGAAGGCACTAGAACAATAAGGCATCAGTTGCTGCTCGCTAACAGGAGTTACAGGTATACAGCTAGTATTCAAATCTACCATGTTAGATGACTGTAATGCAACATCGTTAGTAATGTTAGAAAAATGTTCACGCACAATATGCCTTCTAAAAGAATTAAACAATTGAAATTGACGATTACAACCATCTTCAATACATACATATATCCGTAATTCTTCAGGGCTATGCAACAATATAAAGTGCGACCTCAGAATTTTAATATTTGGTAACTGCAGTCTGCATACAAAACAAGTCAACATCTCGGTAAAATTTGGAAAAAAAACAATTAGAAACAAATATTTTCAATACTACAACATAACATAACCACTTTGGACAAAGTAACATAGAGATCAACTTAGTAATTATATTATACGCAGGTACCTATTTTATTGCACAACTATTCAACAATAGATACCTTCTCAGTCGTAGGTACCTACTAATCTCAAAAGATATTCTTTCTTTTTCAAGCAATCAACACTTAAAGATAAAAATGTAACATATAACTTTCAACAAAATATTATAAAAATATTATTAAATTTCAAGAATAAAAAAAAATCTATAGAAACCTTTCAAGTTAGGTAACAAACTAACTGATTGATATGATTATGTAGCTATCCGCATGTATAAACAAAGGTTCCTATGAAGAGAATGCTAAAAATTACAGTCTGTCAAGAGAGTATTCTGGAAAATAGCTTACAAACCAAAACACTACTAAACTTAATGCTAGAATATAATTTCATCCAATGTATTAAAAAACCAACACGAGTGACAGAAACCACTTCAACTTGTCTTGATTTAGTTTTTATAAATTTTGTGTCGAATTAATAATTACTGAGGTACATGATTATGGTTTCTCTGATCATAAAGGAACAATAGTAAACTTAAAAAAACTAGACGCCATACCGACTAAATTTAAAGAATGGAAAACAAAAAAACGAATATTTAGTTTAAACAATATAGACAAATTTAAACTTTCATTAAAAAACATTCACTGGAACGTAATAATAAGCTCGGATAAAACCATGGACGAAAATTACAACTCATTTGAGACACTTTTACTCAAAATATTAAATGACTGTATACCTATTAAAACAATAAAACTAAATCAAAACAAACGAAAGGATTGGTTGACAAGAGGCATTAAAATATCATGTAAAAATAAACGTTTGTTAAGAATTCTTACTTCATACTCCAATAATCCTGTATTAACAAAACAATATAAAATATACGAAAAAACATTAAAACAGATAGTCAATAAATCAAAAAAAATACAATTTATTAAAGAAATCAGAAACTCAACCAATAAAACAAAATCGATGTGGAAAATAATTAAAGAACGTACTAATAAAAAACTAACTAAGACACAACAAAACATTAAATTGACAATCCATAATAAACTAACGTCCGACCCAAAACAAGTTTCTAACTCGTTCAATGATTTTTTTGCATCAGTAGGACAAACAAGGCATAGTGGGGACGCAGAGCCACGCGGCCGACCTGTGCTCCGACCGACTGATAACACTATGTTTTTACATCCACCCACACCACAAGAAATAAATAGTATAATTAAACACCTTAAAGGCAAATATAGTCACGGATTAGATGACTTACCTCCCATACTAATAAAAACGTGTGCTGACGAACTGACATTACCATTTTACTTATTAATATATCAATCATTTTCTGAAGGAATATTCCCAAACGCGTTAAAAAAGTCAATTATAAAGCCTGTTCACAAGAAAAACTCGAAGTCTGACCCAAATAATTACCGTCCAATTGCACTACTACCGACATCATCGAAAATTTTTGAGAAAGCAATGTGCAAGCGCGTTTATAATTTTTGTGAAAAATTTCATATTTTCGATGAATCTCAAAATGGTTTTCGGAAAAAAAGATCCACCATTTTAGCAACATATAAATTTACACAAAAAATACTGGACATTTTAAATAGTAAAAAATACGCGATTGGAATCCTACTGGACATGACAAAGGCTTATGATAAGGTACTATACAATATTCTACTCGATAAACTATACGGAATCGGTGTTAGAGGAATAACTCATAAATGGTTCTCATCCTACCTACAAAACCGAGAACAATTTGTAGAAATTGACCATTGGGATCATGACACTGGGGAACTCAGCCAAGTACGTTCAAATGCGCTTTGTGTTAAAAATTCAATTCCTCAGGGTAGTGTGGTGGGGTGCTTATTATTCTTGATTTATGAAAACGACCTCCCTAAAATTATGACGGAATCGTGCGTTCTGTTCGCCGATGACATCTCAATATTGACTTCCTGTAATGACTCTGAACGCCTACATGACACTTTAAATAATATTATGATAAATATACAAAATTGGATGAAAGACCATAATTTAGAAATAAACTTTCTTAAAACCAAAATAATGCAATTTAGGCCTTATCAAAAAAAACCACTCGATATCAATTTTACGTTTGAAGGTGTCAAAATGGAATGTGTAGATACTTTTACTTTATTAGGTCTGGACTTAGATATTAATATGACGTGGAAAGCACACATACAAAAAATAAAATCAAAGCTATCTAGTTTTATATATGCACTACGTGAGCTCAAGAAATCAACAGATTTAAAAACAACCCTATCTGCTTACTACGCTTACGCTTACGCATGGCTTAAGTATGGAATAATTCTTTGGGGAAATAGTGTTGACATAAATGAGTTGTTTATCATGCAGAAAAAATGTATTAGGATATTAGTCCATATTGAAAACGACGACAGTTGTAGACCACATTTTAAAAAACTGGACATTCTAACTCTGACATCGATTTATATTCTAGAAATTTGTAAATTCGTGAGACAGTATCCAAACTTCTATATTAAAATCTCGGACCAGCCTCGCCGATATGCACCGCGTTCGCGACTCGAAAACACGCTCGTAATACCCCAATCAAAGCTAAAATTACACAGCACTAGCCCTTACGTTACTTCAATAAAAATATATAACAAGATTCCTAATAACATCAGAATGGAAGAAAATGACAAAATATTTTTAAGTCGAGTCAGAAAGCTATTAATTCAAAAATGCTACTATTCATTGAATGATTTTTTTAATGACGACTTAAAAATGGATTGACTTTTACTACCTTTACTTATTATTTAATTTTGCTTTTTATTTTTGTTTTATAACTGCTTTGTTATGTGGGAAATCATTTATTTCTAAGTCATAGTTATGGATACAATTATAATTAATGCTGAATGCAACTCGCGTGATGAGTGCTCTGTGTTCGTCATGAAGATGGCCGGTCGGACCACCAACTCAACCTTTACATTTTTTTAGGCAATGGCGCCTAGCACATTGAGCCAATGCCAACATGTTCCCTTTTTTTTTAATATAATTTATTTGAGTATGCATAACTAATTAAATACAAAAGATAAAAAGAAGTTTAATAAAGTAATACCTACTTAACACAATTGAGCTATTTAACCATTCAATAGTAATAAAGTAATACCTACTTAACACAATTGAGCTACTAAGTAGGGTAACAATTGTTCATATAAAATACTAATTAAAATTAAAAAAATACTTATTAGAGTGTTATCAATATTATACAAAGGAGTTATTGTAGTAATTAAGATTACATGATTGAGTTAACATACATATTATGTAAAAATATTTTTTAACAAGTATAGTCTCTTAAATATGAGGGTCTACGAGTTTCCCTCTTCGGTCTAGTAGGAGTGTGTCTAGTATCAATGTTGTTTTCGATGTTTGTTAAAACTGGAGAACAAATAGATTCATTTGTATTATTTAAATTCTCCTCTGCTAAACAGGTTTTATTGTTAGTGCTAGAATCTGAGTCATTGACATGTGTATTTATTTGTTCTATGGGTACAGAATCTAATTTGCCATTGTTAGTTTGGTTAAATATATTATATTTACTTGGTTCCAGACTTGCTTGAGATGGGGAGGATAATGATAAAGGCCGAACATGACATAGGTCTCTTCGATAAGAAGCATTATTAACATTAACTAAGTAGGACCTGTCAGACAAAACGTCTGTGATGACACCTGGAGACCAAAATTTACTAACAGATGGTTGTAGTTGTACAGAAACAGGTTGACCTACTTCCAATGTTACAGCTCTTTTTGTTCTTTTATCATAAGAATGTTTGATATCTTTACGCCTCTGTTCTATGCTCCTAGGAACATCTTTGATAACTTGTGGATTAAGAAGACTTGGGAGCCTTTGAAGAAGATGTTCTCAGTTCAGTACACACCTTGCCCAGAATTGTTAAAGATGGGGCATACTGATGGACATCCATTGCCTTTCCTTTGTGAGCCTATCGCATCTGAAATGTTTTCAGACATATTGAGAACTAACGCGGGTAATTAATTGTCAAAACTGACTAACACTTATTCGAGACTAGGGGGTGCATAAGGAAACCAATTGTACTCGATTGACGTAATAGAGCAATTCGGGAAGAGGCATCCAAAATGGTATTCTATGAATGGAAGGGAAAAAGAGAACCACTTGCTGCACGTTATGCTCTGCATGCTCTTGTGTAATAAAGAGAAAGCTAGGCCTAAAATTTCAGCTCGGAAAAGGAAAATGAAAGACTCTGGACCCGTCGAGAGAAAGGAACAAAGAACCGAACAAATGCACGATCCATTAGAAGGCACATCAAGCATGTATAGGTCGGCAGCAACACTGGATAGTGACACTTCTGGCACAACTAGTAGCACAACGACAAATGAAGATGAGATGGACATAGAAGGGGGTGAAGAACTGACAGAACCTGATTATAGATTCAAGATGCTCAATCATATGCCTATGAAAAATATGACATTAAAAGAAATCTGTTCTGAGTGGACAATTCCTGAAGTGTCATATCAATGGGATGTTATTGACGTTGAGCAGAAGAAACTTATTAGAATTCGTTACTCATACAACCCAGGATCAGATGTACATAAATACTTGAGGGCAAAGGCTGAAATTCCTCATAATTCAGACATGTATTTGATCGAGGCAGGCAAGACAACAGGAAAATGGATTGACAAGAATAAGAAAGCAGCTGGGGAAGCAAAAGTCACCAAGTTTCTAATAGAAAGGTCAATAATATTGCAACAACACGGAATAAATGACAACCTGTATCTAGCGCCTGTTGATTTAGAAACTGTTTTCCCCAGTGACTGGCTCCGAGAAGAATTGATGAAGTGGGAAAAAGATCTGCTTTACACTCAGAATGACAAATATTTAGAGTCTGAATTATATTATAAGGAGAATCCCCCAGCAACAATAAGACCCCATGACTTTATAAAGAATCTGGCCCCTATAATAGAAGGAGAAACACCATCTGAATGCATAAAGTGGAAAGGGAAGATGTTGCCTGAAGGTTTCTGTTACAATATCCAGACTAGAGAAAGTACGGACAGCAACATAATAACAGTCATTCTGACAACGATAAAAACAGCATTATCCAAAGAGGTTACTATCTATAAAGTAAACATGAAAGACAATAGTGCTCTTGGCGAGGAATTGTTAACTGACATCATAGATATATGGGAGAACTCTGACCATAATACATTTTCTTTCATGGAATCAGTGTCACAGATAAAGGGTAAACAAATAAAAGAAGCTTTGGGAATTGGAAGAAAAGGGATAGTGCACTCACCTTACGCAGAGGATATGAAACAGCCTGAGTACAATGAAAACCCTATTCTAAAATATAGTCCTTGGATTGAAGAAGTGTCCATTAGGATGGGAGAAAACACTCAATTACCTGTAGGATACAATTATAATTAATGCTGAATGCAACTCGCGTGATGAGTGCTCTGTGTTCGTCATGAAGATGGCCGGTCGGACCACCAACTCAACCTTTACATTTTTTTAGGCAATGGCGCCTAGCACATTGAGCCAATGCCAACAATTTTATTGACATTTTGTATTTGATTTAATATCTTTTAAGTAAGTGTTATTCTAGTGACATGATAAAATTGACTTTGACTTTAATTTTATTTTAATTTAATTTGACATTTTGTTTTGATTAGCTTTTGACATGGTTGTGTTTTGATCATTATTTTTTAGTGACATGTGATTTATTTGACTGTAATTTAATTTAATTTTATTGACATTTTGCTTTTGATTATTATCTTTTTGACATGATTGTATTTCGATTATTATTCTAATGACCGGATGTATTTGACCATAATTTTATTTTATTCGATTTATTTACTTTTTATTCTCCATTTTATCTTTTTAATTTATACTTTTAACATTATTTTTACTTATGTGAATGAAGTTATATAGTTATTTTTAATTAATGATGATTTTTTAATGCTACTTACTGCTAAATTGTTGTGCCCGACAGGGTCCATGTGAACTTTATTTAATTAATAAGACCTTGTAAAACACACATGTGATATGCAATAAAGAATTGAATTGAATTGAATTGAATTGAGATTCAGCCGTGGTAGAGCCCCTGTCGAATTGAGAGGTCATTTTATATAGGCCTCGTTGTAAAAAGTACCACACAGCATAGGAGTCACACCCATACTCCAGATTTAAAGACCAAATAGCCTTGTAGCACGTGTCTATAGCTTGCAAAATATTGGTCACTTGATATAAGACTGATGCATTTACAACAACAAAAACTGTTTTGATTTCTGTCAGTGACTCACCGACTATCATCACATAAGGCTGGGGCGTGACTCCTTTAACCTTCAGCGTTTTCAGCCGAAGTTCTATTGCCTGACAAACTTCTGCATCTGATCTTACATGCTTGATAAAGGCATCACGTGTTTCTGCCTTAGATGGCTTCCAGCTGCATCCGGCTGCCTGTTTTCCTTTTTTTTTCTTCTGCTTGATTGTAGTTGTGTTTAGAAGATGTGGAATGGCCAGCAAAGCACCAAGATTTTTTTTTTTCCTCTTCAGAAGCTGAAATAGATAAAACGTTTTGAAGAAAGAAATACATACCTACATACTCAAAACAAACAAATTTAAAAATACTGTTGTAAAAGGCGGCCTTATCGCTGAATGCAATTTCTTCCAAGTAAACCAATATACAGGGTGAACACTTTTTGAACCAAAAACAGGATCGATTGGCATCAAAAAATGTTTTTGTGTAAAATCGCTATTTTCTTGCAAACTGTATATTTTTTTGAAAATCTGTGAATATGGTATCAAAATTACATAAAAAATTATGGATAGTCTCCTAAGACCATTTTCGTGTAGCTGCAACGGATAAGGTACTTCCCCTTACTGCCTCACTGAAATTTTCCACCCTGTAGGTATATATGTATATACAGACAGAGTAATAAACATAATAAATAAAAAGTAACAAAGCAATTAAAAGAAAATGTTGGGTGTTGATTCTGTTAGGCACAAACTAAACTTAATTTATGCTATCCTTTTCTCTCTAATAAAACAAGAAAGAGACGGACGTAAATTAGAGCTGTCAAATTTAGTTGGAATTAAGGTTACACGTAAAAACATGTCGACTAAAAACACGGTAAAGCGCAAGGCGTAAACTAGTTTGACATCTAAAACTTAGTTCATAGCTATAGCCGTTCTTTTCTCGCACTGCCTTTTAGTAGTAGATAGCGATTCTCTAATTTTAGTTTAGCTTTTGAATAAGAGAATGACTCTAAAATGGATTAACAGTTAACAGTAGTTTTTATCCTGGATAAGTTCAAGTTTCTCATTGGAGCCGCGATAAACGAATCTGCAGGCGAAAGCTAGTAAAAAATAATTATTGTGATTATTCTGTATTACTATTAATGGCACTTACATTCACAAAGGCAAATAAGTTCTTGAAAGAAGCCGTGTTTCGAATGTCGTTTTTGTAGTATTTCCATAATCTTTATTCTTGCTAATGGAAAGAAGGCAAACAAATTGTTGGAGTGTTCTTTGTAGATTTCTTCAAAGTCAATTATCAGCTGGAAAATTGAAAAATTATATTAAATAAACAGTACAAAAAAAAAAAACTGAAAGATTTGAGTTTGCACACACTATAATTTTGTCTAGTGTTCAAAAAAGTTATTCATTCAAACTTGGTTAAATGAAATTACTGCAATATTAATTATCCAAACTAATATGTACTGAATAATTTATTGCTTCCTTAATGTGTACATTACAAATAGGTACATACTCATACTCATGACTAGCAAGAGACTATTGGATTCATAAGGAATACAATCTAGAGTGATCTACATTCAGTCCAAACAGTTATATCTATCAAGCGTGACAGGTGATGAAGCCATAGGCCACAGTAACTACTTTCCATCAGGTGGGCCATATGCTTGATTGCCAGCTTAGTGGTATAAAAAAAAATCTACTTATCTACTAGGTTATAACCTTGCGGAGTCCTTAAAGCGGGGTATGTGTTTATGTAAGATTCAACTGTATGTTGATTGTCCTGATTATGATGTAAGTTACGAATTCGTTGTTTGGCTGTCTCTTTCCATTTTTTCTCTACTAGGTTCCAAGGTTGAGCGGAATTTTTCAACCACAATAAATCTTTTTCCACATTTTCTATTAGAAAATCACTTGTATTAATGCTGTCAGGCAATGGTCTCGGGGAAGAAGAGGATGTTCCAGGACTTTCTTCTCTGTTTCTTTTTTTAGTGGTCAAAGTCCCTAATTGTTGCAAACGCCGCCTCTTGTTTAATACTTGGTGTACAAGTTTACCTCGTGCTTGCAATATCACTCCAGTCGCTGTTGTACATGCAGGGATATAATACGTTGTCGTCCGTTCACCAGGAAAGAGTTCATTGATCCATTTTGTCCACTTGAAGTATATTTGTCCAACTATTGGTGAATTTCTGTATTCATTTAATATTTCTTTAGCAATTACGGATGCTAATAAATTACGAGTAGCATCACCGTCTAAGGCACCACCTTTATATATTAAGAGTGAAGAAGTCTCGAGGGATTGATTTAATAAGTTCTCAAGTATCTGAAACAAAAGTTAAAACCATATTGAATATGTGATTAAAGTAATACCTTACCTACCTACCAATTGTAAATATTTTTATAGGTACTTTATTATATAAATAATATCTAAATAAATGTGTATTTCTCACATTAAGTGCAATTTACATTTAAATTGCCGTGTGGTATCCGGCAGAGTAGAATAGAACCAACCCATAACACTCACGGGTGTCGTATAAGGCGACTAATGTCTGAGGCAGAACACCTTGCGCCTCCGTAGACCTGAGAATGGGCAGCAGCATTTTCTGTTAGTCTTTCATCACTGCGATCTCCAATCCGCCTGCCAAGCGTGGAGATTACGGCAAATTCCTCTCATCATGGGAGAGGCTTATGTCCAGCAGTGGACGTTATGGGCTGTTGTTGTTGTTGTTGTTGTTGTACATTTAAATATCACTTGCACAATGGTGAAAGAAAACATCATGAGGAAGCCTGTGAGTCGGAGAAGGTTTGCACCCTTCAAAGACAAATCCTTAACCCACAATCACACTACCGTGGTGGACTTTGGCCTATACCCTCTTCTTAGGGTGCTCTTCCACTTTAGTTAAGCTGTGTAGCTGTGTTTAAGATCCAGCAACCAGGAGCCTTTATTATAAGAAGGAGAGGCCTAGAGAAAATAAAGGCTAGCTTGAGATTAGCTCTAGTAAAAAAGCAACCTTAGAGGAGCTCCATGCCCAGCAGTGTGACGCTTATGGGCTGATGCGATGAGACAATTCATGCCTGGGATTAATAGTTGTCTATATCTGTGAAAACTTTGAATTGGCTTCTTTAACTAGTTAGCCAAGGAATTCCTCTAATATTGGCGAAAGTATGTGTATGTCTGTTAATGAAATTTGGTATGGAGGTAGATTAGACCTTGGATAAACACATAGGTTACTTTTAATCTGTCGGTTTATGCAGGTAAAACAATGGGGCGCAGCTAGTAAGTATACATATACAAAATATTTAACTTACACAGCTCTGAGAATCCAAAGTTGACACTGTTTCATTGTTATCCTTTAACTGACGTGGTATACGTCTCACAGACGTAACAATTTTTATTTTAACAATATTTTTCAAAATACGCGACGCGTGGCGTTACCTCTCCCGCTACCTTCCCATCCCGTCATCTTGTTGCCGCCAGTTACGGCCACGAGCGGGCCGAGTACACAGGTGTTCATATAGGAGCGATCGACGTCTCACAGACGTAAGTACGGTGTTTATATACAAAAACACCTCTGTGTTTACGTAGGTAACCACATAATACCACATAGTGTCTCGTTGACGTTACATCGGTTTTAAGTTTTATTCAATTTCGCAGAATGCCTGGAAAGAGGAAATATACCCCAACGACAAAGCCACAAACGCCTAGGCTAGCTAGGAGTATGACAAGGAGACGAAAAATTGGTTGCCTGTAAAGTCGGTATACGGGCGAAAGTTTTACGTGACAACGACTTTGAGTGGTAAAATAACTCTCTCTCTCGCTCTTAGGCGGGCTAACTGTGCTCGAGTGGAAGGGACGCGTGCCTTTCACTTTTTATGTCTGTCTCTCTCGCTCTTAGGCGGGCTAACCATGCCCGAGTGGAAGGGACGCGTTCCTCTCACTCGCTCTCATTGTGAGCGCATAACGTGAGCGGAGCGTAACGCAGTTTCTTGAAGTGTCACCCGGCAAACCAATTTATAAGACGTTGTCACGTCAAAAACGAAAAGAAAAAGCAATGACTGTGTACTACGACGTTGAAAATGTACCAAATATGTACCTTGTCAATTTTTTTATTATTGAAGGAAGACTAATTATTTTTGTTGTTTTTTAATTATACTTAGTACAAAGAAGTAACGATTTTTTAAGTTAATTTTTCAATAGATCAGTAGTGTTTTTTTTTTAAACACTGAATTAAGGTCATAAACAATTATTGTGTATTCATGAATAAATGTTGATTATTCTTAAAATAAGGATGGTAGTTTTATTTTATCCGTAATTAATTCACATATAACATGTATCAATCAATTTGTAAAACCCTTACAGTTCAGTATTGTTTAATTTATAATTTAATTTCAATTTAATTTTTTACGTCTATGAGACGGTACCGCGGCGTTAGAGTTACATTTAGGCCAGGTCGTCAGCCAAAGGTTATTTTCCTTTTGCTGTGTTATTGGTGCATTTTGTGTTCCTATCTGTGTCTCAGATTCGCAGTCCTTCAACGGTATCACAACTATTTGGGAAGAGTCTTTGGGGTCACTTTCACAATCATTTTGCAAATCCAGATCAAACTGTACATTTGAAAAATCAAGGCCCTAAAAACAACAACACACAAGATTTCATCACACTAATATTATTAATATTTTTTATATTCTAGATAAGTCTCAGAATACTGAAAGTATTATTAGTAGTTGTAGACTCATATAAGCTATACGAGTCTCCTCAAATTACTTCCTCCGCTCTGGGTGGAGCGGCAGGGCGTGTCAGACTCTTACTGACTAAAACCCACCCGTGTTCCTTCTGTTGCCTGTTGTTTCGAGGGTCGCGGTGACTCTTTCAAACAAATTCCACAACAATATGAGTATACCTTAACTTAACATTTGCATTTATCATCCCAGAAAAATGCAATGTGTATTACACCTTTTGCTGTCATTATTATTGGTAATAGCAGGTAGCTAAGTACATTAATAATTATAATGACAAAATGATATTTAAGCTTACTGATAGAGATGATATAAGGTTTGCTGTCAATAGATTGGTAATAGCAGATAGGTACATTACAATTATAATGACAAAATGATAATTAAGCTTACCGATAAAGATGATATATTATATGTGACGTCACTGCCTGTTGGCAAAAACTCTTTCTTCCAGGTACGCCAACACCTTGTAAATAGAACCCTTGGTCCTGTTTGGGGGATTAGATCCTTCAGGTCTTCGTGTGTAAGGGCCGATAAAGCCTGGACTGTTATCTGCTGTTCTAAAAAAATTAAAAAATCTCTTGAACCTACATCAATAACGGATCTGGAACAGTTCCATGAGCGCAACATACACACTAAGTTGATAAAACCTTAATCTTGTATTTTTTTTAATGCAAAGATGACGAGATGAACTGAAGTACTGATGGCAAGTGAAACGCCTGTCCATCCATAACAGTAGCAGCGTCCGATATTTGATCTTGCGACCAAGATTTTAAACGACACTGCACTGCGATCGTCACCTTGAGATATAAGATGGTAGCTCAGTAATTTCCCTGGTAACATTGTCCTTCAAACCCACGGAGCCTGGTTTTGTGCTCCATGTTCAAACCGGAACACAGTAATGTTTGCACACAAATTGCTTGACGGCAGAATACCTACCTGGCAAAGGTGTGGTAGGCACTGGTGGGTAGGGACTTCCCCAGACAGCGGCCCTCGGCATGATACCTACTAAGTACTACATGTACATGGCTACTGGCTATTTACGTAGGTACAGAATGAAATAATATTTAGGTAATAAGTTGAAAAAATTGGTAGTGAATTTGTCTATCTCTGATTAAAATAATCATCTATTTATTTCATACTCACCTTCAAATATAGGTATAAGGTTGGGAAGTTCCCATGTTTTCAAAAGTTCTGCCACATCGTCCATGTCCACAAAGCACTGTTTCGACGTAAATATACAACACAAATACCACCACATCGAAATCTGCGCGTAAACTTTACTAATAATTAAGTTACTTAATGCAGAAAAAAATGGCAATGGCGCCGCTCTACGCGCGCACGCACAACGCACCCTCCGCAGGCAAGGTACAGGAACAAAAGGAAGGAAGGACACAGGTCAAAACTTGTAAAAGAATATGGCGCTGGGGTGGAAGGGCGCGCGGGCGGGTGTACATAGTCACGCGAACGATCATCGTATTTCGATCAATTTGTATGCCTTATTGAATCTACTAAGTAACTGGTTTATTACTACGTTAATTTGATTACAACTAATAGTTTAAATTGATAAAAAGAATTTTCAACGTTTGTTTATGCTATCATTATTTAAAAGTAATATTTTTGATTTAACTTAGCAAAACGTTTAGTTTAACGCAATCATTACTGCAATAAATATTTAAATTAAATATAAATAAATAATAAATATCGCTGGACATTACACACAGCGCCATCTAGTGCCACACTAAGCAACGAGGCTTGTGTCGTGGACACCAGATAGTTGATATACTACATAGATACTTTTTCTTTGTAAATACATACTTATTATACATATAAACATCCATGACTCGGAAACAAATGTCCATGCTCATCACACAAACATTTGCTCCGACCGGGATTCGAACCCGGGACCCTAAGAACGTAAGGCAGCCTCACTACCGCTGCGCCATTCTGGTCGTCAATTAATTGCTTCAACTTTAAAAAATCGTTGCTGCTATCACAGAATAATGTAGATTTTACTTTTTAACTTGTTTAAATTCGACAACTTAACTTTGTTAATGTAACGTGTCCAATGACTGATACAACATTGCGCCTTGTTATAGTAACAAACACCTTTAGTTATTGCACACACAGGTTCTTTAAAGGTCAAAATAAAATACATTAATTGATTTAACAGGGATTATGTATAGATTCAAGGATTTTATAGTAGTTTTTATAATGACATAGTATTGAATTAACAATTTACCTAGGTTGTTTTTCAAACAAATTCAGCTTGCTATTACAACAACTTCATCTTGTTTTTAGCAATCGTTACTAACGTCATTCCAAATATTTTGGCGCCAACTAAGAGAAAACACTACTTAGTTGGAGTATATTTTTTTCAGTGAGGATTTTTTATATTTTTTTTTACAAATTCAATCTGTTATTTACCTAAATTTCAGGTCTCTGCAACCCTTAGTTTTAAAGATTTCCGTGGCCGCGCGGTTCTCCCCGTTTCGATGGCGTGGCCACGTTCAAACCCTTATAACTTTTTAACCATAACTTTGACAAATTTAAGGTTTTGGGAAATTTGAACCACGTACATACATATTTTTACATTTTTACAAAATCATGGCATAGTTATTTAAAAAAAAAAAACGCCATGGTCGCGCCATCGAAACGCACACCCTATAATATGGTGTAGCGACCTACTTATTTAGAAACTTTATATACATAAAACCTTCACGATATAATTTTTACTTTTCTTCTGATCTGTCACTTCTCTGTCTTGTGTTGACTAAATTTATATAGAATTATGAACATTTTAAATTTAATTTAGTTAGTGTACAACAACCACTAAATTGGTGACTCCGACGTGATACGCCCTGAAAAGGAAATCCTAAACTTTATCAGGCCAAGGAAATCCACAGTACCACGATGACAATATAAAGCAGTCGTCTGCCGACCAACGTCCAGACTCTGTTGGCTTCACAGCCATCTAGACACGCGGGAGCGTGTCAAGCCAAGTTCTGGCGCGCAGCTCACCGTGTGTAATATTACACGAACCATTTGGAGCCACTTTTGAGCCCCTCATAACTCAAAAACGATTTCACTTAAACTTGTCAAATTGGGCTCATATATTGAGACTGGCGAGATACATGTGTGTTTCAAATTTTATAAACATATCTCAAACGGTTATTAAGATATTAATGTCCAAAAATCGTCATTTTTATGACTGACCTATAGATCAAAACTATAACCCAGTTCCAGATGACCTAGAAACTTCAAATTTGGCATGCAGATAGGTAATTAGGTGAATACAAAGGAAAAAATCAGAAACTGGTAATTTTTTATGATTTTATTATAATTTTCACTTAACTTATAATTAGTGCCTGTAAATCTCTATATGTGGATTTTAAGATATTTACGTGAAATACCACCCTTAATTTTTTTTTATCCAAATATTTCCGTTTTTTTACTTATAAATAAGAATATAGTAGATTTTCGAATTTATTACGCGTAACTAACCGTATTCTACAACCACTAGCGCCACCTATTATCATTCTCAGAAATTCTCTCACTACACCATGCCACCTCTATTGATTTATTTAAAAGTGACACTAGATGGCGTATGTACAAAAAGTAATGATATCCCATCAAAAACATAAATGTGAAATGAGAGCCAAGTTCAATGTTATGATAATATATGCCTTGGTTGTTGACTTCAACGACAAAAGAAATAAAATCGAAATGGGTGCCAAGTTCAATGGTCAGTCCTGAAATTTGTTTATAACAACATAAAATATCATTTTTTCTTATAACTTAGGAGAATATATTGTAGCCTTAGGTCTGACTTGGCTAGTTTTCATATACGACTTATAGCCTTTGCAAGTTCAACCTGTTACTTGTCGGTTCTTATTTTATTATTCCGAAAATTTGGCTTGCTGATAGAAACTAACCATCGAACATAATAATTCGTATATGAGAACTAGCCAAGTCAGACCATAGGCTACAATTATATTCTCCTAAGTTATAAGAAAAAATGATATTTTATGTTGTTATGAACAAATTTCAGGACTGACCATTGATTGAAGTACACGCCAAGAATACAGCTACTGGAGTCGCGCCGCAACGTCAATTTCAAGGCGTTTGTGGTGCGCATTCCAACGTGTATGCTCCATTTGGTGATGGAAGAAAGTTTTTGGCCGCAGGATGTGGTGTTCCGTCGCTTCTGCGGGCAAATTCCACAAGAACGCGCAAAACATCGTGCAAGTGAAGTGCCACTAACATAGTTTTAAGTTGCTTATACTAACAAAAATTGTTATTAGTATGTATTTTTAGGTTAAGGTATTTATGTATGGGTCTTTGTTACCTGAAATAAATGGATTATTATTATTATTGAACTTGGCACCCATTTCGATTGTACTTCTTTTGTCGTTGAAGTTAACAACCAAGGCATATATCATAACATTGAACTTGGCTCTCATTTCACATTTATGTTTTTGATGGGATTTATTTCTCTCGAGGGATTAGCAGACCTGGCGGAAAGCGTCCAAGACATCGTGACCCCAAGCCAACAATAACAAACAATATAGTTACACAATAATATTGTTGCCACTAATCTCGCGAATTGTGTAGTGACGATGACGTTATAAGTTGATAGTAAAAGTTTTAAAGAAAAAGTTTATTTTATTGTTTTTAGCGCATTTAAATAACAGGTCAGTCGAAAATATAACTTCGTTTTTGTTCGGAACGGTTCGGAACGCTGAGTGTGTGCGTACGAACTAGACGCGCGTGAAGACTAGCGTCTAACTGCTCATCACTGATACTATCTCTGTCGGGCACGATGCCAGGTGAGACAGCGTGCTTTTTGGCCACGCCCACCAATGAGTTCGAGCCCGTGTGATGTTGTCTACCATCGAAACAACTTCAAATCATGCAGACTGTATGGAAAATGTTACTGCTGGTTGACCTAAAAAGGCTACTTTAGCAGAATCATCAAAAACCGCTCAAACTATGTAGGTAGCACTATCTACACTAATATTATAAAGAGGAAAGATTTGTACTTTTGTGTGTATGTTTGTAATGAATAAACTCAAAAACTACTGCGACGATTTAAAAAATTCTTTCACCATTAGAAATCTAAATTCACCCTGAGTAACATAGGCTATATTTTATCCCCGTACTCCCACGGGAACGGGAACTACGCGGGTGAAACCGCGTGACGTCCGCTAGTATATTATAAAACAAAGTCCTCCGCCGCGTCCTTCTGTCTGTCTGTTCGCGATGAACTCTCAAACTGCTGCACCGGTTTTTATGCTGTTTTCACCAATGGATAGAGGGGTTCTCGAGGAAGATTTTAGTATATAATTTGTCAAGATTTTATATGCATTGGCTAAAATATAATGATATTCGTTGGAGGGTTGCGGGAACGGGATCAAAATTTCATGATTACTTTTGGTCGCGATAACCGACATGCACGCGGGCGAAGCCGTGGGCATCAGCTAGTGTATTATAATTTTCATCATCTCGAGGTATAGGTACCAAGTTACCAACTGTACCAAGTCGATGATTTTATTTCGGGTCAGATTTGTGACGTCATGTAGTGCAAGTCTGACTCGCGCACCGTGGGTTCTGATAATGTTGATGGTTTGTTTATCACGGAAATCATGTCTCAAAGATTCAAGTTGTTCTTTTTCAAGTGATTGACTGATTCAAGTGGCTCTTTTAACAAAAAATAAGTCGGTTTGAAGAACAAATTATTTTTTTCAGTAAAAATAATCTCCCATACATCGATATAAGTACTTCAAGTTAAATTTATTCTCCAACTGTAAATGTTAATTTATAATCGCATTCACGATTTTTCTTTCTTACCTAACGTGATTCACGGGAAGTATCCTGTAGGTCTTGATTCACTTGTGGGGACTACACATATAGTACTTTTTTTGTAAAACTGTATTTTTAACTAAAACTAATATGCCTTGTTTTGAGTAAAGTAAGTTTAACTTGCGAATAAGAAAATAGATAAACGACATAAACTGCCATAAGGGCTACCTATAAAGGTTTCGTTTCTTGAGGTAAGGAACCCTAAACATAGTAACAAAAGTCTTCAAATCTTTTATTCGATAACTTACTAAAAACGAGAGGAGCTCGTGGCTAAATAATAACAGCCGCTCGGGTCGATCGTTAGGTTAAGCCGTGCTTACCTAGGTTGGTCTGTGGATGGGTGACCACCCATTACATACCGAGTTTCCTCCGTGCCTCGGAAAGCACGCTAAGCCGTTGGTCCCGGCTGTCATTTGTAGATCTTTGACAGTCGTTAGGTAGTCAGAAGCCAAAAAAGTCTGACAACCAGTCTTACCAAGGGGTATCGTATTACCTGGTACTAACTGGGTTGTGGAGGTCAGATAGGCAGTCGCTCCATGTAAAATACTGGTATTCAGCTGCATCCGGTAAAACTGGAAGCCAACCCCAACGTAGTTGGGAAAAGGCTAGGCAGATGATGATGACTAAAATCGAGAGTAGCTACGGCCTTTACAGTATCGTCCTACTTACATCATTCAAGTTACGTGCTCCAAAGATTTGCCGAATCACTGTTGTCTCCATGTGGTCATAACATACCCTTATCGTAGTCGTTGCTCTATATTTGCGTCTATCACTGACACGAGACGTGTTCCCCGCAAAACAACTAAATAAACTCATTTTAAATGAATAAATATGCTCTTCTTTACGATGTTAGCTAATACTCGGCAAGTCGGCACAAACAATGATGTAGCAGATAGTTCATTTCGTTCTTATCCGAAATAATTACCGTAATTAGGTGATACTATTCTTATCTGAATAAGAAAACATTACCATTTACAAATTCCTCAGGAATATCCCACCAGAAAGCCTACCCTACCCCTTGTTACACTTCTGGAGGCCTAGCATAGCGACATAAATGGGAACTATGCCTAACATCGCCAAAAAAATGAGATCTAAAAAAAATCTTTACTCTTTAGCCTAACCCACACAAAAAAAAAGTTAATTAAGTCGCCTGAAAATTGATAATCAAACAAAAGTTATTTGAAAAAGAGCCAAAAAGATCCGCAGCCGGTAGGATTCGAACCTACGCTCCCAGAGGGAATCTGATTTCGAGTCAGACGCCTTAACCACTCGGCCACGACTGCTACGTGGTAAATGGTCGAAAATAATAATTACTTTCTAAAGCTTTTATTTACCGGGAGTTTGACAAGAAAGGGCTGTTTGCTTTTAAAAAGAGTGGAGAAATTTCAAGGTTGCGTGATTCCGGAATAGTCCAAGTTTTATTGGAGCTTATAAAATCAGTAAAAGATTAGGTAATGTGATCAAATCATGCATTAATCTGTTCACTATTTGGCTAAAATAATTATATTGAATGATTGCAACTGACATTGCCTTTGCACTGTGCACACAATGCCATCATGCAATTTTGAAGTACAGGAGTCAGGAGGTCCTACTGAAAAACTTGTCTCATGAAATATAAAAAAAAATTGAAACCATAACCAATAATCGTCACAAATGAATCTGTATTATTTTTAGAAGTTTGCCTTCTTTTGCATTAATAGGAAGAGAAAAAAATCATTCCACCGTTTTAAACCGAATGCGGCGAAACCCAAAAAGATGGTTATATGTTTGACACAAATGTTTGTTTTTTTTTGTTGCAAAAGACACTTTTAAATTTTAAGAAAAAGAATGATACTTCTACATTAACTAATACCTGTTTTATGAAGCGGCTATTTTTAGAGCCAAGCTATGTTAAAACGTTACTAGTGTATTTTAAACTTTTTCTTGGCTAAGCTAACGAAAGAAAACTGGCAAAGCTACTAAAATACAATATTTAATTAGATTGTTTACTACAAAAGATGAAAATAAAAACCAAAAGAAGATTCCAGGGGACACCCGGGTTTGAACCGGGGACCTCTCGATCTGCAGTCGAATGCTCTACCACTGAGCTATATCCCCACTGACTGTTATTATGAAATACTGGTACAGCTCGTTAGTTAATGTATTTCTAGTAAATAGTAGGATTATGAATATTTGAAGGTATTTGTGACCTTGCTGATCCACACTGAGTCCGCGTGGTGAATGACGGCCCGCAGAGAAGGCTTATAACCAAGCAGTGGGCACTTTACAGGCAGATTATATCTTATAGAATTATGAAATTTTAAGTAACGAATATTTTTATACGCCAAAACGAACCGAGGACTGAAATAAGTAAAACCATTTTCATTATTTTTATCTAACCTGTGGACCTGTTCTTGCAAACGATTCGAAGTGACAATTTCAAACACTACTTCCAAATGAATTAGAACTACCTAAACATTTAAATAAGTATTTTATCTTGGTATTTTTAGCATGTTTTGAATATTGTTTAATTTTATTCATGGTCGTTAAAAACAATTTGAAGCATAAGATTAAAAATTGGGGCTACGCTCACTAAATCAGCAAAACAAATTGCATCAGACTCTCGCTTATTTATAATATGCAATATAATTTTATAATTAAGTACATATACGTATGTGGGTACCTATGTATATTGATTGTCACAGATTAAAAAAAGAGAAATTTATGTATTTTAAAAATGTTTACTTAATAGTTGTTTTGAGGGACACGAGTAAAAATCTGGTAAGACTAACAAACTAGTAGGAAAAATTTTGCAAAATGATGACAGAAAGTCCAAAATTGCTCATGTTTATTAATTGTGGTAAATTAAAATTTTGTATCTTCAACAGATTAAAATAGGACTCAATCCATCATCATTATCACTATCCAAACCATAAATTTAAGTATTATTTTGTAAGTAATCCGACAATTAATCAGAAAATTGTAAACAGATAATCAATTTAGAGTTAAATAATGTTGATTTGTCATCCTTAATGGACACAAAAGCCGTAAAACATTCAATTTGATTGTATGTTGACGAAATCACATCGATTGGTATCATCATTTGCGTAGGTAGGCTGGTGGTATCAAAATGATATTGAAATTGTGTATTGGATATTACCCAATACACAATTTGTTACAGGTGTTAAAAAAAATATGCCAGAAGCGAATCATTTCAATGTACTATTAGATAAAAATAATTCTTCTAAAAATGAGAGAAAATACAACATAATGCGTAAAAAAATGAATACAAAAACAAAAAGCGCAAAAAGTCGGCCGCCCCCGGGTGGGCTCGAACCACCAACCTTTCGGTTAACAGCCGAACGCGCTAGCCAATTGCGCCACGGAGGCCGTGGTGGGAGGTGCGAAATAGTTGACCGGGTTAGAGACACTAGTAAACGTTGCAATGTATAGGCAGCAGGATGCTTAAATATCTCAGAAACAGCTGTAGATTGTTTGAATAATTGAATTATTTTGTGATTTCAGGTTACCTACGTCTTGAAGCAGTACAAGAGTGTTTTCTTCAGTGCGGGAAAGAGAGGGAGCTATTCGTCTTGCATAGCTCTGTCTCATTCTCTCATAAAAGCAAGATTAAAAATGTTACAACAAGCAATGTAGAGCAAGAAAACAATAAAAGCATTTTAGTAGCAAACAAGCAAAATTATAAGCAGTAAGTAAATATTTTTGCAGACTAAGCAAATTAGAGCTATTTTGTGGAGCATTTTAATAAAGCAAAGGCTTATGGTAAGAAAAGCTAGACAACGCGTTGGAAAACATAAAAAAAATAAAAAAGGTTTCCACGAAATGAGAACCTCCTCCTTTTGGAAGTCGGTTAAAAAATAGATGATGATTCTTTGGAAGATGATGATTTTCTTACTTTTTGAGCTGTAAAGGTTACCTTTGGTTAAAAAAAAATACTAGGACTACCACATCCAAACCTTCTTTAAAAGGTGTCAGTTTAACACAGTAAGTAACTATGACACTGAATGACAGTTCTTGAATGGTTTAAATGTGCTAATCTCTTAACATTTCATGGGTTAAATTTGCCTTTACAGTTTAAAACTAAATACGGAATACCTAGTAGTTACTTGGTTCTCCTCATGTTCTCCTTGGTTTGAAAGGAAGACTTATAATATACGTATACTTATGCAGAAAGCCATGCAAGCGATGACAACAAAAACATAATACTTACATATTATAAGATATTTAAATGCATGTCAAAAGCAGAGATTACAGTTCTAAAGTCAATAACATAACATAACAATAATAAGTAACTGCCTACGCCCGTGACCGAGCCATGGAACATGATTTCAATAATAACTAAGTATAAAAATAGTTGATGTTGTATTAATCGAAATTGAACCTTGGGACACTTTGTTTTAAGATAACTTCTAAAACGTTCCCACTGTCGCTTAGGACAATATTATTTTATGATATTTTTATCGTCATACGCAGCTGTTTGTAAACCGATATTTTGACATCATTACCATCTCCCGTATGGTCTAGTGGCTAGGATACCTGGCTTTCACCCAGGAGGCTCGGGTTCGATTCCCGGTACGGGAAAGTACCTTTTTGCTCAGTGCGGCATAGTAACAAACATAATAATAATTATTATTCTACTCTGTCTTTTTTTTTTTGCTGCCAAAAATCTTTCAAACCAATTCAGCAACAAAAAAAAGAAGAAAAACGCAAAAAAAAGTTTTGTCAGAAGTGGGATTCGAACCCACGCCCTCAGAGAGGACCAGAACAACTCGGACTCACGATTAGTGAGCAAGGTAACCTTGAGTCTGGCGCCTTAGACCGCTCGGCCATCCTGACTAATGACAACGTAGTCGAAATTATCAATCAGACTCCTATTGAAACAAAAATCCGTCTATAATCATAAAATTATATTATGATTGTACTACCGGATAAACACTAAATTAAAGAGTGTATTACTTATTGCCAAACTTATGTATGCTACAATAATCTGAAAACATTGTTCATTGAAATTAGTTTCATCGTTTAAAAGTAGTAAGTTGCATGATAGCAATAACAACACGATTTTTCTAATAACAAATTATTTTTAGATTTTATGAGTGTAAATGTCTCATAAAACTCATAATTACTGCCATCTAGCGGCGAATACGAAAACATTTTATTTTATGGGTGCACAGTGCTCTTAATAGTTTAGCTATTTGCCAATAGATGGCAGAAATAACAAGGTTCAGTTTAATATTAAAACTTGTACTTACAGCCATCTAGCGGTGAATAGGAAAAACATTGTATTTATGGTGCGTGTGCTCTTGATAATTCAGCTAGTCGCCCATAGATGGCAGAAATAATATCTTCCAGTTGATATTATTCTTTTGGGAAATAATTAATTTTGTTAGATAATTTAAAGTTTGGAACTATTCAGTGGTAATCAAAATCTACTTGATATCTACGTTTGTTAGATGCTTACCCATGTTCTTCATTAGGTCCACTTTTTGACAAAAACTTCCAGTGCACAGTAGTTGTGAAAAATCAAGTTCAGAATTCGACAATAATATTTTAACTTCAGGATATCACTGAAAACTAATGATGCACCACTTACATAATACTTGTTTTGATCTAAATTCACCGATAATCGCATATTTTCACAGGAATAGGTACGCTGATTTTTAAACAGTGAAAACCAGTGGTGTTGCCACTATTATTACAACTGTCATAATAAAAAATATGGTGGATTTATGGATGCTACACCTAGCAACACCGGACTCGCGCGTACGTCATCGAGGGGATACAGAACTGTCATTTCTCTGTTACAACTTAGTCTTACAATTATTACTGTTAGCTGATTAAACATATTTTACTCTATGTGTTATCTTCTTTCACTACAAACACAACAGAATTGGCGACGAGGATTATGGATTATTGAAGGAAATACGTTTTACGTGAAATACGAAGAATATGTTCGTGACTTATGGTAAAATTTTCTTTTCCCACGTGCACCCTAACCATTTTGTTTTCCTTTTGCTCCAAGGGTTCCTTTAGCCTGTGATGATAACCCGCTTCACAAATTCCCTATTCCTTACCCACCGAACGACATACTTCAAAAACAATGGAGGGATTGGCACAAGTTCTAAATCAAATGATGGAAACCATGCGCGGCATGCAGATACAGCAAGCAAACTTACAAAGTGCACTACAAAATCAAGTACAACCATCAAAAATAGTAAGTGGCATTACATTACAACCGTACGACGAAATAAACGAGGCTTTCAGTACGTATTTACAACGACTACAAAATTACATAACCTTGAAAAGTGTGACAGACCCAGGTGTCAAAGTACAAATATTTCTAAACTGCATTGGACCGAAATACTACCAAGTACTGAAAAGTATTACAGCGCCAGAGACTCCGGAATCAAAATCATTTGATAATCTCATAAAAATATTGGGAGATCACATTTCACCAGAACCAGGGGAAGTGGCACAGCAGCACAAATTTTGTCTTAGGCAGCAACATGAGCATGAAAGTATTGCTAACTATGTTGCTGGACTGAAAGAAATTGGAGGCAAGTGCAACTTTGTTTGCAACAATTGTAAACAAACTACCTTTGATACACACCTGCGAGTTCAATTCATACGGGGGCTTCGTAACATAGATATTAAAGAGAGATTATTACAGGAATCACCTAATACAAAGTTTGAGGATGTGGTAAAGATTGCCATGGCCATTGAAACTTCAAAATATGAAACTCAAGAAATGGGTCAAGAAGTACATACAAATATAAATAAAATATCAGTGAATAAGAAGAAAAAGTACACAAATAATGGGAAATCAAATACACAAACTACAAATAATACATACAAAAATGATACAAAAGAAAAGGAAATAATTTGTTTTTGCTGTGGCAGAGAGAACCATACAGCACGGAAATGTAAAGTGAAACATAAATTATATTGTAAGAAGTGTAATCGACGAGGACATGTTCAGTCAGTGTGTTTCAAAGATCAGAAACAATTACAAATTGAAAGTGAACTGTCGAGTGATGAAAGTGAAGATGAAATATATGAAGTACATAAAATACATAAAGAGTACACTACAGATAATGAGAAATTTAATATTACATTACAACTAAATGGAAAAATACATACCTTAGAATTGGATACTGGTGCAGCGGTTACAACATGCTCTTCAGAATATTACAAAAATAATTTCAAAAACCTGAAACTGAAAGATACATCAGTTAAGCTACGTACATACACAGGTGAAATCATAAAGCCATTGGGTACCTGCAAATTAAAGATAAAATACAAAACTAAGGAAATAGAAGGAAGAATATTTGTGATTGAAAAGAAAGTAGACCCAGTGGTGGGAAGAGAATGGTTGAGGAAGTTGAATTTAGAATTTGAAATAAATACAATTGAAAAGGAATACAAAGATATTACAGAAAAGGAATTTAAAATGAAACTACAGAATTTACTAGAAGAATATAAAGAATTATTTTCTGAAGAAATAGGAGAAATAAAAGATTATCAAGCAGAATTTAAATTGAAAGAAGGAACAGTACCTGTATTTCTGAAGCCAAGACCGGTACCATTTGCTCTCAAAAATCAAGTCGAAGCAGAGTTAGACAGATTGGAGCATGAAGACATATTAGAGAAAGTCACCTACTCTCAATGGGGTACACCTATAGTTCCTGTTATGAAACAAAATGGGAAAGTACGTCTGTGTGCAGATTACAGAGCGACATTGAATAAAAATTTGGAAAATGATAACTATCCGATACCGAGAGTTGAAGAAATATTTTCAAAGCTAAGTGGAGGTAAATATTTTTGTACGTTGGATATAAACCAAGCATATTTACACATGAAAACAAATGAAGATACAGCAGAGATGCAAGCTATTAGTACATGCAAGGGTACTTACAAAGTAAAAAGACTCATGTTTGGCGTGAAAATTGCACCAAATATATGGCAAAGATACATGGATCAAACTCTACAAGGGATAGAAGGTACTGCTTGTTTCTTTGATGATATCGCATTACAGGGACAAACATACATACAATTACTTCAGAGAATCAGACAAGTTTTTGAGAAATTAAAGAAGTGTGGACTTCACATGAATAAAAAGAAATGTCAATTTTTCCAAAGGTCAGTGACATACCTGGGCCATACAATCAATGAACAAGGCTTACATCCTACACAAGAGAAGGTTAGCGATATAAAGAATAGCCCAAGACCAACAGATGTTTCTTCACTACGTACGTTCCTGGGAATGATAAATTACTACCAACAATTTATCCCAAACCTAGCATCAAAGTTAAATCCACTTTACAGATTACTACAAAAAGAAACAAAGTTTGTATGGACCTCAAAATGTGAGAAGGTTTTCCAAGATCTAAAAGAGGAAATCTGCGGAGAAAAGGTATTGACACCATTCCATGACAACTTACCGGTAACACTGGCTACTGACGCATCACCTACTGGATTTGGAGCGGTATTGTCACACATCATGCCAGATAAAACGGAAAGACCTATAGCATTCGCTTCCAGATCACTAACAAAAGCAGAAAGAGGGTACAGCCAACTTGATAAAGAAGCAGCGGCATTGATATGGGGTCTTAAAAAGTTTTTCCAATACTGCTATGGGAGAAAAATAACCCTGATTATTGACAACCAACCACTGGCTAGAATCTTACACCCAGAGAAGGCAATACCTGGTACTACAGCCATTAGACTAGTACATTATGCAAATTTCTTGGCTGGATTCAACTACGAAATTAAACTCAGGAAAACTACAGAACATGCAAATGCTGACTATTTTTCTAGAAATGCAGTGACTACTGATTTAAACAAAGACAAACTTACAGATGATGATGTTTTCTACCTAAATCAAATTACAGAAATGCCAGTTACACAACAAGAAATTAAAGAAGCTACAGCTACAGATCCAGAACTACAAAAACTATACTTAGATATACAGTCAGGTAGAGAAGATTGCAAGAGAATACATGAATTTTCACTACAGAATAACTGCATCTTCTATGGCATTAGAGTAGTCATACCAAAGAAACTCCAACACAAAGTGTTAAAAGAATTACATACAGCTCATACAGGTATTGTGAAAATGAAGGCATTAGCCAGAAGCTATGTATGGTGGCAAAATATTGACTCAGACATAGAGAACATGGTTAAACAATGTAAAATGTGTTGTCTCATGCAGAAAAATCCTACAAAAGTACCTATACATGCTTGGGAATACCCAAAAGAACCATGGAGCCGTATACACATTGACTACGCTGGACCGTTCATGAACCAATACTTCCTTATTGTGGTAGATGCATATACCAAGTGGCTTGAAGTTGTACCAACAACATCTATTACTGCAACAGCTACAATTAATATCCTGAAAAAGATATATACTACATTTGGCCTACCAATAACTCAAGTTTCAGACAATGGAAGACAGTTTAGATCAGAAGAAATGCAAAGATTTTTAAAAGAAAACGGAATACAAGCTAAATTCACAGCACCTTACCATCCGTCAACAAACGGTCAAGCAGAAAGATATGTGCAAACACTGAAAAATAAATTAAAGTCAATGGCTAATGAAGAAGGATCCTTACAAGACAAACTGCAGAGATTTTTAATGATGTACAGGAAAACACCTAACAGCACTACAGGAATAAGCCCAGCTGAAATGATGTATAAAAGGATATATAGAACACGGATTGACCTTGTGAAAAGAGAACGAGAGATAAGAAGAAATAATGAAAATGATGACCTTACTGTAAACAAAGAATTCAAGAGAGGAGATAGAGTACAAATAAGAGGATATGATGGAAATAAGTGGAAATTTGGAAAAATATTGGACAGAAGGGGGAAGCTACATTACGAAATTGAGACAGATGGGAAGAAACAACAAAGACATGTGGATCAGATAATCGGAACAAAATGCACAAGGGATAATGATCATGCCAACATTTCTAACACTTACCTGCGGCAGCCGACATTATCTCAGGATACGGACTCAATTACAAAAGATAGTCTTGCACAGAATGAAGATTTTACACCATCGTCAGAAAACCCTGAAAAGGAAACCAGTCCAGAAACGTCCAGACGGGCAGAAGACCTACAGTGGCTACCTACAACACCAACTGTACATACACCTGCGCCAGCACTTACCTTGATGGAGACGCGTCGCAGTACAAGGACCAGGAAACCGCCGAATCGGTTGGACCTTTAATTTAATAACGTGGGGGAGACTGCTACACCTAGCAACACCGGACTCGCGCGTACGTCATCGAGGGGATACAGAACTGTCATATTTTCTCTGTTACAACTTAGTCTTACAATTATTACTGTTAGCTGATTAAACATATTTTACTCTATGTGTTATCTTCTTTATAATATTATAATTTAACAAAAAAACGCAGTCTAAAATTTTTAAAAACTTTTGTTCGGTTTTTATCTCCATCCAAACTAACAAGACTCATTCTTACTACCTAGTTGACCATTATGTTCAACTGGTGGCTACCTAACTGATTATTGATAAACCAATTTGCCGCTTCAATCGAATGTTCGAACGGATCTATTCGTAAATAGTTTTGATTTTAGATCAATAATCGTAAATGAAATAAGCGACAGGATGGTGGAAGACTGTGTGGAATTTATTGTAACAAGTAGTTGTTACGTTTGGGTGGGTAACTTCATAAATTGTGGTCACTTAGACCACCCATGATGAATTGTAATTTGTAAGTACAAATATCTTAGACGGCTGCCTTATTCTTTTGCCAAGGTGAATTATCCTGATGGACATTGGAATGAATGATGTGAATGTGTTGTTAAATCTGCTATTTATTAGTCTTGCAATCAAGTAACTTTTTCTAGTGCTTGGTGACTATGTCCGTATGGCAACACTATAGTGTTTTTTAAGGCTGATGCTCCAGGGTACCCCGCGAAATTCAAATTTTCTTACGTTTTTGGCAAATTGCAGGCCAGTGCTAGGTTGTATGTTGATTAAAATATTGGACGCGATTGTAAGACGTATGTAGTTACAGAATTATAATCATCAAAACCATCAATACAACCCTCCAAGTTCATAAAGGTCGAGAAACGATTTTTTCAAGGTCAAAGTCATTGCTAGGAAAGGAATTTTTGACAAGCGAAATTATGAACAGATTAATTATTTACTACATTGGATAATAACCAATGATATTCTAACAAACAGATATGATAGACACCTACAAAACCACCGAAAAAAGTGTGCCTCGGAGGAGAGCCAGCTCACATACACGCTGTGATGCAGAATAAAGGCAGAACAGACCAATTGGCTCGTTTTCGAGTCTTCACGATTGCGCGCTCATAACATATATGTTTAATAGAATATCATTGATAATAACAATTTAAATAAAAACCAATTAGTTTTCCGTCATCCAGAATTTATTAATTATCCATAAAATAATATTAAATAAAGATAAATACAGCTGACATTCACGCAGCATACTTCAACTTCATAAAACATAGTAGTTATCCCTTAAAACATGACATTTTCTAATATTAATATCTGCAGCCAACCTGATCTAAGTGATTTTTCATCAAAATGTGTATTCAATTGTTTTACATCGTCACAAGTTTTATTAAAAATCCCAACATTAGGTAGTGTTTTTATACTTGTTTTATAATTGTATATTTTTACTATATACCAAAACACACTACAAATTAGGCATATTATTTACTTCTGTCAGAATCAATTCTATCAATTTTTCTTTGGATTTCACCCAATTCAAAAACTTATCAATAGCTTTCTTATTAAAATTTACATTGACATTCATCAGCCAATCAGAGCCTAATGCTGGATACATGCTATTTCAATGAATGCTATTTCAATTTAAAAACAACATTGTCAATAATCTAACAGCACTATGTGCAACTCTGCTTGGCACTAAAACAGAAAGTTCATGAAACAGACACCTTGCTGCTACGTTATGAACCAGTTATTATAAAACAATATTGACTTACAATTTTCCTGAAACTCACACCTAATATGTACACCTAGTAATAGTTACATTAATTACCTTCAATTATAGTTTAATTTATCCCCTAAAATGTTAATGAAAATATACTAAGTCATAAGTCATTTATTTCAGAACAATATACATTGTGTAGAAATTTTGTAAAATAAAACAGTAGAAACAAACATAACAATCCAGTATACTACAAAGTTGATAATGTTAATGTGTGTTCTCAGAACTCATGAATGAGGGATTTTCTTTTTAGCTCTTCCCTAGTCGCTGGATAGATGGCGCTAGGAGTAAGTATGATAATGCAAGGAACGGAACCTAAAAAAACTGATTTTAACAAAGCGCCAGAAATGTAGGTTATATTCGGAAGGTTAAGCGAATGAAAGTGTCAGTCAACGAGAGTATGTGACGTGACACAATGTTTTTTTTTTCAAGCGGTTTGGCTTTGGCACCAACTATCATAGTAAGTTCAACGCCATCTATAGAGTTCTTGGAAACTAAGTTTTTTTTTTAAAACCTCAAAAGGAAAACCTCTCATTATTAGTAAATAGTAGGTAGGTAGGTACACATAATCAGTAATTAGATTGTAATGGAATGTTACAGAAAATTATATTAAAATATTGGGCAGTTGGGAAAAGTTGGTTAAAAACAAATAAGTATGACTAAAGTTGATAAATGCATAAAAACAATATCCATGGGAAACTATAACTATCATAGATCTGCGGAACAGGCAATAATACAAACAATTGAACATGCATCTGTTTTCTCTAAAGCAGTTACAAATATTATTATTTAATTGCATCCAATTTTTCTTTGCATTAGTTGGTACAAAAACAAATTTGTGTTGGAAATACATACACCATGGACATAGCTTGCTAAAGATGTGAATGAAAATATATTTGTAGTTATTATTTAAAACTTATAACTAGACTAGACTTAAAGATACACACACATTTGCTTTTTCTTTTCATATTCGGGATAATACTCCCGTTTTTGTAGTAAGTATGGATGTATAGATGTTTGTTACTCTTTTACACAAAAACTACTGAACGGATTTGGATGAAATTTTGTACACAGATAGTATAACCTAGATTAAAACTTAGGGTACTTTTTATCCCGCTAGTAAGATCCTATGGGACAATTATCAAACTTCACGCGGGCGATGCTGCTGGCAGAAACTGGTAATGCCATAACATCACGCCTTTAATCCCCAGTTAGGCAGAGTTACCTAAAGGTGCGTACAGACTATATAACATAACATTGCTATATAACATGTTTCAGATAATGTGGACACTGAATGATAAATGTCAATGTCATAATGTTGACGTGTTATAAAACACAAGTTATATAATATGTTACATAGTCTGTACGTACCCTAAATATAAATAGTACACATACATTTTACCGGGTACTCATTCACGGGTGTTCATTAGTTTAGTTAAGTAAAATATAAGAATACTATTTAGTAACTGTATTGTACAATATTGAACCAGTGTCTACACTCTACAACTCAATGTCTGAGCACATTCTACTTTTAAGTTAGTACTTACTAATAACTTTATCTGAATGACAGTTAAGTCTGCCAGAAATAAACTGCCGCTGGTTAGTGATTACATTACATGCAGATAATATTTAATGCATTGATACAGGGTGCAAACAGATTCAACACAAAGCCATCAACCAAGCATTCTGTACATCAAACTAAGTAACTTTATGCAAAAATTATTGCTGGGAAACAACTTCTATTTTTGGAGTGAAAAATCTTGTTTTGTGGTGGAACTCAATGTAATGCACACAAAACATTATGCTGATGGATGGATTGAATAGTACAGGGGTCGAGGTGTTTAAAGTAAAAATCTTACATTAAAAACTCAAATATAAGGTTCCCAGGTATAGTGTAGAACAACAAAAAGATTGTAATTACCGGGAGAACAAGTGCCTTTCGGCTTCGTTAAGAATATTTTTACACCCTCTAAAATGATAAAATATTTTATTTTCCTAATAATTCCTAATCTAAAAAATGTTGTTTTTATTGTAATCATATAAGCTTAAGAACGTAGTTAGTTGGTAAATATAGATTATAGGTACCTTTGGCAAAATAGGTATACAAAATAAAACATTTTTTACAGCGTGGCTATCACACACAAGTAGCCCGATGTTGCCACTGGTCACTGTTAACGCTAATTACAAATAACATTATTGTAATAACCTAAATAAATTGCCCGTGCAACTACAGGCAATACTTACATTAAATACTTGACAGCAGTGTTCTGCAAAACATCAAGCATGAGACTTTGGTCCTTCACACCAATATAAATAAGATCCAATACCGTTTGTAACCTCCTTCAATCCAGAACCTGACAGTCGTCATCGTCCACAACTCCTCCGTTCAGAGCGTCGTTCAATATCTCATTCCTACTTTTTCTCAATTCCTTGTCAATGAAATTCCGTCTTCCTTCCCGCGCTCGCAGTTGCGCAACTTTATCGGCGGGTGGCCGGTCCACTAAGCCCTTCGTGAAAGTGTATATTACCGTTGTGAAGTCATACTCAATGAATGCCAAGTTCACGGTCGGTCCAGTCTCAACCGTACACAGATTTTCTTGTATTTTGTTGATGAAATCTACGCTGATCTCGTCATGTGTTGGAATAGGCACGTATATGTTAATTTTCTCGTTCTTCTTCGGCCGCGCGACGATGTAAAGAGTATCTATATCTTTGTTGTAACAATACTCGGTGTCGTACATCAACTTTTCATCCACTAGGTGTATGTACAGATTGTATGCGAGTGATACTTTTAGGTCGGAATCGCAGCCTAAAGCTTTCATGTCGTTTTTAATTTGCATTTCGATATCCATTTTCAGGGGTTTAGCTTATATTTTAATACAAACGATAATTTTATAACCTCACACAACTCACAAGATACCACTGACGACGTCAGTGCAAGATACAGGCTGCTTGCCTTGCAAACAAACTGTCATGTCAATGTCAAATATGTCAATGTCAATGTCAAATAACGTTTTGTTATACCTATCTGGAATACGTTTTGTAAATCATCAAATACTTCTGCTGTGACGATAGTGGCTACACCGGCTACACCTTCAATCGCTGTATTATAGACCGTGCAGATATTTTTATGACTACGCCTACTTAGAGTATGATACATACTTACATCTCCAATCATCTACTTCATTCAGTATTTGTAGTTTTTAATGTACAGACGCCAGCACATCATGTCTTCGTTAGAATTTCAACATTTATCGCTAAAGCATTAAGTTCACGGTTGATTGGAAAAATTTGATGTTCCGGGTAGCTTGATGTTCTATGTGCTACTAGTGAATGTTCAATAAAATGTCTGCTAACACCAATATCTAGACACGCGGGAGCGTGTCAAGCCAAGTCCTGGCGTGCAGCTCACCGTGTGTTATATTACACGGACCATTTGGAGCCACTTTTGAGCCCCTCATAACTCAAAAATAATTTCAACTAAACTTGTCAAATTTGGCTCATATTTTGAGACTGGTGAGATACTTACATAAGTGTTCCAAATTTTATAAACATATCTCAAACGCTTATTTAGATATACGTCCAAAAATCGTCATTTTTATGACGACCAAAACTATAACCCAGTTCCAGATGACCTAGCAAGTTCAAATTTGGCATGCAGATAGGTAAATATGTGAATACAAAGGAAAAAATCAGAAACTGGTCATTTTTCATCATTTTATTATAATTTTCACTTAACTTATAATTATTGCCTGTAAATCTCTATATGTGGATTTTAAGTTCTTTACGTGAATATATAACGAGTTGAATACCACCGTTATTTTTTTTTAATCCAAATATTTCGGTTTATGTACTTATAAATAAGAATATATTAGATTTTCGTATTTATTACGCGTAACTAACCGTATTCTACAACCACTAGCGCCACCTATTATCATTGTCAGAAAATAACTCACTACACCATGCCGCCTCCACTGATTTATTTAAAAGTGACACTAGATGGCGTATGTACAAAAAGTACCTAATGATATCCCATCAAAAACATAAATGTAAAATGAGAGCCAAGTTCAATATTATTAATATATTATGATTATTGTTATTAATATTATGATATATGCCTTGGTTGTTGACTTCAACGACAAAAGAAGTGAAATCTAAATGGGTGCCAAGTTCAATGGTCAGTCCTGAAATTTATTTATAACAATATAAAATATCATTTTTTATTATAACTTAGGAGAATATATTGTAGCCTAAGGTCTGACTTGGCTAGTTTTCATATACGAATATATTATAGCCTTCGCAAGTTCAACCTGTTACTTGTCGGTTCTTATTTTATTATTCCGAAAATTTGGCTTTTTGATAGAAATTAACCATCGAACATAATAATTATATATTAATAATTCGCGTATGAGAACTAGCCAAGTCAGACCTTAGGCTACAATATATTCTCCTAAGTTATAAGAAAAAATTATATTTTATGTTGTTTTATATAAATTTCAGGACTGACCATTGAACTTGGCACCCATTTAGATTTCACTTCTTTTGTCGTTGAAGTCAACAACCAAGGCATAATATCATAATATTGAACTTGGCTCCCATTGTCTCTTGGGTTAACTGTCTAATAATCCTAAGACACGAAATATCTCTCAAAATCCCAACAGAACTTCTTTGTCTAGAACCCAATCAAGAATCCTTTCTCTAGCCGGGGTCTGTGCGGCGTCCGAGCTTTTGCGAAGCTAGCCGACCGACTGTCGGAAATGCGCGCGGAATTTAGCGCGGCAAATTTAAGATGGTGAAGCTTGTACGCCACAATATGCTGGCGTCTGTACATAGCAATGAATAAATGAATAAAACGTTGTAAGAATGTCGTTATTTTATTTTTATTATTTTAATATTGGTTTAATGATCAGTTAAAGCCATTTCTAATCAACAGTCAGAGTATTGTATGTATCTCGGACTGGTGTCTCAATGGGGGCTATCGCGTGTGAATTTGCTGGTAGAGGCGCTTGTGTAGACTAAGGTCCTCCAAAATGTCAGATGTCATAAAGTGTTCGCGCGTTGTGTGCTTTTTATCACGTATTTATACTAATACCTACTCACGATTGTGTTCTAGATTGAGCCATTCCTGATTAATTATGACTTGAAGATTTTAAGTAGCAACTTAGGATCATAATATTGTTAGTACTTGGAGGTAGAATGATTTTTAAATGTTTCATGCTTGCTAATTTTAGGAAGAATATTGTAAATATATTATATCTAAAGCTTACACTATGTTGTTATACGTAATAAAATAAACATTTTTATGAAGTTATTGGTGTTTTAATATTCAATAGAATTACTGACAGGACCTTACTCGACAGTGCGCCATCTGGTGAGCTCTAAAACGATAGCCCCCATTCCACGCCCAAGCGCGTATTTATTAAGTAGTATCCTAAGGACCTCAGAAACCGGGAAATGCATGTGCGAATGAGGAATTGGATGGTAGCAATAAAACGACGAGGTATTGGTAATACTTTTATTTTAGTTTTTAATACAGTTACAATTTCAGTGGTTATTTAACAGATAGCGCTTATACAATATCTATCAAACAAGCAAGATTGTTATTATTTGGGTGGGATAGAATACAAGTAGTGTCTTTGATTTTCCCATGATTTTGAAAATGTTTATGTAAAAGTAATTTTCTCCAAGCGTGGAGAAGAAGAAACTTAAAGTAGTTATTTAAACTAAGAAAATAAATAGTAATTAACATGAAAGTCTTAAAAATAATGGTTACAAAATGTTCAGTCATATTTACATTTTTATTAGGTAGAGGATGTAGATAAAAAAAGTATTAAAACATTCTTACAAATTAATAATTAATTACTACGTAAAAAATATATTACATAGTGTGAACTCTTAAAGCATGTGGCCACAGACCTTAAAAGTAATAGAAAGTTAAGCCTAATTCATTAAAATTAATGATTACTCAGGTGGAACCAAGTAAAGAGCCTCTCAAAATACTATTTACAAGATTTCACCGCACCAAATACCTAATCCACGAAAATACTAATAAATATTTCATAAAAGATTATAAAATTTTGCTGACCCATTAAACTTGAACTTAACTACTCGAGCCATTTATTGTCCTTTCACAAATTCACTACTTTGAACACAAGTCATTAGCACCATGTTTCCAGATCACTTGGGACTTATAGAATATCTTTGCTAGTTTTGATGCACTTTCCTCTAAAGCAAATTTCCGTTTCATGTGAGACTTCTGTGGACATTGATGTGCTGACTACGTTAGCTGGGTTCATAAATGATGAAACAGACGAACTTTCTACTTTGACTACTGATATTTCCGTAACACCAGCTGAACTCTCAGTTTGACTTTGTTCTGTGCTATTTAACTTTTTGATGTCATTAAAAGCGGTAATAGCCTCCGTGTTTTCATCGGTTATTGATGCGGCTGTCATTTCATCAGGAATGAAAGCACTTTCTGTGGTAACTATTTTAGGTTTAGGTGACTCTGTAGTAATTTGGATTTCGGCTTCAGTAGTTTTTGCTTCACTTTCGCTATCAACTTGTTTATTGTTGTCCTCTGAGTCTGACGACGTCCCAAACAAATAGTCCATGAAACTGAAACCAGCATCGGGTCTGTTGACTGGCACAGGCTTACTAGTTGTCGTGGGTTCCGGGGTAGTAGTTAAATATATGTCGTCAACGGTTGGGTCAGGCGAACCTGTTCCTAAATCAAAATCTCCAGGACTTAAATTTGTATCAGTTTGCGTTTCCTTCTCTACATAAACAGTTGTCTGCTTACTTTCTTCAGTAATGAGAGTTTCATCTGTTTCTGTAGGTTTGCTGGTAAGCTTGGGTATATCTACAGTAGGTATCACATCAATGTTCGCCTCGTCATCGCTTGAAAAAAGGTCTTTGATGAAACTATAGCTTGGTTTGTAGGTTGTAACTTTAGGTTTTTCAATTCTTTCAGTTTTGTCGTGAACGTTTTTAGATAGTTTCACAGGCTGTCCGAGACGGTTGACGGTGTGGGTGTAGTACTGCGATTCAGCGAATTCAATGGATTCGGTAGTCGCAGGGCGCACTTTAACTTTTTTCCAGAATCCACGACGGCGGCTTTTGTGGTCTTGGTCATCCTGGAATAAGAAAGAATATTATGTCAGTCAAAATATTTAATTACTTTTTCTTTATGGCTTGATTTTTTTTGTCACAAAATATGAGTTTAGTAACATTACCTTGTCTTGTGATTGAACATTTTGAACATTACCTTGCTTGTCTTTTGAAGGTTTTAGGGCTATTACTTTCGATTTTAGAACTCTTTATAACACTATTTATGTATTCAGGCAAAGTCAAAAAGTTTATTGCAAAATTACCTCGGTCATAAGAGAAGAGTCATCGGCCGTAGTTTGCTCAGTCGTGATTTCTTCTGTAGGTGTAGTCGACTTCTGTACGTAGGTGTCTCCAGAAGATATAATTCTCTCTGGCGGAATTTCACCAATCTCACCGCCTTTGTGTTTCATGACATTCTTGGTGTATTCGTCCTGGTCTTGTTCTTCTAAACTCTTCATAACTTCTTCCAACATACTTTCGAAGGTGGACATGGCATCGGTTGAGTCGCTCCTAGTCACTTTGCTCTGTTCTACTAAAGCTTCTAAAGTTGGAGGGATTTCTGGAATTTTCTTATTAGCTCTGTTACTTGCTGGTGTCACAGTTAATAGCATATCTTCAAACTCATTTCTCGCAGTAATGATGTCTAGTTCACTGTCGTTATCTGATCTACGTTCAGTTGTTGCAATTTTCTGCTCATCTACTATGTCGTTGGGATTGTACGGTTTAAAAGAATCACTCGAGATTTTGGGTGACCATTGATCTGTGTCGGGCTCAGTGTACTTCGGCCTGTTGATAGAAAAGTTAGAATCCTGATCTTCGCTTTCTTCGCTTTCTGGTTTCTTGTTGTATCTTTCAGACAGTCTGGGTCTGTGACTGTATCTAGTATGAAGCTGGCTTCTAGTGGTCGAAGTGGGTGATTCAGTTTGTATATCTGGCTTGTCTGTGGGTTTCTCAGTAGGTCTACGTCCCCTAAATCTGTTCTTCACCTCATAAATACGTTTAGTGCTGGATGACTCGGTCGATGTGGTCGTGTAGGAGTATGAAGGTCTCCTACGGCGGAATTGTCCACGCTTAGTGGCGCTTTCAGTTGTTGGTGGTGATGCACCAGAAGGTTCTGTGGTTGGTTCTGGTTTGTAGACAGGGTGCCTGATTTCTTGTACTTCAGGCCTAGCATGTACTTGTTTTGTCTTTAAGTCAGCTTCGATTTCATCTATTCTCATGGTTGTTCGTCTTCTGTCAAAAGCCGGTCTGTAAGTAACAGGTTGGGCAGGACGCCTCCTTTCTTTGTTTCTGGATGATTCTGTTGAAGCTTGATGATATTGTCTGATGACTCCGGGGCGTACACGTACTCGGTTGTATGATGGTGTAGTTTGTACAACGTTCTCTTCTTCTTCGTTCTGCAGTTGTTCTTGGCTTTCTTGTTTAGCGTCTTCGGTTTCAGGAGCTGTAGCGGGTTCTTCATCTTGCTTGACAGTAGCATATTCATTGCTGATTGAAAAACTTACACTTTGTTCTGTAGCAGGACTGGAAGGAGTTTCAGTAGCGTATGAGCTAATTTCTGCAGTTTCTAGATTTGATACCGGAGTTGTTTGCTTGGCATAGATATCTTCCTCTTTTTCAGGACTAGTCTCTTCATAAGCAGATGATTCAACTGGTGCAATACTGCTTCTAGACTGGTAATAGTATTCCTGGCGGGTAGACGGTACATTCGGAACGTAAGAGGTTTCCGCTGGCAAAGTACTTCTTGCAGTAAATGTTGGCAAAGCGGATTCTTCCTTTGACTCAGTATTCGAGAAGTGGTGAGTTATAGACGCTTTTTCATTAGTGTAAGCATTTTCTGTATCGTTTTCAGTAATAGGTTCTTCAAATCTTTCCGAGGTTTCCTTAGGGGTGGGTTCAGTCATAGCCTCAATGTCTACGGTACTCATACGCTCCATCAACGTAACTGGATAGTTCTGGTGCAGTACATCTCTCTGGTAGGCAAGGTCTGCTTCCTTGGTGTTGTGAGTCTTGACTCTTTTATCATAAATATCTTCGTTCTCTGAGGGTTTATAATGAATACGCCCTCTTATCCTTTGCCTTGTAGATTTAGTTGTGCTCTCGCTAGAATCTAAGGGTTTTCTGCTTGGCTTTTCAGTAGTAATTTTGTTAGGTTCATATCGAGGTCTGGATGGTAAAGGTCTTCTTTCTCTCAAAGGCCGCCTTGTTACTACAACTTTGGCAGTAGATTCGTAAGATTCAGATCGAGGTGTGGTGGTGTATCGAGGACGACCTCTGATTCTTTGTGGGGTTCTGCGAGTAGTAGTCGTCGTTGTAGATGAAGAAGTAGGATTAACTTCGGCGGCATCTAAGTTCGTTTGATAAGCATTGTACTCGTCACTGTATTTTGGCAGCGTATCAATGTCAGACACGGTTGGCAGATCATTTGCGTCAGTTGGATGTTCCGATGGAACGTCTTGTTCTACAGTAGATTGATTCTCAACGTTTTGATTATATTCTGTCTTGTATGTATTAACTTGAGTGTCGATGTCTGTGTTGTAGTTGTTGTTAGCTGGTGTATTAATTTCTGTATTATAATTGTTTCTCTCTGGAGTCACATCAGTATTGTAATTATTACGTACTGAGGCAGTGACATCTTGGTTGTAATTATTTCTTACAGGTGTAGCTACTTCTTGGTTATAATTGTAAGTTGGGTAATTTTTATCCGTGTCGACAGGAGTACTCGGCTGAGTCTGTTGAGAAGTTAGCTCAGTTTTAGCAAAATAGTCAGTCGGATTGAAGACAGGGTATTTTAAATTTGGGTCAGAATCGTAATGTATTTCAGGAGTATAGTTTTGGAGATAGCTCGGTGATGATTGCTGGTGATACTTTGGTTTTTGGGTAATTATTTGTTCTGGTTGTGGTTCAGTACTCGACGGGCTTGCCGGAGTTGGTGATGGTGGTGGCGATGGCGTTGGGGATGGCGAGGGGGACGGCGACGGTGATGGCGATGAGTGGCCCACTGCACCAGGGGTGGCGTGAGGTTGTTTCACGTCATCGAAATAGTTGTGGTAGTCTAACGGGGTGCTAAAGTGGAACGCTTGGTTGATCGAGTACGGGTTGTGCGTCTCGAGTAATTGACTCGGGTAAGTAGAAGGCGGTTTTGTCGTGGTCGTTGTGGTTGTAGTCGTCCGTAGTGTAGTCGTATGATCAGGTTTCCTCTGGAAGTTATTGTATTGGCTATTCACCTCTGAAGACTTGAAATCGTTTTGTGGTTGGAAGTTGTACTCCTGTGAGTTGTATTGAGGACTCATGTTGCTAATGAAGTATGAACCTGTTTTCGGAGGGGAGAGTGCACTGTCAGGTTGTTTAGGTGGTCTAATAGTTGACACAGTCTGCGGCTCAAACGAGTAGTAGTTCGACTGGTAATTAGGCACAGGACTTGGTTTCGGTGCAGCGGTGCTATAGTAACTGAATGTTGGCTTTTGAGTCACAGGTTTTTCTGGTTTATACGACGGTTGGGTACCCGCGTAGTAGTTCTGGTTATATAACTGTTGCGAAGGAGCCTGTGGTTGTGATGAGTCTCGGATTTGAGAATTAATAACGACTGATCCAACGTGAGGTGATGGGAAAGGAATTTTTGCAAATCCGTTTGGAGTGTTATAACTTAAAGGTGCTACAAAGAATGGTAACTGTTTCAATTTCCTGTCGCTATTCTCTATGTTCGATAAGTAAGGCAGCTCGAATTTCACGAAGTTTTCGGGAGGTAGTAATGTAGACGGTCCGATGAAAACTTTAGGTGCGTTCAATGGATTGACTGAATCCAACACGGCAATTGTATCGGCATTCTTCAAAGATGATAGAACGTCTCCAACTTTAACTTGACTGTTTTTGCTCACTTCTTTAGTCATGAAAATAGCTAGGGGTGGTTGGTGTGGCTTCAACTTCTTCGGCTTCGGAGTCGTTGGAGGTTGCGTCGGGAAAGGAGTCGGAATGGTCGAGTATTTTGGCACTTGGTCGACATCTTTTAGTTGCGAATTGAACTCTGAAAAATAGTTGTTTCCAGATACTGTTTCGAGGGGTTTAGATCCTGGCCTCTGGTAGTCACTAATAAATGTCTGTTTTAGGGGGTTGAATCTCGTGTTTCCCTGAGAATACAATTCTTTATTAATTACCATCTGAGAAGTTGTCACAGGATTTCTGAAATTGAATTGCCCTCTGTTCAGCGACTCTAACGGTACGTATAACAGCTGAACTTCTTCCCTCTCGTTCTTAGAGTTAGGTGACAACGCTTCTGGTCTTACTGGTTTATCAACAGTGTCAAACTTAATCTTCTGTAGCGACTGTGGTGTCTTCATAACATTAAAACCGAAGTCGTTGCTCACATTTTCAGCTCGGTACCCATCAACAAGTTTCGGTTCTAATTTAGATTTCTGCGACTGACTCAGGAAAGGTTTTGCTTGAGAGGGACCTGGTAACGCTTGATTAAAGCTGACTGGGTTAAGTATACCTTGTAGTCTGGGCTTTTGAGGTTGGATGCCGTCGAAACCGAATGGGGGAGCTACGAATCCTTGGCTCAGGGGAAAGTTAGGTTGAGATAGACCGAACCGAATGCCTTGTCCAAATCCTTGGTCTGTCAGATAATTCTGTGGCGCAGACGGCACAGATTGCAAGTACATATGTCTATTTCCGGGCGCGTTGTAATAATTCCTTGATGGGAAGGAATCTTGACCGAATCCTGTTGGTCTTGTTAGTCCTGGGAAAGGTTCAGTCAGTATTCTAGGTTCTGCGACAGCTTGTCTCTTGATTGGCGGTAGCGGTTCAGGTTCTCTCTCGACGGGGCCGGGTAGCGGCACCCAGTCGCTGATGTCGGACGTGTACGTGCTGATCTGACGAGACCATCGCGACTGATCCTTCTTCGCTGATGACGTCACGGCCAGGAGTGTCACGAGGCAGGCCAGGCGGTGCACGGTGCGGTGCGCCATCTGGAAACAAAAGATAGTAACTGTCAGTATTTGAAGGTACATAAATATGTTTCAGATAAATCTAAATCTACCCGCTGCTCCTCAGCAGCTCATACTGGAAATCTTAATATTATATTTGGACAATAACTTATTCTAGTCGGACCACATTACATCAACTTTTTTCGTTTACCACGTAACTTTCGTAATTTTACACAACTCAGTTTTCCTCTGTTCACAGACTGAAAACCGGACAGTAATACTTTAGTCCATCCGAAGGTAATTTGTACATGTACAGGTCAAGACGGTTATAACGTCTGGGACTTTTTGTGCGAACAATACGTTACATCTAGCTCTTGATTAGTATTGCGTAATGCTGTGAGAAAAACTCTCGACAAACAAACATTAAGCACTAGTAATTCGATGGTATCTTTTGACACAATTTACTTGAAGTGAGGCCGCATTCGTCATTGTTGAGTCTATGTTTTGAGAATTCAAATGGAATAATAGGTCGATGGTTGGACGAAATTAATCATGTTTTGTCATACTTATTAGCCATGAACCCGATGGGAAAAATGACGAACCATCATCATATAAACTTCCATACCTTGTGGAACTCCTTTAGTTGGGAATGGCTTTTAAAAACCCTTTCTTACTTTTAGCTCACTTTTGCTATTAAAAGGATTATTGTGGTTGTGCATTAAATTATTTTAGACGTACCGGTGTAGGCTGTGCGTTGTTTGTGTGTGCGCATTGACTAGACGTCTTTGTGCAACCATTTGTCAAACGCCCTCATAGACTGTCACAACAGCCACTCAACGCACTATTGCCACAACCCATTAGAATTCAACTAAAACGATGTCCAGCGTGTTTTCGGCCTCCAACTAATTACGAGCTAAGGTTAGTCTGTGGCTTGAATATTAGGTCATTTTGCTGGTCATAGGCACGTAACGTTAGCCCACAAGCAGTAACTCCGTGCCCCATACAAGCGGTACGTGTGAATCTTCGCGTCGCTTGCGCAACATGATCTATGTTACACATGCCATGGTGTGCACTGTCTCGTAATAGTGATGCAACAATAGCCCTTACTTTTATCTGATCCACATCACTCATAATGATTCTTTAAATGATTTCGTGTTGTGGCTTTTTTACAGATGCTGCGATAAATATAAACTAGATTTTGCCCGGCTCGCGTTAATTTAGAATTTGACAATCAATTCAGGATGACCGGTTCAGTGGTTTAGGCGATGCCAAAAAACAAACTTACTCTCGCATTTATAAAGGGTGTAAAACACCTCTTAACGAAGCCAAAAGGCACTTGTTCTCCTCGTCATTGCGATCATATTTTTTTTTCTACACCATACCTGGGAACCTTCTAGTTACAGAGATATTGGCGGTAAAAATTCCAACTTTTTGACAAGTTTTTAATGTAAGTGTTTTTTTTTACCTTTAAACACCTCCACGACCCCCGTACTATTGAATCCATCCACCAGCGCGATGTTTTGAGTGCGTTACATTGAGTTTTATCACAAAACATGATTTTTGACCCCAAAAAAAAAGTTGATTCCCAGCAATAATTTTTGCGTGAAGTTACTCAGTTTGATGTACAGAATGTTTGGTTGACGGCTTCATGATGAGGTCTTTTACACCCTGTATTATTAGTAAGGATGCGTTTAAGAGGAGGAGAACTTTTCTTCCATGACACTGACATTGTCTACTGTCAATTGATTTATTGTAAGTCATTTTGCGCAGTGCTTTTTGTAGTCGAGGCGCCTCCTTTACGCAAAAGTCGGACAAATGTTGAAAAACTGTTGAAAGCAATGGTTGAACGCATACAAATGGTCTAGTGTGCTTTAACATAAGAGCTTTCAAAATGGTTACAAGCAGAAATTCTAGTTTTCGATTGAAATATTGCGTGTACTAGGTATCTATTTGATGTGAATTGTGATTGCGAGTTATTGAACTTGAACATTAACTGTTCAGAACTTGCGTCAGTCTATTGCGTAATGTTCCTACATTTATGTTGGCTAAAGCAGTAATATTATTTAATAGTAAAAAAAAATAGCCGTGTGGTATCCGGCAGAGTAGAATAGAACTAAAACATTACACTCACGAGTGTCGTATAAGGCGACTAATGTCTGAGGCAGAACACCTTGCGCTTCCGTAGACCAGAGAATGGGCAGCAGCGTTTTCTGTTAGTCTTTCATCACTGCGATCTCCAATCCGCCTGCCAAGCGTGGAGATTACGGCAAATTCCTCCAATCATGGGAGAGGCTTATGTCCAGCAGTGGACGTTATGGGCTGTTGTAGTAGTAGTAAAAAAATGCTACTCTTCAGTGGAAACCCTTGAAAGTTATGTACATTTGTGTAACGGTTATGATCACTGTTCTATATGTCTATGTACTAACGTGCGTAATGCTTTATGTAATGCTATGTCTCAATAAATGCCTAATTACCGCAGTTATGTTGCAGTTTTATGTTGTTTGAAACAGAAATCGCGTAAAATGCGTAATTATTTGTGCAATCATTATGCAAAAAATATTTTATATCCCATTCCATTTTAATTTTATTGATAACATTGTGATTTATTTTACAGTTGCACTCATTTAATTGATTTTATGTGTTTGTAGCGTCTTAACTTCGTTAGTTAAGTAACTTCGAATGGATTATTCTGATTTAAAGAAATAGAGGCATTATTTACATCGTCTTGACGATTCAATAGATCGCATTGGCTCAAAGAGAAAACGTTAGGCATCGTAAAGTCAAGGAAGATTATATTACTTGAAGAGATTACTTGAATAGTGAGAAAACGTCTATGGAACTAAATAAAGATTTCTTCCATTACTCGCTCAGTAAAGTAATTAATCGAGTTCGTGTAACATAAGCAGTAATGTACAACGCATGGGCTTCTTTCTATATAATTTCACAACGCAATGTATTAATCTAATATCTTTAGTATAGGCTCACTTGATTACTAGTATGGTGCAAGGCATTAGCGGTAGCGAGTTGAAATTATGATCACTACACCGCGGGTGAGTGAGTAAGGCGCTTTGCACATGGAGCAACTATTGCAGCAACTGGCAACTAGCTTGCAACTAGCTGTTTAGATATATGTATTTCAATTGGACTGCGCACACATAGCAACTCGAGTTTCGAGATCCGGTGATCGTCAACAGTTTTCATATCAGTTAGTTCATATCGCAACGCGTCGGGCGATTTCACACATTTCCTCCCTCTCTCTCTGCTTCTTCGATATCTATAGTCACGCTGAACGCTGATCGCTGCGTAGATTGAGCAACTCTGCTATTAAAGTAGCTCACAGATTGCCATAAAATTGCGGCAACCGTAAACGTTATAGCAACTATCAACTTTTAAAATGTTGACAGTTGCCTCAACTTAAGTTGCTCCATGTGCAAAGCACGATAGTGCTTCAAAAATATAAGACTGTGTCGAAGTTTTTTTTCTTTCTAGAAAGGTCTAGTACAGTGTCAATTTACAAACGTGCTACTTACGCCATTCCTTTCCTTCTTCATTGTTTTTTCGTTGGTAAGCAATTTTATTAGACCTCATAAGCTAACGGTCAAAAGTTTCTCCGGTAAGATTATTAGATTTTTTCCATTAAATATGTAACTTGTGGAATTATCTACGAAGGGACTTGAAGTTATAATAGTATCATATCATAGGTATACCTATGATATGATACTATTAGAACTTCAAGTCCATTTAAGGCGATCTGTCTGTCCAGGAGATTCGTGGTGGCCCAGTGATATTGGCTCGACTGACGTGTTGTATATCGTGGGTTTGAACCCAGGTGTATTAGTTGGTGTGATTTATTTCACCACCACTGCTTTCAAAAACGGTCTAGGAAAATATCGTGAGGAAACTGGCATGTCCTAGAACCTTACATTTGAAGACATCTCCCAATTTTTATGGAACCCACGTGGTGGATTACTCATAGAAAGGAGGCCTGTGTCCCCGCAGTGGGAATATTATAGTCTGATTTTGCCAAGATAATCTCCACTATATTGCTCCACTCATTCGCCCGCTACAAGCGTGTAACTTGCACCTCGTCCCGCAGGTAATTGAACGTGTCGTATTGTAGCTAATGTACTTTCCTCGTCTCGATGCTAATTGGTACCTGCATTATGTTATATGTGTGTACTAGAAAGTGCGTGCGTCCGTCTGTATGTCCGTTTTCCTAAAACAACAGTTTTGACCAAGTAGATAGTAAGATGGTGAAAGTTTTTGGTACTTTTGTAAAGGGCTTATGAGTGGTCGGAGCGTGTATGATGGGTAATCAAACAGACTGTACAGTAGTGGTTTGAAATCATTTTCAAATAGATCTATGAGAAATCAATTAAACTGAATGTAAGCATTATCACACGCGAACCTCTTCATATCACGCAATGTGTGGAAGTTAACGAACAGATAAATCTATGTGAAATAATCGGTAGCTCTGACAGGCCACAAGAGATTCAACAAATATAATCTATAATAATATAATTTTTGTGTGTGTGTATGTATGTTTGTAATGAATAAACTCAAAAACTACTGCCCCGATTTATAGCTATATTCACCTTGAGTAACATAGGCTATATTTTATCCCCGTACTCCCACGGGAACGGGAACTACGCGGGTGAAACCGTGAGACGTCCGCTAGTCATAACATTAAATTACGCCTGGAATCCCTGGAGGGTTAAGGTATACCTAAATAGTAAACCCACATTTTACCATTTATGTTTAAGTCCCATGTAATTATAGGGGGCAAACCCATTGCCATCAACCAGGCACAAATCCAAACTCCGTGGTAGCTACTGAGAAGTTCCTGTTGAAATGAAAAAATCCCGTACCTCTTTTTACCCGACCTGGTAATCAAACTGGTTGCTTGCTAACACTAGACCATGAAGTAAGGAACGTAAATCTGCGGTTAAACCAGACAATAAAGAATTACGTCCGAAGTAACAGGGAAATGATTATAATTGGATCGTAATTCAAGCATCGATCGTTATAATAAATCCATGTTGAAAAGGAAGCCCGTACTTTATGAAGCAACTGCTTGTATGTCCAATAATATTCAAGTCTTGACAGAATTTTTTTTATAATTTTTTTTTTTTTTTTTTTATAAATATTGCTGGACTTTACACACAGCGCCATCCAGTGCCACACTAAGCAAAGGCTTGTATCGTGAACACCACATAGTTGATATACTGCATAGATACGTTTTGTTTGTAAATACATACTTTATTATACATGTTACGCGCATCACTATTAAGTAAAGCGCTGACACTGCTGGCACGAGGCACAACGCGTGCGCATCATCGACCCAGTTGCTACGAGGGGAAACTGCTGACACAGAACATGAGGCTCGACGACACCGTCTACGTGACCGAGCCCGCTCACTTCGTTTCCACCATCGATCGAGTCAATTTGCTTTCTTATTAATTGTAATTTCTTTTTATTAAATAAATTAGTTTGTAATTAATTCGGTTTTTTTTGAGTCCTCTGGCAGTAGCCCACGTATTTGGCGCAGCCGGTAGGATTCCCGGGTCGTAATTGCGATTACCGGTATATCGCACCGCGTTCGCTACGATAGACTTTCAACGTCGCACCGGGAGATCCTGAACATCATCAACGAGACTACGCCAGAGATCCAGACATCGATACCGCTCAACGAAGACCAGAATGTTCATGTAAGTCCGCTGAATTTTCTTAGTGGTTGTTTGCTTCCTTTTTGTGTGTAGATTCCATATACCTTATCCAACATTTTTTATCCACGTAGATCTAGTACACGTAGGTTAGTTAGTAGTAGGAATAGAAGTGTAGATTCTAGGCGCGATATTATTAGCCCTGAAATTGAACCCGAGATGGCCGATTTAGACAGCATATTTAAAGCCCTCCGCTTAGTTCCCGATTTTGATGGGAATCCGAACGTACTTACCAGGTTCATCAAATTGTGTGACCAGTTAGTAGCTGAATTTATCCGAGAGGGGCAACCGTTAAATAACATAGCGCTTCTAAATGGCATATTGAACAAAGTTACGGGGCCCGCCGCCCGTCTGATTAACGCGAACGGTATACCTAATGATTGGGCAGGCATACGTAGTGCTCTTGTAAATAATTTTGCCGACCAGCGAGACGAGACCGCTCTCTACAACGATTTGGCTTTACTTACACAGGGTTCCGGCACGCCACAGGAATTTTATGAGCGTTGCCAGGGACTTTTCAGCACCGTCATGACATATGTTTCATTGCACGATACCCTAGACTCAACTATTGCAGCCAAACGCGATTTATATCGCAAACTAACTTTGCAGGCCTACCTCCGCGGTTTGAAAGATCCTTTAGGCTCGCGTATAAGGTGTATGAGACCAGAGACTATTGAGAAGGCTCTAGAGTTCGTGCATGAGGAGACTAACACTATGTATTTGCAGAGCAGAAATGATAACTTGTCGGATAAAAAACCCTCAACGCGAATGCCACCTAGTCATCATAACGAAATTAATCATAAAATGCCAATCCATCCAAGCAACATGCTTGTTCCGTTTAGGCCAAGTTCTTTTAACATGCCCGGTCCGTTTAGACCGCAGGGACCGCAATTTATGCCGCGGCCCTGGCCATCTCAGCACCAATTCGGAAGACCGTTTAATCCAAATAACATGCAACCACGTGGCCCGACCCGTACGCAACAAGTATTCAGTGCACCACCACTTAATAATAATCAGGGCGGTTCTGGATTCAGAATTCCCCCAAGAAACCAATATCTGCCGAATAATGGTCCCAGGCCGATGAGCGGCGTAAGCCACTTTGTATCCAGGCCTCTGCCTGCTACCAACAGTTGGAATTGGGCACTACAGGGCAATCCACCCCCTTCCAACTATCTTAAAACTCGTGATGTTAATGTAAACGAATGTTCAGATTATGGGGAGATTTACTATTACCCTGACCCATCCGACTACCTTTACATTGATCCCTACAACCAAGACTACTTTTATTTTGACGACTATGCATATGACCATGTTACACCGGAACAGACCGACGGAATTAACGACAAAGACAAGACAGTTACCGCCGACCAACAGCAGCCTTCAACCAGTCAGGATTTTCAGAAAGTTCCGAAGTCAAACAGCTCAGGATAGAATTAAACTTGCAAACCCAAAGGCAATTACCGTTTGTTCGTATCCATAATCCTCCACTTAATTTTCTAATAGATACCGGTGCAAATCAATCATTCATCAGTCCAGAAGCAGTTCAGGCTTATTTCCCTCACATACCTCTTAACTATGATCCATTCGAGGTTACTAACGTCCATGCCACAAGCAGGAGCGATTACTCTATTAACTTACCCTGCTTTCCCGAATTCGGTGACACGGAATCGATTAAACTATTCGTATACAGATTCCACGATCGTTTTGACGGTTTGATAGGAATGGATTTACTTACTAAATGGGAGGCTAAGTTAGATTTGAAAGATCTTACATTTACAACTAAGTTCGCAATTAATCCCATCCAAATTTATAACTCTCGAAATTTAAATCTCTATGAGGAGATTATACCAGCGGGAAGCTCTAAATTAATACGGTTACCTATTAATGCACCGGGTGGTGAGGTTTTTGTAGAGGAACAGATAATTTGCAATTGTATTATATCTGAATGCCTGACCACCGTCTCTAATAGCCGTGGTATAGTCGAAGTGACCAATCCAACCCATAACGATATCATATTTTCACTGGACCATGCCACTCAGGCAACGATTTTCAATGTTGAATGTACCGGGCAATTATCACCCCGCGCTAAAGATGTTACATCCCGGTTACGTATCGATCACCTAAACGAGGAGGAAAAGGCAAACTTATTGGCACTGTGTTCAAAGTATGCCGACGTCTTTTACATTGAAGGCGAGGCATTAACCTTCACCAACAAAGTAAAGCACAGCATTAAAACTACAGATGAAATTCCAATTTATACTAAAAGTTACAGGTATCCGTTTATACACCGCCAAGAAGTTAGTGATCAAATAGAGAAAATGTTAGATCAGGGAATCATTAGGCCGTCTGAATCCGCATGGAGCTCACCAATTTGGGTCGTCCCAAAGAAAAGTGACGCCTCCGGAAAGAAGAAATGGCGTATAGTTATTGACTTTCGGAAGCTAAACGAAAAAACGATTGATGACAAATACCCTATCCCTAATATCACAGACGTTCTGGATAAACTAGGCAAGTGCCAATATTTCACCACTCTTGACCTAGCATCAGGGTTCCACCAAGTGGAAATGAATCCCAGTGACATTCCAAAGACCGCCTTTAATGTTGAACATGGGCATTTTGAATTTTTAAGAATGCCCATGGGCCTTAAAAATTCCCCGTCCACATTCCAACGAGTGATGGACAACGTACTCAAAGGACTACAAAATGTCATATGTCTCGTCTACCTTGACGATATAATTGTATTCAGTACTTCTCTCCAGGAACATATGAACAACTTAGAAAAGGTGTTCCAGAGGTTAAGAGAATCTAACTTTAAAATCCAGTTAGATAAATCAGAGTTCTTAAAACTCGAAACCGCATACCTAGGTCATGTCATTAGTACCGAAGGAATAAAGCCTAACCCAGACAAGATCACAGCTATTCAAAATTACCCCATACCTAAAACACCTAAAGAAATTAAACAGTTTCTCGGACTCCTCGGTTATTACCGAAAATTCATTCCAGACTTCTCCCGTATTACCAAACCTATGACACAATGTTTAAAGAAAGGGAAAAAGGTAACTTTAAACTCAGACTACATTAACTGTTTTGAGAAATGTAAGACTCTGTTGACCAACGACCCTATCCTTAGATATCCCGACTTTGACAAAGAATTCGTATTAACCACAGACGCTTCTAATTTTGCAATCGGCGCGATACTCTCACAAGGTTCTATTGGCTCAGATAAACCTGTAGCATATGCGTCACGGACACTTAATGAAAGTGAAGTAAATTACAGTACGATAGAAAAAGAATTACTAGCTATTGTATGGGCAACAAAATACTTTCGGCCTTACCTCTTTGGACGCAAGTTTAAAATAGTAACAGACCACAAACCACTACAGTGGGTCATGAGCCTCAAGGAACCAAATTCACGATTAACAAGGTGGCGATTAAAGTTAAGCGAATATGATTTTACCGTCATCTATAAAAAGGGCAAACACAACACCAATGCCGACGCCCTCTCTCGCGTTGAGATCCATAACGAGGAGGTTAGTTCGATGATTGCAAACGCAACTGACAGACCACCATCCCTAGCTAACTCCAACACCTTGACAGCACATACCTCTGAGGAAAACCCTATACTTGAAATACCCATCACCGACGAACCACTTAATAAATTCCACCGACAGCTATGTTTAACCGTTGTAGGTGACTTTAAAAAACGGACTACTGCGACCAAGACATTTGACACCCACACTCGAACAGCCGTTCAGCTATCTGAATCCAACTTGGAAGAAGATCTGATTAGCGCCATTAAAGAGTACGTCAACCCTAAGATCAAAACTGCCCTGTTAATAAATCCACCCCTTGCAATGTACAACATAATCCCTCTGTTACAAAAATATTTTAAAAGTTCATCTATGAAGTTGGTATTGGCAAAAAAGGAACTTGAAAACGTAAAAGAATACCTGAGGCAGCAGGAAATTATTCGTCACTACCACGAAGGCAAGACCAACCACCGTGGCATTAACGAGTGCTTTCTAGCCTTATCTGTTAAATATTATTGGCCCAAGATGCGAGAACACATAACCAAATTCATAAATGACTGCACAATATGTGGGCAAGCAAAGTACGATAGGAGCCCCATAAAGCAGAAGTTTAACATAGCGCCCCCAGCCACCAGACCGTTCGAAATAATACATATGGATAGCTTCTCAGCACAGAATGAAAAATACGTAACGTTCATAGACGCCTTTTCAAAGTACGGTCAAGCTTACCTCCTTCGAGATGGGACTGCAGTTAGCATCATACAAGCTTTACTAACTTTCAGCACGCATCATGGCCTACCACTAACCATTATTACAGATCAAGGGACCGAATTCACCAACCAGATGTTCTCCGAGTTCTGCAAGGTTCATAAAATAATTCATCACCAAACACTCGCATACTCACCTAACGCTAACGGTAACATTGAACGTTTTCACTCCACCATACTGGAACATCTTCGTATTTTGAAACTAAAACACAAAGATGAGCCAGTCGTACATCTGATGCCATATGCTATCATAGCGTACAATAGCTCAATCCATTCTTTCACACGATGTAAACCATTCGACCTTATATTGGGACACACTGACCCACGAGACCCGACTGACATAGACCTGACCGGACACCTACTGCAACAATATACAGAAACACATAGAGAACGTATGCAAAAAGTATACGAACTAATCAATGAGACGTCTCTCGCTAATCGAACGGCGCTTATAGAGAGTCGTAATAAAACCCGTGAGGATGAGGTCGATTATGAACCCGACCAACAAATATTCATCAGTAATCCCTCCGCTAGTAGATCTAAACTCGCACCCAGATACACCCAAGACACCGTTTTAGCTAATTTACCTATCCATATTTATACCTCCAAGAAAAAGGGACCTATAGCTAAATCTAGATTAAAGCGCGTCCCTAAAACCGCGAAATTGTTGCAGGATACCCCTGATGCTGTCACTTAGCCTAACATGGGCGCAGGAGATCAATCTAGAACGACTAGAGAATGGACCTGGACTACTGCCCTTCAAACTAGGGCCCATGAAACTCATTACTCATTATCATACATTCCTGCAGAACATTGAATTAACAGACATAGACAATAACATTAACGAAATACGAAACCAACTTATCAAAGCCACAGATAGACTAGACAATTACACTCACACTTTATACGAGCTCCAAATAGATAGCTTGAACGCAAAACTAAATAAAGCCTCATCTCATCTTCAAAGCCTAAAGCCCAATCGATTCAAGAGAAGTTTAATAGATGGTCTCGGATCCGTAATAAAGAGCATTACAGGAAACCTGGATCATACAGATGCCATCAAGTACGATAACGCCCTTAAGGCTCTCAATGATAATCAGCAACAGATAGCTATTGAGCAAAATCATCATATAAGCCTTAGCAAAGGTTTGATGAATGAACATACAAAAATTATTACAAAATTAGTAGAAAACCAAGTACAATTAAATGATAGTCTGCATATTTTACTTGACGCCGATAAGTATAAACAACACAACCTCATCAAGTTTGCAAAGTTTTCGCAAATACTGCAAATAATTAGTAATAACGTAGATAGTCTATTAAGCGAATTAAGTAGGTTAGAGAACGCAATAGCACTTTCCGGTCAAATGCATACTCATCATTCTATGTTAGGTACAGAAATAATAAGCAACATGATACGCAAACTAAGCGCGCTTTATAATAAAGACCAACTAATAGAATTAGATATTAGAGAATATTATGACATCATTAAACCATTAGCTTATTATCGTGGAAATCAAATAGTTTTTGCATTTAAATTTCCCATAACGTCTCCACTAAAATTCCTGTTGTACAAGTTAGTCATTGTACCGAATAGAAATAAGCAGGCCATCATCCCGTCCTACCCATTCCTAGCAATCACTGGAAACATTCACGCGTACATAGAGGCAGAATGCCCGAAGGTAGCTTCAGAGTATCTCTGCGAAGAAAAACTCAACCACCAAATTAGAACCCATCCAGACTGCATCTGCGATATCATCGGAAGTCAAACACCGCACAAATCATGTAACACGATCACTATTAGCCTGACGAAACCCGCAATGGAAAAGTTAGACGACCGCCGCTACGCTCTCGTGTTCCCGAAACCAACACAAGTCCAGTTAATCTGCGAACAGGAAGAATCTATAACTATAGCCGGAAGCTTCCTAGCCACCATTCCACATAATTGCAAGCTACGAACAGACGAGTTCACCATCGTCAACATCAACGACCACATTAGTGGACAACCCATGAAGATAAGCAGCGTGCCAGATCACATCGAAGGATCAACCATGCCACCTCTTCAAATCAGTGCTATTAACTTAAAGAAGCTGCACGATATTCAAGATAGAATAGACTCACAGAAGCCAATCCACATTGAACCAATCTCAACTATTTACCATACAACAATCCCATTTTATGGTACACTGCTAGCCTTATTTGTACTGGGAGCAATACTATCATACCGAGTCCACTCCCGCCGAAAGAAGCAGATGACAACTCCAGATGAAGCCATGTACACCGAGCCTGAAACATCTGAAACCCGCCGGAACCAGCCGGCTTCCCAAGATGAATCTAAACTCTCGACGATATTTCATCTCAAAATCTGAAATAGTCGTCGATCTGAGGGGGGAGGTGTTACGCGCATCACTATTAAGTAAAGCGCTGACACTGCTGGCACGAGGCACAACGCGTGCGCATCATCGACCCAGTTGCTACGAGGGGAAACTGCTGACACAGAACATGAGGCTCGACGACACCGTCTACGTGACCGAGCCCGCTCACTTCGTTTCCACCATCGATCGAGTCAATTTGCTTTCTTATTAATTGTAATTTCTTTTTATTAAATAAATTAGTTTGTAATTAATTCGGTTTTTTTTGAGTCCTCTGGCAGTAGCCCACGTATTTTACATATAAACATCCATGACTCGGAAACAAATGTCCATGCTCATCACACAAACATTTGCCCCGACCGGGATTCGAACCCGGGACCCTAAAAACGTATGGCAGCCTAACTACCGCTGCGCCATTTGGGTGGTCAAATTTTACTATTAGCTACTATTACAATTACTAGCTAGCTAGTGACAGAGTTGCCTATTGCATGATTTGCATGCACACAATCTTTTGAAATCAGTAGCACGGATTAGTAGGTAATAGATTTTGCGCTGGACATAATACAGTAACATTTTATGTAAGAAAGGACCCAGCCAGCAAAAAAATATTTTTTCAGTCTAATATCAGACTTATAGATACTTAAAAGTGTGGATTTGGGCGCAGTTTACAAGTATATTATTATTCCCTTGCCTTGTAATAGTCTCGCGAAGTGTATTTTCAAACTTACAAGACTCTTGCTGATACTTTTTTAGAGACAAATAAATTTACAAGTGACAATGGCGCGCTGTAAGGGTAAATAACTTTAAAGTCTTCTTCTAAATAAATTAATTTTATATTACGTTTTCTTATTTAATACAAGAATATGTTACAAGTATGAATGCTCTTAAAACTTAAATAGACTTATAAACTGAAACCATCGCTCTTACTCTTAAAGCTTTTGTTTGTAAGGGTATTTTGCTAGCTGGGGAATATCCAGGTACCTATTAAGACAGCTTTAATTGATGGATGGACTATGTGAAAGATGATATCATTGGAAAGTGGGTGACTCGACATGAGATGAAGAGTAACAGAGAAAAATTGGAATAGAAGACATACTGCATCGACCCCAGACAATTGGGATATAATGAAGATGATTGAAGCTTGTTTACGTCTTCAATAATGTATTAAAGTCGATTTGATATTCGATTCCTTGATATTCACTGACCAGTCCACACGATCTGGTGTTATAACTTCACCCACTTTTATCGACATCTACAGTCACGAGCACCAATATGTATACACTTTCTTAAATTTAAAAGCAATTTTCGCGAGATATAACGAATGTAACTTGGAACTACTTCATAAAAATATGAGTTCCAGAATACTATGTTCGTAACAACATGACATTTTAATCAGAACAGTAAGAGAATAGTAGATTGTATCATAAGGGAGCAAAATAATATTTTTACGGCGAGGGCGCTTTTTTGAATCCAGAGCAAAGTGAGGGATTCTAGAGTAGAATCCCGAGCGTAGCGAGGGATTCTTCAGTAGAATCCTGAACGTAGCGAGGGATTCAAAGTATGTCGCCCGAGCCAAAAATATATTTTGCGCCCAAGTGATACACTCTACTTTTCATCACCCACTATGAGAAAATAAAAGGCGCCTCATAATTTATTCACTGTCACTTGAAGAACTCATTTTTCAAAACAAAACCAATAATTTCTAATCATCCGTGAAAATTTACGAAAACGCGGGCTATAGTTCGCGCGTTTTTTATTTGATTTCTTTTTTTTTATTCAGCTTTCGGGCGGGACTACGGGCCGCCGTACCAGCCAGTCTTTATTCAAACAATATTTGCGTTCGATTTCTTTGGCGCTGAACACTAAGATGTTCCAAATTCAAAAAGTGCGCGGCAAAGATAATTGCGGCGCACTTATAAAGAGGAATAAAAACTCATTCCTGCCCGCTAAAAATTTCTTAATATGTGAAATTCAAAAAGTGCGCGGCAAAGATAATTGCGGCGCACTTATAAAGAGGATTAAAAACTCATTACTGCCCGCTAAAAGTTTCTTATAGAAAACACTACCTTTGGGTGCACTTAAAAGTTTTTAAGTGTTTACATATTGGTGCTCGTGACTGTACATCTACACTAATATTTTATAGAGGAAAATTTGTAATTTTGTATGTTTGTAATGAATAAACTCAAAAACTACTGCTCCAATTTCTAAAAAAAAATCTGAAAAATTCTTTCACCATTGGAAAGCTACATTCACCCTGAGTAACATAGGCTATATTTTATCCCCGTACTCCCACGGGAACGGGAACTACGCGGGTGAAACCGCGTGACGTCCGCTAGTAGCAAATAAAGAACGTAACAATTTGCTCAGCGGGTAAATTGTTGGCAGCATCAACAATAGCAGCTTATGGCCAACAGCCAACACGCGTCGATCACATCACAAACATTGTCACCAAGATCGGCCTACCATTAATATATTGGTTGCTCAGTGAAAGTCGGCGGTTTCTCATAATCACCGTTTCACCGCAACATCGGAGAGGAAAAGCTAAGTTTTATAGTTTTACTTGTTAAACCAATATTATATGGTAAGTTAAATAATAGTAGTGCATTATTAGTTGCCATAATAATATGGTAACGGAGGAATATGGTATATGTCATGTAGTTTACGTAAATAGCTAGATAAACATCGTATTATAGCTGCGTACTCACTTAAGATTTTTCTTGTGACATGTGATTTTGATCTATCGCGCGATGGTCAAATAACGTGAATATCTATGAGATTGTCTCCTTACCTAGCGCCAAATTTTAAGGGGAGCAAAACTCAACCCTTCCTTACATTGAAACAAACAACACACAACAACAACAACAACATACACAACGTCGTTCATTTACAACGTTCTCTGGGTACTTAGGTAGGTAGTAGAGGTACCTATGCATAGTTAAGTATCAAGATCTATATTCATAACAATCCAATTCCCTAAGCTACTTCTGTGTTGGCTATACAATATATAGTACCTAGTAAATACCTATCTGCTTAGTGCGTACACCAGAAATTTTTTCTGGTCATGGCTGCCTGTCATTGGCGGACGATGGATGTGTCCAAGTGCACCCTGCACGTATTGCAGCCACGTCTGAGGAATGCAGTGACTTCCCATTTGTCAACAGTTCGTTCACTCGAGCAGTGAGCTGGCGTGCAATCGAAGTTGCGTTGTGCCATTCATTATCTATGCGTTTTCTTGTGCGCCGCGAAGTATCCGCTCGGTACATGTGAGGCGCGCGGGAAGTGGACAGCGAAGTTTTTGTTCACAGGTTGAACGATTTCCTGCCAGTATTCAAGGATTCGTTCAAAACCACAAAGGACAGTTGTAAAAGCTAGACTAGAACTTGATCGCTCTTTACTTTATCCTCTGAATGTCCTAGTCAACTTTTTAAAGAGACAAACTGATACTTCATATTTTTTATTCTATTATAAGTGAGAAAAAATCACACACTTTATAAAATCATGTTTACTTTATTTATTTCCTAAAAATCGTGTCATTGATTGTACAAGAGATGGGGGCCGATGAAACGCGCGCATTTGTGCAATCGTTACCGTCACGAGAGTCGCAGTCACGATACTGATCACTGATGGTCGCTCGACAAACAAACACAATGGATTGCAGGGTGCTGTGGGCACTCGGGATGAAGCCGGTGGTTATAACCGGAGATGATTTCATTTAATAACCCGGTATCGTTGGGATCTTTGATGATAGATTCGAAACTATTTTCATGTAAGTAAATGACCCCATTTGCATAATTAAACTTACATAGAATAGTAAGTAAGCATAGCATAATCAATCAGCCTACAATGCCTCCGTCTATGAGAGGAAATGGACTGTAGTCCAACACGCCGACTCAGTGCAAGTTGGTAGATGTCACATGTCTTCGAATTTTTGGGTCTAGGACATGCTGGTTTCGTCACGATGTTTTCTTTCATCGTTTTTAGAGCAGTGGTGATGAAATAAATTGCACAAAGTATTGTGCCTGGCTGGGTTCGAACCTACAACATGTTAGTCGGAGCCCACACTACTGGGCCACCGCTGCTTATAACCAAAAAACATGCGGGGTAGTCTTTGGGGAGTGCCGATAGAAGTGAAAACTTAAGTAACTTGTGAATTGTATCGTCGGGCTATTAGATTATTATTTTTTAATTATTTTTGGTTTGTAAAGTGTTTTTTTTTTGTTTTCTCACCGTTAAAACCTTCCCTGGACAACGACAAACATTTCAAAACCGAAATCAGCTAAATCAGCCCATCCGTTCTCGAGTTTTATCGAGCACAAACGAACAACAACAACAAAAGCCTATAACGTCCACTGCTGGACATAAGCCTCTCCCATGATGGGAGGAATTTGCAGTAATATCCACGCTTGGCAGACGGATTGGTGATCGCAGTGATGAAAGACTAACAGAAAACGCTGCTGCCCATTCTCTGGTCTACGGAGGCGCAAGGTGTTCTGCCTCAGACATTAGTCGCCTTATACGACACCCGTGAGGTGAGTGTAATGGGTTGGTTCTATTCTACTCTGCCGGATACCACACGGCTTTCGGCACTTTCTCATAACTAATAACAATTAGAAAATATTAATTTGATCTCGCATAATAAATTAGACCTACACATTCTTCGACCAGTATATTATCCGGTCGCGAAATTTAATTTACAAGTCAGTACTGATTATAATCTAAATTTTCTTCTAACAAAAAACAGAATAAACAAGCAATAACACACGTACAGTGCGAGCCACGTAAATGACATGCGCTGTTGCATATCTCGGGCATTCGGTTGCGTCGCGTGGAACGGAACGAGTATCGTCGTTTACCCACTTCTGTGCGTTCGGTTTTACGTAATTTTATACTAAGTCACCATTATATTTATTATCCAACACCTTTTTGCGTAAATTATGTCGTTATGCCATTATTTGTGTACATAAGTGTATTTAATTGCCATTGCAAGAACATTTACATGCGAGAGTTGTGCTTACGATATTTTTATCGTCTGTGTCGACATCAATTTATTATTGGTCGAAGCGAATTGTTGTGTTTGATGCAGAAAATATTGCGTTACTCTTGGTAAAGTTCACAGGTTTATCAAGACATAGCTCTGACTGCAGTGCAAATTAATTGGGAATAAATACAGGAAATTAGGCAGCCTGCCTGCTCTAATCTAGTTTTCTACCAACATCAAGACTACACCTAATATCATCAACAAGACCAATTACTTATAATTGTGACCCTTCTCTTGCAGAATATTTCCCACCATAAACATGACAACAAAACACGTTATAATATTTGCATGAAAATTTCCACGAATATTGCACTATCGGCCATCACGTCGGATCACTCCTCTGACCTATATTACGCCACCTGTGTTCAGCCCACGGCTCACAATAGCTAACAATCGGCTGCAGACGGACAGAACTCTCTTTGTTTGGCATAATTTGCCTTAGTGAAAGTGACTTGTTAGTTTTAGACTGTTGCTCTTTTTTTGGCCGGCAGTGTAACTTTATTTATCAGTGGAGAACGGTAGATGCATGGTTTAAATTACTTAAATAGAGTTACGTAATGGTATTTAAATAGCTATATGATTGTTAGTCTCATTGTTGTTGAATATGTTTTAATCATGACAGATGAAAGTACTTAGCTGTAAGTCGTTAGATTCAAACGGTCCGAAATGTTTAGACAGCACTAAAAAAAATCTCGAGCCTACGGTTTCGTCGAGTTTTAATGCAAAATAATGCAGTTTGTGTGACACGTGTGTACCAACCGATAAAATGGAATCAAATTATTATTCTAAACAAAAGTCAGTCAAAACACACAGTAGCTAGCAAGAGACCACAAGATAGTTCATATTACGAGACAGACACTAGAGCTCGTGCTTCCTATGGTCATGTTACTGGAGGCAATGGTAAACAAAGCACGCGACAAACGATAATCAATGAACAATTGTGTTTCATTGAACGATTGAGCGAGTCATTAATGAGTTGAGGAGCCTTAAGGGAAAGGAGAATCTTACGAATTAGAAGACCTAAAATACCGTAATGCTCGAAATACTACTAATACATTTCTACTTAAAAGGAGATTTTGATCAAAAAATCGCATATTTATTTTGATATAGGAACGTTGTAGAAGAGATCAAAGATCTACTTATTCTTGATAATTGTTACACCTTACGCCTTGATGCTCTTGCACACACCTCTGATATAATGATTACTATAGCGGTATATTGTACCTAGTTGGTCTACATTGCTCATGCCCTGATACTGATGTTTAACGCAATTATGGAAATCAACCAGTCAATATTTGGAACACGCAATGATGAACGAAAGATTAAGAAAGAAAAATAAAATGTTGAAATCTCATTATTTGAAGATTTCTAATCGGTTTAAATTCATGTCAATAAATCAAAACTTACGCCATCAACACACGTATGAAATCTCATAAATTGAATCGATCATTAAGACGCAAGAGACCTACAAATATATAGCATGTTAGCCAATATTATAGGACTTTATTCGTAATAGTAAATAGCCACGGTATCGTAGTATCGGTATCAACACAAATTTCATCTGGTCGAGTAGGTATATAAATCAAATGGAGAATGTTTCAAGTCTCTGTTAAGTACAAGGACTTTGTTAATCGTTCGACTGGTATCAATTATCTAGCTAGTAGGTACATAATCTGCTAAGTGGCTTAGCAATGGGCTACTGGATCAGTTTGAAGGTAGAGCAGAAGTGCTTCCTTGTCAAAATCAAAGCCCATTGTAATGAAAATGGATCTTTTCCCAGCTAAGATTAGTTTGTTCTATCCATTTCAAGCCTTCATTGAGCCATCAAGTATCCGTTCCTTGACTGTCGTTATTAGCTGCATTTCATGTGTTTTGATACATATTCTGTTTCTGTTCCATTGCGACTTCATAAATCAAGCGTTTTTGATCCCCATGTACCTATTACATATTCATTTATACTTTTGACTATGTCTCTCTTTCTGACCACTGCGAGTTCTTCGTTTCGCTACATAACTTCGACCTTTGCTACCTTGAAGTTATGGTTAGTTATGCAGGGCCTACCTATAATATTCTAAACTGAAATCGTGGCTCCACATTCTAAATAGAAACTGGGGCACAGCGACAGGTCCAGTCGATAGCTCACGTTTGTGCTCGGCGTGAAACTTAGTACCGGCTAGTAGTGGCAGGCTTGCAAGTAGATGCATATTTGCATCGCGGACATTAAACCAGTACTAATATTAAACTGGCACTACTCATAACATTCCTGTCGGTGTACCTATGTCGTTCTGGTTCACTTCCATGTAGAAGAATGCTGTGTGTTTTGGTTCGAACAGCTCTGTAACTTTCCTTTCGTGTTGAAGGGGTTATATCATATGGACAGTTAATTTATTGATCTGCAAACCAGCTTAAGGAACCTCAATGCAGGATACGGCCAAAATGAGCAGTATCTCAAATATTTGTAAACTATTCTAGCGATAATTTCAAACTTTCGAACGTCTAGTCTATGGACCATGAGACTAATTTTAAGTAGAACGGCTTTCTTAGAGCAATTTTCCTACTTAGGTGAATATGACGAAGCAATAAAATCACTTCAGATACAAGTATCGCTACCGTCTATTTTTAAAGTATCTTCGTGTATTTCCATTGCTGTATCAGGGGGTGAAAATAGAATTAGTATTTAGATTTTTGTTGGTTATGATTCGGTACGTTTCTGTTTGATAATTCTAAAGATTACCACAACCATAATAAAAGATTACCGTGGTAGTTACTTAACAAGTAAATACTACAGTTTTTGCCTCTAAACAAAACACTTATGTAAACGTTACGCATTTAGTATAATTTTAATCAATTGCTCGGTCACTGCACTTGCGGTTTTTCTGCTCACTGAACACATACGTAGCCAATAGCCATAATTGGATTATTAGTTAATTGCTTATACAATTGGTCAGTAATTGATGAACGGGTTTCAGGATTGTGTAATGCGTATCATCAATTTGTAGCTTACAGAGTTGTTGAAGTAGATGCAAATTCTGACTATGCAATATTGTGTTTCCGGGCGCTTTGGCCTCATGTATTGAGTCCAGGAAAAGTATGTTTACTTAATAAAAATAAAATGAAATAGGAAGATATATATTATGTGTGCCAAAGCCTTGAATTGCTGGACTAACAGATACATATGAGAGTCTGGAGATTCTGCTCTTAAACATAATTTGGAAATTTAACAAAGTAATGGAACTGAAAAACTTGCTTTAGCTTATCCGTAGATCAAAACAAATTTAACTGCCCCATTGGGTCTCGTATTTTTGGGTGTGTGTGTGGGTTTTTATTCCATTACAAATTTCTCACTAGCAGCCCGGAGTTTGGCAGTTGGCGGTATGATACCCCCGTGCCCCGAAAAGCACGTTAAGCCGTTGGCCCTGCGCTTGATCTCTCTCATCCCATCGGACTATTTAAAGGACCAGACAGTGCTTCTGAGCCTGCTCAGACACTTGTCGCCAATTCATAATTATCCCGCGTCGTTTACTAATCTCCGCGAGATTGGCCACCGCGAGCGAAAACAGCCTGGTCCACTATTATTATTAGATCATTACGTCTAGCTATAAGCACATTATGATTAACAAAATGTTAAGAACAGACTGTATTTCCAAACACTATGTCTGCAACATTTTAGCTGCCAATAATTATCCTACTTACTCTCCCATTTTCACTTCGCTACTAAAACCATTTATCAGTCTGCAATTGATTTTGATTTCCTCGTCTGATCAAAAAGCTGTTGAATCCTGAACTCTATGATTTACAAGATAAGATACAATTTAAGTAACATTGTAGTTGTTTGAACTATCTAGTTGGTTTAGCGAAGCGTAGTGATTCTTCCGGGGAAGTAGAGCGTTGTAGTAACGTATGTGTTGTACATCTTCTATTCTATGTTTGCTGTTTTCTTGTGTTTTGGCATTTCAATGTTTTTGTAGATATGTACTTTCTACAACAACTTGGGTACGAAAGACGGTCTTCTCTTGACAAACGTCACAAGTTTTCTCTCTTCCTTATGAAAAATACACCAGTTTTGCAAGTATAATTTTACCATCAAACTGTTAAGATTTTTTATTAAGAGCCTATACTACCTCAGATTAGCAACTCTATTTGTGGTGGTTCAAATTTCGTTTGTAATACTGTTAGAATAAAGTTCTAATCAGCTTGCACTACAAAGCGGTTGTTACGTCAGTCACTGCGGCCGAATAGTGCGAAATTAGTGGTTTATATTCTTTATAAAATTAAATTTTCGACTTCTGGAAAAAATAAAAAAACATGAGACCTGCTTTATAGTTAGTTCAGTTAGTATGCAAAGTTTCATGATCTAATTTGAAGAACTTTTTGAATACCAGCGGTTTATTGTTCGATTTGGAGGTAACTTTGGGATTCTATAGAGAAAATTTTATGAAATCGTGTTTTCGCCAAACATAAGCCCTAACATTAACCCTCAACTTTACCATATATTTATTTCAAAATTAATGCTGCAGTATTTTAGGCGTAACGCAGGATCATGCTAAGTCATTTGAGGTAGTATAGGCCCTTAAGTCCAAACACGAAAGTATTTTAATTTTTCCCGAATGTAGATAAATGGAAAATCGATGAAGACAAGATCGAAGACAAAGTAGATAATGACCACAAGGGTGAAATGGATTTTGCATTAGAAAGTAGGTATCGAAATGAAAGTTTCTAAGAAATGAGCTTATCGCGAAGTTTCCTTAAGCCAAGACATATCTCACACGGCAATTAGCAACATATTTATCAGTCTAAGATAACAACATGACTTTAAATAACAAATCGAAAATAATTTGTCACTGACAAAATCTAAATGAAAGCCTTGTCTAAACTAGGGAAGAAATTAAAACCACATCCATAAAACACGCAAATAAACGCAATGCGACCATTTTTAACGTCGTTTATGACAAATTTAAGTTTAACGACGAGAAAAACGAAAACAAGCGTAATTGCTATGACGATAAGGATCATAATGAATGTGTGATTACCTTAGTTTTCCATAGACACGGGCCATAAGTGGCATGCGGCAAGTTTCACAAAAAATAAGTGAAATGACAGGAAGAGTGGCTGGTCCAGTTGGAACTGGACGGAACTGGTTTTGACTGGCCCGAACCGGTTTCTATGTAAAGCGTAACTAATGCACCGAGTCATGGTTTGTCAGTGTGCACATGCACTAGTTAACGTTTGTAAAAGTGTTAAAAAGGTAAATCAGGACGTATAAACAAGATGATAATGATATTCTTTAGAACTTTGACTACAGGTGACTATGATATGGCTAATTGAGCCCCAAAAGAAGAAATTATTACTATTCTGTTACTGCGATAAACCAGGCATTTTAGTAACATGTACCACCTACACAAACCATGACAACGTTAGGTCATCTTAGAATTTTCTATAAATATCCAAGTACACATATTTTAGACTGAGCTAATAATTTTTAAGAAAGTGACGTTGCCCAACCAAAACACATTGAAGAGATCTTAAAGAATATGAACAAGTAAAATGATAGTGATTGCGCATATACCGGCGAGATGCGGCACTCGGCAGGTTTTCTAGCGGAAACGAGAGTAGATAGCTTCAACTAAATACGCGAACACCGGTGTTACTTTACTTGGACGCCCACTTTCCTTGTCCGTTGCTTTCTCAGGAAACACACGATATTAAACGGGAGCTTTAGCATTGTGGGTGAAGAAGAAAATTTTAAACGGTTAATTTAGTTTCATAGAAAGATGGCTTGGACGGAATTTCTATGAATGGAGGAAGGTATTTTTCATTCATAGATATTTGACGGGATATCTCCGGAGTTGAAAAGTTGCACATTATATTTTCACGTCTTTAAAAGCCATTTTGTTCCAATGTAAAAACGTTACTGGGTAAAATATACTGCTGTCATGAGACTGGAGATCATTACAAAGCTATTGATGACATCAATAGCTTTGCAATGCTCTCCAAAAAACAGGTCATCACAATTCAAGCAAACAAGTTTCAGATTCCAGAAGGGTGGACTAAACTACCTATTGCATTTTACATTTGTTTTACTGATTTCATCCTGAATATCTGGTGATCTGATACAATGGGGTCACCATTCTATAAACTGGAACATTTCGAATACATCCGACGTCACAACCACCCTACATCGCCCAAGAGGTGCACGTGATTGAAATTTATACGGAATTCTCAAAACAACCGTCACCGTTCACCAATACTCTCTAACGTCCGTCCGTTCGTCTCTCTCACTCGCACTCATCTGCAGACGTGCGCGAGAGAGACGGATAGAGACGGATGGTCGGACGGACGTTAGAGAGTAAGTCTTCAGACACCACACTGATCTTATTCTCACCATTCTCTTGCCTTTATCCCAATTTATTTGTGGTCGGCGCAGCATGTCTTCTGCTTCGTTTTTTCAAGGGTGACCACTGAAAACCAGCGCTGTGCTGTGGGCTCCCCATAGCACAGCATCATGCTGAGTGGTTTAACCTGTTTGTCGCACACGACGTGCTAGATGTCAACTTCTTTTTCTTGTTTCTGTTCCATTCTGTTATATTTTAAACGTCAACTTTGTACCTATGTTTTGCACGTCATGTGCTTGCGGCAAATAAATATGTTTTCTTTCTTCTTCTTTCTTTCTTCCATACTTCTCTATTACTCGTCATCTCAGCAGTCACCTCCTTTCTAGTCATATCATCACTCACAGTCCGTCCATCGTTTCTTTTGTCTTCCTCTACTCTTCTACATTCATCCTCAACATTTTCCTCACTGCATTTTCCACAGCTCTGACCGGTTTACACCCTAGAGACGTTTAGAGGCTGAGACTGCGTGGATTCGGAGAGGGAACTGCTATGTGTAAAGCTACACCTTAAATATTCGATTTTCACTAGTATCTCAGCTTGGAAAGTTAAGTAGATGTCAAGTAAATATTAGCTCCGCTCACCAACCGTTAGCTTCCTACTGTTCGCTGTGTGGGCTGACATTTAGCTAAATTGTATGGTTTCTGGTTGCATCGGGTTCCGCAGTGCTCAACGCTGCTTCCTAGTGTTCGTAATCGCATCTAATATATTACTTTTATTGTTATTTTATAGCTTACATACAGTCTTTGAGTAAGTCGCAGACGTAATGATCAGGTCTTTACAATAGGTACGTCGGTATAGTCATTTGTTTGGTTAAGTGTTTTCATTTAGATCCCTTGTTTATTACTTGTGTATAATTTATAGTTATAGCAATGCTTATTGAATTTGACATTATTATCGTGGAGGATTATTGGTTTTGTAGTAAGCCTGATCGTTATTATTCCACCAACGCATCACCAACGTGATTTGGATTGAATTTGTACATGTTTATCAACCGCCATCTCAGTATTTACCCCCGTTATAGCAACATCATCTAACACACCATCCATTCATAGTTTTTGGTCTTCCACAATAACTCTTTAATCACAACAAAGCGTCGTCGTATCTAAATATAATAAATCAAGTTCACACGTCAACGACCCCGCGCTTCGAGCAAGGTCAAAAGGTGGTCATTTCTCTTCGCGTAGTGATGTGCCTGCTGCCTGAATAACGATGCAGTTGTGTAACACTACAAGTGAACGGGTTCGTAACGTAATTGTTATTCATGCTTCGAGCATACGCATTATTATTAATTAAGTTGTATGGAACCTGTTATTATCATATGTAATAGAGATTGCTGAATTCAATTACCTACCTAAGAACTACTAAGAAGGCACCTTTCTATCTTAAAAGATGCAAAATAGAAAAAGGCAACAACTCACAAAAAAACAATAGCTTGACTTATTTTTCTCAAACATGCTTCGAAATATGAGCTTTATTTTGACAACCTTCTTCGAGATAAATAGAAATTGCTGTACTGGCCAGATACATGCGACCAGCGGCCGGCAAAAGTTGTATGAAAATCTATATCTGTCGTGTTTAGCGGCCAAATAAATTACACAGTAAACTCATATCTGTCGTGTTATTTAAAATGGTAGGTACGATCTTTTACTCCGAAACACGGCAACGAAGGAGGTAACTTATCAAAGGTTTTATTTAAATTTCGAATTTTATTGATCGAAGAATTGGCTTGCAAATAGAAAGCGATTTATTGAAAAAAAAAAAAAAACAAATTAACTCTTCAACGTGATAAAAAGTATTGTTGTTGGCCACTACTAGGCATCAATGCCTCTGTTTCTGGCCGCTGCAGTAATGTACTAATGTCCATCCTCCCAATGTTCATAAGGGTGGCCATTTCAATATCCTCCGAACATTAAATGCAATACGAGTTTATCGCTTTAAGTGTGTTTACGTCGGTCAACTAAGTGCTATGTCATCATCACCATCATGCCTAGCTTTTACCCACAAATTTTGGGGTCGGGGTCGGCTTCCAGTGTTACCAGATACAGCTAAATACCAGTATTTTAATTAAATGCTATGCAATTAATTGAATACCGCGTCATTGATCCTACATATTTAGACACACTCGGCCTCTTTGGTTCGCGAGGGCTAACAACCACCTGACACTGGCTGACACACTTCTAAATGTCAAAATCACCATAAAATTGCGACAATTATGTTGTGTTTTGTTTATTATTAAAGTATCCCCTCGTATCATCACTCACGCACACGACGAGTGGAGACAAGTGTATGTCAACACACACATACATCATGCGGCAGGCCGTTCGACGAGTTTCGGCGAAAGTGAAAACGGCCGACTCTCAGACAACATAAGTAAAAAGTGAATTTTATTTACTTATGTTTATCACCTACGTTTGTAACTGTTATGTTGCGGAATAACTTGGCGGATTAGGTTGTTTGACATTATTTTTTTGCTTATGTAAGAAATATTTTTGTGAATACCTGTGTGAATAGCACTGCGTTTTCTTTTATGTTTTCATAAAAATACGTGACATGTAATGCAAAGCGTATTTGTCATTTGCCAGTCAGAGTAAAATAAATATAATCTCGTTTACATGTTAATGGCTTGTTCACACTCTCTTACGGAATATTTAGATGTTTATCATATAATATGGTAATAACACGACGCAGGTTTACGCCGTGAAAAAATCTCGAATGTGAAATTTCTCAAGTGGAACCTGCATGAATTCCCAAAAGTCGATTATCCATATCGGGAGCTTCTCTCCAGCATTAATCATCGGAGAAAGTTATTGAGAAAACGATCTCATGGACATTTTTCAAACGACTGTCGTGGCGTCTTATGAAATCTCGAAAAATATTTCGCACGGTCAAGTCTGCTATAAGCCTTTCCTTGTGTCATGTACCGATTTCATATTAATTTTTATCTATCCTAGATACTGCACTAGACGTTCTTGAGATTAATTATTATTGATTTTATAAATTGCGCATACAAATTCGCAATACACATTATTCGTGCCATAAAACTAAACTTTTAGTAACACATTGCGAATTTACTTTTCACGATTGGCATAAAAAGTAAGGTCTATCTAATGTTTTAAATGTTAAAGCTTCTGCGTAACGCAATGGGAACATTAACACAGACTCGTAGATCCCATCAATCAGCTGCCACACTCAGACAAAACAAGTTAGGAAATCCAATTAGCAGTTAGCAGCTGTAACACACTACAATGAAGCACAAAAACAATTGGTAGTTAGTTGGCCCACAAACGGAGGCCTTGCAGCGAACAGTTACTTGCAAAGGTTAACAAGTGTACTAAGTAGAGCGATCAATAAATAATCGTACTGCCCTTTACCACGACTAACGTGATTTTATATTTTGATAAGCTATTATTGTCACGCCCGTTATTAAACACGTTTAGCTTCATCGGAGGACCTACTAGTGTTACTTCTGAATGCAATAGGCTAGTTTCCACCAACAATAAATTGCAAATCTATTTAGTCCGTCAGTTAGAGTATTGGAAAATAATGGACACGTATTTTTTGTTTTTGTAAATCAATGAATATTGACAAAGATAAAATGCATCAAAACTCGAGAGTAGGGGCTCGTGACGTCACAACGCACTTAATATTAAAGCACGACGTGACGTATTGAGCATTTTAAAGCGTTGTATCTTCGTCAATTTTGGTTTACGTAACAAAAGAAAAAATACGTGTCAAATATTTTTTGATAATCTAACTGACGGAGTAATTAGATTTTTTCAAGGGCATGTATTGTATGATCCCATCAGCGGTATGCCTTAATGCCAATAGTAATAATTCACGACTACAGTCATAAATAAGCCTACCTTGTTGGTAAAAATAGCTATGAAAAAGTTCTACTAAAATTATTTGTGCTATTTTTCTTACTGCAAACATCGATTCAAGTGTTGTCAATATAAGGAACCTGAGTCATTAGTTCATTACTTATAACAGTATCTAGTATTTACAGCTTCAGTAAAAACCTAACGTTTTGTGGCAAGGGAAAAAATGCAGCTGTGTACAGATAAAAGGAAACAAACGTTCCGTAACCAATTATGGCGCTATTTATAATTATATCTGAAAACGTTTTCTAATAGTTTAACTTTACTTATAAATCTCGCTTAAATTTATGGAGGCAGGTTTGACTTGTCGAACAATTTTTGGATACTTATTTGCTCAATGGGCGTGGCTTTTACGTAAAATAAATTCCTTGTAGATACAAAGCTCCACAGCTTGCAAAATACAAGTGAAAGTAAATAAATAAACAACCAAAATACCAAAAGGTTTCAAGAACTTTATTCACAAAAGCACAACGAATCTATGTAAATCAGATAGAAAGTGACGTTTATTAATTTATCGGATTCCATAACAATAGCTGTGGCGTTATTATACTTGCCACCATAGCCAGATGGATGTCAAAGAAAGTCGTCGATAATACTCCGTGGTTGCTGGGAAGCAACCGTGACTATAATATTGTTGACATGGTTTGCTTCGCCAGCCACCTTACCGTGAACAAGTAAATTGCACGATTGGACAAATTAGATTATTATTATTTCGTAGACTTGTCGTTTTTAAATTAGTTTGCCAGAATTTTGAGTGAATTTTTACTTTCTAGTAATAATTTGGATTGTATTAAAGTTGAGTTTCAGTGGTTTGCAGTTGCGTAATCGGGGAAAAGTTGATATTTCGGAATATTGTTGGTATTATATTCGTTAGGTAACAATAAAAACATTAAAATAATTGAACTAACGGCATAATTATTGCACATTTAATTTTAATACCCATGTGATTGCGGTCTTGTTGATTACAATCAGATTTGATGATATATTGCAAAGTATCGCTGATTAATGATAGTGAAAATGTGAAACATAAATCAATATAGATATTTCGTAAAAAACCTGATTTCTTATTAGCAACTGCGACTCAATACCAAAATAGCGCTAGACAGTAAAATTAATTTATTACCATAAATTTAATAATTTTAGCATATAATTAATTTGCAAAACAGATGACAAGGTTACGCGAAATTAGTGGAAAGTATTCGCCATTGGCAATGAAAGTGAGGTCGATGACCCCTGCTCTTGCTCTGTCGCTAGATGACCGACACTTAGCGGTTTCTTTTCGCGGAAATAATAAATGATTAAAATTAACATTAATCAGGATTTAAATAACTTATGATAATACAAATAGAACTCTATGGTATTTTATTGTTATCTACACTAATATTATAAAGAGGAAAGATTTGTATTTTTGTGTGTATGTTTGTAATGAATAAACTCAAAAACTACTGCGCCGATTTCAAAAATTCTTTCATAATTAGAAAGCTACATTCAAACTCAGTAACATAGGATATATTTTATCCCCTTACTCCCACGGGAACGGGAACAACGCGGGTGAAACCGCGGGACGTCGGCTAGTGTGTAAATAAATGTAATATAGGTACTTAATCTAACATCACGCTTGTAATCCCAGCAGGGTTGGGCAGAGGTGTACGTAAAAGTACACCCACAATTCGTCTGTTTTGTTTATGTTCCATGTATAAGGGGGCAAGCCAATTGCCATCAATTGAGCATAAAGCCAGACCCCATGGATGCTTCTGAGAAATTCCTGATGGGAAACCCTAAAATAACTTAACCCAGGAATTCATGCTCATCTATCGCCATTGTGGCTACTACACCAACGAAGCAATAAAGAATTTAGGTGCACATAAAACTATCGTCACTGACCTTTACTATATACTCTGCAAGTCTGACCAGCCTGATAAGGTTTCTAAGCGATATGTTAATCCCTCTCTCAATAATTACAAAAAAATAAAACCGACTTAAAAAAAAAACAAAAACAAAAAAATGTGAAAAATAACTTTAGCTTCAGAAGCCGGTATCAAAAACACCAAATCAATCATCAAAGGTCACCGACTTCTGAAGCTTGAAACATACACACAAACATATAACCTCCTCCTTTTTTGAAGTCGGTTAAAAAGTGACATAATGCAAGGCGTAACTACTTGCTGTGATCCTGAACAAACATAAATGTCAACGTTATGTCATACATAATAAGGGTGAACGAAATAAAGGTTAAGCATGCCTAATGCAGAACATCATAATAATATTATCTAAGTAATTTTATGTTATGGCTTATAAAAGCCATAACATCAAATTTGACATAAGTTACTTAAGTAATCATTCATACTTAGGTAATCGTGTCGATTCTGTTGTTATTTGTCAAACTAAACTTAATTTAGGCTATTACTATATTTTTCTCTCTTAAAAAACGAGAAAGTGACGGACGTAATTTAGAGCTGTCAAATTTAATTGGAACTAATATTTCCATACAAATGAAGGGTGCACGTAAAAAAACACGGTGAAGCGCAAGGCATAAACTAGTTTGACATCTCTAACTTAGTTCATAGCTACAGCCGTCCTTCTCTCGCACTGCCTTTTAGTAAAAGATAGTAATAAGTAGCCTAAATTTAGTTTAGTTTGTGCACAACAGAATCGACACCACTATCTAAGTTTATGATATGTCTTACATATCATAAACCCAACAATCAAGAAACCAAACCCAACCCAACCCAAACCTTGGGCAACCTTCTTGGGTATAACCCAAGAATCAAGATTGACTTATGTCATACTTAGGTGTTAAGTAATGACAAGCCGTGAAGCCGTGTGGTATCCGGCAGAGTAGAATAGAACCAACCCATTACATTCACGGGTGTCGTATAAGGCGACTAATGTTTGAGGCAGAACACCTTGCGCCTCCGTAGACCAGAGAATGGGCAGCAGCGTTTTCTGTAGTCTTTAATCACTGCGATCTCCAATCCGCCTGCCAAGCATGGAGATTACGGCAAATTCCTCCCATCATGGGAGAGGCTTATGTCCAGCAGTGGACGTTATGGGCTGTTGTAGTAGTTGTAGTAAGTAATGACATGTTTACCGACCTGTGTAAGAATGTAGCAATCGTAAAATCGTAATGAATGACTAATGATGATGACCAACCGAGACTTGCGTGAGATGTAGTTCGAGATGCTATGACATGAGACATTGATCTCGGTGCTTTGTCAATGTCAGTTGGGTAGTCTATACTAATAGTGCAAAGAGGTAAAGTTTGTAAGTTTGGATGTAGAGGTAATCTTTGGAACTACTGATCCAATTTCAAAAATTCCTTCGGTAATGGGAAGCGCATGTGGCATTGCTATATTTTAAACGTTGCAGTAGGATAATTTCCGGCCATAACACGAACGAAGCCGCGGCACGAGCTAGTTGTTTGATAAAGTTAATGCCAGCTCGCGATTTGTACTTATGCTTGCAAATTATGCAATAGGTCGAAAAGAAAATGTGCTACAAAATGGCTACAAATACAATCAATGACATATTGTTAATTTCCAAGTTTATACCGTTACAGCTAATCTCGCACAAACAAAGTCGCAGTTACAACTAGTATTTAAATAAAATCAAGTGTCAGTAAAAAGTTCACTCACCTTAAATTACATAAAAGTATTCTTTCTTAGTGTAAACAAAAACACAACCTTGACTCTACAAAGCTGTTTATATTTTCTCACGACGCGCCGCGACCTAAACAATGCAGAATCACTCATTCTATGAACTTTGACAGCTCTTTCTTTCTTCCCGCCATGTCAGTGAGAACTGATCGAACATGTCATGGAAAATTTTGAAATTTTTCCGACTAAATGTTACAAGCGTTACAAGCTTTCAGTAACAATATAATTGTTTTGGGTTACTGAAATACCAATTAATAGATGTTTGATGTTATAATGAAGGTTAAGATTAGGTAATTCTGTATTAATTAATCTTATTCCAAGGAATTACATGACTTTATAACTGAACTGTGAATTTGTCACTCTGACTTAAAAAAGTCAATTTCAACATCATAATAATTTTGAACAACAAAAAAACAACAAACAAAAAAAACACAAAAAGAAAAGGACAAAAAAATACACTAAAAAAAAAACAAAAAAAAAACACTAAAACAAAACCACAAAAAAGTGAAAAATAACTTTAGCTTCAGAAGCCGGTGAGAAAAACACCAAATCAATCAAAGGTCAAGCTTCAGAAGTCGGTGACCTTATTTAATTGATTTAGTGTTTTTGTCACCGACTTCTGAAACTTGACCTTTGTTATTTGCTATGCATTCATTGTACATGGTTAACAATACATGTCATGGTAATAGGCTTATCCCCAATAAATGGAACATAACATGCCATAACTGTCGAAATCTGGGTGTACTGTACACATCTATGTACCCCTCAGAGCAAACAGGATGTTGTTTAAACAATGAACATCCAACCGATTGGAGCTATCACAACAGATTTGCCGTCTATTTTTGAAGAGTTCCATTGTATATCTCCGAAGATCAGCATCAGATCTTCACCAAATTAAAATGGGACCACCTCAGGAGTATACTTTTTCAAATAAAAAAAGAATTTTGAGAATCGGTCCACAAATGGGAGAGAAATCAGGTAAATTGTACACTTCTGCGTACCCCCTCAGAGCATACAGGCGTGATGTTCCGTCATGATATTGTATAAACAATGAACATCCAACCGATTGGAGCTATCACAACAGATTTGCCGTCTCTTTTTGAAGAGTTCCATTGTATATCTCCGAAGGTCAGCATCAGATCTTCACCAAATTAAAATGGGACCACCTCAGGAGTGTACTCTATCAAATGAAAAAAGAATTTTGAAAATCGGTCCACAAATGGGAGAGAAATCAGGTAACATACATAAAAAAAAAAAAATACATACACACGAACATATAACCTCCGCCTTTTTTGAAGTCGGTTAAAAAACAAATCACTACCATAGGTACAAAATTCAGCATTAGCATTTTCTTTCTCTGACTCCCTAATGTCATGCAAAAGCAAACGTCTATTCAGCCTAGTTTCGCAAAAAGGTTGTGTACGTATTACAATCCTGGCTTCATACTGAGAATATTCATGTACCTGTATCTGCATAAACGTTGTGTTTAAGGATAATACTGGCTAATTTATGTAAACTTTCTCCTCTTGAACAAAGTAGTTAGCAAATACTGGCTCCCTTTAATTCTTTCAGGTCGATGCACCTGTCGGACATGACCGATAGGGCTGGTTCCACACAACCTATCATTTAATTACAAAAGTTTGTATAAAAAGATTTACTTTTAAAACCGAAGATACAGTTTTCTGTACTACAACTTTCATGGGCTCGATACGATTAAAATCGACACATCTCGGTTTTCATCTTTCGATAATCACAATAGATATCGATCTAAACAGAGACAACCCTATCACTGACTGCCGACTGACCGGTGAAAGCTTTTGACCGAGCGTCCACTATCTATGGCAAATATTTTTGAATGCTATTTATTGATTATGATAGTGAAAGTTGTTTGGACGCTCATAGGCTTACTTCGTTGAGTAATAAGCTCTATTTGGTAATCTGAACCGATGATACACGATATATTGGTTCCTGTTTCGCATTTCTTCATTGCTTTGGTTGCTTTGAATGATAGCTAACGTGGAATACCAAAATACCATGTAAGTTTTTCAACCTCCTTTCAGGATATTGTACACCGTCAGTTACTGGTCATTTTCTTTTAAAAAAATGATGATGCCTTTAAATATTTATTTTTAATTTTTGCTTTTTATTTTTATGTAACAGCATCCGTCGTAAGCTTTTCATGGAAAAAGGTCAATATTATTTTATTATTTTCGTGTAACCTTATTGTATTGATACTTCATGTAAATTCATTGATTGTAAGGACAATATTGAGAATCGTGACTCCGTTAAACAGGTTCATTCACGAGCTGCCTCCAGCGATCTCGATCAATCGATTAAAATCTCATAAACGAGAAATATTGGTTAATGACCAAGTTTCTCGGTTTAGTACAGACTTCAGAAGGCACGTATAACCTTGAGGAAGATATTTTTACCCGACTGCATGGAATCATAAATGGAGGGTTATGTGTTTTTCCTGTACGTACTATGCCCGTTTCGTTGTTCCCTCGTTAGTCGTTATCATAGCTTTTAAAATAGTTATAGACTTTTCCACGTAAGCTTCTGGATTTCCTGGTTAATTTTTAACATCCTATACTTGACGAAAGTTACCTTCAGAAAACACTCTTACAAATTATATTTAGTATTTTAGAAGGAAATGCTTTTCATAATAAGTTATTTAAATATACCTACAATCCTAAAAGTATGGAGTAACCAGACGAATTGTATAAGATGTACAATTTATTTTATTATCATTGTAACCTCTTTTGAAGTTTATAATTCCTAACTCTAACACCACACCGGCCATTTGTTGGTAAAAACTCTGGGATGCCATTCAAGTTTTTTTTCTTTTTTTTTCTTTTTGAGATTACGTAGCTTTTAAATAGTTTTCGATGAAAACCAGCCAGAATTTAGTGGAAATAATTGTGTGTAGCCTTTTTATACCTTACTTTTTTTTTGTTAAAAAAAAAACAGTCTGTCAAAAGACTGAATACTGAAATAAGTACAGCAAGGTTACATGGTAACATTATAACTCAGTAAATTATTCTAATATCCGTAGCTGATCTTAGATGACTCACAAGACTATAAGTTATAATTTGTCGCATTCTAGGGTAGATATTTGATTAGTTTGTACTTACCATCTGGTGAATGAGTAACCAACATAGAATGAGCAATTAATAATTTGCTCAAGCAAATAATAAAATCAGAGAAAATCATTTAGCGAAAGATTTTTTTGTAATTTTCTAATAGTAGTTTTGAAGTAGTTTCTACGAAACAAACGTTACATTACAATCATGATTTATTATAAAGCGTGTAAAATTAAACACACAGTTTCCCCCATTAGAAATCTACAATGACTCTGCATCCGGCACGCGTATATTTTCACTGCATGAATAGTACATTACTCTTTAGACAAGCGTTGCAAAGATCAGTTTCAGTACTCAAGCATCGTTGTGTGTTGACAAACTAAATATTATCTTGTTAAATTGCGATCATTTTTTGTTCTACACCATACCTGGGAACCTTCTAGTTACGGAAATATTGGAGGTCAAAGTTTTTTGACAACAACAAAAGCAACTTTTTGACAAGTTTTTTTTAAACACAAGTTTTGTAAGTATGATTTTTACTTTAAACACCTCCACGACCCCCGTACTATTCAATCCATCCATTAGTACAATGTGTTGAGTGTGTTACATTGAGTTCTACCACAAAACATGATTTTTCACCCCAAAAAAAAAAGTGGTTTCCCAGCAATAATTTTTGCGTAAAGTTACTTAGTTTGATGTACAGAATGCTTGGTTGACGGCTTCGTGGTGAGGTCTTTTACACCCTGTATTTAGTATAACACAACAAGTATTTCAAGCATCATAATATTAATACCTGAAGAGACAACTTTGTACCCTTGTTTACGAAAATTGCGCGGACGGAGTAGTATGAAATTTCGCACACATAAGTGTGCAAAAAATAACGAATAAAATAATAAAAAATAATAAAATAGTGCAATTTTTTTTTAATTATAAATAATAATACGTTAAATCAATAAATAAAACATTACACACACTACCATGTATTTGAGACACGCATACGTGCGGACGTTTCGTCTATTAAAAGACTTGGTCGTCATGGCAACGACTTTGTTGACGTTTGACAATTTTATATTAATACGTTAAAAAAGCATTATAATACATAGTACATACGCGATTTTAAATTATTTATGGTCGAATTTCGACCACTGGCGACTACTAGTTTAGATAATTGTGCCTTTGCCATCTGGATTCAACAGCAATAAGTAAAGTTAGCCACTTTGTATAAAGTCTATGGACGCTATACTATAGACAGACTTACTTATTAAGTATAATGTTAGAAAAGCCGACAGTGAGTGAAAACTCTTGGCTCATGTCGCGACACCGATTTGCCAAGCAATTACTATAGGTACAGCGAATACATTACGGTGTTGTGACAAAGTATATAGACAAGACTTACAATAACGGTTAGGTACAATAAATGTTTAACCTATTCCCAACTATGTTGGAGTCGGCTTCTAGTCTTACCGGATGAAACTGAATGCCAGTATTTTACATGGAGCGACTGCCTATCTGACCTCCACAACCCAGTTAGTACTGGGTAATACGATACCCCTTGCTAAGACTGGTTGTCAGACTTTGGAGCCGCGCTGACTACTTAGGTATTACTATTAGGTATATCAGGATTTTTCGAATTAATAATATTGTGGCTAAGCAATCTAATTAAACCATGTCTTACAAAGAAATGCACAAGAAAATCGAAGTAACAGTCAATGAAGTTGGTCGTAAGTACTTTAAAATGCCTCGGTCTACATGCTACATAGTACATTTCATTTAAACTTATATTGTCACTTACGGGATATCTTCCGTGATTATTTAAGGTTTTGAGCTCCCGATATTATGTTTAGTTTTAAACCGTGAAAGCTACAAACATAAGATTTTGAATACTTGTCTTTTTATAGAGGTTTTATCGTCAAACCATTACATTTTTATAAGCTTCTCTGAGAACCTAACGTCACTAATATGTTAATAATTGTCACAAATTTGTACCGCTACTTAAAGAAACTAAAATATGTATGTATGAATGTCAATGGGCAATAATATGTCTCCTATACGAATACTATACTAGTCATAGGTAATGTTTGCACGATGCTGAAACAGTTGCGAATTCGAGATGGACGTTTAACATTACCTACTTTTTGGAGATAAAAGGCGTGAAAGAAAAATAACATTGATATAAGTACATCATTCCGTCATCTGCCAGCCTTTGTGGCAAAACAATGTCACAGTTTATAATCCTTTCACAGATTTTCCATTTAAGTTGATTAACCTGGGGTTTAAATGATTCTGAAGAACATATTTTTTAACACCCCGATTGAGCTGAAATTTTGCATACAATCTTGTTTAGGTTGGATGACAATGCATGGTTAGCTAAGTGACGTCATTCTAAATCAAGATGGCGGACCGGACTAGTTATTTTTCATGCATTCCCATGATTTGGGTATCAAATGAAAAGGTTTCCTGAGATATACGAGAAATAAAATGACGTCACTCTAAAGCATGTTTTTGTAGTTTTTGTAAACTGTAATATAATTTTATACAAACTCCAGGTTAGCTCGCGGAAAATAAACCATAGAAGGACAGTAACTGTCTTCCCAACAGTGTCACACAGTTGGTACATTTTAACGAAATGTTTTAAGAAGTGGTTCACCTTGTGCCTAAGGCACTTAGATTGAAGACTGGACCAAACTACGGCTTAAAATATCTATGTAAGGATTTGATGTGTTTTCGTCACAAGTAAGTGAGGTTTTAGTCGGCACTTAATGTCTTATTTTGGTGTTTTACGGAGGGGTCTATGGTAATTGATATATTTCTGGTTAAATAAGGTTTTAGCTATGTTCGGTAGTAATGTTTAACGAACATTTAGTCGCCGATTTAGACTTGAAGTAGAAAAGTGTCCACAATTGTTGAACATGATCATTGTCAAGAGTTCTTATTTTGATGTAGTGAACTTCATCTTTAACCACACTAGTAGCAGGTTTTTGGATCCTACATAGAGACAATTGTAATCAATTGATAAGCTAAGGCGCGGTTTATACAATGAGACGTAGCGAGGGCGTAAGGCGGTGGCGCATAAAATCAAAGAAACCTTAAATTAAACTAATGATTATATAGCATAGCATCGTTTTTATCGGGCGAGTCACCTGGCGGCGGTGACGTCTCTTCTGTATAAACCGCGCCTAAGAGGGTGGTCATAATTTTCAATCGAAAAGGTTTATAAGTTCGTTAGTTCAAGTTCAATGTCAATACTCCTTCATTTACTTACCTTAAGCCTTCAGACCATAAAGTAATTCAAGCCTAAAGCTTTGTTCTCCGCTTCAACTTATATCCTACCATAAATCTGGATGATGATTTACCTGTAAACAAAAGATAAACATTTGTAAATTCTGGCGCATATTCATCGGAACTGTGATCAGCCTATTCGGGTCGGCTTCCAGTCTAACCGGATGCAGCTGAATACCAGTATTTTACATGGAACGACTGCCTATCTGACCTCTACAACCCAGTTAGTACTGGGTAATACGATACCCGTTAGTAAGACTGGTTGTCAGACTTTTTGGGCCACTGACTACCTGTAACGACTGCAAAAGATCACAAATGACAGCCGGGACCAACTGCTTAACGTGCTTTCCGAGGCACGGAGGAAACTCGGTATGTAATGGGTGGTCACTCATCCACAGACCAACCTAGGCAAGCACGGCTTAACCTAAAGATCGACCCGAGCGGCTGTTATCATTTAGCCACGAGCTCCTCATAACTTTGATATTTTCATAAAATGCAGATGGTTACTGCTAAGTGCAGACGAATCAATAATATCTTTCACTTTTATTACGGAGCAGAAGCCTCTAAAATATCGTTTAAATGTATTTCAATTAAAATAGAGAAGATACATGCATACAATATTCAACAATTTATAGCAGATTTAACTTGCATTTGAATGCCATCAAAGAAATCTAAAGTTTTATTATAATGGAGTTATCATCATTTCTCTAACATTTTAGTGTCTCTTTTAATATCAGACTCAATGTTCAGAAAATGTATGATTCAAGTTTTAATTTTATTTCAAACTAGCTGACCCACGCAACTTCGTCTGCGTCACATAAAAGAGAAACAGCTCACAAAAGGAATACATTTTTCCCCGTTTTTGCAATATTTTTCATTTATGCTCCGCTCCTTTTGGTCGCAGCGTGATGTTATATAGCCTATAGCCTTCCTCGATAAATGGACTACCCAACACTGAAAGAATCATTCAAATCGGACCAGTAGTTCCAGAGATTAGCGCGTTCAAACAAACAAACAAACAAACTCTTCAGCTTTATAATATTATAGTATAGATAGGTATACTGTGAGTTCCTATCTTCAAAACCATTACAAGGTTTTAACAGAATTTTTCGCATGCAAGAGCCTTCTCCACCTACGGAACAGGTTCCATCGGCGGTGCCAAGTAAGGAGTTAGTACATTATGCGTCGGTACGCACGGTGTTGCAAACAATGCTTGTCATAAACTCTTTAGCTACAAACATAATGGTTCACTCACTGTTACACGCGGATTTACTTGTGATAATATTCGTGTGTTAGCATACATCAAGACTGCATTTGAAATATCAAGTAGGTGTTGACAAGGCACGTTATAGAATATAGAAATAACTTTGGTTGAATGCTTAGAAGAATGCGACGAGATGATGAAGACAACCTGAGAATTGCAAATAACCATGGGACGCCGGACGAGCATCGCTTGTCAGCACTGAACCTGACAAGACAAGAACAAAAGGACTGGGAGTAATTGTGGGTTAATTGTGGGTTCCTATGGTTGATCGGTTGGCTTGATGCGGAGGAATAAGAAAAATGTCGTGAGGAAAGTTTTGAGTATGAGAATGTGGATAGGTATAAGAGTAGAGGGAGACCAAAGAAACGATGCATGAACTGTGTGAAAGATGATATCCCAAAGAAAAGAGGTGTCTGATGAAATGACAATTAATAGAGAAGTATGGAAGAAGAAGACATACTGCGCCGACCCCAAATAAATTTAGATAAGGGTAGGAGACTTGACCGACTAGGTGGACAGACGATCTCATTAAAGTGACCGGAAGAAACTGGATAGCCATGACACAAAACCGCTAATAGTGGAGAGATTTGGAAGAGACCTACACTCAGCATTGGGTGGCCAAGGGTTGAAGAAGAAGAAGGAGACTTGAGAATTATGATGATGATGCGGGTTCCTAGTAGCACCAATCGTCCGTAACACAATTCCGGCTTGTATTTGTACCTATTACCAACTGTGAGAACATAGTTTGTAATCGCAATGTGTTGCTCTATGTGACGTTCGTAGCCTCAACACACTGGCTATTAGGTGTTCCTGGGACTGAGCTATTTCGTGGGCTAAATAGAATTAATCAACTACATCGGCTTACATCTTTTATCCAAGATCAGTTCAATAGCCAAGGTCAGTATCTTGATTAAAGTTGAGTGAGTATAAACTAATCAGCCGTCACAAAGCTATCAGGGACTGTCAGAATTACAAAACAATAGCTGTGATTGCGCTAGCATTAGGCTAACAAAGTGCGTGGCGTGGGTGCTCGTCCTTACCCAACATCAACAGTGTAACCTCACCTCAAGTTGCGCTGTGGGCAGACGTTAAGATGAATGGCGAGGCAGTAATGAGGTTGTAAATACTATAAATTGTAACCCACAGACTACTGGGCGTATGAAGCCTCGAAACGATAAAATACTAAGAGGATTTTGGTATCTACTAATAATTAATTGTACGTTGTGCTTAAAAGTCTATGTTTGTTTGCCGAGCTTGAAGCTGATGATGATACCATCTAGCCGACTTCGACCACAACGATTTCAGTCAGTCGATCCCTTTTATAAGTACCCATCTAGGCCTATCTATACTAATATTATAGAGGTAACATTTGTTTGTAAGTTTGTATGTAGGGGGTAAACTCCGGAATAATGAACCGATTTCAAAAATTTTTTCACCATTAGAAAGCTACATTCACCCTGAGTAACATAGGCTATATTTTATCCCCGTACTCCCACGGGAACGGGAACTACGCGGGTGAAACCGCGGGACGTCCGCTAGTGTGAAATAAAATGTTATGATTTTGATTCCGATTTGGAGTTATTATTCCAAGTTTTGGTAAAACTTGAATTTGTTTGACAGGTTATTAAACTCCCAAGTGATATATTAAGTACAGGATATGTTAGACCACACCTGTACCGTTTTGCATACACCTTCAAAGTAAGTAATATGTTGATCTAGTTCATATGGTACCTAATGTTTGGTGAGAGGGCTGTAGAGTTTGTAGTTAAAAGCAATTGCTTCTGCGAACTCGTGTTGAAGGACATTTATAGTTTCTATCAAGTTTACGTTCTACAACCATGTCGGTACCGGTAGTAACCTTGCTAAGCCTGGTATCTTATAAACTATCTATTGAACTACGGTCTGTGAGTGTTGAAAAGGGGGAATAGTATAAGAGTATGGATGAAATCCAATAGAAGAAGCATTGGCAGACCAACCGCCAGATGGGTGGATATTCAGAAGGTCAAGAGTAAGTCCTGGTTGAGACTCGTACAGACCAGGGAAGTATGGTACAAAAGGGAGGAGGTCTTTAGTCAGCAGCAGTGGAATAAGGGTGCTAGCGTGATGGGCAAAAGTCATAGCAATCAGCTGTCTGCTGAAAATGTTAAAGATTGAAGTTCTGGCATTCCCTCAATTACAGGGGATCCATCAAAAGACACGCAGTTAAAATTCCGGGAAATTTGATACCTTAAGACCTTCTACGTACCTGTACCTACTTGTAAATCGTAGGGCGTGTGCCAACGCAAGTGTGCTTTACTTAACAACTTAGCTTCCAATACGAGGATATTTATCATAACATTTAGTAATATCTAGCGACCCGCCTTTTCCGTTATACAATACTTACCTACTACCAGTACAACGTGTTACTCATAATTATCGAAATCAACCGGATTTTACTAACATTACTTAACGTTATAATGGTCAAAGAAAATAAATCACTTGTCAGTGGATATTGCTAAATTAGTTCTAATTAACCAAATGATTAGACCTCTCAGGAAGTTGAATTAGTCTGAAACGAAAGTTTTAGTTGTAATGGTTGTACGGGTAACTCATTTCCCGCGTGAAAATGTGTTATTAGGTTATTAACACCTACACAACTAGTCTACTACTGATTTTACGGCAATCCATTTGTTTCATTACAACCTCCTTTTTCGGCTGCAACGATCTGACTGGCCGCTTTCAGAATCGAAATTTAAACCAAAGAGACAAGTGTCAAAATAACACATGCGCGCCTGTCAGATGTAAAAAATCAGTAGGTACACCAATGAGATTATAAAACATCATTGAGGTACACCAATTTTCTCTATACCACGTAAATCTCAAAACTGAGGAACTGTTATTCTGTGTACAACTAATAACTCCAAAGTAAACGCAACGAGTATCTCTTAAACTGCGCGTTGCTGTGAAATCAACAAAACAAGGACAGGACTCACGTAACACGTAACCTCTGAGGTAAGAGTTTATTTTCTCTAGGCGAGCGTTTTCTGATCGTTGCAGCCCATCTTACCACTAGATCTTTTTGGCTGCTCCCAATTGTGTGGAGGCGTTTGGCCTCGCACACCATTGTATACGTAACACAATAGCATAGCATCTAATATAATCAGCCTAATATAATGTTGTAATGGTTCTAGGACATGCCAGTTTTCTTTCGTTGTTTTCCTTCACCGTTTCAAATCAGGATCTAGGGTTCAATCACGTGGTTCAATGCCGACACGACACAGTCATTATGTTTACGTTATTATACATGTATAAGGTAATCGCGAGTTGATAACAACATTACCTACTTACATTTATTGTGTAGGTTTTAATCAGGAAACATTACAACTTTACTGATTTCCTGCGTTACTTATTTCAATTTTATGATGTAGGTGTACTACATTTATAAGTCTAGTTTTAATCTTAATCTTAATGGTAATTTGCCCAGTTTGGTGACAAAAAAAGTAATGTTGTTAGTAGTTAACCTTCAAAGCTACGGTTGAACAGATTTATCACAGGATCGAGGCAGAACTTGTGACATCCGTCTTATTATATATATCCTTTTGAACGTGCTCTAGTTTTCAAGGCTAAATCGTGGAGTTCGGCGTATGTTATGTTATGTCTCGTTATGTGTCCTAATTTTCATGAAACGGTAGGATAGGATTGATAGGAAAATATATTGCTATCCTATCATCTGTTCCGCCTGGTTCAACTTCCAATTTAGACAGATACACCAGAACACCAATATTTCACATGGAGTGAATGTCCGGACTGCCTCCACAGAAAAACCCAATAGTTTTCTACCAAGTCTTCGTCTTTGTGTCTCTGGCAGGGGGGCAGTATTTTATATATTACTGGTCAAGAACTTCTCCACTTCACGGCGTTGTCGGTGCATGGTAGCGCAGAGGTCACTTCGGCTGTATGTTTTGGGGCAGGGTAGCAGGGAAGGCATAGTTTACGACACAGTTCGCACACACAGCCCACTGCTGTTCCATCGAGGTATCTCCTCATAATGAGGTTGGTTTCTACCTCGAGGCAAATCCTCTTTGAAGATGGTTCTTTATAATCAAAAGAGGTTAAACACGTAAGTCTACTGATAGGATCCAGTTGCCACATCAAATAAATCTCTCACTAATCTGGATCTGCGGAGGCCGTTCGTTCGGTTGTTAGAGCGAGCAGTGCAAACAATGGCGGAGTCCTTCACGGTGTCGGCGTGGTTTCAAAGGCTTTATTCAAACCATAAATCTCTATTATTCGCGCTATCTACCGAGGAAGTACCTACGAGAGCTTTTAATAGATCAATTGTCTGAGATGCACGGTGTAGCTATTTTGAAATTGCTCAAGGTGATTCGATGTCTTAGAATCGAAGAAGCTGGATAAGCTTACTAGTAACTTTGTATAATTTCATAGGCGTTTTCGTTTCAAGTCTGATATTATGTAGTAGTTCTGCAGATTTCTGTTTTCATTGAGACATGATGCTAGATAAGTTTAGAACACACAAAATTAACGACGTTTTTGTGCCAAACATAGATTAAGATATCATGTAGCTACTGTCGGTTAGGTATGTTTTCAATTCAACGGTGAAGTCGTTTATTCTTCGGAGTTTCCGAGGATTTCGTCCACACCCTGTGTCTTAAAGTATGCACGTACCAAGGCAGCAGGGGGAACTGAAAGACAATTACTTACAGAGTATTGCTGTTTGTTATTCTTGCGTGGCGCGTCTGAGTCAACTTCGAGTAATTGTATCGTATGGAGGTGGAGAGTATGGTAAAATGACCTTGCTAAAAGTCCCTGAGTGATGTGTAGGTTCTATAGTAATTTGCGGCATGCTATTTGGAATGTAATTGCGTTGGTTCGTAGAGATCATCTGCCACGATTGTTAAACTTAACGAAATTGACCAACTTGGCTAAACTGCGTTACACACCGACCGCCGTTTTTAGGGGGCCGTAGTCCTGACAAGGAACCCTTATAGTTTCGTCATGTCCGTCTGTTTGTTTGTCAGAGGTTTTGCTAAGAGACACGCCCCTACAAAACTACACTAGAACGCTGTAGGGGGCGTGTAAGTATAACAATTACGACGACAAAGTGGTAAAAATAAAAAATTAAAAATATATTTTTTTAGGGTAGCTCCCCTCCCTACATGTGAAGTGGGGATGACTTCTTTTTGTCGTCTACTTTACGAATTATTAAACTTTTAGAGTGCAAATTTGTGTTCCAGTGAGGCGTCCCCCCTTCTAAAAGCTAAACTGCTGGCTTGAAAAAATTATGATAATAGTGCATTTCATAAGCTTTAAAGGAAAATTATAGCGGTTAAGATAACTTTATTAGTTTAGCAGTAATAGTCGCTGAACTTGGGACTTGGGTGTTGGATAATTTTGTACCAAATACAAAATCCTTAGAGTAAATCGTTCTATATTGTGATAACGGGCTACTACAGAACCCTATACTGCGTATGACCCGGTTTTTAGGGTTCCGTAGTCAACTAGGAACCCTTATAGTTTCGCTATGTCTGTCCGTCCGTCCGTCTGTCCGTCCTCGCTTAATCTCTGTGACCGTTAGCACTAGAAAGCTGAAATTTGGTACCAATATGTATATCAATCACGCCGACAAAGTGGTAAAACAAAAATTGGAAAAAAAATGTTTTATTAGGGTAGCCCCCCTATATGTAAAGTGGGAAGTGATTTTTTTTTAAATTTCAACCCTAACGTGTGATATATTGTTGGAAAGGTATTTAAAAATGAATAGGGGTTTTCTAGAATCATTTTTTGATAATATCAATAATTTCGGAAATAATCGCTCCAAAAGTAAAAAACAATGTGTCCCCCCCCCTCTAACTTTTGAACCATAAGTTTAGAAAATATGAAACAAATCTGAAAAGTAGAACTTTATAAGGACTTTCTAGGAAAATCATTTTGAACTTGATGGAAATAACAGTTTTTGTACAAAAAAGACAAAAAGTTGTACAAAATAATTTCTGGACTAAGTTTGTAGTATATTCGTATATGCAAGCATTTTTACATAATGGATACCCACCTTTAAACTCATAAGTGGGAATACTTATTGTGACGGACGGGAAACTACGGAACCCTACACTGAGCGTGGCCCGACACGCTCTTGGCCGGTTTTTTTCTAAAGCTATCTCATGGATATTGCTTCATCACCGCTATTATGATCTCGTCTCCATTGGTCTTAGTGATCTTGCCTTCATAAAAAAAATATATTTCCGACTTTCCGGATATTACCTCCAATATCTGCTACTGCCATTATGAATCCGTTGTTGCAAAAGCCATGCAATAATAGGGAGATATCGTGAATGCATAAAACGATTAAACCACATTAATAATGCATCCTTCGCGGTAAACCCGTTGCATATTAATAATATTGCAAGTCTGTCGCGACGACCTTAAATCGCGTTTAACGTAAAATGTCGTAATTTAAGTAGGTATTTGTATTACAATTCTTCGGTAGCTGATAATATTATGATACGTCGACCTAGGTAAGATACCAAAACACGTTAAGCCATTGGTCCCGGCTGTCATTTGAAGATCTTTGACAGTCGTTACAGGTAGTCAGTGACCCAAAAGTCTGACAACCAGTCGTAGTAAGGTATTTCGCAGTATTAGCTGGGTTGTGGAGGTCAGATATGCAGTCGCTCCATGTAGAATACTAGTATTAGGCTGCATCCGGTTAGACTGGAAGCCGACTCCAACATAGTTGTGAAAAGGCTAAGCAGATGATGATAGTGATGACCTCTGCCTGGGTAAACGATGAAGCATTTTAAGTAAGTAATTATTTTGTTAAATTGCACTGTTTCGCCCAGAAAAAGCTGAAAATGCGGTAACGTGAAAGCGGCGCGTAAGGCTGCGTTTCCACCAGAGATGTGCGAGGGTGCGTAGCGAGGGATGTGTTTGTAAAGAACCAATAGAATCGCTTCATTTACCTCGCCTCAGTCAGCACAGCTCTGGTGGAAACGGCTCAGCGGAGCTACATTTTTGCGCATACAAAAAAAGCGAGGGATGTGTACGAGGGATGTGTGCGAGGGATGTGTTGCTAGGGACGATTGCGAGGTTTGCGCATACTGTGAGTGTGTTTGAGAAGTGTTCCACAAACACAAACTTTTTAACGGCATCAATTAATTTTTCGTCCATTATGCCACGCAACCGTACGACATGCGTACGACTACAAGCGCTAACGACAGCAAAGTGAGACGTGCGTGAGCGGCAGGCAGGCGTTCGCGTTACTCCGCTCCCACTACACCGCACCCCCGTCGACACATTTTCACAGCTCCGCTACGACCGCTACACATCCTCGTAGGCACATTTTCATCGCACAGCTTTGGTGGAAACCCGCACACATTTTCACAGCACAGCTAGACATCCTCGCACGACACATTTCCATCGCACATCTCTGGTGGAAACGCAGCCTAATTGTTACGCATTTCAGCGTGGGTTGATCTCAAAACAATTTATTTATTACCAACAATTGAATTGTTGAATAAACAAATGAATGAGAAGCAACTGATTGCTAGCACGAGCTGCAAGGTCTTTACTAATTCGTGTCGGTATCGGTAAGGCTTGCTTGCGGGTTACAATCGGTATCTTAATTCTCATTCAACGCATCATCGAGCGATGCGGACTTAAACTTCATTAGTCATTGTGTTCTCTAATTAAATTAATTAAATTACTACTTTATAAACGCGATAGTTTGAGAATGTATGCATGGCTGTTTGTAACTCTTTTACGCCAAAACTGCTGAACGAATGTTTATGAAACTTTACAGTCGTATAGCTATACGTCAGAATACCTACATGAATACAATTTATAAAGACTTTATGTACTTATAGAAATATCCCACCAGATACATTTTCATGTAAAATGTTGCCAAGACGAGACCATATGACTCGCACTGTCAAGAAGTTATCAGATCTCATATAGAGAGCCAAGCTTCTAACTCTACAAGGTCTAACTTCACAAACTCTACACCTTAGTCAAAATATGTGGCTTGGACGTTAGCTTGTTGATGTTGTATGTGCCTAGGTACGCGTAAAAGGACGTATCAATTACCTTATTAAATAAAGATTAAAACTAATGTTCGAGTACATTAATGTCACAATTATGACTCATAAACACGGCTAGTTCCGTTCAACTCCCGGTGGAATATTTGTTACAATTGTGGAAATCATTTCGCGCGGTGAACCGTACGGAAGACAGTGTTGCCACATGTAGGAAAACGACGATCGACATTTTATGCACTGGCAATATCCTTCGGTGAAGGAAGTCGAGTTTATTCGATGTTCGTACATTTAATTCGATTACGGAGATTAGAATCGGGAGTCGATCGATTTGTTTTTCCATAGAGTTTAATTATTGTTTGAAGTTGGCAGCCGCGTTTATTTAAAAGCAGAATTGGATTTTGAACGGTTTGTCAAAGTTTTTGTTTGACCAAACTGCACCCACATTTCGAAATATTATTATGTTTTGCCAAAGTAATATGAGTGTAAATCAGTACACTCTTAACTCGCTAACTAAGCTACTGAGCGCATAATTACCAATTATAATTAGTAATGATAGGTTTGCTTAATTATTTGTTAGCACCACAAAAACACTGTATTTTCCCATCAGATGCATTGAGACGAGGAGCTTAAATTTTAGAAGGTGGTAAGTAGTCATGGGCATGGTTCAATGTAAATTATTTCTCTTTTTCTTGACCACAACAGCATAAAGTTAATAAAACTAAATTACTCAACGAATAAGACGTTTTAAACACAAATAAAACAATAAACAGCTGTTACATCTGAGTTTGCGTAATCCAATAATTAGTATGACGGCACCAAACAAAAGATAACGTAAACGCATCGGTTAACGTTACGCGAGAAGAAAGTCGTCGGCCGCGTTACCTCGACGGGTTTTCGGCGAAAGTTGAAAAACACAATACTTAAAATGAAAAATAAACGAATGCGGAATTTCGGTAATAGTGAGTAACGAATTGTCGTCGCTTGGGAACTATTGTTCTTGTGCTGTTTCCGTTCGCGAACAATATTGAGATTTGGTTCAAATTCACGGAATTTTTCTGTTGGCGTGTTACCTAAATTTATTTAATTCATTTTATTTGCGTAAGTACTTACTTTTCAATCTTTTGCTAGAAGAACTTATATAGCTGCCGAGAATTTAATGAATACACTTTTCTATTTATTTCTATCAAATATCAAAAGAATCAATTTACTAAATTGCCCCATCTATTTTATTGCTGCCTATACTACTTACTGCTTTCTTCGTTTATAAATGTAATAAAATTATTCTATTTATTTTCATCAAAACGTTTGCTTTCTTTTGCAACTTCATTGGATCATTTGGTTTATTCGATACGGTAGATTATGAGATTTTCTTAAAAACTGCAATGGACTTTATACTGAACGCACTTAAAAACGACTCAGTCGCAAAATGACTACTTCTCAAAATTACTACAGGTAGCAAAATGTCCCTTTCTCAGAATGTCCCTTTCGCAAAATGTGCCTTTCGCAAAATGTCCCTTTAGCAAAATGTACCTTTCGCAGAATGTCCCTTTCTCAGAATGTCCCTTTCGCAAAATATCATAAGGTCGAGATCCAGTAGCTGTATTGACAACGCAGAGGGGTACTGTAGTAATGTTTAATCAGTAAAATGGGTAGGTGCATGCACAAATATACTAAAATAAATAATAGAAATAGAAGTTCGTCAGATTTACTGTCACTCAAAACATCAATTTACATAAATAAAAAAATAACAAATTAAACTAAACAATTCATTACCTATCTATTCATTTAATTATTCAATTAAACTTAAGTAACCCAAATAAAATAATTAAAAACAAACCCAAAATTAACATACAAAACAAAAATCATTCTGGAGAATAAATTCGAGCTTTAAAATCTTGGGCTAAAGCATACCATCGCAAGGTGTAGATGACACACCAATCAATTGAGATACTTTTTAAGAGCTGTCAAAACGCGGTTCGCTCATAGACTTTGTATGGCAATAGCCTACTGTGACTTCACTGATTATTCAACTTAATGACTCAACTATTGATTTCAAAGCAACTAAAAATCGAATTTGGCAATTAATTGAAAATAAATCGGGTTTTCAGGCCCAAAATAAAGTGTTTTTTTTAGAGATTGGTGTCTTGGAATTATTGTTTTATGGTGTCATCTACCCTATTCCTAGCTTTTTACAAGTTTGTAGTTTGGGACCGATTCCACCATACAGTAATTTTGATTCGTAATTTTCGGATTACTGCAACGCATCATCGCACTCTTTTTCTCTCTTTCTAATTTCCACCAAGTAAGATCTCAGTTTGTTGCTACAATAACAATGTGTCTTCCCTTCAGGACTTAAATGAGGCAAATGACAGCTGTCTTGGTCGCTAAGTATCCGTTTCCCTCACTCGCACTCATCTACAGACATGCGCGAGAGAGACGGATAGATCCGAATATACGGACGAAACGTTAGAGAGTAGAGCCTCAGGTCGGCCAATATTTAAGACATCAATTAGTAATGAACAAGAAAAACAATGTTCCCGGATTCAGTAAACGGATCCGCAGATAGCGCGGTAGATGAAATAGTTATGTGATTAAGTGAAATTATTCCGATCGGTGTAGATACGCGGAAGAGCAGCGGTCGACGTCCCCGCGGCATTCTGACTCGGTGCCCACTCACACACGGCACACGGCACGGGAACACTACCTATATAAACGTAGATAACGGAGGCAGACCCAGAAGGAGATGGCGGGATCATGTGGACTCATTTTTAAGGAATCGGAAAATGGTAAGGTGGAATGAAGACGTTAACAAAAGTTGTTGTTAGCGTTTGAAGACATGCTATGGTTGTCTGTGTTTAGCTGCTTGCTTAGCGGGGCTATAATTTTAGGATGAAAATCATGACAGACTGTAGCCGAAGAAAAACACTTTAGTTTACTAAGTCAGACCCCATCAGCTGTCAAAAGCAATCAGCATTTCTCACTCGCCTCAAACCATTAAAAAAGCTACAACCTACAATTAACAGTCATAATCCGACAATTGCAAATCCATTTCCCTCCAAATCTATTCAAATCAGATGTTAATGCTAACTAAACTAGCAACGAATGCAAATCGTGTGTGCAATGAGAACCGTCGGCGTCGGCCCACTGCGCTAGATGTTCGGCGCGCGAGTCGCACGCGACGGCGCATGCGCGAGCCGATGTATTTACATTTTTACACCATAACTGGTTAATGAGCTTAGAAAGGACCCGTTTATTGGGAAATTCTGGCTATTTATGTACTGGAGTAGAGGAGCGCTTATATAAGTGACTGTTATAGTACCTTCTTCGGTAATAGGACTACTTAGTAATGTAGAAGATAAAATATAATATGGTCATGAGTCGATTCAATCTGGCTGTGTTCTCAAAGTTTGAATGCAATTTGTAATAGTCAACCTTTTTGAGGATAATTTTTTTGCTTTTATGATAAGTATTGGTTATAGCAAACAAGCAAGTGCATGAACCAGAAACAGCCAGTGCTCTAGCGCTCAAAAGACAAAGCGTAACTATCCTTTTTCTTTTTCGGATAGGAAATCATCAAATGACTTCTCCCGCTCTGGGCGGAGCAGGAGGGAGTGTCAGACTTGTACTGACTAAAACTCATCCATGTTCCTTCATCGCCCTTTGTGTTCCGGGGCCACGGTATCTCTTTCGAACAGTCTCGCAGCCCCGGAATCGTAACTATCTCTAGAGCTAACAACAGCTGTGCTCATTTAGATCACATCTTTTTTCTATCTATTACCTTTACAACATCGCAACAATTCTTTTATTAATTAAATTCTATTGACTGCGTTTTTAATTAGAGCGTTTCCAAAGGCATCGTATCCAATCTCCGTTGGCGTTTTTTTAATTGAAACCCAAACAACAATACACAGCCTTACATAAGTCGTTAATCTTAGCAGATCAAAGGTGGAATCAACCTTAACGAGTGATCAAACCCCGATTAAATCACGCCTAATTAGCTACAATAGCCGTATCGTTTCCGGATTTCTCTAGTTTAGCATATTGGGCGGCCCAATCTTTGGGTGACAACTTTCTTAATGTGAGAAAGTGATGGGCGTTGACGACAGGTATGGTGACACCTGCCCACATTATTGTGAAGTTCTACATTCTTGGGTTACGTGAGGTTCAGTAAAAGTGTCGGATTTGCCCTTACAAGGTAACCGGAGATCAACGAGACATGGTTATGTCGGCCACTTGACGCGTGTTGACAAAGACATGGTCGGCGATACTATCTGTTACAATGCTATAATAACATTCGAAGTCAAAGTGGAACCGGAACCAAAACAAAGGTCAGTATGAATTTTCTGTTGCTATTATAACGTGGTCGCTCACAATGGGCCTCATCAGAAGACTTAAAGTCACCCAAAGGGCAATGGAGAGGGTTATGCTCGGAGTTTCCTTGCGTGATTGAATCAGAAATGAAGACATCCGCAAGAGAACCAAGGTTACCGACGTAGCCCGAAGAATTGCCAAAATTAAGTGGTAGTGGGCAGGACATATTGCTCGCAAAACGAATGGCCGATGGGGCCGAAACGTTCTGGAGTGGCGACCGCGAACCGGAAGACTTTCGTTGGGAGGCCTCCCACTAGGTGGACCGATAACCTGGTGAAGGTTGCGGGAATCCGCTTGATGCGAGTCGCACGGGACCGGTCAATGTGGTGACACTTGGGGGAGGCCTATGTCCAGCAGTGGACGTCTTTCGGCTGGAATGATGATGATGATGATTATAAATGCATTGGAAAATGGTCTCTTGGTGGCAAAATTCATACACTACCTCTCATAGATGCACCATGTATGAAACCTACATTACATGTATGAAATCCTATGAAACCTCGCACACCGCGTTGAATCGGACGAATCAAAATGTTTCTTTCGGCGCGAACCTTTGATCTATACATATAATAAATCTGTAGAAAAACGTTTTTGTACATCGAAAATATTTCGAAAAAAAATTGCCAGGGTGTTAAAAAATAACCAACATAACTCATTTTCAGCATTTTTGGAATTTTTGTCTGTTTATCTGTTTGTCTATTTATCTGTTTGTCTGTTTATTTGTTTGTCGGTTTATCTGTTTGTCTGTTTAGATGATCAAGCATCACGTAAAATATACGAAACCAATATAGATAACTTTTATACATACAAATTGTGCATATCTTGAGGTATTATTTATTTTTGTTTCATCGTAATCTGTTTATTCTATCAAAAGATATACGAATTTAAAGTATTCAAGAAGAACTAAATATCAAATGTAAGATGCAACGACATCTATTGTACTAAAATGGTACTAATGGCTAAAAATGTGCTCAACAGACAACTTTTAAATCGACTGACTGACTTTAAAAAAGTTAATATAGCCTAAGGTAGGTACTCTAACGCCTCCTGCCGGAGGCTCTACGCGGGAGTCATGCGGTCCATGGCCCTTTACGGGGCCCCGGTGTGGGCGCGTTTTTTGAGGCGGCGTGCCGCCCACTACCTGAACGCGCCCCAAAAGGTAGTAGCCGTAAGGCTGGCCCGGGGCTACCGCACGATTGCCCGCGAGGCGGCGAGCCTCCTTGCCGGATTGCCGCCATGGGATCTGGAGGCGATAGTCCTCGCGCGCCTACATGAATGGCGCGCGGAGGCGCTACGCCGGGGGGAAACTCCGCTGCAGCGACAAATTGTCGCTCAGCGGACAGACTTCCGGCGGGATCTCATGGCGACATGGAGAGAGCGACTGTCGCAACCCCGTGCAGGGCACGCCACAATAGTGGCGATAAGTCCCCTCTTTGAGGAGTGGCTTGAGAGACGCCACGGCGTCCTCACCTTCCGCCTGACGCAGGTCCTCACCGGACACGGAGTGTTCGGGAGGTTCCTGCACCGAATCGGGCGGGAGGAAACGCCCGGGTGCTTCCATTGTGAGGATCGACCGGAGGACACGGTGGAACACACGGTGGAGGTGTGCCCCGCGTGGGCGGAGCACCGCCGTGTCCTCGAAGCGGCGATCGGCGGCGGCGACCTCTCGCGTCCGGCCCTGGTGCAAGCCATGGTCCGGAGCGAGACGGAATGGGACGCCGTCACCTCCTTCTGCGAAGCAGTAATGCTAGAGAAGGAGGTGGCGGAACGTGAGAGGGAGAGAACCTCTCAACGTCCCGGCCGCCGCGGGAGACGCCCCGGGCGTCGGGGGCCACCACCACGTAGCCCCCGGCCACCGTAGGCGCGGGCCTGTGGACGGTGAGCTATGGGCTAGCTCGCCGTCCGTCCGTCTCATAACATGACGACAGGCCGTGTCGACGGCGCGTTCGTGTTCCACGCGCGCCTCAAAGAGAGTCAGCACAAAGGAAGGGGTCCGTAAGGACCGATGCCTGCCGGGGTTGCGGGACTATTCGAAAGAGATACCGTGGCCCCGGAACACAAAGGGCGATGAAGGAACATGGATGGGTTTTAGTCAGTAAAAGTCTGACACTCCCTCCTGCTCCGCCCAGAGCGGGAGGGGTTATTTGATGATTTCCCATCCGAAAAAAAAAAAAAAAAGGTAGGTACTCTAGATTAGTCTACATGACGCTGCCTTGAAAATTTACTTCAGAAGCTTTAGAACGAACCCTCTCATTCTCTCATGAGACGCAGACGAAGTTGCGCGGGTCAGCTAGTCTACACTAATATTATAAAGAGGAAAGATGTGTATTTTTGTGTGTGTGTGTGTATGTTTGTAATGAATAAACTCAAAAACTACTGCGCCGATTTCATAAATTCTTTCACCATTAGAAAGCTACATTCACCTAGAGTAACATAGGCTATATTTTCACCCCGTACTCCCACGGGAACGGGAAATACGCGGGTGAAACCGCGTGACGTCCGCTAGTTTGTCATAAATTTGCGTGGCAGGGTGGGGTATAAAGATCATCGTAATCTGCCTAGCCTTATTCCAATTGTGTTGGGGTCGGCTTCTAGTCTTCCGGATACAGCTAAATACCAGTATTTTACATGGAGCGACTGCCTATCTGACCATAGTGGGCCGAAAGCCTCCTCCACAACCCATTTAGTATTAGGTAATGCGATATCCTTGGTAAGACTGGTTGTAAGACTGTCGAGCCACTACCTCCCTGTAACGACGGGGTTATGATAACGATGTAATTCGTATATAATGGGCATCGCGGTACATGCTACACTTCACAATCAGACTAACTATAGTTTTCTACTCATTTAGTATTAGGTAATGCGATATCCTTGGTAAGACTGGTTGTAAGACTGTCGAGCCACTACCTCCCTGTAACGACGGGGTTATGATAACGATGTAATTCGTATATAATGGGCATCGCGGTACATGCTACACTTCACAATCAGACTAACTATAGTTTTCTACTCATTTAGTATTAGGTAATGCGATATCCTTGGTAAGACTGGTTGTAAGACTGTCGAGCCACTACCTCCCTGTAACGACGGGGTTATGATAACGATGTAATTCGTATATAATGGGCATCGCGGTACATGCTACACTTCACAATCAGACTAACTATAGTTTTCTACTCATTTAGTATTAGGTAATGCGATATCCTTGGTAAGACTGGTTGTAAGACTGTCGAGCCACTACCTCCCTGTAACGACGGGGTTATGATAACGATGTAATTCGTATATAATGGGCATCGCGGTACATGCTACACTTCACAATCAGACTAACTATAGTTTTCTACTCATTTAGTATTAGGTAATGCGATATCCTTGGTAAGACTGGTTGTAAGACTGTCGAGCCACTACCTCCCTGTAACGACGGGGTTATGATAACGATGTAATTCGTATATAATGGGCATCGCGGTACATGCTACACTTCACAATCAGACTAACTATAGTTTTCTACTCATTTAGTATTAGGTAATGCGATATCCTTGGTAAGACTGGTTGTAAGACTGTCGAGCCACTACCTCCCTGTAACGACGGGGTTATGATAACGATGTAATTCGTATATAATGGGCATCGCGGTACATGCTACACTTCACAATCAGACTAACTATAGTTTTCTACTCATTTCCGCTATTCCTTTTGTCCTACGTATGAAAAGTAAGAGTAACGTAAGTAAAAAAAACCGGCCAAGTGCGAGTCGGACTCGCGCACGAAGGGTTTCGTACCAATTTTTTTTTTTTTTTCATATGAAAAAATCGCGTTTGTTGTATGGGATCCCCCCTTAAATATTAATTTTATTCTGTTTTTAGTATTTGTTGTTATAGCGGCAACAGAAATACATCATCTGTGAAAATTTCAACTGTCTAGCTGTCACGGTTCATGAGATACAGCCTGGTGACAGACAGACGGACAGACGGACAGACGGACAGACGAACAGACAGACGGACAGACAGCGAAGTCTTAGTAATAGGGTTCCGTTTTTACCCTTTGGGTACGGAACCCTAAAAAATGGCTTAAGAATGAACATGTCCAAGACGAAGGTGATATCGGGCAATCCGGACGACTCTGTATCAGCTGTTATGGTTGGAAACGAGCGTCTGGAAATGGTTGACCATTATGTTTATCTGGGACATGTTCTATCTTTTGACAAGGAGCATTCCAGCGAGAAGATTTTAGGAGACTGCAGCTCGGCGGCATTTGGCAAACTAGAACATATTTTTCGGTCCAAAAAGATCCCTCAGTACCTAAAAACCCGCCTTTTTAACCAATGTGTCCTGCCAACAATGACTTATGGTGCCGAGACATGGACGCTCACAAAGGAGACTGTCCACCGAGTACGAGTGGCACAAAGGGCCATGGAGCGAGCCATGCTCGGCATAACCCTCTTAGATCGAGAGCGTAACACTGAAATCCGCCGTCGGACGAAAGTAAGAAGAAACCAGGACCGTCCTAAAACTCGTTGGGTTGACGATATCGTCAGAGTCGCGGGAAACACCTGGATCAGGAACGCACAGGACCGGCAAGTGTGGCGGAAGCAAGGAGAGGCCTACTATACCCAGCAGTGGGTGATTCCGGGCTGATATGATGATGATGATGATAGTATCATTATTATGTTATAGTTTATATATATATTTTTTTAAATTTTGTTTTTGATTAATTTTCTGTCATATTGCTGACGTTTCATCTTTCTATGTCTTATAATCTCTTACAAAATATTGTTTTCAGATAGCACGTGCACCATGCACCCAGCGCTTGAGCGGGTTTCAAAGATACTGCAGCCGCGATTTCTACCCGTAACAAACATAACTTATTGATTAATTCTCCGGACTGCCTCGTTGGTCTCCTGGGTTCGATTCCAGTTCGGGGGAAATGTTATTGTTTTGGTTACTACGAATTCGTAAGTACTAGCCACGGAGTTCGGATTTGTGCCCGGTTCATGGCAATAGGGTCGTCCCTTATTACATGTTACTTAGACATAACATACATCAGGGGTACTCTATTATGGTCTATGTACACCTCGACATACTTCTGGAGATATCTAATCGTTTCATTCTGTGAGGTCGGCTATTCTGGTGTGGTCGATTCCGGAATCTGTGTGCGAAAGTGGAGCTTTGCGCTCGCCGGCCGCGTCTTTATTAATAGGAAATGCCGATGCATTTGGAGATTAGGAGCACCGGCTCTTCCGCGATGAAAGCAAATGGTAATAATTGTGAGAGTTTTCATTGAATTAAAGCTTCGCAATTATTGGTAGGTAGGTAATTATTGGTGGTTGGTATTATTTCCTCTCATAGAGAGGAGGCCTGTGTCCCAGCAGTGGGACCATTAAGGGCTATTTATCCCCCAAATGGCTTAGCATGATCCTCCGTTACGCCTAAAATACTGCAGCATTCATTTTGAAATAAATATATGGTAATATATATGGAGTAATGCTAGGTACAATGTGTGACGAAAACACGATTCCATAAACTTTTCTCGATAGAAAAAAATCCAAAGTTACCTCCAAATCGAACAATAAACCGGTGGTATTCAAAAACTACTTCAAATTAGATTATGAAACTTTGCATACTAACTTAACTAACTATGAAGCAGGTCTTATGTGTTTAATTTTCTTAGTCCAATCAATAGATTTTTGCAAATCGCAAAAAAACATTCATTTTGCACTATTCGGCCGCAGTGACTGACGTAACAACCGCTTTGTAGTGCAAGCTGATTAGAACTTTATTCTAACAGAATTTCAAACGAAGTTTAAACCACCACAAATAGAGTTGCTAATTTTAGCGTTAGAAGGGCCTTAGTAAGCTGATGATGAATTAATGGTAGAGTTAGTACCACAACATGCTATGGAAATTCTGTATAGGCTTATCCTAGCCCAGAATTTTTTGTGATAATATAATATTTGGTTGATCGGTGTGTGTTAACTTATTATATAGTTACTAAACACACTTTAACTATGTTTTTTTTTTCAAGGTGTTAGGTACTCGATTGTTGGTTCGAAAGTTTCGCAGTGTTGGTGATTGTTAGCTGTCACAGAATACCTTTAGCGGAAATCTTGTAGCTTTGCAAGAGAAAAGCAATGATCGCCATCATGTCCAATACTCTCGTCTTACAAGGAGACTTTCTATTTGATAACTACTAATAAGAAATCGTTATTTGCCATCATCATGGCATCATAACGACAATGAGCGAAATCGAATCTTTTATTTTATTTCACGAATCTAAAGAAACCCATTAACTCTCAGACAATTTAATATTTATATAATGTTAATGCGATAAAATATACATTTTACAAGATTTGAAAATATACGGACGAAATGATTTGAGAAAGTATTTACCTATAGCAAAAGGAATTTGACATTTTACAGAATATTACAGAATGCTAGGGGTTGTAGACAATGGGGTAGTTGACACACCAATCAATTGAGATACTTTTTAAGAGCTGTAAAAACCCGGTTCTCTCATAGATTTTGTATGGCAATAGCAAACTGTGACGTCACTGTTTATTCAACTCAATGGCTCAACTATTTATTGATTTCAAAGGAGCTAAAAATCGAATTTAGCAATTAATTGAAAATAAATCTGGTTTACAGGTCCAAAATAAAGTGTTTTTTAGGGTTCCGTACCCAAAGGGTAAAAACGGAACCCTATTATTAAGACTTCGCTGTCTGTCCGTCTGTCCGTCTGTCCGTCTGTCTGTCACCAGGCTGTATCTCATGAACCGTGACAGCTAGACAATTGAAATTTTCACAGATGATGTATTTCTGTTGCAGCTATAACAACAAATACTAAAAACAGAATAAAATTAATATTTAAGGGGGGCTCCCATACAACAAACGTGATTTTTTTGCCCTTTTTTTGATAATAATGGTACGGAACCCTTCGTGCGCGAGTCCGACTCGCACTTGGCCGGTTTTTTTTAGAGATAGGTGTCTTGGAACTATTGTTTTATGGTGTCATTTACCCTATTGCTTTGAAATACTTGGCGACAAAAATTTGCTTTGTACTATATATAAACTATTTACTTTGTACTATAAACGATCTTTCCTTTTGTCACCCTTAACATTCTTGAAGCATAAAATAACTCGAAATATTTTCTCTGCTAGAATTTAACTTACGTATTTTATTTTGTGTTTCTGTTGTGGAAACTAGCTCTGAGTTAGTACCAAGTGTTCAGAAAATAAGGAACGCTTTTTAGGGTTCCTTACCCAAAGGGTAAAAAGGGACCCTATTACTAAGACTCCACTGTTCGTCTGTCTGTCTGTCTCCAGGCTGTATCTCACGAATCGTGATAGCTATACAGTTGAAATTTTCACAGATTGTGTATTTTTGTTGCCGCTACAACAACAAATAATAAAATTAAAGAGGGCTGGGTGCTTTGATGGTACGGAACCCTTCCCTTCATGTGCGAGTCCGACTCGCACTTGGCAGGTTTTTTATGTATCTTTGACAACTGAGATTCAAACGTCTTTAAATTTTTCCAAGTTGGTCGCGGTTGTGGCTCATACCAGTCATACCCAACGTGCGTGCTGTCGCTTGTTGCATAGCCAGCTTTACGCCCTTGAACTGAGAGAGAAAGTAACCTGTCGTCGGCTGATGAATGTGTCTGCTTTCGGACATTATAACATCCTACTTATGTACTGGGGTCTTGCTTCCTGTATCAATACAAATTATACATAGGAATAGCTCAGGTCGTGGTAAAAATACGAAGAAATCAAAATTACGGTCTCTATTAAAATGCACCCTCATACTGATAAATGACGGTAGCAGGGGCTGAAACTCAAACTCAAACTCAAAGCATTTATTTGAATTAGACCATTACTACTTTTGAATGTCAAAAATACAAAAAAAGAAAAAGCTACAGTCCCAGTCACAAGGCATAATAACTTGAGAAAGTACTGTAGTTGCCCATTCCCTAGCGTAGATCTCTATGGAGAAGAACGGGCAAGAAACTCCATGGAGACTCTTTAAAAAAATATTGTTAAGTACTGATTTTTCCAATGTCAGCATTTTTAGGTCGTTCTGGAACTGAAAGTCATAAATTCGATTATCGAACTCTGAACGATTGGGACTATTTAAAAATAATAAGTAAATTTAATTTTTCGTGAATTTTGTAATTGTTATTTAAAAAAAAAAAAACACGAAAAATCAAATTTATAATATATTTTATATTAAAAAAAAAGAAACAAAAAACAGTCCCAATCATTTTGAGTTATAATATGATCGAGTTTATGGCTTTCGATTCCAGAAAGACCTAAAATTAACCGTGTATTTATCTGAAGACTAATTTTGTTATTTTCTATCCAAAAATAAGTACTAAGGTCAAACGTCAATTAATACAATCGACGTGATGAGGCTCAGTGCAATCATGTAGTACTTTAAAAAGTTCGCTTGAGATACCTACCTACTGGTCAGTTTGTCAGTGTTTCGAGATTTCATAGGAGATTTTGCAGGAGGCGTTTCTTTTGGTGATAGACGAGTTTAGGAGACAGCAGTTGAACGAAGGAAATAACTTAGAATATGGGTGTAGATATTTTTTGTACCTGATAATGAATTTAGCCCTCTATCTGCCTATTTTCACCAAAACTAAACGATACCTAAATGCATACCTAGCTGTGTATTGTATGGGTGCTTTCAGTCAGACTCTACTATGGATTGCAGACTTGTAAGTATTTGAGTTCAGCGGTTTTTGTAAGGTACTCTACAGGGTGTTAAAGACCTCATCACGAAGCCTTCAACCAAGCTGTCAACCAAGCCGTCAACCAAGCATTCTGTACATCAAACTAAGTAACTTTACGCTAAAATTAATGCTGGGAAACTACTTTTTTTTTGGGGAGAAAGTCATGTTTTGTGGTAGAACTCAATGTAACGCACTCAAAACATTGTGCTGATGGATGAATTTATATTACGGGGGTTGTGGAGGTGTTTAAAGTAAAAATCTTACATTAAAAACTTGTACCTACATATTTATTTAAAAAAAAAAACTAAACAAAAAGTTGGAACTTTGACCCCCAATATCTCCGTAACTAGAAGGTTCCGGAATGTATGGTGTAGAAAAAAAAATGATCGCAATGACGAGGAGTACAAGTGCCTTTCGGCTTGCGTTAAAAGGTGTTCTACACCCTCTAAAATCATTGAAAGTTCTTCGAAGTTTATGGAGTATCGACGTACAGCGAGGAATGTGAATGATTTACAGAGTTAGTCGTAGTAAAATACTTGCACTTGAGATAATGCATTTAATTAATTTTAATTAGGTGTCTATATTAATATTAACAAAAAATAATAATTTTACCTTAAAATTAATTTAAAAAAAAGTCTTTAAACTTACCTTATTATAAACAACGTCACTTCAATTCCAATTAAACCTCCTTTATAGTTTGTACACTTGAATAATCCCAAATAAAAAATCTAATAAAAAAAAAACTATTCAAAATCCGAACCGGTTCGTTGACTGAATCACATTTTTCTAAATACAAAAATGGTTCAACATGACACTCCGTTAACTTGACTTAACTTGAGAGAATGAGAAAGGTTTAAGTTAAGTGTAAGTAGCGTGTTATCACCCCGACCGGCGCGCGCACACTGACTCCAAGTCACCGTAACTTGAGTGCAACTTAACTATCACTCGCCAGGGCCGCATTCGTAAACTTATCATTAATGCGTGAATCAGAGCTTTGAGAAGTTCTTCACAAAATTAGTTTCTTGACTTGCGAGCTATTATTAGTTCGCACAATATTAATGAATGGTTTTATGTGTGTAATTTATCGCGCTGCACACTTCTGACCAACTTTAGCGGTGATGAACTAAGCGAAACTTTTCCCTTTTGGTAAAATATTATACTATATAAAGCTCGATTACCACTCACTCACTGACTCACTGACAGAATTGTTCTCCCTGATGGTGGATGGGGAGGTGGGTATATTTTGACAGATTCGTAAACAAGTAACTCCCGCAAGTATGGGAAAAGTGCCAAACCTCCCCTTTTCGCCCCCCTTCCTCCCCCTCCCTATCGTATCTCGGAAACAAAGAGACTTGAAACATATTTTTTTTCAAATTCGTATAGAAGAGGCTCGGGAAAGTAAAAACCAGTTTTCAAAATTGACCCCTTTTACCCCCTTTTCCCCCCTTTAGGCGGATCTCGGAAGTTGAGAGACTTGGAACATTTTTTTTTTCAGATTCGTAAGAAGGGGCCTAAAGTTAGTCAAAATCATTTTTCAAAACTCCCCACTCTCCCCCCCCCCCTCTTCACCCCATTTTTTACTACTGAAAAATCTTTTGATTCGTACCTAAAACTATTGACGACGTTGAAATTAAAAAATTGTATACCATTTCTTCCCCTCCCCAACCTCCCCTAAAATTGAAAGGGCTGTAACTTCATAACGGTTAGAGACAGCCATTCGGTGGTTGAACAAATATTATAGTAGGCGTCAAAACCTGTCCGGTGGTGGCAGGTTCTGAGTGGAGCGAACCTGCGAGACCGAGTGGAGCGAAGGGGGGAGGTGGCGAGCGAAGCGAGCCGGCGACCTCCGCAGCGTAACGAAGGTTGAGTGGGTGAAGCGTAACTCAGGGGCGACGACAAGCAAACTTTAGGGTAGTGTTTTTTTTACGGGACTGAGTTTTTAAATACGGTTTTTCACAATTTTTTTAATTGGTTTTTAGAATGTTTTAGGGGTTCTTAAGGGTTTTCATACTGATATAGGGGTAGTTGTAACGGATTTTCCAATTATTTTAAGGATTCCTATGGATTCTCAAATTTTTATGATGGTAAGGAATACTTCTCAAGCACACGACAACACGCGAGCTGCGCGCAGCTCGCGCACCCAAGCAAATACTAGTTATACTATATAAAGCTCGATTACCACTCACTGACTCACTGACTCATTGACATAATTGTTCTCCCAGATGGTGGATGGGGAGGTGGGTATATTTTGACAGATTCGTAAACAAGTAACTCCCGTGAGTATAGGAAAAGTCCCAAACCTCCCCTTTTCGCCCCCTTTCCTCCCCCTCCCCATCGTATCTCGGAAACAAAGAGACCCGTATTTTTCGTTTTTTACGGATTCGTATAGAGGAGGGTCGGAAAAGTAAAAACCAGTTTTCAAAATTGACCCTTTTTTCCCCCTTCTCCCCCCTTTAGGCGGATCTCGGAAGTTGAGAGACTTGGAATATTTTATTTTTCAGATTCATATAAAGGGGCAACGCGTTAGTCAAAATCATTTTTCAAAACTACCCACTCTCCCCCCCTTCACCCCTCCCCCCATCGTATCTCGGAAACTAGGACACGTAGCGGCTTTTTGATTTTTACTATAAATTATTACTGAGGAGCGTTTAAATTTGTACACCCTTTCCACCTTTCCCCAATCTCCCCTAAAAATAAAAGGGCTATAACTTCGTAACGGTCAGAGATAGCCATTACGTGTTTGAACAAATATTATAGTAGGCGTCGAAACCTGTCTGGTGGTAGGTAGGTTCTGAGTGGAGCGAACCTGCGAGACCGAGTGGAGCGAAGGGGGGAGGTGGCGAGCGAAGCGAGCCGGCGACCTCCGCAGCGTAACGAAGGTTGAGTGGGTGAAGCGTAACTCAGGGCGACGACAAGCAAACTTTAGGGTAGTGTTTTTTTAATGGGTCTGAGTTTTTAATATTTGGTTTTTACAGGTAATATTTTTTTAAATTGGTTTTTAGAACGTTTTAGGAGTTCTTAAGGGGTTTCATACTGATTTAGGGGTAGTTGTAACGGATTTTCCAATTATTTTAAGGATTCCTATGGATTCTCAAAATTTTATGATGGCAAGGAATACTTCTCAAGAACACGACAACACGCGAGCTGCGCGCAGCTCGCGCACCCACGCAAATACTAGTTATTAATATATTGTTGATAGTTTAAATTTTCTTTAGTGATGCCAAAACAGGTATTTTAATAAAGGATAAGGCCAGCTAGTGAAAGTTTTATGGAAATATTATATGATGTTTTGTTGTCTATGGAATGTTGAGATTACATAAAACGTTTGTTATGGTAGTAGTTTCCGGAACTATTCCCAGGGTCCTCTTAAATATTAAACAGTTTTTTTTTAACTATTCGGATGATCTGACAGCAGGTGTGTCACCCATCCAAACAAGCAGCGGGCCTAAAAAGGCCACTTTAGCAGAATCATAAAGTATTTCACTTTAAAAAAATTAAATCTTTAAAACGGACTTTATAGTCATGACCATAAAGTCCATTTTAAGAATTTACATTTCATAACGTGATTCATATAAGGATTCTGATAAAGCGGCCATTTTAGACCCCCAGTTCTTTACCGCCAATGATTAAGTTAATGTAGTGGAAAATGGTGTCGACTCTGTTGTGCACCAACTAAACTTAATTTAGGCTATTGCTATCTTTTTCTTTCTAATAAAACGAGAAAGAGACTGACGTAATTTAGAGCTGTCAAATTTAGTTGGAACTAATATTTCCATACAGATGAGTCGACAAGTTTTTACATGCACCCTGCATGTAAAAACATGTCGACTTAAAACACGGTGAAGCGCAAGGCATAAGCTACTTTGACATCTCTAACTTAGTTCATAGCTATAGCCGTCCTTTTCTCGCAATGCCTTTTGGTAAAAGATAGCAATAGCCTAAATTAAGTTTAGGTTTGTGCACAACAGAATCGACGCCATTGTGCATCTATTTTAGCTTTGTATTTCTTTCTGCATGTGGCGTCTCTCACAAATGCTTCTAGGTCAGCATGCCAGGTCCCGCTCGGCCAGCAGGCGGGCCACTGCGTGTGTCTGGTCCATCTGTCCCATTATGTCGACATGACTCGCACAGATCCACTGCAGTCTAGCAGAATTACTGCCAACATCGGTAAATCCTACCTGTTTCTTAAAACCTTTTACGCTAGTTTTGTATGAATTAAGGAGCCAAATTCCAATTTTCAGTTAATGTCTGTTTTAGTTGTTTATTTTTGTTACAAACTTGTAAGTTTATGGACTGCAACAACGGTTGACAAGTTGTAACTTGTCAACCGTTGTTGCAGTCCATCCCTGTGTCCCCGGGCCTACAAGTTACATGATATATTTTTTATGTCCAATTTATTTGATGTCGGTTAAGTTTTTGTGCTTCCTGCACAAGGGACCCCGCCGCCTGCCTCCCGGGTGATAGCTTCACAATCTACGCTCAGGTAGCTGACACATTTGTTTTAAGATATGGACGCAATCAATTGTCATGTTTAATTAGGATCAAGCTTATATTTTACGTGTTTCAGTTGCTTCCTTAACGCATACCGAACGTCAAAGGAGTTCAGTGGAAAAAGAAGCACAAGATAAGAAAGAAAAGAAGGAACAAAGAAAGAAGCTACCAAGAAAGAAAGAAAGCAAGACGAAGAAGAAAGAAGCAACAAGAACTAGAAACTACTATCATACCACGAGTAGCACTTTTTACCAATAAATAACCTAGGAGATATACTAATTAGGATTCCGTACCTAAAGGATGACAATAGGATCCCTATTACCAAGGCTCCGCTTTCAGTCTGGCTATATTTTTTGAACCACGACAACATTTGGAATTTTATGTTTTATTGCTATGGCCGTTATAACGAGAAATAACATAAATTTTAATGAAATAAAGTTAAAAATGAAAGAGGGTTCATGCAATAAATTTTGTCTTCTTCATCATCATCATCATCAGCCTATTAATGTTCCCACTGCTGGAACACAGGCCTCCTCTCTATGAGAGGGAATGAATTGGCTATAATCCACCACGCGGGCCCAGTGGGGATTGGTAGATTGAACATTGATCCTTTAATTGTTTTGTTAAGCAAAATGCAAAAAATTCTAATCAAATATTCACCACGATTAATTAATACATTCCAAGATGTTTAGATAAGTTAAGACTCAAATTGTTTATTTATTTTTGTTTCTTTAATAGTTTTTTTATTAATTATGTATCTAGTTAGTGATTAAATAACGGCTCAAAAAGAAAGTTTTCTATCTCCTAATAATTCATTAGGCATTTGATGAATGTGTCGGCAAGAATTATAAAACAAATAATTTTGTGATAAAAAGTAAAAGTGTGAAAATGTCATAACTTTCATACCTAGTCAAATTGAGTTACCAGACGTTGTGTGGCGGCATCGTTAGCGTTACTTGCGTACGCGCACACTATCGACACGATATCCAGTATCCAGTGTAAGAAAACTGAAGAAAACCCACTTTACAGGACATTAGTGATAAGAACATCTTGTTTTAGACTTTCACGGTTTTTCACTACTTACGGTTAAAGTACATAAGGGATATATATTCTGTCATGTCGCCAGGCCGTGTCGACGGCGCGTTCGTGTTCCACGCGCGCCTCAAAGAGAGTCAGCAAAAGGAAGGGGTCCGCAAGCAAGGACCGATGCCTGCCGGGGTTGTGGGACTGTTCGAAAGAGATACCGTGGCCCCGGAACACAAAGGGCGATGATGGAACATGGATGGGTTTTAGTCAGTACAAGTCTGACACTCCCTCCTGCTCCGCCCAGAGCGGGAGGAGTCATTTGATGAATTCCCATCCGAAAAAAAAGAAAAGGGATAATATCCGTGATTTTCTTTTGTTTCTTTGAGCTCCCGATATTTTGACGCTGTTGCAAGCATCATGATCACGGGAATACTGAAGAGGTATGCGGGTGAGGCGAAAATTAATATCCCGTAAGTACTTTAAGAGTGAGAACATCATGACTGTGTTTCCTGAAAGAGCTGTCAGGTGAATCCATAACTGGGCCCAAATATTTGATATGACGTACCGTCGCGTCGATACGAAAAAAGAAGATACAGAGAATTCCAATAAACTTTTCCCAAAATGAGGATCGACACCAGATGACCCCAAATATATCAACACCATTAAACATTTGAGCAGCGGTGGCCCAGTGGTGGCGGCTCCGACTTACGAACAGTAAGACGTGAGTTCGAACCCAGACAGGTGCATTACTTTGTGTAATTTATTTCATCACCACTGCTCTCAAAACGGTGAAGGAAAACATAAAAAAAATCGAAGACATGGTGACATCTACCAATCCGCACTGGGCCCGCGTGGTGGATTATAGCCCTTTCCCTCTCATAGAGGGATGATGATGAAACACTTGAGTAGAGCACAATGGTGTAACTAATACGAGTAGTTGAAATTACTCTGAATAGCTTCGGCGAACGGCTTCGGCCGCGTGAAGTTTGATATTGTCCCATGGGATCTTAATACCTTACCTACCGGGATAAAAACTATCCTATGTTTTAATCCAGGTTACAAACTACCAGTGTGCAAAATTTCATCTAAATCCGTTGAGTAGTTTTTGCGTGAAAGAGTAACAAACATCGATACATACTCACAAAATTTCGCATTTATAATATTAGTAGGATAATCTTTATTCTTTTAACAAAGTCAACATTGCAAGTTTGTCAAGTGATTTATCGACAAGAAAACTAGTGGAACTTCTGTGAATTCCTGTATCGTGGAGCCGTAGTCGGTGAAAATGTGACGCAACGCACTTAGCTCCTTCGAGAGTATGGTTTTCTTAACAATTTGTACTTATATACGTACAGCCGCACTGACTGAGATCCGTGAAAGTCATGGGATATTGAATATTTCACTTTGTCGTAGTACTTGACAACTATTGTTACACAAAGCGATCCCGAGTTGGAACTGAAGGGGTTTAAAAGATAGATTCTTTGTTTTATTGACGTGATGACGTCTTATAAATCGATGAACACCGGCTGCACACACGAAAAATTGTCACACCGTTCCGCGCACCAGTCGATCAAAGCTCAGCCCAAACCCTAAAAAAAAAAACCAAACCTAGAAAACTGAAATTTTGCACAGTGGATCCCTTTATAATTTAGATACATATAAGGAAGGATTTTTCGAAATTCCACCCCTAAAAGAGTTAAATAGGGGATGAAAGTTTGTATGAAAGTCCGTCAGTTAGGATTTTAAAATTTTGTGTTTAGGCTGACGATTGAAAATTAATTTAGACGTGTCTCAGCGTTTTTGATAATTCCACCCCCAAAGAGTTAAAAAAGGGGATGAAGTTGTGTATGGAAAGTCCTTAATTTTCGAAGTAAAAATCACAAAATTTATTATCTAGGCGTATGGTTGGAAGCTAGCGCAACAGTGTTATTAGAATTTAAATCCTTATGGGGTTGAAAAGGAGGATGATATTTTTTAAGTTACATTACAACCACTAATATCATGAAAAATGACGTTATCACGTAAATTATCGTCGGTAAAACGACTTTAAAGACAACCATTTTTACTTTTTCCAAAACTACACAATAGCAGGAGTCGACAGTACTGGATCTGGACTGCTAGTTTTGCTAGCTAATTCAATTTTACCTCGGACTGCCTCTCTGGTCTAGTGGTCACAAGCGCGTTTGCTGAGGATGAGGTCGGGGTTCGATTCCCGGGTCGGGCGGGTGTTATTGGGGTTTTTCAATCAGGAATTTGTCAGTAGCAGCTACGGAGTCTGGCCCCCTATTACATGGCACTTAAACATAACTGGCCATATGTGGGTACTTGTTAGGTACAACAACAACAACAACAGCCCATAACGTCCACTGCTGGACATAAGCCTCTCCCATGATGGGAGGAATTTGCCGTAATCTCCACGCTGAGCAGGCGGATTGGAGATCGCAGTGATGAAAGACTAACAGAAAACGCTGCTGCCCATTCTCAGGTCTACGGAGGCGCAAGGTGTTCTGCCTCAGACATTAGTCGCCTTATACGACACCCGTGAGTGTGATGGGTTGGTTCTATTCTACTCTGCCGGATACCACACGGCTAACGTTGTTAGATACACCTCTGCATAATTCTAAGAAATCATACAATACTCAACGTCGAACTATTTGTAGTAAGAATTTTAGAAGGAGCTGTTCTGGGTATTATACGGATTGATCTAAAATGCACAGACTGTCTGTTCACTATAACAGCCTTGTCTCTTTGACAAGCCTTATCGATTAGAAGTACCTATAATCTGCGCCAGATATTTAGGAATTAAAGGTCATTGCTCTTTCCTTAATTTCTCTGCGTAGGTACCCCGACAATACATTATGAATCGTTTTTAGGGTTCCGTAGTCAACTAGGAACCCTTATAGTTTCGCCATGTCTGTCCGTCCGTCCGTCCGTCTGTCCGTCCTCGCTTAATCTCTGGGACCGTTAGCACTAGAAAGCTGAAATTTGGTACCAATATGTATATCAATCACGCTGACAAAGTGATAAAATAAAAATTGGAAAAAAATGTTTTATTAGGGTAGCCCCCCTATATGTAAAGTGGGAAGTGTTTTTTTTTTAAATTTCAACCCCAACGTGTGATATATTGTTGGAACGGTATTTAAAAATGAATAGGGGTTTTCTAAAATCATTTTTTCAATCAAATATCAATCAATAATAATCTCAATAATTTCGGAAATAATCGCTCCAAAAGTAAAAACAATGTGTGTGTCCCCCCTCTAACTTTTGAACCATAAGTTTAGAAAATATGAAAAAAATCTGAAAAGTAGAACTTTATAAGCACTTTTTAGGAAAATCATTTTGAACTTGATGAAAACAACAGTTTTTGTACAAAAAAGACAAAAAGTTGTACAAAATAATTTCTGGACTAAGTTTGTAGTATATTCGTGCAAGCATTTTTACATAATGGATCCCACCTTTAAACTCATAAGTGGGAACACTTATTGTGACGGACGGGAATCTACGGAATCCTACACTGAGCGTGGCCCGACACGCTCTTGGCCGGTTTTTTTTATTACTATAAAAAGTCTAGGATCACGATAAAGGTAGTTTCGGGACAAGTTTATGTCATTATTTCTGTTTTCGGAATTATGACATATTAGAATAAATGTATGAGGGTTAAAGACCTTTATTTCCTACTTTAACTGGCGCAGACTATAAGTCATGTTCGGTATCACTGTAATTAAAATCACGGAAACGGTAGAGGTATGTTATTTGCCAAATTTATTTTTCTACATTTTTTTGCAGAAACTTTCTCGTTTCATAACCCAGGATGTAAATGAACATTTTATCTTACTTTCTTAGGTCAATAGTTTACGCGGCGTCTCCGGGGCCAGTAGATTGTTGAATTCTTTAAGTTAAGCAATATAATGTTGGCTTCATTTCTATAATAGCTAAGTAACTACTTAATGTTAATATTATCCCCAGTTAAAAATACACTGGCCTGCAAAACTAAGACACTACACACACACACTCACACACACGCGCGCACACACACACGCACACACACACATACACACTTTTTTCTAAACTCTATAGAATTTAGAGATAGTTAAAAACGTTTTATAGCAATTTTTATCAGCTTTATTAGTTTTTTTTTTATGTATAAAACTAAACTCTTTTTCGAGTCCTTTTTGTTTCGAAAGTATATCTTGAGTATTTACATAAAAAGTTATTGCAATTTAATTTTAAAAGTGTGATACTTATTTTTGCAGGCCAGTGTATATTTTCTATAGGTAGCATGCATAGCAATTGAACGATAGTTTGAATAAGGTATCGCAATTTGATTAAATAGACAAAGTGATGGCAATTTGTTTTAATCATACACAGCCTTAAATATTCCCCTGTCTGTATTTCTAATGTTGACAAGATGATTGCAGCTTCAATTATTATTTTCGACTATCTTAAAATCACCAAGTCTACTATCAACGCGCTTACGGAAGTCCCAAACTACTCTAACCACTTTGCCATTTTGATTGCTGCAGAATTAATTAATTAATTTGGTTATTCTCACAGCTGAGAGGACAAGACTTAGAGGTCATTATTACAGGACACGTCACGGCATTGACCGCCACTCTCAAGTTCGTGAGGAAAGTTGAGTTCATCTCATTTGCATCGAGACGTGAATCGGATTAGCAACGTGAGACACATTAAGTTAATCGTTTATTAGAGTAAGGTGATCTATAATTGCTTTCATTTGATTCGTAAAGGTCACCTCGGGTAACCTAGGTAGTGAGTAGTCATCACTCTATTCGTCTTCCTCTTCTAATTTTCCTAAGACCTGGTCTAGGTGGTCTAGATGCAAGTTTAGATTCCCCGTAGTTAAAACGATGATATCATCAAAATAATTATACAGAAGTCTATGGATATCATTCTGGGGAAACTGACTAAAATACTAATATTAGCATGAATTAGGAAAAACGAAAATTTTATCAGCCTAGGGTAATTTAGGAACAGTCTCATGGAGATGAATTAGTTTAACGCCACTATGAACCATTTTCTTTGGGCATTCATCATTTTCCTGCCCTTTTGCCATCGGCGAAGCCTGTCTTTTCTTCCATCCTTCTCTATTACTTGTCATCTCATGAGTAGCCCCCTTTTTAACCATATCAGCATTCACATAGTCTCCATCATTTCTTTGGTCTTCCTCTCCTCTTATAGCCATACACATTCATACTCAAAACTTTCCTCACGATATTTTCTTGATTAAAACTATCATATTTTACCAATATGCTAATCCTACCCGGAAATATGGTAAAAAATACAATTTTTCACTTCTCATGCTCTGCTTTCAGAGCATGCTTGTTGTGTAAGACATAAAAATTTAAATTCAAGTAGGTACCTACGGTAGGTTATTTAATTAATTTAAGAAAATTATTATTACAAAATTAATTTAATAGTAGGCTGTTAGGTCTGCAGCCCAAGCCTAATATCGATGTCGTAAGATTTCAAAAAAATAAAGTGGCGGGAAACAGCTCTTGTTTTTTCGTGCGTTTATTAATTTCTTCAATATATAGTACTGTTTAATTTCCTCGCAATCGAAGTGAAAAGCAGAGTTTATAACTCGTCCACAAAACTATTTTATCCTCGGCATTACTATCAGCCCTTCGGCTCGGGCTGCTAAAAATCTCAGATAAAAAAATGGTTTGTTTTGTGCACTTGTTGTAAAATCTACTATAAACATCAATAGGTTAAAAGTTTTATAGGTTGTATGAAGCGGTCGAAATTGTTATAAGTTTCCAGGATAAACAGGCTCTATGGCTGTATGTGTTTAAACTGTTGTGAAGATCATCTTAAGATAATGATGAGCCGACCAGCCGGCTGGCTTCCAGTTTAGATCTGGATGGTCTATGCGGAGCTGTATTGTATATGAAGCTCAATTGGGTAATACGACAGACGGTCACCCTTTCGGGATAATATAACGTATGCACAGCCATCAGTGACAAACTATCCGCGATACTACAAATTTGTAGTTCCTGCTCTCAAGCGTGACGACCAGAGCAACCCACCACTCGGCCCTCGGAAGAGAAATGTGATATTATTATTAAGTGTGTTGTAAGATTATTGACTATGTTCTCCGGCTCGCCGGTCCGTTGGGCGGCTGTTGGCCACTTATGAGTAAACACATGGGCTCTCCACTTTCTTCGACACGCCTTCGTTGCGTAACCCCGCGCGCGCGAGTGACGTCAGCAGCCAAGAAGCTTCAATGAAGGAATGGAGAACACATTCTATGTCGTCGAAATTTTCGATCTATCGGTCATCTGAGCCGTGTCCGGTTTGAGACATCATTTATTTATTTATAAGCTGTAAACTAGGTTTAAGCATATCGATTTTCCTCACAACAAATACGATTCACATCTAGACATCTAACTTAAGCATCAAAAGCCCATGTGGAAAGCTATTGTGTCCATTAAAAATCGTACTCCCTGCGCAGAGCCGAGTGAAGTGTTGAAAATCTCACAGTTCGCGTCTAATAAGGCAGGAATTTAGGTGTGGTCTAGTGAAGGTGAAAATTAACACATTGATTCAAATGAGTGCTCTGCATGCGCTTAGTAACAGTAGGTAAGGTGGGGGTGTTAGTAAGGTCCCCGCCTCCCCGGGCGCCAGGGTAACCCGCGAAATTCTAATTTCCTTATGTTTTTTTTAATTTGCCGGTACTTGACAGGCATGTACTCAATGACGTATTACATATAGACACGTCATGAACCAACATCGCGGCGCTTAAAAACGGCGAAAATACTAGAACTACTTATAAGCGTGAAGAAAGAGAAAGAAAATATGACACCGAACGGCGGGATGCCTGTTGCGAGAGGGTCCCGATAAATATACATCTTCAGTCACGTCACAGGATTTATTAAATTATAAACAAACGTAGCGTCGCGCGACAGGTTGGTGCGTAACTAAGCGCGATGTGGCCAATTGGCTTCATTTCATGTTGTCATTTTAGAGTGCGGACAACGTATCTATAGTTTATATATCATTGCATGTACTCGTATGTTGCAGAAAATATGATTCGCGACCATAACATGTATGTATTTATGTCACCGGAAATGTATGAACTCCGGCATTGTATACAATTCTTAGGAAATGTATACAATTCCTAAAATAGATAGGAAATGTATGATATATTTTATAAAATGCATTTTTCCTAGCATATCATTATCTATACATTTCATAAAGAGCGATCGGAAATGTGTTACATTCTTGATTCACATGGCATTTGGGCATTTTTTGCGATTTATCTAAAGCTTTCGATTGTGTTCTTCATGAAACATTAATCAGGAAACTACACCACTACGGAATCCGTAACGCCTCCCTGGATCTTCTTATTTCATATTTGAGTGACAGGATTCAGAGAGTTGATGTTAAAGGGAAAAGATCTCCCGGATCCGTAGTAAGAATGGGGGTACCCCAGGGCTCAATTCTTGGTCCATTTTTGTTTCTTATTTATATAAATGACTTGCCTTACCTCATAAAGGATAATCATGACATAGTATTGTTTGCAGACGACACTTCTCTTTTATTTAAACTCAAACGTCAGCAGTTAGTTACGGATGATGTTAATAGCGCCCTGGCGAAAGTCGTTAATTGGTTTAATGTTAATAATCTACTCCTAAATGAGAAAAAAACTAAGTGTATTAAGTATACGATACCCCATGTAAGACAAGTGGAAACTACTGTACTAATTAAGGATGAAGAGTTAAAACTGGAAGATAGCACAGTCTTCTTAGGCATAACTTTGGATGCCAAGCTTCAGTGGGGCCCGCATATAGACAAATTGTCGAAGAAACTTAGCTCTGCAGCATTCGCCGTTAGAAGAATTCGTGATTTAACTGATTTAGAGACAGCCCGTTTAGTTTACTTTAGTTATTTCCATAGCGTGATGTCGTACGGTATTCTTTTGTGGGGCAATGCCACCGATATTCAGACAATATTTGTTTTGCAAAAAAGGGCAATACGTTCAATTTATAAATTAAGTCCCAGATACTCCCTCAGAGAAAAATTTAAAGAGAATAGAATTCTTACTGTGCCCTCTCAGTTTATTTATGAAAACCTTTTGTATGCACACAAAAATATTAATTTATTTAAAAAATACAGTGATATTCACAACATAAACACGAGGAACAAACACAAATTTGTTGTTCCTGCAACGAGGCTTAAAAAAATATATATATAGGGGTACGTTCAGATGCCAATGTATACGCTTTTACAATAAACTTCCGAGCCAAATTCAAGCATTATGCCTAAATAAATTCAAATCGTTTATAAAACGGAAGCTGTGCTTGAAAGCCTACTATCATGTTAATCACTATCTTGAAGATAAAAAAGCTTGGGATTAAGCTGCTCCAATGAAATTTGCTCTGTGAATCTTGAAATTTCGGACTTCGCTTGTTTATTATTGATTCCTTTCTTTTATACACTCTGACATTGAATTTTTTTGATATGTATTTTATTATTTTACTTTTATTTTTTTTATTATTTTATGTGACATTTACTGATTTGACATGAATACTTATTTTATTACGTACTTTTTTACCTTTTTTTTATTATCATTGCGACACTTAATGATTTTTGTGATTTTTTTTACTTACATTCATTTGGAAAGAACTTGTTATTAATTTTATTTGATTATTGTGAATGTGGGGACCATGTGGGTCACATTTTTAATTTTTGTTTGTTTTTTTCCTACAACTGTCTGGCAGTTTGAGTACTATAAGCGACCTACCCAAATGTCCTTTCTTTGATATTGTTCGTCGTTTCGTTGAGCTCCTTGAGTTATAAGTCGAGCTACACGTTAACTGACAAATGCTTGCACTGACTGGACAGGTCCACTCAAATCTGTATGGTTCTTTCTTCAAAAGACCATCTCAGGCACTAATCTGCATAGTCCTCATGTGAATTGAGCAAGATTATGTCTGGACTTTAAAAGAGATTATGACCTCTGAGTTTGTTTCGGCTGTTTCTTCTCAGAGTACTCAGGTACGAAACACCGGCCCCATCTAGTTTTAAAAAATGACGTGTAAAAGTGTTTGTAAAAACCTACTTGCAAAATAAACATCATTTATCATTTATCACACTTTAAAATGTTTAGCTTTACGTTTTTATATACCGACTTAAAGCGGCTTTCAGACTACGCTATACTAGCACCCCGACGAATGAGCGAGCGAAGCGAGAGAATAGGCCCCGCTATACCTCTTCGTGGTTATTTTTTTTTAAACCATTCAGAAAACCTTTCAATCAACCTCAAACAAACAAAAAACCAACCCAAATTCAAATTAATTTCGAAACAGTTATAGTGCAAACCATCTTAATAAAAATTCTGATTTCAGTTCTCAAACGTGTTTTATTTATTTTATTCACAGAGGGCATTCGTTTTATACATTTCCTAGTATCATTTCGGAATTACATACAATTCCCAGGAAAGGCATACATTTCCTAGGAAAGCTCCTGGAAAGGCCTTGGAAAAGATTGTAACAAAATGGCCAGAAGCTGTTGTTAAGGTAACCTTAGGACCTTAGATTAAAAAATAGGACATCCTTAAAATAAATGCTAGACTTTTAGTTTTTTGCATGGCAACCTAGTCTGCCATTTGTCTATATTAACCACGCAGTTATATCCATCATTATATTACAAGTACCTCTGTTAATGGCTAATTTCTTCTCCGAGTCCATCGTAAAAATCCCCTCTCCTCGTCTCCTAAGGCTACTTGTCTCAATGGCGTGTACTTTCTTGCCCGGGGGCATGAAAGCCTCGGTCACACCTGCCGTAATAATGTGTGATGCAACATTGATACGCTTTTAACTACTATGTAATGTAACTAAGTACTTACTGCGCCGGTATCAGCAACTACTTGGATTACCTTAAATATGCGATGGAGACGGCCGAAGGGTTTCATGAAGAAGTAACTCTAGTAACACTTTTCTAATTAATTCAGAAGTATTTTGAAGAAATTCATACTTACCTTCATTGCCTTACTTGCTCGAAAAATTTGTTCTGCTCGACATCGTAAAGATAGACTCTCGCTGAGACACTTCGAGGCAAGGCGAATTCGAGATGGTACAAAGGAGCGCTCATCTAGCGTCGGTGTTCCTCGCTTGTTGACCATCCTATGTTGCTTTACTGCGAGATGTCTCGGGGAGACACAGAGTCTCTCGGTCTAGGGTGTACGCCACCATAACATGCAATGGATGTAATAAAACTTACAAAATCCCGCTGATTACGTTTTTAACCTATTTAAAAAGAAATAATCAGGTATTTAGCTTCGGATTATTATTGCAGATAACTTTTTAGGGTTCCGTAGTCAACTAGGAACCCTTATAGTTTCGCCATGTCTGTCCGTCCGTCCTCGCTTAATCTCTGTGACCGTTCGCACTAGAAAGCTGAAATTTGGTACCAATATGTATATCAATCACGCCGACAAAGTGGTAAAATAAAAATTGGAAAAAAATGTCTTATTAGGGTAGCCCCCCTATATGTAAAGCGGGATGTGATTTTTTTTTTAATTTCAACCCTAACGTGTGATATATTGTTGGAAAGGTATTTAAAAATGAATAGGGGTTTCGTAAAATCATTTTTTGATAATGTCAATAAAATCGCTCCAAAAGTAAAAAACAATGTGTCCCCCCCCCTCTAACTTTTGAACCATAAGTTTAGAAAATATGAAAAAAATCTGAAAAGTAGAACTTTATAAGGACTTTCTAGGAAAATCATTTTGAACTTGATGGAAACAACAGTTTTTGTACAAAAAAGACAAAAAGTTGTACAAAATAATTTCTGGACTAAGTTTGTAGTACCTATATTCGTATATGCAAGCATTTTTACATAATGGATACTCATAAGTGGGAACACTTATTGTGACGGACGGGAAACTACGGAACCCTACCTACACTGAGCGTGGCCCGACACGCTCTTGGCCGGTTTTTTTATGGTAGGTAATCACTAACCTTACCTATGTATTGAAGTACCTAAATCGTTTTCCTCAGCAATCAAGTCTCTGTGCGGCCGGCATTCACACCCATCTTATCCAGAAGTAGCAAGCAGTAGGTACGGTTGAACAAGTTATTTGGTTTACAGTTTAACCCACAAATTACATGGTAAAATGTAAACCAAATAGCTTGTTCGACCGTACTACTAACAGTTCAACGTCTGCCGTTCCGAGCAGTCTTTAGGAAAACTCTCAACCATTCGCAGATCTTAGTCATGCCGCTATTTATTAAACATTTAACTAAGAGGTGATTTGATTTAACTGTCCCGAGTTTCAGCCGTGCCTCGAAAAGTACGTTAAGCCGCGAGTCCCGGCTTTCAATTGTAGATCTTTGACAGCCGTTACAGGTAGTCAGTGGCCCGAAAATATGACAACCAGTCTTGCTGAGGGGTATCGTATCACCCAGTACTTAATTGGATTGTGGAGGTCAGATAGGCAGTCATTCCGTGTAAAATACTGGCACTTACCTAGTGGTATTTACTGGTAATTTTGCTGTAGGTAAGTACTCAATGTAAGTACTGTTATTCAGCTGCATCCGGTTAGAATGGAAGCCGACCCCAACATAGTTGGGAAAAGGCTAGGCAGGTGATGATTTAATTTAACTGGAGCACCACAAAATTGATTAACGACGAATCCAGTTAAGGTACACCTACGGGACGACCTGATTGGCGCAGCGGTAGTGAGGCTGCCTTACGTTCTTAGGGTCCCGGGTTCGAATCCCGGTCGGAGCAAATGTTTGTGTGATGAGCACGGACATTTGTTTCCGAGTCATGGATGTTTATATGTATATTAAGTATGTATTTACAAACAAAAAGTATCTATGTAGTATATCAACTATCTGGTGTCCACGACACAAGCCTCGTTGCTTAGTGTGGCACTAGATGGCGCTGTGTGTAATGTCCAGCAATATTTATTTATTTTATTTACCTTTCACACAAATATGACTTCATAACAGATAAATAATTGATTTGACGTATAGGTGTTAGTACCTACCTACTATTTAGAAGTAGAAAGTACGAAAGGGTATCAAAATACTTGTGAGCCGAACCCATAACCCTGCCCCCTCCCCCCCTCATTGGTTCCCCTCCCCCTCTATGATCGAGTAGGAAGGTAAAGTTTGAAACCAGTCTAGTGAGAGTGTTGCAGACGATTGACTAATTACTTTCTGTAAATAACTTTAAGTGTTTGCATTGCAGTGCAGTTGGTAAATAACGCTAAGTACTGTTTTCTGTCTAGGCTAGGCTTACTTATGTATGTATAATGTATTACAAAACTTGTTGTAAGATGTTTAGCAGAAAGCAGTAATTAGCATCTTCCATGTCTAATGATCATTCACACGTTTGACTGTGTGAGAATGCCAACTGTACAAATGTTGGTCAACAGTTTAGTACATTTGACTTACCTATAATTGAAATTATTTCGGTCAGTCATCAATATAACCGATGTAGCTTCAAACCTAAGTGTCATCCTCATTACATAAACAACTTTATCTTCCGACCATGTACCTACGCAACACCACACTGCGCTCCAAAACACAAATAACTGACGTTGCTCAAAAAACCGGTAAGCTAAAGTGGGACTGGGCTGGCCATGTCTGCCGTATGCCCGATGAGCTGTGGGCCAAAATAACCACGATGTGGAGCCCTGACAATGCCAGAAGGCGACGCGGTAGACGAGCTGGATAACACCAACGACCAGTGGCCCACATTGGCCCTGGATCGAAGAATTTGGAAGTCGTGGGGAGAGGCCTTTGCCCAGCAGTGGGATGACGCAGGTTAACAGTAACTTTATCTTAGCGTGGCATTTTCTATAGCGTCCATCAGCTCCTGCGATATGCAAACAACAGGACAGTCAGGATACGATATCAAGTATCCCGTCCTTTGTGGAACATCACCACATTATTGCGTTAAGCCCCTCAAGCTAAACTTGGCAGATAAAGATGCGAGGAACTAAGACTATTAGTACCTACCAATAACAGTGCAGCATGACATGACATTGTCTGTGGAAACTGTAGCCACGAACTATAAGTAAGTAGGTACGTGCAGGGAACAGTGGTGGCCCAGTGGTGGCGGCCCCGACTTACGAACGTCGTGGGTTCGAACCACTGCTCTCAAAACGGTGAAGGAAAACATCGTTAGGAAACCGGCATGTCCTAGAACCAAAAAAATTCGAAGACAATGTGACATCTACCAATCCGCACTGGGCCCGCGTGGTGGATTATACCCAATTCCCTCTCATAGAAAGGAGGCCTGTGTCCCAGCAGTGGGAACATTGGTAGGCTGATGATGATGAGGTACCTACATGCAGCGCAATATTGTATGACTCATGCAAGTAATGAAATTAGTTGTTGACGTTTGTGGGTGCGATCAGCGTCGCCCTGGCGGGTCAAAGTATATTCTACGTTAGGCGTTCTGCTAGTAATTTGGTGCAAACCGAGATGTGACCATATTCGAAGCTAGGGCCGTCCTTGACACGCTCCATTCGACGCATGCACGGTGCACCACTTTCGCAATCTTGTGAAGAACCTCCGACATTTGCGCAAAACGCGTGAGGTTTTGTGAACTCGATAATTGGCATAGAAACTTACTTGGTTATTTCAATTTTACTTTTGTACCAATTAATACCACCGAGCTCAATCAACTGGGCACAATCCAGAAATTCCTGATGAAAAAAAAAACAATTATTATTGGGTTTCTCACAATCACATTCTTATACCAAATGCCTGCGATGTTATTAAGCACGAACGATGTTAGGAAGGACCCGCAGGTCTTCTGGATGCATGCTTAACTCATCATCTGCCTCATCTACCTAGCCTTTTCCCAATTTTATTGGGGTCGGCTTCCAGTTTAACCGGATGCAGCTAAATACCAGTTTTTTACATGAAGCGACTGCCTATCTGACCTCCACAACCCAATTAGTACTGGGTAATACGATAACCCTTGGTAAGACTAGTAGTCGAGTGCAATTAGACAATAAGGTGGAACAAAGTTTATAGTGGTCGGATTTTCGTGGGACTTTTTTTATTGAGTTCCTAGAGGAGTGGAGAGGTAATTTAAAAAAAAAATTTCGCCGCTCGCGACTTTTTTCTTTTTTTTTTAAATATTCTTTGGAATATTTTTTTTTTCGTTTATGACCAAACGAAAAAATAAATATTCCAAAGAAAATTATAAACTTCGTTCCACCTTTTGAGTATTTTTTGTCTAATTGCACTCGGCTATAGTTGTTAGACTTTTTGGGCCACTGACTACCTATAACGATTGTCAAAGATCACAAATGACAGCCGGGACCAACAGCACGGAGGAAACTCGGTATGTAATGGGTGGTCACCCATCCACAGACCAAACTAGGCAAGAGATCGACCCGAGCGGCTGCCACAAACTCCTCCGGATGCATGCTTAACTGTTGGATCGAAATACTTAAGTACTTACTTACGTTGTTGTGTATGAAAGTGTGGAGTCCTGCAATCGCTCCCTGGATCAGGCAGTGTTAAAATTGAGTTTTTTAATTAAGTACTTATCATTAGTTCCAAACACGACACGGCTGACAGAAGTAATTTTGGGTTCGTTTCTCGAAGTCTAAAACTTTTAATGGGTTGGCTTCATTATTATGATGGAAAATAACACAGATATTCAGAAACATCATACTTGTAGTCCTCGAAAGGTTAGGCGGACGTTATAATACTAATTACACTGTACGTTTCGTCAGTTACGTTTTAATAATAATAAAAATTAAAAAAAAACGTTTCACAGAATTACTTGTAGATAAATGCTATTATTCTGTGCAGGATTTCTTAAATGATAAGTTTTTGTAGTATCCATAGTATCCTCTGTTAAGTATTTAAATTTGCATGCTAGATTAAGGCAGAATGTAGGTACATGGATCCTATTATATTTAATTCAACAACTCATTTTTATCAAATAAAGATTCTATTCTATTCTAATAGTCAATGGATTTGTGCCCCGTTGATGGCAATAGGCTCACCCCCTATTCACATCAACCGCGCACAAATCAGACTCAGTGGCAGCTACCTACTGAGAAATTCCTGATGAAAAAACCTAATACCACTTTGCCCGACCTGGAAAGCGAACCCAGAAACCTTGGCAGGGAGTCGCGCTTACGGCCACTAGCCGAACGAGGCAGTACGGTGGAAATGCATAAGCAACGTTACTTCCGCTACAAACAATAAACTAGTGCGGTATTAGGATGCAGCGCGCACTGCTCGTAATTGTCGCGGTGAGTGCTCAACAATCAACATGTCGTAACGTATTACGTGAGGTTCACACTGGTTGCCATAACATCGTGGCCGGCGGACGAATTCTGATCACGCACTGACAAGCGTCAAGCGGAGCTCGTGGCTAAATAATAACAGCCGCTTGGATCGATCGTTAGGTTAAGCCGTGCTTGCCTAGGTTCGTCTGTGGATGGGTGACCATCCATTACTGTATACCGAGTTTTCTCCGTGCCTCGGAAAGTCACGTTAAGCCGTTGGTCCTGGCTGTCATTTGTAGATCTTTGACAGTCGTTAGGTAGTCCGAGGCCCAAAAAAGTCTGACAACCAGTCTTACCAAGGGGTATCGTATTACCCAGTACGGGGAGGAGCGAGTGCTTATCTGACCTCCACAACCCAGTTAGGGTTGTGGAGGTTAGATAGGCAGTCGCTCCATGTAAAATACTGGTATTCAGCTGCATCCGGTTAGACTGGAAGCCGACCCCAACCTAGTTGGGAAAAGGCTAGGCAGATGATGATGCACTGACAAGCGTCAACCTAAACACTCGCTTACTAGATATGGAAAAGACTGATGTCAGTTAGATCAGTGGTCGCAAGCGGTTTGGCGGAGATTGGGTTCGATTACTAGGTCTGGCGAAGTGTTAGTGGGGAACAGTTACGGAGTCTGAATTTGTGTCCGATCGCCCCCTTTTACATGGACTTATAAACATATCTGACCAAATGTGGGTGTACTATTAGGTACCTACACCTCTGCGGTAAGTCGTCGCGGATTACGGTCGTAATGTTATGTTATGTTAGATTTATTTACAGCTCTACGAAGTAGGTACCTACCTAACTTGAAATCTAAGAATCTTCACAAATATTCGGCTCTCTCTGGCTGGATAGTACGGCGATGTTTTTCCGGTATCCGGCCTAGTGGCCGGATACCGGAAAAACACAAACTAACTGAACTAACCAAAAAACTAACTGAACTATCACAAGGATGGTACCTAGCCAAATGGCCGACAAGATATTCAAAATAATGTCGCTCGTTGATTTATTTTTGTGGCTGAACGTGAAGATTGTGAAGGAGTAGCAGTCGGTGCGGCGCGGCAGTCCTGATGGTTCGAGTGGAGAATTTTTAACACCTATCTTCTGTTTGAGATTTCTCATTTCAGTACACAGGGTAGGGCCCTCTGGTGACCTTAATATGAATATTGAATATTTTGGTAACTGCCATCTATTGGGCGAATAGAAAAAAGGAAATAAAGTAACCCGCAGTTGCGACCTACTTTCATGAATCGGTAAATAATAATAAATAACTAGTGTAAGGTGAATTTATTCTTAGCGTATTTTATTTTTATCAAGCTTGAATTTCTATGATTTTTTAGTATTTCAAACAAAACTTTAATTGGCAAATGTTTAAGTGCGTGCCATCTATCGTCGAATAGCAAAACTATTTTATAAAGTAGTGAACTCAGGTTCTTGTTGCTTCATCACAAAAATAACAGATGGCGCTGACATCAAATTATTAGTTGAGCTTGAAACTCGATAGATGGCAGCAAGTGACACGACTTTTTTTTTTAAATTAATATTCTACCTTACATGGAAATACCAATAACATTTTGGTTTATATGGGACCAAACAGTCCCCTAGAATCCAAATAGCCCCGTTTTACTGTACCTACTGTTACACGGAAGAAAACCGAAAACCTACTCAATCGATACAGCACAGCACTACGTGAGGACGCTATGATGTGGGACATCACTAATCTCTAGCTCTCGCAATATAAGTACTTAGTGTCTCGAGTTTATTTTATTGTTTAGAACTGGATTACATGATTAATTTGTTTATTGAAACTCTTTTAATTATTAATACTACCTAACTTACAGTCTTCTAGCTAGATCATACCACCTCATACAAATGAGGCGGTAACTTATTGGACAGCCATTTTTCGAATTTGGATCGTATGCAGTGCGTAGGCGGTCCTCACACAAAATCAATTAATTTTATAATAGCCTTTTTCACTTCAGTAGCTCAAACAAGTAGGTTTTGCTGCCTGAAATCAGTGAGCAAAATGCGAGTTTGCTCACTGAGTGAGGCAAAGTAACTTTTTAATTTTTGTTTTCAAAAAGCCGCGAATATCTTATTCAGCCTTTGGTTAATCATACAATTCGAAACATTCACACTTTATCTCTTTCCCGCCATTAGAAAGAGAGAGAGACAAAGCCAGCCCTTTCGAAGTTCCGATTTTGAATTCGACCTCAAAGACAAACACGTTCGGAATTTCGTACTAACTAAAGAAATTTTGCAAAATGATAATTATGTCTTTTAATGTAATTTATTGATTTTTTAACTTATGTTGTATTTAAAAGAAAATAAGTATTTACTGCAAATAAAACTGATATTTAACCTGTAAATATTTATTTCTAGTTTCAATAATTTTACGTAATATATTTTGCATAATAAAATATCATGGGTGCTATTTCCGAACAAGCCTTAATTTAAATAAAAGAGCGGGAATAAAATTTCGTGGCTGGCGTAAAAAGTTGAATAAGGAAATACTAAAATGATCGTAAAATATGAGTAAAACTAGCGGCGAGAACAGTATTTTAACACGGAAGAGTTAAAACAACAAGTTACTAATGCAGAATTAAGTTTCCTACCTGAGAAGTCTCGCGAGAAATATCTGAAAGCATAGGTACCATGTCTTCAATGAATGGAGACTTACAAAGGGCGCAAGCAGTTTTTCGGAGACGGTGTTGCTTTGCTATCTTATTTTTTAGATTTAAGACAGACGAGGCGATCATCTACAATGTGGAGTATTTACTCAATATTGAAAGCTACTTTTAAAACAAAACATAACGTGCATATTGAAACATACGCAAAACTCGGATCCTTGGTCTCACCGACGACGCCCATCCACTTCCAACGACGCACAGTGTACGAAAGCCGATCAGAGTCACCAACAAGGACCAACGGTGAACGTTGATCCTACTCAATCCGCCACCGAAACAGAAACCTTAACCCCAGATAATCAAACTCAGCTCAATGTAACTATAACGTTGCCAAATAAATCTGTTACTTTTAATTTGCAGAATTGCAGTAATTTTACTTTTAACTTTTAAAATGTTTCATTTTATTGAATTGGTACATTTGGTAACTCTACCTACAATGTTAATTATTTTGATTCACAATAAATAGTTATTTCAATCTATTCTTGATTATTATTTTATCTCCTAAAAGTGTTCTCGCTGCTGAAGTGAAAAGTTATGTGTGTTACGCGAGAGCAAAGTTTTTTGCATCTCGTGCCTTTGAATCCCTCGCCACACTCAGGATTCAACTTTAGAATCACTCGCTACGCTCGTGATTCAATCGTTGAATCCTTCGCTTGCTTAGGATTCAAAATCAGCACTCGCAGCAAAAAACGACTTTGCTCTCTTGTTGCAAAAACTATTGCCCGGTTTCTGGAACGAAAATTGGGGAAACACTATACTACGACGATTTAGAAAAAACGAAAAATGTATCAACATCTAAAAATTTATAAACGCAGGTCAATAAATTGTTGTGAAATTTTCAAAAATTCAACCAATCGCACCGCTTGACTTGCGTTTATTTTTGAAGCGTCGAATAGTTTTGTTCATGAAACTGGGCGGTACCTAGTACCAGAGAGGGATTATGTTGCTTTTGCTCAAAGCATAGTGTCTATAAAATAAAACAAACGTTACAAACTTGTATTTAGTTATTACCAACACCTCACCCTCGCCGCGTCTCCCGTACCTCCCAAGCAGTGTCCGTGTTTCTTGCAGCAGTAGATACCTACTCGTCACTTCCCTGTTGGCTGTGACGTCATAATGGCGGAGTCGTGTCCGGCGTCCCGGCGGACCGCGCCCTCCGCGGGAGTACGACGCGCTAGGGCTGCTACGACTCCAATACTGCAAATAGCACTAAAATATAATATAATGGTTAAAAAATAAATAAATTAGGAAGATACATAAATTATTATTATTAATTATTATTATTTGCCAAAAACCAACCAACTAACCACCCAACAACAACACCAACAACAACTCAACCAACATCAACTTAAACTTACCTCGTCCTCTTACCGGTGCGTTCCTGAAGAATTTTCCGCTTTTCTGAAATCATGAATTTTGCATCCTACTTATCTACATCTACACTAATATTATAAAGATGAAAGATTTGTATTTTTGTTTGTAATGCATAAACTCAAAAACTACTGCGCCGATTTAAAAAATTCTTTCACCATTAGAAAGATACATTCACCCTGAGTAACATAAGCTTAATAAAATTTTCCTCATGATATTTTCATAACAAGCTAGGTCAAAAACCATAATTCTCAGAAAATCCATTGGCCAGATCCATGATGGATCTAGTGAGAATTGTTTTTCTCATTGGATCTTGATTTCAAGATATGGATCTACCGGGATGGATAATTCTCAGAAGATCTATTGGCCAGATCCATGGTGGATCTAGTGAGAATTATTTTTCTCATTGGATCTTGATTTCAAGATATGGATCTACCGGGATGGATAATTCTCAGAAGATCTATTGGCCAGATCCATGGTGGATCTAGTGAGAATTGTTTGTTGTTTGTTGTTGTTTTTCTCATTGGGTCTATTTATAAAAAAAAAAAGTAAAATGGATCTAATGAGAATTTTTAATGTAAAAAAAAATGGAATGTTATAAAAACAAATAAATATCAATAAAACAAGTGAATATCACTAATTTCAACAAATACAAATTACTATTAGACAAGTAATAATATTATGACCACGGAAGCGCGCACCCTAAAGATGATAGCGTAATGAATGCCCCTGAGATTAGGACGTTTCATTTGCGTCTCAGCGGCGTACAGCGTACACTGTCGTTCAACTTATAGCTACATGGAAATTTCATTAGCCGCTGTGTCGTTCAGTGATCTGACTTGTTGTGTCTCTGATTATAAATATCTTATACGTAGGTAGCTCTCTACTAGCAAATATTTTAAATCCTGTTTTCTAGATCAGAGGCACAAACACATTGGTAAACGTAACGTAAATACGATCAATTTTTGAACATTTTTATTTTTTTTTTTTGCGACAAGCGTAATATTAATTGTACCCATAACCATACCTTTTAAAATATTGTACATACAATGTGAAATTTGTATATTTTTTTCAATTGTAAAATGGTTGTCGTTACGTTTCCACGGCGCATTTGTGCTACTTATTGTGCCTTTTTTTTCGGATGGGAAATCATCAAATGACTCCTCCCGCTCCGGAGTGTCAGACTTTTACTGACTAAAACCCATCCATGTTCCTTCATCGCCCTTTGTGTTCCGGGGCCACGGTCAGGGCAGATTTGCCTAGCTCAGCATAATCTTTGCTAATTTATATAATACTAGCGGACGTCACGCGGTTTCACCCGCGTAGTTCCCGTTCCCGTGGAAGTACGGGGATAAAATATAGCCTATGTTACTCAGGGTGAATGTAGCTTTCTAATGGTGAAAGAATTTTTGAAATTGGTTCATTACTTCCGGAGATTACCCCTACATACAAACTTACAAACATACAGACTTACACAAAAATGTTACCTCTTTATAATATTAGTATAGAAGATATTATTATAGATAAAAAGTGTTTACATGGAACGTGCGAATTAAAAGCATCGTGTAAGTATTCTCGACCTCATGATTTCAGCTTACATTTCATCTTAACCCTCTCATCTGGCATCGATTCAGGGTCACTTTGTTGTATCTGTCGATTCTCTAGAAGAGTTCGTACACACCAACAAGTAATTTGTCACATAACTTTAGTATAGGCTTTTTCACCGATCAAATCAAATCAAATCATTTATTTCTTTGCAAACATGGGACTAAATTATATAAGAAACCATCTATGTACCAATTGGTACCGTGTAATATAGTCCTCCATATTCTACCGTGGCATAGGCATGCAAATATTCAATTCTAAAATCCGATACCTCCATCTGACGTAGAAGATAGTCCCTCTTATCAAAGCGATGCTTCTATAGGTAGACCCATCACCAGCGCTTCGGCATTTATTTTTGATCGTGTCGCAGCACCATACGGAAACTTGTTTATTTTTTTACTATGTATTGTATTTTTTTTTAATTATTGCCCTGTTGGGTATGCGGCAGAAATGGACAGCCCATTCCCACTTTAGCTTAGCGGCTTTGAGCAACGTCAGTTATCTGAGTTTTAGAGCGCAGAGGGTGTTACGAATGCAGTGTCTGTCAAAACAGCTAGAAGAGGCCGCGGCAGACCTCGTAGAAAATGGCGGGACGAGCTGAACCAAACAAACGATCAGTGGTCAACATTGGCCCTGGATCGAAAGATCTGGAAGTAACGGGGAGAGGCAATTTGCCTAGCAGCGGAATGATGCAGGCTATAATAGTAACAGGATTGGCCGGTGCGAGTCCCAGCAAATACTTTTTTCTTAGTCCCTCGGGCACGTACAGCTCCACGAGCTAGTCGTGTCCGCGTCGTGACGCGTGACGTCACATAATTATCACGGCGCTGTCACCGGCCGTTGTTTTAGCGCCTCTCCGTGATGTTTGTCTGCCGCCCTGTAAGGCGTGCAACGGTAAGCTGCGCCGCTTCTCTTCTATATCTACTACCTGTTCTACGTTTGTCTGTCTGAAATTATTCAATAAATAATCGTCGCCGTTTTATTAATACTTTAATAACATAACCTACTTGCTCTATTTTTTTCTTTCATCCGCTCATCTGTTGCATTAGGCTAATGAGAGGTTTTCCTTTTGAGGTTTTAAAAAAAAAACTTAGTTTCCAAGAACTCTATAGATGGCGTTGAAGTTACTATGCCAGAGCCAAAACGCTTGAAAAAAAAACCATTGTGTCACGTCACATACTCTCGTTGACTGACACTTTCATTTGCTTAACCTTCCGAATATAACCAACATTTCTCGGGCTTTGTTAAAATCAGTTTTTTTAGGTTCCGTTCCTTGCATTATCATACTTACTCCTAGCGCCATCTATCCAGCGACTAGGGAAGAGCTAAAAAGAAAATCCCTCATTAGGTACGTTATTTCCTGAATAATGTAATATCTGAGAGATATACTGCAAGAATATAATGTCTGGTGCAAACATGCAACAACTTGCAACGTGCATCAATCACGGAAGATATCCAGTAAGTGACAATATAAGTTTAGTGCAAACTTGTTTACCTGATAACAGTGTTATACTGGTTTTGCGTCACTGTTAAATCAACATCCTGTGACGGGGACGCGGTGCGGAGATGTGTGAAGCGGAGAGGATAGGAGATGTGCAAAGCGAAACACGCTCACCGCAGTTCGATTACAGCACACAGCTCACAGAACACCGCTCACAGAACACCGCTCACCGCGATTCCATCACATCACAGCTCACCGCACGCACGCCACTCACAGAACACCGCTCACCGCACGCTGCTCACAGAACCCCGCTCACCGCAGACCGATCACAGCACACAGCTCACAGAACACCACTCACCGCACACAGCTCACAGCACTCCGCTCACGTTTCTTCTCGTATCCGCTGACCTAAACAATTACGAGGCATCTCTGTTCTCTGCTAAACCGTTGCACTAAATCTAAGCAGAGACGAGAACTGTAAATAACTAAATTCTATTGGTGGTTTACAAAACATCTCTTTTTGTCTCGTATCCACTTTAATGGACGAGCCTGACTCTTCTTACTGTTGCTGTGTTGGGTTGCCGCCGCCGAAAATTTTAATGATCTTTATTGTAGAAATCGGTAAGGTAGGCTGTCAGAGCAATATTTAATAACTGAGAAAAGACTGTAAATCTTGCTCGTCAGACAACACAAGCAGAGCCACAGAGAAAAGCTAGTCGATTCTTATCCTTTCTATAGACACGTAATTGTGACAATTGGAGTTTCCCTTCTTTCTCTCTCGTGATTTATTTCATTTACTTGTTGTAAGAGCAGGCACTTCTCCCCGATATTAAAGGCAATGCCCATGTTTGTGAGTTCGTCGTGACGACATGCCGACGTGAGTTTGTCGTTCTCATTTTCAGGTTAGAGGTAGGTACTGAAACGTTACAATATTCAAAATGAAACTATTTTTTATGAACTTGTAAATGGTTTATTATACATACATTAACATCATGCCACAATTCGACATCTCATATAATAGGGGGTGAGCCATCAACCTGATAGAAAACCCCAATACTAATATTAGCTTTTAATATAAACTCAGACATATGTGGTATGTCGCAGTTTTTTGTAAATAGGTCTACGGAAATTAGTAATTATACTAATTGTAATTATACAAATAGTATTAGCTTAGATTTAAACTAGTCACTAAGACAATAGAAGGTACGAGTGACAATTTAGTTAATCTCGTCAACTTCGAGGTATCTTCTAGCTCTCAATCAAATAACTGTAAAAAAGGGGCTGAGCAGAATTCCTTAAAATTGTTTCACCAGAATATTCAGGGACTTTCTTCCAAAGAACTAGAAATAGAACTATTTTTAGAAAAAACTAAGTTTGATATTATCTGTTTTACTGAACATTGGATGAAAGATTATGAAGTAATGCAAATAAATTATGAGAATTACAATGTGAGCAGTTGCTTTAACCGAAAATCTAAGATGCGTGGGGGTTCATTAATCCTAGTAAAAAATTGTATTAAATCTAAGTCTCGTAATGATATAGTCGATCTATCGGTTGAACATAGCATTGAATTGTCTTGTGTTGAGCTAGATAAGCATGTAATAGTGTGCGTTTACAGACCCCCTAATTACCTGAACTATTCTATCTTTGAGTCAGTAATGGAAGATGCTTTGGCAAAACTTGTAACTGGTAATAAACCAATAATTATCTGTGGTGACTTTAATGTCAATATCATAGAGAATAATGTGAATAGCAGTAGATTCTTAAGTCTCTTTAAATCATTTAACTTGTCAAATGTGTTTTCAGAACCAACTCGAATTACTACAAATACTGCTACATGTATCGATAATGTTTTTTGTTGCTGCGATTACATAAATAAATCCATCGTAAATTACCTGCCTTCAGATCATAGTGGTCAGACAGTTACATTCGCGTACAATAGACAATTACAAAGAATTCAGATACAAACTAGACAAATAACACCCAGCAATCTAGACAAATTTAATAATAATTTAATTAGCAAGTTAGGTATACCGGGTCATATTAGAAACAATGCAAATGTATTTTATGAAGAATTCTTTTCGGTAGTGCACACCGAATTTAATAATACTTTAAAAAAGAAATCTAAAACTATTGGCCCAAAGTTTATTTTCAGTGACTGGGCAACACAGGGTATTCGGAAAAGTAGGGAACGATTGTTTGAGCTGTACGGCCTTAAGCCTTATATCAACACTGAAGCTTTTAATAAATATGTTGCTACTTACTCGAAAATTTTTAAAAACACTTGCAAGGTAGCCAAATCCTTATTCATTAGCAACAAGATTAAATCAGCCGACAACAAAATAAAAACGGTTTGGAAAATCATCAACAGTGAAACAAATAGAAATAAAAAACAAGGTATTGACTTCACACTAGAGACATCGCGTGGCCTTGTGAGCTCCAACAATGAAGTTGCTCAAGAATTTGTAAATTTCTTTACCAGTATCCCACTTAAAACTACAGAAACCTTAAATTCCTCTCCCTTGCTCTCTATTGATTTATTGAAAGCGAACGTTTCAGCCTGTCCAAATGAATTTAAATTTCAGCATATAAACCCCATAACAGTCATAAAAGGTTTTAAGCAAATCAAGGTCAAATTAACGGAAGATCTATGGGGTATGTCTATCAAAGCTTGTACCTCAATTATTGAGACTGTAGCGCCGTATTTAGCCTCAATATTTAATTTGTGCGTGGATCAAGGGGTCTTCCCGGATCTAATGAAATTCAGTAAGGTAATACCGCTTTTTAAATCCGGGGACAGTAAAGACACCAATAACTATAGGCCCGTATCCGTGTTGCCGGTTTTCAGCAAGGTGTTTGAAAAGATAATGCTCAATCAAATGCTTAACCATTTTAACACTAATAAAATATTACACGAGCAACAGTATGGTTTCACCAAAGGACGTTGTACAACTGACGCCGGTGTCACTTTATTAAAACACATATTTACTGCGTGGGAAGAGGCACAAGATGCCATAGGAATCTTTTGTGACCTTTCGAAGGCATTTGATTGCGTAAATCACGAAACCCTGATCTTGAAACTTCAGCATTACGGTTTAGGTAAACTTGCGCTCAGTTTAATAAAATCGTATTTGAATGATAGACAGCAGCAGGTACAAATAAATGGAGTAAACTCAATGGGTTTAAAAGTAAAAATGGGTGTACCACAAGGTTCGATATTGGGTCCCTTCCTCTTTTTAGTATATATTAATGACCTACCCCATCTATTTAACAACCATCCGCATATGGTGTTGTTTGCTGACGATACTTCTTTAATATTTAAAATAAACAGACGTGCCACTAATCTTGATGACGTAAATAACGCCCTACTGCAGGTCCACGATTGGTTTACCGCTAATAATTTAGTACTAAATGGGAAAAAAACTAAATGCATTAGATTTGCTCTACCAAATGTCAAAAGTAGTGATTGTGACATAATATTGAATCAAGAGAAACTAGAATTTGTCGATAAAACGGTTTTCTTGGGAATCACGCTCGACTCAAGGTTACAATGGGGTCCTCATCTAACATCTCTTGCAGGACGGCTAAGCTCAGCAGCATATGCTGTTAGAAAAATCCGTCAATTTACTGATGTTGATACCGCGAGGCTGGTCTATTTTAGTTATTTTCATAGTATTATGTCATACGGTATTTTACTATGGGGACGGGCTGCAGACATCGAGTCTATATTTATTCTGCAGAAAAGAGCCATCAGAGCCATTTATGAATTACGTAGACGCGATTCTCTAAGAGAACTGTTTAAGGAAATTAATATCATGACAGTACCTTGTCAATACATCTATGAAAACATCATGTACGTTAGAAAAAATCGGCATTTATTCAGTAAGAGAGGGGACAGACACCACTATAACACTAGAAATAGGGACCAACTAGTTCAGCCAGGTTTCAGGCTTGCTAAAGTGGATTCATCTTTCATGGGGTACTGTTTGAAATGTTACAATAAAATACCTCCCCACATTCTTCAACTGAATGAGACGAAATTTAAATCTTGTATAAAACGCACACTATGTAGGCAAGCATATTATAAGTTGGGGGATTACATTGATGATAAAAATGCTTGGCTAAATGCTGGTCCTGCTCCACAACCATAGGTGGGGGGGAGGGGGGCAAACTAATTGTTTGTACTGGACGGGCATTATTTGAGTCCATCGACACGTAAAGAAGAAGATGAAGAATTGATTCCCATGTTAATGTATTGTGGAAGCTGCAGAAGATTGTAAAAATATACTTGCATTGTATAGATTCCAGTTCTTAGTATTATATAATTGCATAGCACATGTGTGAGTACTTTGTACTGTTCAGCCACCATTTACATTTATTTATCTTTCATTGACTTGAATATGCCTTGGTGACTGAGAGAATGTCATGCTCACTTAAATGTCTCGCTGATGGTGGCGGGTGTGTCGGGTCATTTAGTTCCCTTCAATATGGTTGAGTTGAATGGCGCCGGTACATGCGTCATGTCTGTGAACGGGCGCTGTCAGTTGGGACTGGTCATCTCTTAGCTGCCAAGGTTCATTTTAATTACTTTATTCATACATTTTTAATCTAATCTTTCACTCTGGATGCTCTTAGTGTGCACGTCTTTCTACATCGTTCTCACATTTATGTATAATCTCAAAATTAATGATGTAACCAAGATTTTGTAACAATATTTTGATTTTAAAAGAGTGTCCATGGAGTTTCTTGCCCATTCTTCTCCATAGAGATCTACGCTAGGGAATGGGCAACTACAGTACTTTCTCAAGTTATTATGCCTTGTGACTGGGACTGTAGCTTTGATTTTCTTTTTTGTATTTTTGACTTTCAAAAGTGCCGTAATGGTCTAATTGAAATAAATGCTTTGAGTTTGAGTTTGAGTTTGAATAACACTTAACCTAAATAAGAAAGTCCAACTTTTTACTAGCGTTTTGACTTTTTCGATTCTATACTTGCTGCTACTATTGAACTGATTTTAAATCCTACAGCCTAAGTGTCTAAGGTTTAAAAGTTTAAATGTCTGTATTTTATGGTTAATTTTCCCGGAAAACAGTGGATTCATGGCGATATAAAAGTAATCGTCTATCTTTCTATCTACACTTGAAAAGTTTCTTTCTTACCTTACCAGAAGCTGCTGAGTATTAGCGCGTTACTGAGTGGGCTACATACAGTAACGCGCTAATTAACTGCCCCGTTGGTCTCGTGGTCGCATGCGCGATTGCTGAGCGTGGGGTCCTGGGACCAATTCCCGGGTCGGGTAAAAAGTGCTTTTGGGTTTTTCGTTTAAAAATTTCTCAGTAGCAGACCCGAGGTTGGGAGTTGGCGGTATGATACCCCCGGAAAGCACGTTAAGTCATTGACCCTACGCTTGATCTCTCTCCGGTCGTGTCGGATTGTCGTCCCGTCGAACTATGAGAGTAAAGGAACAGACTGTGCTCCTGACCCTGCGCATACACTGGACTGCACTGTCTCCCGCTCCGATGGCTGATGGCTGAGATTGACAGCCATGACAGAAAACGGTCAGTCAGACCATTATTATTTTATACTCAGCAGCTTAGTCTACACTAATCTATACTAATATTATAAAGAGGTAACATTTGTTTGTAAGTTTGTATGTTTGTAAGTTTGTATGTAGGGGGTAATCTCCGGAAGTAATGAACCAGTTTTAAAAATTGTTTCACTGGTAGAAAGCTACAATATTCGTGAGTGCTATAGGCTATATTTTATTCCTGTACTCCCACGGGAACGGGAACTACGCGGGTGAAACCGCGGGACGTCAGCTAGTAAGTATTATAAAGAGGAAAGATTTGTATTTTTGTGTATGTTTGTAATGAATAAACTCAAAAACTACTGCGCCGATTTCAAAAATTCTTTCACCATTAAAAAGCTACGTCTTTACTGAGTAACATAGGCTATATTTTACCCTCGTAATCTAACGGGAACGGGAACTACGCGGGTGAAACCGCGTGACGTCCGATAGTTAAATATAAATCGCATTCCATAGCTGTTATGATTATTTGCGACCACAGTAACTATTTCTTTTGCTAGTGGATGAAAAAAAAAATGTAAACTTTGTGTTTTGTAAATGTTAGTTGCGTATGAAACTTCATTTTGTTTTATAGATTTGTGAATTGTTATAAAGAAAAACTACCTATTTAGTTTGTATGTCAAAGTTAGTGTAAAGTTACTATATTTAAGTTCCAAAATGTTCTCAAGTAAGTGAAATACTGTAATTTCTTATTCAGAAATAAATTTCTTTAACCATATAAATCGTTACGTATTATGTACTGGACCAGCAGCTGCTTTTAAAAAACAAAAAAACGCTCCACTAAACTTGCCCTTGGAATCACGTAAAAGCTTCGTCATGTGTATTTAATATTTATTGAAAACATGGAGACGTGATAGACGACGGAGCCATTGTGGCTTTTAGCACCATAGCATCACGCCGCCGCGCGCTAACTACGCAGACAAATAAAAAGGTGTTTGCTCTAGAACCGGAGCACTGCACCACTTAACAGGGGCACTGATAGTAGGCACTACTGGCCACATAGCAACCATTGTACAATCTACATATGGTCAGTAAATCGAAGGTAGTCAGTGACCCGAAGACTGACATCCAGTCTAGCCACGAGCTATAGTATTACCGAGTAATTCAGAGGTCAGATAGGCCGTCGCTTCATGTAAAATGGTATCTGGTATCTATCTAGATTCGGTAGGACTAGAAGTTAACCCCAACATATTTTAGCAAAGGCGGATGAATAGTCAGAAAACGAAGGCATCACGTTATGTTACCGGCCGCAATCTAAGTGAGATCTCGCAAGGAATAAGGACTAGAAGATTTTGAAGTGTACCTAGCAAAGCGCACTTTGAAATGGAAAAGTTTAAATTTTTTTATGAACTCCCAAGAAAATATTAGAGAGCAGAGAAATATAGAGAGCAGTAGTGGCCCAGTTGTTAGCCCCGACCTACGAGCTGTACGTTGCTGGTTCGAATCCTGGCAGGTTCATTACTGTGTAGTATATTTTATTACCACTGCTCTCAGAACCATCGTGAGGAAATCGGCATAATATCCTAGAACCTGCTGATTATACCATGGTTATGCCAAGAAAATATAGCAGCTTTGGCTGTGATGAACTTAGTAGCTAATTTAAAATTACAATACTTCCGAGGTAGCTCGCAACATTTTAAAATTCACTCTAATATAACGTTGTTTAATAAACTAATATTTTTTGCGAGTCTCAAGTCAGAGGGAAGCGAGGAAAAAGTGGCGCATTCCCCCATAGCGCACGCAATTTGCCCGTAGATAGCTTACGATAGCTTATTAGCAATAAACAAAAAGTGGGGGCCGACACTGGCGGGTCGCGTCCGGCTGGGCGCAACTCATACGAGTCAGCGGGAAACAGCAAAAGAATAAATCAGAACTACATGCAATGAATATGAGGGGTAAAAAAGAGAGACGGGTAGTAATTATTATTATTATTCATTTATTTTCAGATCCATAAAATCGTTAGTAACACAGAAATACTTATGAGAAACGAATGTTAGTAATGACAGACATGAGACATTTAAAAAACTAAATACAAAAATAAAATAAACATGACCCATTGGATACTCCGATAATCGTGCGCGTGTTTACTTGACCGTGTGTAGTCGTATCCAGCGCTCGAGCATTGGAGAATTCCACCGGTCCGACAATACGCACAGGATGCTAGTAATAAAGTAATGGTTAATGACATTGAAGTAATCTTAAGAGACAACACCATGCGTGTTTTCATTAGCTTCACAAGCATCGTGATCTATTAATGTAAACTTTTGCATTTGCTTGAGAGTTAATATTCTCTATCAATCGATTGTGGCTTTATTTTACTTGGGAAACTTAACTGTAACTGTTTAAGTTATACTATCAGGGGATATCCGCTCGCTTGCTTTCGTTTGCAAAAAAACCCGTCGAACTTTGCTCATGAAATTTGACATTATACACTCAACGCGGCCGGCCGCCTTCATTATAACTTGATGTTATGGTCCATAATAAAGAGTATTCTATTCAATTTTTTCCCAACAAATATCTTAAAGTCGCCTCCTCTTTAAGCTTGGACCATCGTCAATAAATCACTAAGGTTAAAACATCATTAATATTAAATCACGGGCTCTGATTTATAAGGCGAGGGGCGGCCGCGGTGTGGCGCTAATCTTCGGTTCAACTGGTGACTTACTGTACTATGCGTGGTGGCACGGTGTTCTCTGCACAAGGAAGAACAGCGGATGAACCTGGTCATGAAGGAGTTGCATGTGATGATCGCCTGAAGAGTTCTGAGGATAATGACGTTGTGTGTCATTGCGTTAAAATGTTTTCAATACACTTCCTCGAAAACTGGTCCATAACGCACTATGATTAGGTACAACATGCAATGTATTTCACACGCGTGCTTTTTTTTCCACTTTTTTTTCTGCTTTTTTTTCACGGCAATTTTCATTCCCGCACACGTGCGGGAATGAAAATTGCCACAGATAACTATACCTATACTTATTCCAAATTGGTTCAATGCCTATAGTCTGAGGTGAAAAACACTCTAGCCTACGGCTCGGGTGTTATAATTCGCCCTGGAATGCAATGACAAACTTTCTCCACTTGTATCAAAATGTACTATTTCTTGCTGATAATCTATTTTAGGAAAATATTTTGATGATATTTAACTACCAATCTTGCTAAAAGGTATGGCCCTTTAGCTGGGTTGCGGAAGTCAGATAAGCAGTCGCTCCATGTAAAATACTGTCATTCAGCTGAATTCTGTTGCGGCCATGTTGTGGCGCGGGCGAAGGCGCTATGTTACAGTTGAATATTTATTTGTATACTTTCTAATTTTACTGTTTCAGATCACAAACTTCTTGAGTCATTAAACGCTTAAGTCATCCTAAGAAGAATACCCGATCAATCTTCTAGGTGTGCATATTTGATCCCGTTTGTAAGAACTAGAAGAGGAATCGTGTTATTCAGGTATTGGATTAAGGAGGTCAGACAGGCAGTCGCTCCACGAATATATTGGTATTCTGGTGCATAGACTGCAAGCCAACACCAACATTGTTGGGAAAAGGCTAAGCAGATGATGACTAAGAACTTGTAATTGTATCAGTACAAGACTTAGCCTATAGAACGCGCACAGACAAGCATGTGGTCGCTCGGGCCAGGGGGGAGAGGAACAGGGCAGAAGGGAGGGGCGGCGGGGAGGGGGCGTGTAATATTCCGCGTGACGTGTGAACAGCCGGCCGTGCGCTGCTCATTTGTGGAGATACAGCGTGTTGCTAACAACTGACCTTCGACTACATTGTATAGCTGAAAAGTTTAGGAATGGTAACAGCCATAAAGGAAGTACGGAATTAGTGTCGCCAAATAGAAAATCTCTTTCTAATGGTGACTGAGGGATAACTTCAAGAGTTCAGACCGATGCCGAGTTCAAATACCAGCATTCTCTGATCCCTATCGAGCGAGGTGTTAATTAGTCGGACCTAACATGAAATTCCCAGTATAGAAAATATTACATATAAAATTTCCACTGAAAGCGATCACAACACTCTGTAGCCGGCGCGTAGTTCACATAGAATTTTGACATTTACTCGCTAATTGAGGTATCAGCTCGCGGCTACCGTGCATGCGCGCGCGCCGCTTCCGGCCCAAGCCGCACAGGGCTGCCACGCATGAGCGCTGTCCGCAAGAATACATCAATATACTACAACTACTACTACTACTACAACAGCCCTTAACGTCCACTGCTGGACATAAGCCTCTCCCATGATGGGAGGAATTTGCCGTAATCTCCACGCTTGGCAGGCGGATTGGAGATCGCAGTGATGAAAGACTAACAGAAAACGCTGCTGCCCATTCTCTGGTCTACGGAGGCGCAAGGTGTTCTGCCTCAGACATTAGTCGCCTTATACGACACCCGTGAGTGTAATGGGTTTGGTTCTATTCTACTCTGCCGGATACCACACGGCTTAACATAACATAACATCATTCCTGAAATCCCCGAAAGGTTAGGTAGAGTTGTAGGCGGGTCATTGTACACTCATATATTGCCAGTTGTGTTTAAGTCCCATGTAACGAGTGTGAGCTATCAATTGAACACAAATCCAGATCTCTCAAAACTTAATAACACTTTGCTCGACCTGGGAAACGCTCTCATGCTCAGTAGATACGCTGGCAAACATTACAACAGTGAGGCAGAAAAACAATTAATACACCAAGTGTACAGTAAACCATCAAGAATCACTTAAAGCTCCTTGTGAAGGAACTTCGCCGAGGAGGTACCCGTATTGTGGAAACCATACATATTTCTTCGTTGTTGTGTTCTAGTCTAAAAGGTATGGGGTGCCAGTTAACACATTCGAGTCCACCTCTGTTTCATAGAGCATTATGTGCCATCCCACCATACACATATTGCAAGTCAGTAGTGGACCCTCCAGGTGGGTTCCCGGCATCCCAAGTGCGAATTGAGTGAATCCGGCACTGAAGGTGTTAAAGTAAAGCACATAAGCAGAAGAAAGGGGGGCTAATATCCAGCAGTGGGTGATTCCAGTCTGGTACGATGATGATGACATAAGACATTTTACCTTTGCTTCTGTGATGGCAACGCCTGTGGAGTTGCAACGCCTCTGAGGCTGCAGATGACCACTAACTTACGCGGCTTGTCATCAGCATTTCTTATTTCGTATAGATTCATCGCCTTGTCCGGGTAAAGTTTGAGTCTCGCACGAAGTGCTCTGAGAGCAACTAGCACTGTTACAACTAGCTTGTTTGCCGTGTCGTGATTCGTAGAAACCACACTTAATAAAGCAATGACACCCACCGTTTTAAAAATATGTTAAGTTCATTCATTTGATTCTATATTTCGGAGCAGAGTTACTAGTCTGATTTTACAAAATCGGTTACATAGTTGTTCGGCATTAGTATTGTGTTAACGAACTAGTGTGTAGATTGACTAGTACCTGCGAAGTCCAGGACGTAGCATACCATGCCCTCTTAAAACGGTGATGTGACCAGAATATTCGTATATGCCAATCCAACAGGTGCGCTATTGTTATTGTTCAAATATGCATGGGTTTCGTATTTTAGTAGTATTGTTTTAACCTTACTTCAGTGTCAGAAAGTAATGGAGCTAGACGTCTTGTCTATCCGTGACGTGTATCTATTTCTTTTTCGTCATTCATCATTTCTGACGAAAGACGTCCATTGCTGGACAAGTGTCGCCACATTGACCAGTCCTGTGCGTCTCGCATCTCTTTAGTTAGTTCCATGTTCTAGCAACCCTAACGGCGCGGGAGTTTTCATAGACTATCCGAAGCGTGTGAGGTCATTCATACAGCAGCCCTTATCACGACGGCATAGAGTCGATATCTGTAGAACAATAGAAAAAAGTCTATTTCTTTTTGTTTTATGTTGGTACTTACAAATAGTTTTCGGGTGTTCGTTTATGAGCGCGGTTCTCACGTTTATGGCGTATGTCCTGGGAGGCTGCCATGAAGAGATTAATGTTTACATTTGTTGTTAATGAACTTATTGATATTTGATACTGAGTCTTTTTCCGTAGGCTTTAATGAAGGAAACCTCAAATGAGGCCGTTCAAACTTCTAAGGATCATCGAGCTTTTATTGTTAATGCGCTCTTAAATCATGTTTTGTAATTTGGTCTCTGTACGGTGAAGGATTTCGCTCCTTAGAATGCCATAGATGGATACACTAGCAGCTAATCATTAATGCATCTTGTCTGTTTCTAAGATTGACCTAAAGTCACATCACTACATCTGTCAGCTGTCTGTCCCTATATATGCTTAGATCTTTAAAACTACGCAACGGATTTTAATGCAGGTTTTTTAATAGATAGAGGGATTCAAGAGGAAGGTTTATATCTACATTGAGTTCATAAATAAAGCCCCTTGTAGTTTTTATTTTTTTTATATTAAGAACTCGTACTTTAATATGGTTACAAAAAATCAAATGCAAAATTCTGCACACTTCATGTTTTTATGAAACCGGTGAACGTTGACATGCACGCAGATTTATCCCAAGTATAATAAAATACTCAAGATTAAAGAAAATATCCACATCCCAGAGGAACAACTGTTATTGTTACTGTAAGCATCGTCCCACTGTTGGACAAAGAACACAATTCCTGACCACCAGTTTTTTTTATCCAGGGTTAATGAACAAAAACATTCTAAGTTGGACTGCCCACAGCTATTTGAAACAATTTGTGTTTGTAAATCAAAAACAACGCGTTGGCGAGTCATGTCGGCGACGTTTCATTAACATGCGTCACTGTTCGACGAGGAGCTCATTCTGTCAGCAACGAGGCAGCAACTAATCCCGTACACTGACAAATGACAACACAATCTACACGAGACCCGGTTATGTCCAGAAGAATGAGAGTGATCTACTTACACTATCTACACGTACACTAATATTATAAAGAGGAAATATTTGTATTTTTGTATGTTTGTAATGAATAAACTCAAAAACCACTTCGTCGATTTCAAAAATTCTTTCACCATTAGAAAGCTACATTCACCTTGAGTAACATAGACTATATTTTATCCTCGTACTCCTACGGGAACGGGAACTACGCGGGTGATACCGCGTGACGTCCAAATTAATAACTCTGAGATATGCTTAACGATTGAGATACTTTTATTTTGATTGTTCATCGTGATCAATCGATTGTCGACTGTGATAAAATAACAATTGGGAATTAAAAAATCTTCTTCTTAGCGTGTCGATGGCAAAAAGATCAGAAACTCCGCTCACTGATGCAGTCATCAATGCCACAAGGTTGTAGGTGTCGGGGCATGCTGCGCAAGATGAAAGGTGGGCCTTGGCCATTAAAATTACTGTTTAAGTATTTGAATACGATACATTTCTTACTGCTAGCATCTGATTTGAGTATTTGAATAGAGGACTAGTCAAAGTGATTCACTCAATGTAATGTAGCACTCGAAATACAGAATTTAAAACGTCAGTAAGTGTTAAAAAGCCCTAAACTTGAATGACTCAATTCAGTAACTGGCAAAAAGTATCCGAGACATTGATAGTTTGGTTCTGTTGCGAATTCTTTGCTCACGTGTGCAATTATTGTATCTATGCTATATCTAATACCATATTATACCTGATAAACATACTAACCTGTAATGAAATCAGTCCACTCAGCGTGTCACGCTGTCCTCGGGCGCCACTCATAGTCCTGAAGTGGAAGACAACATGTTCCAAATAACATGTCACTCAGGGATACTGTTTACTTCCAGTCCACTCAGAATTATTGTGAAGTACAGAGGGACGGTGATCGTCGCGTATAGCTCTCAGGTAGATAGATTGTCGCTATGGTTGCGACTGGCTGGGGGGCTGTGTTCAGTGGTGGAAATATAGTGGAGGAAAGTCGTAAACGTAGCCGCTATGGACGAAATAGCTAGGTAGAAAATACTAGCGGTTGCCCACTATGGTCGAAAGTCGATCGAAATTCGTATTTTTGATGTGTAACATCGCCTAAAGACAAAAAAATGGCGTGGCGACGTTTGCACGGTTTACAACAAGCCAGCTAGCTGGTCTCGGGGCACAGCGCTGGGTTACAATGACGTGACTAGGAGTTCGATCACAGCATAAGGATTTTCTTTTTGTGAATCGTGTCATTTTGTTGGTATTTTATTTTATGTGTTTTTTTTTAATAATAATATTAACTTTTTTGTGAGCATATTACTGTAGAAAATAATTTCGATGTTTCACATTTGTCAGGCGTCCCGTGGTGGCTCATTTTCTTTTACACTCCTTATTATGAACTCATGGCAAATCTCACATTCTTCAAGGTTTTTTGTTCACGCATTAATATAAGGCAGAAGTCAGGCGTCAGTAGTTAGTTACGGAAATCATAAGTTGCTGCCAAAACACATCTAAGTCAACAAAATTATAGGTTACCAAAAATAAGTGATTAGGTACCTGTTCAATTCATAGGTCACCGTCGTAAATTGACCAGTCTTCTTTTAGGAGTTTCTAGGCCAACGCCTCAAATCTTGAGTCATGTTTTCGCACAGATTATGTTCTACATGTTTTTCTTGTCGGGCGTAGATCCAGCCTTTAACAGTCATTGACTTATTTGTCTTAATGCACGCCCCCATTGAGCTCAATGGTTCATTTCCCATCCAATTTGCAATCTTCATGGTCCACCTGCTTGAAGACATAAAACGTTGCTTAATATTTTCACTAAGCCAGCGGTCACGCGCATCTTTCCTTGCCGTATGTCGTCAGTTGTATGAATTAATTTGCGTCGTCTCCGCGGCCATCTTGTCCTGACATCGTCCCGGCTGGCACGCGCCGGCTATGCCGAGCATTCCTCTTGAGACGCTGCCGTATTGACGTTTGTTTGATTAAATTGTGTCTGCGTACAAGATATTACTGTTGTTAGAGGAACAAGACGAGTATCTAAAGCACCTGATTCTACTTTCAGTGTGGCTCCTATGTTCCCGACTCATTCATTCATTCACATTTCACCAGTTAAGTTCGAGTCCCATGTAATGGGGTGTGAGCCTAATGAGAGGTTTTCCTTTTGAGGTATTAAAAAAAAACTTATTTTCCAAGAACTCTATAGATGGTTGAACTGACTATGATAGTTGGTGCCAAAGCCAAAACGCTTGGAAAAAAAAACATTGCGTCACGTCAATTATACGCTCGTTGACTGACAACTCATGTGACTGTTCCTAAATTACCCTAGGCTGATAAAATTTTAGTTTTTGTAATTTAAGCTAATATTAGTATTTTGGTCAGTTTCCCCCGGAACTTCCGAATGTAACCTAGTTTTCTCGCGCTTTGTAATAATCAGTTTTTTAAGTTCTGTTCCTTGCATTATCATACCAAGTTTAGCGCCATCTATCCAGCGACTAGGGAAGAGCTAAAAAGAAAATCCCTCATTGTCATCGATCGAGCACAAATTCAGACTCCTTGGCTGCTACTGAGAAATTCCAGTTTTTTTTTAATCCAGGTCCTCATGATCAGCAGTAAGGCTTCCAACCAATAGACCAATGAGACAGTCTCATCCAGGGTAGCCCGCGAAATTCAATTTTTCTTTCGTTTTTTGAATTTTCGCTGTGCAACGTATGTATGGGGGGAACCCCCGTAATATTACCCTTTAAGTTCATTTAATCCCATTTAATGACTTTTTCATGAAACAGTCATTCAATGGTAATATAACTTAGTAAAGCCATATTTATTACGGTCGTAAATCATATTTTAATCAACATACAACCTAAAACTAACTGGCAAATTGCAAAAAAAAACTAATGAATTTATTGAAATTTGAATTACGTGGGTTACCCTGGCGCTTTTACCTTAACAATGTTTAAATCTTTTTTGGGTGCGTTGGCCCAGCTAGTCCAGCTAATAGTAATGCCTCCACAGCGAGATGTGATCTCTGGCGGGAGCAGCTTAAGCCCCCTGACGGCTTCATCAAGCCGTCTGAAAGCCTTCCACCTGGGAATGCTTTGCCATGGCCGACATGGAACTCTGAATAGACTTCGAACCCAGGTCGGCCGTAGCAAAGACAATCTCCTCAAATGGGGGTCTATGGACGGCTCAGATCTCAAATGTGTGTGCGGCGTGTCTCCACTCTCCACAGACAATGGCCCATCTTCCATCTTGCGCCGCATGCCCTGACACCTGAGCACACTTGACGACCTTATGACTGCATCAGCGAGCGGAGTTCGCATAGCTGAATTTTGGAACAAAAATTTTTAATAAATATTTGGCATCGACACGCTAAGAAGAAGAAGAATGCAAATTTAAAACATGGTCGCCTAAAATTCCAATATCTAACTAAATTGAGACAAACATCCCTAGATCAGTTATTAAGCAATACCCCGCCCTAATGAAAACCAACTAAAAATTCATAATGTCGTGCATACACGGCGGTAACGAGCCGTCGGCACGTGCCGCCCGCAGCGTTAATCTCCTAATATCTATTTATTATTGTAGCGCATGTTTGCAAGGTCATTATCGCGGCGGGGTGCTCGCGCCGTGCACCCGCCCTTATTGTTTGTTTAAACTGTAAAGGTGGAACTTGCAAGTCATAAATAAAAGCAATAAATGTAAGTTTAGTGAGAATCAAAGTGGTGATCGATGATACTGAAATAAATTAAACGTTTACTCAACTGATAGTAAGAAGAGAGTTACCTTATTGGTGATCCAAGTCCTTACCGTATTGGTATCTCAGTCTTCTTAGCTAGTCAAACTTTTCTCGAAATGGACTTGACTGCTGTACAGAAAGACTACTGCCGTGTTTCTTCTGCAGTCGTGAAGGAGTTAATATATAATGTTGTTCTGATATCTTCTTTTCTCGTTAATGCCGTAAGTAATGGAACATTCATGTAATGTAAGTTTGCTGTACCTACCTCAATGTGAAGTGATCCAAGTATCCGATACTCACTAACGATAGTGACATTTCTCTTTACATCACGATATTCACGATGCATCGACTTCAAATTAATCCTATTCGCCAAGAGCTATCATGCTACTTGCGTTGACTTGTGTACTCCTTGATTCCAGTTACTGCTACATCTGCACTTGCATCTAAATATCTGCATTATAATTAATTTGCCCTCCCCGCTCTGCCAAGTCCGCCACTCTATTCCCAACCTGCGTACCGACGCAATGAAGGTGGACGAGTCCTGGACGAACAATTTAGTTGTCTTGGACCTTGCAACGAAATTAATCAGATAATAATAGCGGAGGAGTAAGAAAAACATTTCCACTTCCCTCCATATCATGCTGGTGGAGACAGAACATGAGTGAAAATGTCCTCAGTCCATCCACCAGTGGAAGTTATAAAATTATCAATTACTACTAAATTGTGTAATTGTCGATCAGTCGCCCGCGGCTACCGGCGGCGAGGCGGCGTGGGGCGGCCCCACACATGTAGCTAGTAATGACCGTAGCTGTGCCTGTCAATACCAACCCGCCATTATCTTGTTAACTGCCAATCAAACTCAAACATAGTGTCCTGTGTTTGTATTCGCACGCCTTGTCTTTACATAACAACGCGTTAATAAGATGAATGACATGTAGACGTGTTGTGCACTCCCAAAATGCTTGTTTTAGAATGACCAGCAGATTGCTGGGACTGTATATTTTCCGGTATCAAGTTTAAAATAAAATTACTCTATTTACAGCATACTGCCAAACGTTTTATACCTGCAGCCTGTGGGTCCACTATATGCGTAGATCTTTCAATGCCCTACAGGTCCTGTACAATAATGGTTATAAGATGCTGTTGGCGTTGCCTCGCTTTTGTAGTGCATCAGGTATGTTTGCTAAGGCCAGCACTGACTGCTTTAGGGCTACAGAAAAGAGTGGTCTCCCTGATGTGCCGCGTGCGGGGCAGCACCAACTGCCTTCTGAATACCATACTGGGAAGGGTTGATTGTCCGGTTGTGAAGCACTGGAATACCGTTCACGGATCTGGAGGGGTCTATCTATACTAATATTATAAAGAGGTAACATTTGTTTGTAAGTTTGTATGTTTGTAAGTTTGTATGTAGGGGGTAATCTCCGGAAGTAATGAACCAATTTTAAAAATTGTTTCACTGGTAGAAAGCTACATTATTCGTGAGTGCTATAGGCTATATTTTATTTCCGTAATCCCACAGGAACGGGAACTACGCGGGTGAAACCGCGGGACGTCAGCTAGTACATAATATTTCGATGGTAGGTAGAATACTAAAAACAAAAGAAAGTCGTCACTTGCTGGCATACTAACATAGGTATAAGTATGATTTACTAACAATTTATGGAATATTTTTGATTCTGATAATAAATTAATAATAATAATTAAACCGGTTATTAAAAGCAGTAAATAGGTACCTAGAGATCTACGTGCTTTTTAGGGTTCCGTACCTCAAAAGGTAAAAAAGGAACCCTTATAAGATCACTTTCTTGTCCGTCTGTCTCCATCGATTTTCTCAGGAACGGGTGGACCTAGCAAGTTAAAACCCACGGTGCGCGAGTCCGACTCGCTCTTGGCCGGTTTTTCTACATACCGTTGTTTAGTTTGGTACAGACAGAAATCCACGATAATTCATAACAAAACGCCTATTGTCCTTCGATACTCCATACGTTAAGTTAATTCGGAAGCAGATAACATTTAATTTTAAATCCTTACCTACATCTGACTTAGCAAAAAGGCAATATTATTAAATTCCATTTGGATTCGTGCAGCACTTTCGGAGATGAACGTTGACAGGTAGACAGTGAAGCACTTCAATATTAAACTACAAAGGCGCACTTTAGTAAGTATTGCGTTTGATATGATGCAGCGCCGTACAAAACGACTGTCAAATAAAATTACGTCAGCAATGCGCACTGATTAAACGTTCTCATGAGAACCTCTAACATCACGCTGAACTAACATCGAGCAGGAGTTGGCAGAAGTTCAAGTCGGTTGTGTGTATCTATTTTAACACCCGTATTTGACTTACGAATGCTACTTATTTTGTGTACAGTTACTTGTTCAAAGTCAGTGTCAGTCAGCTAATTATTATCACTTTTGCCAATCTGCACAGTCAGACCCAATTATTACCTAGGGATCGAAACTGTCTTCTTTTTGTTTCGGATGGGAAATCATCAAATGACTCCTCCCGCTCTGGGCGGAGCAGGAGGGAGTGTCAGACTTTTACTGACTAAAACCCATCCATGTTCCTTCATCGCCTTTTGTGTTCCGGGGCCACGGTATATCTCTTTCGAACAGTCCCGCAACCCAGGAAACTGTGTCTCCTAAACACAGGCTATTTTTTAGCCTAGCTAGGAGGACAGAGCTTCACCCACCGTGTTGTAGAATAAAATTCTGTGTTACTTGTTGTTCCAATTAATGTAAAAATCTGTAAATCTACAATCTTTTTGTTTGAATAAATTATTATTATTAAAAAAAAAGTAGTTTCTGTCCGTGGTTTCGTCCGCGTTGAAGAGACATTATAATTAACTTATGGCACTAGGTATTAGTGTAGCTTCCACATTCCACCAGTGAGAATGTTTGAAATCGAAATGTGCAGTTTCGGAGATTACTTCCTACGACGAAACTCTACCTCTTTACAATATTAGTAAAGGGTGTTTGTTTGGAGGCAAAGAACTTTAAATTGAAATAAATCACAGAAAAAGATTTGACAGATAAATTTATGTCATCTGTGTTTGGCTCCTTATTATTGAAACCAAATGTGAGACACGGAAAGTTAGTGGATATTGTGATCGATTTCATGGATATTTTAAATGTTTTTCTGCTCCGCCTCTCACCCGTTCTATAGATCTCATTTCAACTTGGTTCAGTTAGTCTAAAATGTCGTTATGATGCTGCTAACACACCACTTAAGACTTACAACACCAACACTAAAGATCCTTGATAGAAACTCCAGAAATCCAAAAATGTTTAACTACTGCACTTTACTTGCTTTATGACAATGACTACACTAACGCACCTATATATGAAAACCAACCGCTCCCTGCTTTTAAAATGACATCCCGTTGTTTGAAACTGACGCTTATAACGTTGGGAATAAGAGGCACTGTGTCATTTTCGCGACGGCTTTTGTAAGTGTGCACTGGGTCAAATTGTAGCAACCCCCAGCCAATAAACATCAATCAACAGACTATTAAATGCACCTTTACCGTATGATACTGTGATATATTCCGCTTTGATCTACTTTTATATATATGGGAGGATTCGACAATTTAAAAATGTGTTCCTTATAAGCGGTTCTGCAGAATGTACGTTTTCCTTTATTTCTTTTAATGGTTTTACAGCATCGTTCCAGTTTGTAGTTTTCTCTTGCATATTTGGGAAATTGACCCTCAGCGGCTCGTTGTCTGATCATCATCAACGTCCACTGCTGGACATAGGCCTCCCCCAAGTGTCGCCACATTGACCGGTCCCGTGCGATTCGCATCCAGAGGATTCCCGCAACCTTCACCAAGTCGTAGTTCTACCTAGTGGGAAGCCTTCCAACGCAACGTCTTCCGGTTCGCAATCGCCACTACAGAACTTTTCGGCCCCATCGGCCATCCATTCTGCGAGCAATGTGCCTTGCCCACTGCCACTTAAGTTTGGCAATTCTTCGGGCTACGTCGGTAACCTTGGTTCTCTTGCGGATGTCTTCATTTCTGATTAGATCACGAAAGGAAACTCCGAGCATAGCCCTGTCCATTGCCCTTTGGGTGACTCTAAGCCTTCTGATGAGGCCCATTGTGAGTGACCAAGTTTCGGTCTCGTATGTAATCACTGGTAAGTTGGACGAGAAAATACCGCGCAATTTCCCGAACGCTGCCCAGCCGAGTCGGATTCGACTATTAACCTCTTTCTCGAAGTTAGACCTAACTGGACCGTTTGTCCCAAGTACACATAATCGTCTACAACTTGTCGAGTGTAGAGTCTCCAATCTTCAAAAACATTTCCTATCTTGCATCAAAAATTGTTAAACCAATTTACGGGCCAGTAAATAGTGGATATCACCAGGAGACACAAAAACATTCACGCATACAGCCAGACACAGCACGAACCATTGCAATTTTGAAAAAGGAACAAGCCAAAGGTCGCTTGTGGAACGCAGCAGTACCTACATGAAATGTGCGCAAGCGGCGCACAGCGCATGCCTCACCTGCGACGTAGCACAGGGTTCGAGGCACGCGCCCGCCACGCGACTGACGTCACTGATTTAATAACATCCCTTGTTCCACAAACGCATTCTTTGGCGTTTGAGCATAGTTGTCGGGGTTCATCTATGATGACGTAATCAAAATTGGATGATAGAAGAAGTATTAGGGGTTCCACAAGGTTGAAATGAAAGTACACATTTTTTTCGTGTAGGTTACCATACCACTAAACGCAAGCAGCAACTTTTCGTCACTTCCGAATCTTGTATCTTACGAAGCAGTCCTGTAATAGAATTACGTAAACTGATTTGGTTATGTAAAACACGTTGAACCAGTAAACATTTTGACCACAACAACCTGCTCATCCGCCCTATATATCATTCAGTCTAAATCCTCACACCATTACGAGATCATAAAAAGCCCGGCTTGCGAAATACGAAATTTTTTCTCCGCCATTTCCGTATAAAGCCGTTTTATAAATCAGGCGTTAATACAGTTTGAAATATGTTTGTTTCGAGGCTAGTTAGCGGCAGTTTGTATTCCGGGTGGTGTTTACTGCGCGGATCACGAGCTTACTGCGCGGCCTTAGGAAAAATTGTGCGCCGATCTCTGCTATCTGCTCAATGTGGGATACAGCTTTTTCATTGGTTACGAGTTTCTGAACTGTTATGGTGCTTTGTACAGCTTTGTGATTGCTTATGCGTCAGTTTAAGTGGGAAGGATTTTTTTTTTCGTCGGAAGATAGCAGGAACATGGTCGAGGCAATAAAGGCATACTATAATGTGCTAGGTTGTCTGAAAATTGTTGTTTATTAATAAGCATTCTAATCTTTTTACATTGGATAATAGCAGCCAAGCGTTGTGATACTGGCAATTTGCCTGTTGGTTAGACATTGTATAACATCACGCACGCCTGTTATCCCCAAAGGGTTAGGTGTACCAATAGTACACCCACATTTTGCCAGTTATCTATACTTATAATCTATCTATATATACATATATATATACATATAATAAAACAGTAAAAAAATTGTGTCTGTACATTGAATATATTAAAAAATAAATAGTTGAGGGGGGTTTAGAAACAGTAATAGAGCACGAATCCAAAAAAAAAATTCTGTCTGTTTGTCTGTTTATCTGTTTGTTTGTACACGCTAATCTTCGTAACTACTGGACGGATTTGAATGATTTTTTTGTTATTGTATAGGTATTAAGTCTGGGCAAGATATAGGCTATAATTTATCTTGGAAACTTGAACACCTGATGCAGAACCGCAACAGACAAGCTAAACTATAAGAGCTACAAAAATGGTACCATAGCAAAATTCGTTCCACGTGATGAGAATTTTCTGCTGAGAGAATAAATTTGAAGATCTGGAACACCTGATGTGGAACTCCAAGAGCCCAGCTACACTAACATATATATAGGAATGACGTTTTAGCAAAAGTTGTTCAATCTGATGAGCACTCTCTGTTGACTAATAAAATCGAAGATCTGGAACACCTGATGTGGAACTCCAAGAGCCCAGCTATACCATAACACATATAGGAATGACGTCTCAGCAAAAGTTGTTCGGTCTGATGGGCATTTCCTGTTGACTTTTATCTTGGAAACTTGAACACCTGATGCAGAACCGCAACAGACCAGCTAAACTATAAGAGATACAAAAATGGTACCATAGCAAAATTTGTTCCACGTGATGAGAATTTTCTGCTGAGAGAATAAATTTGAAGATCTGGAACACCTGATGTGTAACTCCAAGAGCCCTGCTACACTAACATATATATAGGAATGACGTTTTAGCAAAAGTTGTTCAATCTAAAGAGCACTCTCTGTTGACTAATATAATCGAAGATGTGGAACACCTGTTGTGGAACTCCAAGAGCCCAGCTACACCATAACACATAGGAATGACGTCTTAGCAAGTGTTGTTTGGTATGATAGGCTTTTCCTGTTGACTTTATCTTGGAAACAAATACCTGATGCAGAACCGCAACAGACCAGCTGAACTATAAGAGATACAAAAATGGTAACATCGCAAAAATTGTTCCACGTGATGAGCATTTTCTGTTGAAGATCTGGAACACCTGATGTGGAACTCCAAGAGCCCAGCTACACAATAACATATTTAGAGGAATGAAGTTTTAGCAAAAGTTGTTTAATCTGATGAGCACTCTCTGTTGATTTATAAAAATCGAAGATCTGGAACACCTGTTGTGGAACTCCAAGAGCCCAGCTATACCATAACACATATAGGAATGACGTCTCAGCAAAAGTTGTTCGGTCTGATGGGCATTTCCTGTTGACTTTTATCTTGGAAACTTGAACACCTGATGCAGAACCGCAACAGACCAGCTAAACTATAAGAGATACAAAAATGGTACCATAGCAAAATTTGTTCCACGTGATGAGAATTTTCTGCTGAGAGAATAAATTTGAAGATCTGGAACACCTGATGTGTAACTCCAAGAGCCCTGCTACACTAACATATATAAAGGAATGACGTTTTAGCAAAAGTTGTTCAATCTAAAGAGCACTCTCTGTTGATTTATAAAAATCGAAGATCTGGAACACCTGTTGTGGAACTCCAAGAGCCCAGCTACACCATAACACATAGGAATGACGTCAAAGCAAGTGTTGTTTGGTCTGATGGCCATTTCCTGTTGACTTACAAAAATGAAAGATCTGGAACGTCTCGAATCGTCTCGCGCATCCCGTTGTATTCCCGTCCCCGGGCTCTTAAAATTCGACATCAGACGTTCCAGGTCTTCGATTTTGACGACTCCGTTGTCGCTGGCATAAGCAACAGGATCCGCGTACGAAGTCGCGGGCAGAAGCTAGTATTATAATAAAGCTGCAGTGTTTGTTTGTTTGAACGCGCTAATCTCTGGAACTACTGGTCCGATTTGAATGATTCTTTCAGTGTTGGGTAGTCCATTTATCGAGGAAGGCTATAGGTTATATAACATCACGCTACGTCTAATAGGAGCGGAGCATAAGTAAAAAATGTTGCAAAAACGGGGAAAATTTGTTCCTTTTGAAAGCTTTTTCTCTCTTATGTGACGCAGACGAAGTTGCGTGGGTCAGCTAATGTTTAATAAGGGACGAGCCTTTTGCCATCAACCGGGCACAAATCCAAACTCCCTGGCTGCTACTGAGATATTCCTAACAGAAAAAAACCAAATAACACTTTGTCCGACTTGGTAATAGAACTAAGATTGAACTGCTGAAGAGTGCGCTCTTTAGTATTCGAGCAGAAATAAATTAGAAACACAAAAGTATTTTTTAGGGTTCCGTACCCAAAGGGTAACAACGGAACCCTATTACTAAGACTTCGCTGTCTGTCCGTCTGTCTGTCCATCTGTCCGTCTGTCCGTCTGTCCGTCTGTCTGTCACCAGGCTGTATCTCATGAGATACAGCCTGGTGACAGACAGACGGTTCATGAACCGTGACAGCTAGACAGTTGAAATTTTCACAGATGATGTATTTCTGTTGCCGCTATAACAACAAATACTAAATATAGTCAATGGTACGGAACCCTTCGTGTGCGAGTCCGACTCGCACTTGGCCGGTTTTTTTGTAATTCTTACACGTGGTTCAAGCTAACCATTGCTGAACACATTACACCGACAAATCCGTAGTGATGTAAGTATCAAATATCGAGCGTTGAGCAAACGGCTCGCAAATAACAGCAAGTAACTCACAGTGGGTATCTCAGTTACAAATAACAATATATTAGTTCCCGGGGGAGCGCGAACAGGGCTTAGCTCTTACGTCAGCTCCGACTAGGGATGTGCGTAAGGGTATAATGTATCGATATCGACACAGAGAGAGAGAATTAAAAAGAAACAACAAAACACAGACGTTACACGTATGTTGACGTACATACGCACATTTTCTGGAAAATATACTTAGGTATGAAATACACGGAAAATGGAAAACCGAAATTTGATCACGGCTGCGCGAAATAGTCCCAGTTTAGCGCAAATTGCCAGGCTAGTTGCCTGAATTCAGCACCTAAACGAAACTACTAAAAAAGCCTCGGTTCATATTTGCACCATATTGTTCGTTTTACCGTCGAATTAAGGCCCTTCTAACCCTATAAAATTAGCAACTCTATTTGTGGTGGTTCAAACTTTCTTTGAAATACTGTTAGAATAAAGTTCTAATCAGCTTGCACTACAAAGCGGTTGTTACGTCAGTCACTGCGGCCGAATATTGCGAAATTAGTGTTTTTTTGCGATTTACAAAAAATCTATTGATTGGACTAAAAAAATAAAACACATAAGACCTGCTTGCTTTATAGTTAGTTCAGTTAGTATACAAAGTTTCATGATCTAATTTGAAGTACTTTTTGAATACCAGTGGTTTATTGTTCGATTTGGAGGTAATTTGTAATTTTTTTCTATCGAGAAAAGTTTATGGAATCGTGTTTTCGTCACACATAGTACTTAGCATTAATCCTCAACTTTACCATATATTTATTTCAAAATTAATGCTGCAGTGTTTTAGGCGTAACGGAGGATCATGCTAAGCCATTTGAGGTAGTGTAGGCCCATAAGGAGCTTTTATTGATACTATGTTAGAGAACAGGTACAGCACTATTGTGTACCTAAAGTTTACGCAGGGTAGCGATCTAAGCGGGTGGCGGAAGAAGTATTCATTTCGAAATGAATTATTCTACCGTCTGCCCACCTGCACTTACTGCGTACTTACGTACCAACGTTTTAAATTCATCCGCTATGAAATGTTACTTCAGCTGCTTTTATTTTACCTATATGATAAGTGTAGATATAGCAAAGGTGCAGCAGGTGTATATATATTTTTAATTTTTTATTATATTGATTGCAGTTGACATGGTATGGGCATGTGATGAGGAGGAATGACGAAAATATCGTAAGGAAAATTTTGGGTATGAAAATGGATGGCTATAGGACTAAATGTTGAAATGATAGAGAAAGGTATGCTGCGCTGACCTCAAATAAAAAGGGATAAATGCAGAAAGGGATGATATATTTTTCATTCATTAAATCAGAGGTTCCCAAACTTATTTTGTCTATTGCCCACTTTGAGAATAAATTATTTTTTAGCGCCCCCATTTTTTCACCTACTTAAAAACCTCTATAACTTCAAATTAAACTCCTTTTTTTTTAACCGACTTCAAAAAAGGCGGAGGTTATATGTTCGTGTGTATGTATTTTTTTTTTTTTATGTATGTTACCTGATTTCTCTCCCATTTGTGGACTGATTTTCAAAATTCTTTTTTCATTTGATAGAGTACACTCCTGAGGTGGTCCCATTTTAATTTGGTGAAGATCTGATGCTGACCTTCGGAGATATACAATGGAACTCTTCAAAAATAGACGGCAAATCTGTTGTGATAGCTCCAATCGGTTGGATGTTCATTGTTTAAACAACATCATGACGTAACATTACACCTGTTTGCTCTGAGGGGTACATAGATGTGTACAGTACACCCAGATTTCGACAGTTATGGCATGTTATGTTCCATTTATTGGGGATAAGCCTATTACCATGACATGTATTGTTAACCATGTACAATTAATGCATAGCAAATATTTGTAAGTATAGGATATTACAACTAGAAATGGAAAAATAAAATAAAACTTTTTTGCCAAAAATAAAACCGACTTCAAAAAAAGCAACAAACAAAAAAACACAAAAAGAAAAGGACAAAAAAATACACTAAAATGAAAACAAAAAAAAACACTAAAACAAAACCACAAAAAAGTGAAAAATAACTTTAGCTTCAGAAGCCGGTGAGAAAAACACCAAATCAATCAATCAATCAATTTTTGTGTTTTTTTTGTTTGTTGTTTTTTTTGAAGTCGGTTTTATTTTTTTAAATCAGAATAATTGTTTTTATGTTTACACTCAACAAATCGATCTAAATACGTAATACGTAATAAATAATTCAATAACATCAAAATAGCTGAAATAAAAAATTATTACTTATGATAGCTGGAATAAAATATTATTACTCATCTCATAATTTTAAATTGATCGAAGAAATTAAAATAATTATTGTGAGCTATATTAGCGGAGATTAAAAATTCATTCTAAACGACTATAACCCGCAAGAGTTAACTTGAGATCTGAGCGCAGTACACCGACACCTGCCAATGAGAATGATTATTGAAACGCAACTTTATAGTATTCAGACAGAGTATCTTTTATTCAAAATAAAACAAACAATCGATTCTTCTCTCGATCTCTAAATTAATATTAGTTTATGTTCACAAGTTGTAGTCGAGAGCTAGAGCAGTCGGTGTCTAAGAGTCCTCCTAGATGAAATTACAAATCGTTCCCTAAGCCTCTACACAACGCCCCCATTTTTTTTCTGGGTCTCTTACTGCCCCCCTTTAGGCCTGCAGCGCCCACAACGGGGCGTTATCGCCCACTTTGGGAAAGGCTGCATTAAATGAATGTCGTAACTGGCTGAAATGATGGCTTCTTCGTCTTTATCGTTTGGTTAGTGCCTAACCTGGTGTCACAGTTTTTATGCCGTCTGTATGCCTCTGACTTGACTTTACATGCCGTCAAGAAATAACTCTCCGGCGGCGTGCTGCGGGCATGTTGTGACGCACTTTGTATAACGTCAATTTCATCCAATCAGCAACTGGTCTTATGTTATTTTGTGATTATTGTAGGTAATTTATTTGATTTTAACATGTTGATTATTCTTTTTTTTATAATAATGACTGTGAATGTAAAAGAGTGTACACCTATACGGTAGATTTTTGAGGTACTATTTATTTATTTATAAGATCTCATGTAAAAATGTATCAAAAATCACACCCAATAAATGAATTTGAATTTGAATACTGAGTGAAGTATTGCCCAAAATACTAGCTTTTGGCTGTGGCCTCGCCCGCGTGATTGCCGGGAATTGTTCCACGGGAACGTAGTTAGTAAGGTAGATAAATAGGTACCGGGATAAAATGAACGAACTCAAGTCATAAAAAACCGGCCAAGCGCGAGTCGGACTCGCGCACGAAGGGTTCCGTACCATTATTTATAAACATTAGACAAAACTGCAAAAAAATCACGTTTGTTGTATGGGAGCCCCCCTTAAATATTGATTTATATCTGTTTTTAGTATTTGTTGTTATAGCGGCAACAGAAATACATCATCTGTGAAAATTTCAACTGTCTAGCTGTCACGGTTCATGAGATACAGCCTGGTGACAGACAGACGGACAGACGGACAGACGGACAGACAGCGAAGTCTTAGTAATAGGGTTCCGTTTTTACCCTTTGGGTACGGAACCCTAAAAATAAAAAAAAAACATTTAATTCGAGTATCACAGACTCATAATAGAAATCATACAAAATCATAGTCACATTACATTATACACAATATTTTCAATTTGTAACAATTAATAAATAATTAATTAAGTAAATAATAAAAACAAAAACTTTTTTTTTTAAATTAATTATTATTTATAAATTTTTGTTTGTAATTATTGTGTTTGTGTCAGTCATGGTGTGCCTCTGTACCAAATCTCATCAAAATCCATTTAGCTATATTGGCGTCAATAAGTGACATACAAAATTTCATTCGTATTATAATTTGATGATGTGCTGACCTGACGGACATGAAAATCTTGTATGTCTACTTTACATTATGAATAATTTTCCAAGTCTGCCCTTGAATTTTTAATCATCATTACTATAGTGTCAGTTAACATTTAACATCAATGAAACTAGTAGATAATATTGAGTATCTCCAGAAGTAATGAACCGATTTCAAAAATTCTTTCACCATTAGAAAGCTACATTATTCGTGAGTGCTATAGGCTATATTTTATGCCCATACTCCCACGGGAACGGGAACTACGCGGGTGAAACCGCGGGACGTCAGCTAGTACACAATATTTTCAATTTGTAACAATTAATAAAAAAATAAATAAAAAAAATTGTTTGTAATTATTGTGTTTGTGTCAGTCATGGTGTGCCTCTGTACCAAATCTCATCGAAATCCACTTAGCTATATTGGCGTCAATAAGTGACATACAAAATTTCATTCGTATTATAATTTGATGATATGCTGATCTGACGGACATGAAAATCTTGTATGTCTACTTTACATTATGAATAATTTTCCAAGTCTGCACTTGAATTTTTAATCATCATTACTATAGTGTCAGTTAACATTTAACATCAATGAAACTAGTAGATAATATTGAATATTCATAATAATTAAGTTCGTATTTCTGTGTTTGAATATTTCTATTGAGCAATGAATATTCTGATCCAAATATACAAGAGACAGCAAACTTTTTTTGTTGTGCCCTCTCCAAAACAAATGACATGCATTACTGATGACTGTTCTTTGGCAAACCGTGACATCTGCCGCCGAACGTGTCTGTGTAGGGAGCACGGTATGGTCTCAGTACCCGAGAGCTGGTGGCAACTGCCGAGCCCGCCAAGTTAAAAACCGTGTAACTTTATTACAATGGAAACGCTAAAATGGGGAGCGAGCAGTGCACTGTCGTGCGTGAGAAATGGGTCGCGTGGTAATATTTTGTAACATTAGAAAAATGTGGTACAATTTGGCAAACGAGCACAAGTAAGATAAGAGTTTAGGTATCTATACTATTAATATAATTTATTTAATATTATAAAGAGGTAACATTTGTTTGTAAGTTTGTATGTTTGTAAGTTTGTATGTAGGGGGTAATCTCCGGAAGTAATGAACCGATTTCAAAAATTCTTTCACCATTAGAAAGCTACGTTCACTCTCAGTAACATAGGCTATATTTTATCCCCTTACTCCCACGGGAACGGGAACTACGCGGGTGAAACCGCGGGACGTCCGCTAGTAATTTATATTGATAATGATGTTTATTTTGCAAGTACCTAGGTTTTTACAAAAAGTTTTCATTTTTTTTTTAAACTAGATGGGCCGGTGTTTCGTACCTGACTACTCTCAGAAGAAACAGCCGAAACAAACTCAGAGGTCATAGTCTCTTTTGAAGTTCAGACATAATCTTACTCAATTCGCATGAGGACTATGCAGATTAGTGTCTGAGATGATCTTTTGAAGAAAGAACCATACAGTTTTGAGTGGACCTGTCCAGTCAGTGCAAGCATTTGTCAGTTATCGTGTAGCTCGACTTATAACTCAAGGAGCTCAATGAAACGACGAACAATACCAAAGAATAGTAGATTGTATCATAAGGGAGCAAAATAATATTTTTACAGCGAGGGCGCTTTTTTGAATCCAGAGCGAAGTGAGGGATTCTAGAGTAGAATCCCTCACTTCGCGCGATTCTTTAATAGAATCCTGAACGTAGCGAGGGATTCAAAGTACGTCGCCCGAGCCAAAAATATATTTTGCGCCCGAGTGATACACTCTACTTTTCATCACCCACTATGAGAAAATAAAAGGCGCCTCATAATTTTAACCGACTTCAAAAAGAAAGAGGTAATTCGACTGTTTTTTTATGTATTTACACCGATTACGCTGATATTTATGAGCCGATTGACGTGATTATTCTTTAGTTTGATGCGGAATAGTTGCCATTTGGTCCAATAAAAATGTAACATAGTTTGGCCCAGTAGTTTTCATTTTATGAACATTTTTACTTCAGTCGTGTGGTCTAATTTCAACATAAAATAAATGCTTATCTAATATTTGGATAGGATATTACTACTAAAAATGGAAAAATAAAAAAACTTTTTAGCAAAAAATAAAACCGACTTCACAAAACACAAAAATGTCAAAAATAACTTTAGCTTCAGAAGTCGGTGACAAAAAAAAAACTAAATGAATCAAACAAAGGTCACCGACTTCTGAAGATCTAAAGTATTTTTTACTTTATCGTGTTTTTTATTCACTGTCACTTGAAGAACTCATTTTTCAAAACAAAACCATGAATTTCTAACAATTCATGAAAATTGACGAAAACGCGGTCTGTAGTTCGCACGTTTTTAATTTGATTTCTTTTTTTTATTCAGTCAGCGCGGCGGCCGGCGCGGCCACCCAGTACCAGCCAGTCTTTATTCAAACAATATTTGCGTTCGATTTCTTTCGGCGCTGAACACTAAGATGTTCCAAATTCAAAAAGTGCGCCGCAATTATCTTTGCGGCGCACTTTTTGAATTTGGAACATCTATAAAGAGGATTAAAAACTCATTACTGCCCGCTAAAAGTTTCTTATAGAAAACACCACCTTTGGGTGCACTTAAAGGCGAACCAAGTCGTCCTTTTCGAATAGATGGGATGAAAAGAACATTTGGGTAGGTTGCTTTTAGTACTCAAACTGCCAGACAGTTGTGGGAAAAACAAACACCAAATAAAAATGTGACCCGCATGGTCCCCACATTCACAATAAATAAATAAAATTAATAACAAGTACTTTTCAAAATGAATATCTTTACACTTAAAATATTTGTTCAGTTGATAGCAAAGTATTTAATTTATTAAAAGTCCTCCTAGAATATCATTTTTGAATTTGACAATTTCATATGTGAAACTGGTACTTATAGAACGTAGTACCTTTCGAAGATACGTAGATATTCACGGCAAAAGTTGGCTTCTGTTTTGGTCATGTTTTTTGAGAAAATAATGCTTAGTAGTATATTGTTTATGAAGTGTCTTAAATTTTGCTTTCGGTCCAATTTTGCGTAAAATAATATTGTGCGCACATAATTCTGGCTGGAAGTGTATAATAAGCTATCCGGCGAGTTAAGGCGTGCGTATTAACTTATAATAAACTACGCGCGGTTTCGGTGTTACCGTGCGTTACCCCACACTATTGTCTAAATTCACCCTAACGACAGCTGCTTATTCCGCGAAAGAACACTTTATTGTATTGGGATAAGGTTGGATTTTCTAAGATACTGTGAAGGAAACACTGAGGTTAGGCAAGAGTTTAGTGTGCATTCGAATTTGGACTGTATATGGTGGAGTTGAGTTAGCATTTGGAATGGCAGTGAGTTGGAAATTATTGCTTTTTCGATGGACTTTTTACAGATACCATAGGCATATCAGATATTAAGCCGAGGGTATATTTTTATTAAAACTCATCGCTTAGCGCCCGCCGCCCGCCACCACGTCCCCAGTATAATGGTGTTTTGGTTGCTTTATTGTTTGTTTGCGTAAGTTTGTTATAATGTTTTGTTTTGTTACAGATTTCACGCTCTAATCTGTTGGAAGTCAGACCGAATGATAAGGGTAGAAGTTTCATTGTTTAACAATCATTTGATAGAGGTACACTTTTGAACAATGACTGGACTCTCGACATAGTATTTTGCTCATCAACTAACTAATCTATCGCAATTACCTATTTGAAGATATACAAATACAGGAAGTACCTAAACGGAACTTTCACAAAGACCGTGGATCAGACTAAAGTAACTAGGCAAACATTATTACTGGGAAACGACTTTTTTTTGTGGTGAAAAATCAAGTTTTACGGTAAAACTCAATGTAACGCAATCAAAACATTGTGCTGATGGACGCATTATTGTAATAGTTAACGGGTTATCGAGGTATTTAAAGTAAAGTTATGACTTTAAAAACTTGTATTAATTTGAAAAAAAAAAACTCCAATATCTTCGTAACTAGTAGGTTCCCAGGTATGGTCTAGAACAAAAAAAATATCGCAATGACGAGGAAAACAAGTGCCTTTCGGATTCGTTAAGGGTGACTTAAGGGTTTTAAAGGGTGACTGGTAATAAGTGTACGATACTTAAACACGTGATTGTACTTATGATAACAAACAACTTTTACTATGGAACCAAACCTGAAACCGTAAAAAAAAAGTACTAAACAGTTGATTATTTTTACACAATAATTACCAGTAACCCTCTATGACCCGTTATGGTTTTTAGGGTTCCGTAGTCAACTAGGGACCCTTATAGTTTCGCCATGTCTGTCCGTCCGTCCATCCTCGCTTAATCTCTGTGACCGTTAGCACTAGAAAGCTGAAATTTGGTACCAACATGTATATCAATCACGCCGACAAAGTGGTAAAATAAAAATTGGAAAAAAATGTTTTATTAGGGTAGCCCCCCTATATGTAAAGTGGGAAGTGATTTTTTTAAAATTTCAAACCTAACGTGTGATATATTGTTGGAAAGGTATTTAAAAATTAATAGGGGTTTCCTAAATTCATTTTTAGATAATGTCAATAATTTCGGAAATAGTCGCTCCAAAAGTAAAAAACAATGTGTCCCCCCCCCTTCAACTTTTGAACCATAAGTTTAGAAAATATGAAAAAAATATGAAAAGTAGAACTTTATAAGGACTTTCTAGGAAAATCATTTTGAACTTGATGGAAACAACAGTTTTTGTACAAAAAAGACAAAATTTGTACAAAATAATTTTCCAGAAATTATTTTGTACAACTTTTTGTCTGATTTCTGTTTCTTTTTGTCTGATTCTTTAAACTCATAAGTGGGAACACTTATTGTGACGGACGGGAAACTACGGAACCCTACACTGAGCGTGGCCCGACACGCTCTTGGCCGGTTTTTTCACTTCTCATGCTCTACATTATGTCGTGCGTAGGCGATATAAAGTCGCTTTTTATGCTCTAGGAGCATACCTCCTAAAGTAAAATCTTCGTCGAAGACCAAGCCAATCGGTCCAACAGCCTCGGTGCAACTTCAACTTCATAGAATAACCTCTTGACTTTAATTCGTTTCGTTAGTATTCTAAGAACAAGGCAAGGATACCCACAGCCAAAGAACACAATAAAACTTCATGAAATAAACTTATATTTTTTATTTCGTCCATTTATTATTTTACATGTTGCTGTTTCATTTCCTCCGAATTGAAGTGTAAAGTAGAGTATATAACTCGTCCATAAAACCCATTTTAGACTTTACTTTATATCCAACCTCGCTCGGGTGTTTGTGTGTGTCGTTTTATACACTTGTACAATCTACTATTAACAACTTCTTAGAGAAAAACTGCAACTTTTCAGAAACGCATTCAAACAGAGGATACTAATACTACCTACTACTAGACTCGTTACAAGACTCCACAGCCCGACTTCACCCATGGCTGAGTATAAGTCAGATCTCTTTGCTTGTGCCAAGCTCAATGCTCCTTCGCCAACATCATTCAGGATTTACCCGCACTGGCAACAATGTTGTCTGCTCATCTCACCACCGGACGACACATAGTTTAAGGCGCTTTGCACATGGAGCAACTTAAGTTGAGGCAACTATCAACATTTTAAAAGTTTCCTGTAAGAAGTTGATAGTTGCTATAACGTTTACGGTTGCCGCAATTTTATGGCAATCTGTGAGCTACTTACATAGCCGTGTTGCTCAATCTACGCAACGATCAGCGTTCAATGTAACGATGGATATCGAAGAAGCAGAGAGAGAGTTAGGGAGGGTGTGAAATCGCCCGACGCGTTGCGATTGACGGTTGAAGAAACTGGCAACTTTAAAAACTGGTATAATATTTAACAGTTGCTAGTTGCGGCAATTAGGAACTAACTTATTCATCGATTACAGCTACTGAAAACTGTTGACGATCACCGGAACTCGAAACTCGAGTTGCTAAGTGTGCGCAGTCCAATTGAAATATATGTAAACAGCTAGTTGCCAGCTAGTTGCCAGTTGCTGCAATAGTTGCTCCATTTGCAAAGCGCCTAAAACTATCCTAGTCCAAATGGTTGTTCTATATGAAGACGGACTAACTGCACTATAATTAAATCACAGATCACTTATTGGGCAACAAGTTTAGCCACTAGCGAGCCCAGATCAAAGGGCAGCAAACGGCTACATGCTGTATGTTCCCCCATCCTTTTCTTTCGTATAGGCGCGTCTCGCTCTGGCGCTGTAATTGCATTAGTTTTAAGTAAAGACACATTACTGTTAATCCGGCGGGGCAGCGCTAAGTGACGCTAAGTGAAACCCCAAGTGTTTACTTAATCCGTCACGATTAGCTCACTGCGTTTGTTTGCAGAATTCCTGTATTAATTCATGCAACTTGGAACTTTAGAACTATTCATCTCGATGCGGAAGAATTTTTACTCTCGGAGATGGTAAAAAAAGTTTTTTTGGGTTTCTTGCCACTGAAACTGAACTTTACAAGGCTTTGTCTACACTAATATTATAAAGAAAAAAATATTTGTATTTTTGTGTGTATGTTTGTAATGAATAAACTCAAAAAGTGCTGCGCCGATTTCTTAAATTCTGTCACCATTAGAAAGCTACATTCACCTTGAGTAACATAGGCTACATTTTATCCCCGTACTCCCACGGGAACGGGAACTACGCGGGTGAAACCGCGTCATGTCCGCTAGTCAACACTATTATTATAAAGAGGAAAGATTTGTATTTTTGTATGTTTGTAATGGATAAACTCAAAAACTACTGCGCCGATTTCTAAAGTTCTTTCACAATTAAAAAGCTACATTCACCTTGAGTAACATAGGCTATATTTCATCTCCGTACTCCCACGGGAACGGGAACTACGTTGGTGAAACCGCGTGACGTCCGCTAGTAACTATTAATTTGACTTTGAAAACTAATTGACAAGTTGGATATTCTGTAGGAAGGAACGCAATGAACTTTCTTCCACTTGTTTAGAACTTGGCACTCGTTTGGATTTCATGTATTTCATTGATTGAGGGACTATCCTTTACTTACTTTTTCATCATTATTCTACTGCCCTTATCCCTTAATTTATTTGGGATTGACGCAGCATGTCAACTTCTTCCATACTTCTCTATTACTGGTCATCGCAGTAGTCACCTCCGTTCTTACCATATCATCCTTCATACAGTCCATCCATCGTTTCTTGGTCTTTCTACTCTTACAGCCATCTACATTCGTACTCAAAACTTTCCTCACAAGTCTTTTGTGATTCCTTAGTTTATTCATTAGTCATCATCCTTAACTTCCTTTGTAACATTGCCTTTTTAACCGAAAGCCAACAACAACAACAGCCCATAACGTCCACTGCTGGACATAAGCCTCTCCCATGATGGGAGGAATTTGCCGTAATCTCCACGCTTGGCAGGCGGATTGGAGATCGCAGTGATGAAAGACTTGAACAGAAAACGCTGCTGCCCATTCTCTGGTCTACGGAAGCGCAAGGTGTTCTGCCCCAGACATTAGTCGCCTTATACGACACCCGTGAGTGTAATGGGTTGGTTCCATTCTTCTCTGCCGGATACCACACGGCTAAAAGGAAAGCCAAAAGGAATGGTAATTACATTCCCGTAATCGGTAGAATTCTTTTTGTCGTTCCAAGTAAAATACTAGTATTCAGCTGCATCCGTTTAAACTGGAAGCCGACTCCAACATAGTTGGGAATAGGCTAGGTAGATAGTGAAGATTGTAATCAAACCATCCTTTGTCATGTTGGAAGACTTTATTGTAAGTCGCATAGCTATATTGCATGCTCTCAATAACGCTTAACAACAATTCCAACGCAAAATATGAAGCTCGCGTTGTATCAAAGCGGACTGTCACAGACTCTCGTCAGAAAATTCCAATTTGACACGGTAGTGGAGTACTGCTCGCCAAACGCCGTTTTACTGAAATACAGAGCAGTGCACCCAGCGCTACCTGTGTGTGAGAGGGTACACAAATTGAGGGACAAAATTGAAATCAGAAACTTGCCCGCAGGTTTGCTCGTTGTACTGCGGACGTAAAGGTGACGCTCTTTAGAGCATTCTGTACCACCTTCTACATTTGCAGCTTGTGGGAGAATTATTCGTTAGCGTCGTATGGAGCTCTTCGTGTTCAATTCAATAATGCGTTCCGGAAACTGATGGGGTTGCCATGGCATTGCAATGCGTCAGAGATATTTGCGGTGATGCGTGTAGATTGTTTTTACGCAATAATGCGGAAGCGCGCAGCATCAATGGTGGCTCGCTTCATGGCCAGCCCTAACAGGGTTCTGAGAAAGATTGCTGGCAGAGTGGACTATCCTAATGTGGTTCGCTGCTGTCAGTTACATGTGTCACCTTATCGTGTTGTTTTCTAATACCTAGTTTTTATGGATGTTAATAACCCTGTATGAGCCTTCGTTCGAATTAAAGTTTTTGAATTTGAATTTGTAATCATCATCATCATTCTCTTGCCCTTATTAACCCATTCAATTAATTCTTATTTAGGGGGTCGACGCCACATCAAACTGAAAAAACACAAACAACATTTAAAATCACCATCATCTGCCTAGCCATTTCCAGACTATGTTAAAGTCGGTTTCCAGTCTAACCGAATGGGGCTGATACTAGTACATTGTATGGAGCGACTACCTATCTGGCTTCCACAAGCCAGTTACTGGGTAATACTATACCTTACATATTGATAAGATGTGAAAATAAGTACTTTAATACAAGGACGTGTCCGATGAGAAACTTGAAAATAAGTACTTGAATACAAGGACGTGTCCGATGAGATACGTGAAAATAAGTACTTTAATACAAGGAGTTGTCCGATGAGATACGTGAAAAGAGGTGTCCGATGAGAAACTTGAAAATAAGTACTTGAATACAAGGACGTGTCCGATGAGATACGTGAAAATAAGTGCTTTAATACAAGGAGTTGTCCGATGAGATACGTGAAAAGAGGTGTCCGATGAGATACTTGAAAGTAAGTACTTTAATACAAGGATGTTTCCGATGAGATACGTGAAAATAAGTACTTTAATACAAGGAGCTGTCCGATGAGATACTTGAAAATAAGTACTTTAAACCAAGGAGGTGTCCGATGAGATGACGAGTAATAGAAAGGTATGGAAGAAGACGACATGCTGCACCGAGCCCAAATGAAGCTGGATAAGGGAAAGAGAATGTTGATGATGACCTACCATGTAATAAAATCCAGACTTTGTGGCTGCTCCTGTGAAATTCCCGATGGAAAACCCCAATTACACTTTGGCTTACCTGGGAATCGAAACTAATGTAAAGCTTTGTCAGTTAGTTCCCTCTACTTTTGTAGCTGGTTGCCAGCTGTATGTGAAGTGGCACAATGCAATATGTTGCAATTACGCGCGTGACGTCAGAACGAGTGAATTTTAGTGACGCAGCGTGTGTGAGTGGCTGCCTATGAGAACTATGACGTAAACGCTTCCGAGGCTGAGTTCCCAGTTCTAATTGAAATACCTACCTGTTTTTAGGATTCCGTGCCTCAAAAAGAAAAACCGGAACCCTTATAGCATCACTATGTGTGTCACACTTAAAAATCAATCTTTGAAGTAATTTAAAAGATTTTTGCCGAATATTTTGACCCTCGCTAGTAAATCAAAACCTGCGGGATGCTTCCCGTTGACGTCCAGAAAAAAAAATAAAAGAACAGAAAACGAAAATCGTATGTATTCGTATATAAAAACATAAATCATTTTGAAGAGATTTAAGATTTGAAATTTCAAAATATGTGGCTTGGCCGTTTCGCTTCCGTCACATGGTATGCATATGAGGGTAGCGAAACGGCCAAGCCACATATTTTGACTAAGGAGTGGAGTTTGTGAAGCTTGGCTGTACATGAAATCTGATAACTTTTTGACAGTGCTAGCCATGGTTCCCTATCCATTTGCATAACATTTTAATTTTAAGATCTAATATAACTTGGCATACTTTTGTTACTCCTAATTATATTTTCGCATAACATTATTTACGTATAACAGCTTACGCATAATTTTTTTAAGCATAATTTCTATTATCATAATAATGATTAAGTATAACACTCATATGCATAAATTTATTTACGCATAAAGATATTAAAACTTATTTTTTATGGGATCCCTTTTTTTTGCATAATCTTCTTTTCCCTAATATACTTAGGCATAACTGTTTTGGCATAATTTGTTTTACCATAATAATACTTTGGGAATTTTTTTTTTGGCATACTGTTTATGTTGGCATAATCATCTTGAAGGGTAATTTGTTTTGGCATAAATTGAATTTTGCATAATGTTACTAGGCATAATGACTATTAGCATAATAGTATATAGGCATACAAATAATATAAATACCAGAATAAAATTTGAGTTATTTTTACGTATTTATTTTGAATTAAAAATTCATTAAGTTGTACTACAAAATTTAGTGACAGAAACGAATCGCTGCAAAATTGACTCCACGTAGTCTTGTCTGCCCTACCCCTAGAGTGTAATTTAAAATCGCGTAGGCGCGGAGGGGCGAGGCGGCCCGCGAGTTGAGGAGCAGGTGGTTGTAACACCCGGCGCCGCTGCTGAGGCTGGCCGGCGAAGCCGGCCAGCAAGCCGAAGCTGCGGTGGTGAGCGTTAAACACATTTGCGACGATAAGCTCGCGTGGGACCGATGGAGCCCCGCAGCGCCGGAGCCGTGACAGAAACCTTGCCTGCTCATGTTGCATACTGCATGCTTGCTTGCTGCATGCTTGCTTGCATGCTGCATGATTGCATGCTGCATGATTGCTGAATGCATGATTGCTGAATGCATGCTTGCTGCATGCTTGCTGCATGATAGCTGCATGCTTGCTGCACGCATGCTTGCTTTATGCTTCCTGCATGCATGGTGTATGCGTGTTTGCATGCTTCTTACAGGGAAAAAACTCACATATGTTCACAATCAACTATATTCAAAACAAATATGTTATGTATTACCTGCTTCGGAGAGATGGTTTTATTCCAATCGTCAAAATAAATTGGTATATCCAATTAGGGTATGTCTAACATTTTAGGATTATGCTTCTTTGTTATGCCTATAAAAAATATGTTTTAGTATCATTATGCGTAAATCAATTTATGCCTAACAATGTTATGCTTAATCATTATTATGATTAGATAAATTATGCTTAAAAAAAATATGCGTAAGCTGTTATGCGTAAAAATGTTATGCAAAAATATAATTAGTAGTAACAAAAGTATGCCAAGTTATATTAGGTCTTAAAATTTTATGCAAATGGATAGGGAAACATTTTTTATAGGTATAATAAAGAAGCATAATAATATTAACTCCAAAAATGTTAGAAATAATAAGAAGAAATAAATTTAAGAAATAAATTGGATAATATACCAATTTATTTCGACGATTGGTAAAAAGCCATATCTCCTGAAGGAGGTAATACATAAAATTTTTGTTTTGAAAATAGTTTGATTGTGAACATATGTGGTTTTTTTTCCTTGTAAGAAGCATGCAAACAAGCATACACCTTGCATGCAGCAAGCATGCAGCATGTAGACAAGCATACACCATGCATGCAGCAAGCATGCAGCATCTAGACAAGCATACACCATGCAAGCAAGCATGCAGCATGCAAGCAAGCATGCAGACAAGCATATACGATGCAAACAAGCATACACCATGCATGCAGCAAGCATGCAGCATGCAAGCAAGTATGCAGCGAGCATGCAGCATGCAAGCAAGCATGCAGTATGCAACATGCAGTAGGCATGGTTTCTGTCACGGCTCCAGCGCTGCGGGGCTCCGGCGGTCCCATGCGAGCTTATCGTGTTGTACGCTCACCACCGCAGCTTCGGCTTGCTGGGTGCTCCTCAGCTCGCAGGCCACCTCGCCCCTCCGCGCCTACGCAAGCTTAGATTACACTCTAGTTGTAGACAAGACTACGTGGAGTCGGTTTTGCAGTGATTCGTTTCTGTCACTAACTTTTGTAGCACAACTTAATGATTTTTTTATTTAAAATAAATACGTAAAAATAACTCAAATTTGATTCCGTTTTTTCTATTAATTGTATGCCTAAATACTATAGATTATTATTATTATTACTATATATTATGCTAATAGTTAATATGCCTCTATCAATTTTTAGACTTCTAGCATCCAAATTTGCGGAAGTCTCATACAAACTTTAAATCCCTAGTTTAAGGGGTTGAGGGGTAACAGTTTAAAGTTTAGATTTTTTGTAAAACCGTTGTAGATCTAGCAAAAGACCCAAGAGCTAGACTGACACGACACTATACCGAAGACATCCCGGACGTCAGCCTGCACGAGATTAGGATGGCTCTGAAACAGCTTTAAACAACAAGGCACCGGGTGATGACGGAATTACGGCTGAACTCCTGAAGGCGAGTGGAAAACCGGTACTAACCCAGTTGTTACTAAAACTTTTATTTATCTCGAATCATAGTAATTTGTTAGTATACCTTGATGCATATGGTAAACATGGAAAAATACCAAAAAAAAATCCGAGTTAAACCGAAAGCTAAACTCACTCGACCCCGCCATACCCTTCTTGTGTAGTACTTCAGACTACTACTTCGGTACCTACTTCTACACACACACACAGCATACGGCATTTTCTTAAGTGACGATTTCTACTAAATTGCACTCCTAGTAAGCCGCGTTAAGGAATTACGTTCCAAAAACACTTAAATAAAAGATTAAACCAATGAAAACAGAAACTGAGAAACGTGGAATAAAAACCTTTTAGCTTTTCTTTCTTTCCTTTTTGCTTTTTCCTTTTTTTATTTAATTTTTTTGCCTTTTTTTAAAGGCGAATGGCAGGCTTGTATGGGAATCTCGTACCGCTAATAAAATGTCGTGTTTTGAGTTAGTTTTTGTTTTAATTGGTAGTTAATATGATAGAAAAGCCCTTTTTAAATTCTTAGATTTTTAGAACTAGGGACGTAAAAGTTATAACCAGTCTTATTTTTAACGTAATGCACCAGTGTACTTTGGTACGTAGAGCTGCCTTAAACATTGTTTTGGTGATAAAGTAAATGTTCTAGTATAGTTTTCGCTATTTTTGTAGCAGGAGCTTAACTCAACGTAAATAGGGCCAGACAATCCGCTGAATTGCTCAGATGCAGTCACAAACTACAATCCAAAACAACAGCAAAGATCTGAAGTGAAGTGAAAGACGGATTTTCTTTACCTGTCAATAAATAATTGCCATAAGAACAAAAAAATAAATTGGTGACGAAAATCATTCCTATCATTAAATCGTTATCTATTAAGATTGTATGCAACAGTTATGCTTTCTTATGTATAATAGTAAGTGTATAATTATATTTAATGTTATTTCTATGTTTAAATAATTATTTAACGTTTAGATTTTTGTGTTATTTTACTTATGGCAACATTGAAAAACAAGCCGCGTTTAGTTTACGATTTCATTACGTTTAATTATTAACAACTTTTTATTGATATTATTAATCAATCCGAAGTTCTAAAAATAGTACACTTACATGAAAATAAAAGGCTTATTTGCCTTAATAAGTGGTATAAATTCTATAACAAAACAACAAACTAAGTTTGCGGTACGAAACCTGCCGTTCGCCTTTAGAACCTTAGCTAACTAAGGTTCTAAAATTATATTTGTAAGGTTTAATTTTGTATACAAATGATTTTTAGATTAATTCATTCGGTTTGTATTTATCCCCGGTTCAGCTCGATTACAGTAATTATAGAACAATCTTAAACACTTCCGACCAATTGAAACATGCGAAATAATGGTCTATTAGCTCGTAGCAGTCGTAGCATGTCTACGGTGAGTACGTTGCTACGGAGCGTAACGTTGCTACGGCGCTGCGTAGCGTCCCTTCCTTTTCCTTACACTTCACTATTTCCTATGGGGATCATTTTGGGTCTGTCCGTCTTTCTCAATGCAACCCAGGTAGGTAGTACAACTGTTGTCTAACAAAAGGCACCCTGCTTTATGCAGATTGGTAGAAAATCGGTACTGGCTAGAAGTGATATTCAAGCCCTGAAGTGAATTTAAAATAGCCAACAAGCAAATTAACCCCCGAATACTGAATCGTCATTCAAAATTTGAGTAGTACTTATATTTAACAGATGCTCAAAAAAAATGTGACGTTTAGCCATACGAAATTTAAAATTTAGAAGCTGCTCAAATGTTCACAAACATTTATTTTAACAGGTAAATCCAAGCTAAGAAAAGTAGTAATAAATTGTTAATTATTTAGTCTCAAGTAACAGGTGGAAACAATTACACAGTGGACAACAAACTAAGTGTCACCCTCTGGAATTCCGCCAAAGAGCAACAAAATATGTCTTAACGCCGAGAGACATAATTAAGTATTGAGTAGTTGTATTGTATCGTATTAAGTTTTTTAGTTAAGCAGCCCTTAAATTTTGAGTGAGGTTTCAGTACGGGGGTAAGACTCTTATTACTTTCAGCTATAGGCACACCAACATATTGGTTTGAAGGCAAAATGAATAGATAAAAACAATAAGGCAGAGTTTCCCGTTACCCTTGACCAAATCAAAGAAACATTTGAGGAGACACAGCACGAGTTACGCGGAGTCATGAGGAGCTCGTGGCTAAATAATAAACAGCCGCACGGGTCAAAGGTTAAGCCGCGCATGCCTAGGTCGGTCTGTGGATGGGTGACCATCATAACATTCTGGGTTTCCTGCGTGTCTCGGATAGCACGCTGGTGCTGGTCATTTGTAGATCTTTGACAGTCGTTACAGGAAGTCAATGGCCCGAAAATTTGACAACCAGGAGGGTTCCGTCCAAACTTTTTAAAGGACAAACTTGACTTTGCTGTTCGATCCCATGACACGGCTATTGCACCAACCGCAAATAATAAGTTTGTAATAGTAAAATCGAGAGCAACGGTGGCCCAGTGGTGGCGGCCCCGACATACGAACAGTAAGTCGTGGGTTCGAACCCAGACAGGCGTATTACTTTGTGTAATTTATTTCATCGCCACTGCTCTCAAAAACGGTGAAGGAAAACATCGTTAGGAAACCGGCATGTCCTAGAACCAAAAATTCGAAGACATGTGACATCTACCAACCCGCACTCGGCCCGCGCGGTGTATAATAGCCCATTCCCTCTCATAGAGAGGAGGCCTGTGTCCCAGCAGTGGGAACATTAATAGGCTGATGATGATGCATTAATCTAAACTACATAATTATTTATTTTCGACCCAAAACCTATAGGGTACTTCCGGTTGGCCTAGAATTGCCAATTTTGGTTAAAAGCAAGGTCTTACAGCACAAGTAAATGGAAAATTCCGAAAAAAAAAAAAAGTTGAAAATTAAGGTAAATTTTGGCACAAGTTTTCACGAAAATCATAATTTGCCCATATCTTTTTATCGTGTTGACTCAGGACCTTGATTTTTATACATCTGATAGGGACTATACGTAGACCTCAGTATCTGGTATAAATTTAAATTTGCTAGGTCCACCCGTTCCTGAGAAAATCGGTGGTGACAGACGGACAGACAGACGCACGAGTGTCCTATAAGGGTTTCGTTTTTTAGGGTTCCGTACCCAAAGGGTAAAAACGGAACCCTATTACTAAGACTTCGCTGTCTGTCCGTCTGTCCGTCTTACCGTCTGGCCGTCTGTCCGTCTGTCCGTCTGTCTGTCACCAGGCTGTATCTCATGAACCGTGACAGCTAGACAGTTGAAATTTTCACAGATGATGTATTTCTGTTACCGCTATAACAACAAATCGGAATACATAAAAACAGAATAAAATTAATATTTAAGGGGGGCTCCCATACAACAAACGTGATTTTTTTGCCGTTTTGTCTAATGTATTGATAATGGTACGGAACCCTTCGTGCGCGAGTCCGACTCGCACTTGGCCGGTTTTTCATTATTTGTAAGGAAACCTAAAAATACTAATAAATATAATGTAATAATAAGTGCATTTCGGTTTCGTTAAGAGTTTTTTTTTACACCCATTATGAACCAAAAACACCATTACAAACGTTGTTCCAAATATGAGTTGAGGAAAAATGTAAAGAATTTTTCATTACTCATACTCTGAAAGTAGGTCTGAAGTTGCCTGAGGAGCGGGTTGAAAGTAATACTTTTCAGCCCTAGGGAGAATCGTTTTCAACTGACAGCTGTCAAATTATTAAAAAAAAATGGTTCATTTTTCTATTGAACCATGTTCCAACTTTCTATACAGCCACGATGTAAAATTGAAATAACATAAAGTTAAGTATTTATTAAAGAATGTATATATTTTAAATATCTTTATTATAATTAAGTTTCAACTATTTCTTTAAAATAACATAGATTTGGGAAAACTATTTACCATTTTTCGATGATGAAAATGAAAAATTGGTATTGGCTGAATAGCTGGCCGGTCACAGAAAAAAAAAGCAAAATAGGTGGGAAAGCGGCAATAGGGTAGATGACACCATAAAACAATAATTCCAAGACACCTTTCTTTAAAAAAACACTTTATTTTGGGCCTGAAAACCCGATTTATTTTCAATTAATTGCCAAATTCGATTTTTAGTTGCTTTGAAATCAATAAATAGTCGAGTCATTGAGTTGAATAAACAGTGACGTCACAGTAGGCTATTGCCATACAAAGTCTATTAGAGAACCGCGTTTTGACAGCTCTTAAAAAGTATCTCAATTGATTGGTGTGTCATCTACCCCATTCGAATTCCGATCTTCGTTAGTTTTTTCGAGTTGTATGTTTTTTTTTTACTTTCCTTGTATTCGTAATGAAAAGCACAGTGTTTACCTCGGGTTAAAGACTTATTTAGTCCCTCGAACTATTAGCGCCCTCGCTTCGCTCGGGCACCAAACCCCGTCTCGGGACTAAATAAGTTACTTTCACCCCTAGGGTAACAATGTACTATTTCCCTAGAACAAGCCGCTTTCATTTTGCCTACATAATTTGATGAAATTCTTCTACTTCCCTGTGTGCAAGGAATTTCATCAAACTTAAAATGGAATGAGAGTACCTATATGAGAATGTATGTGTGTGTGTGTGTGTGTAAGGTAGGTATTACCTATTTATTACTGGAAGACGATATTTAGGTATTGAATGATAGTTATATCCGCTGATTAAGTAGGGTACTACTAACAGATATTTTTGGCTGTCTCGATTTCAGTTTCTTGTTTGCATTAGTATCAATAAATTAGGTACTGTAAGTATTTTGACAAAGTAACAAATCTGCAGTCAAAAAAGCCATAAATTATTCTAATGTGAACTTCATCATCATCATCAGCCTATTAATATTCCCACTGCTGGGACACAGGCCTACTCTCTATGAGAGGGAATGGGCTATAATCCACCACGCGGGGCCAGTGCGGATTGGTAGATGTCACATGTCTTCGAATTTTTTAGTTCTAGGACATGCCGGTTTCCTCACGATGTTTTCCTTCACCGTTTTGAGAGCAGCGGTGATGAAATATATTACACAAAGTAATGCGCCTGTCTGGGTTCGAACCCACGACTTACTGTGGGGCCGCCACCACTGGGCCACCGCTGCTCCCCTAATCCTGCTCCGTCTACTTAATTTAAACTTAGTTAATTTTAAATATCTAGAGTTTAGAAGTTCAGAACGTGAATTAAAAATCAGAAAAACGAACTTCAAAAACTATCCACTTCAAACGAATCCAGGAATCGAAATATGACGTAACAATATATCGTGCCGAAATAAAATAAATGCTTAGACGGATCAACAACAAAAAAGCGAGCATAAAAACAGTCCGCATCCATTTCGTCAAGTGTCCATTCCCCCGCATTCCTTATTCAACAACGTCCGAAAATTAAAGGCGCTTTTACAAGAAATCGCACTCAGGCTGCGACGTTTTCGAACGCAACCCAGCTGAAATATTTCCAACGGATCTCATTCGAGTACTCTTATTTACCTCCGACAACACAAGTATAGCGACTTATATCACGAACACACTGCCTGTATTTGTTTTTTCCATTACAAAAGAACGGAACGCCCAGCGCTCGCTCTAGCAATAATATTTCAATATCGCGACGTGGGTGCCAGCCCTAGACGCTTTCAAAGTGATTTCTCTGCGCTCTGATTGGTCACCGCATGGAGGCAAGGAACGCGTTCGATATCCAAAATCCGTGAGAGACAGAGACAGAACTGCGACCCTGTCGTACTGAACGCTGCAGTAGAAACGAGACAAAAGCAGTTATGTCGGTATATGAATATTGTATGAATGGGAAAGGTCCGTATCAATAATACGTGCACGAATGAAATAATAGATTATTCGTTTGTTCAAATCGAACGTAAACAAAATGTAAGCATCCATTACTGATGCACGCGTGCAAAACGAGCGAGACACTCAGATGTTAGGCGGGCGTTAGACAAGGACAAGTATATTTCTTCGCGTCGAGCTTTCCGTGGAGCAGGGTCGGCAACAATGTGAGCACTATCTGTTTTTGTACCAGTCGTCGGTCGGTTTCCACATTAAACGATCATTTTAAGGGCGAACCAATCAAACTGCAAATTTATACAAATTGATACTAAACGGGTTATATTAATTTTATAACAAAAATTAAGTGTGTAAATAAGTTTGAACGGAGTCGTAATTAAAACTAATTGGGTTTAATATAGCGCTAATTATTTTGTATTAAGGCGAGTTTTCGCTGGAATTTCGTCCTTTTTGACGTTTTGAGTGAGTGTCGTTGAATTTTTTTGTGTCGCTTGAAAGTGGACTTGTGATCTGGTTCTGAAGCATGCCCGTGGCTGGGCCGAGGCAGCTGGCCGATAGTTCGCGAGTGTAGTGCCCGCAGCAGCCATTGGTTTGTGCGGCTGTATCGAGGACGATGTCGACATAGGGGGCGGCCAGGGTTGGCCCCTAGAGGCCATGCTCAATAACCTCACCGCGACAGCTTTGGGAGGTAAGTGATCATTATTTTCGTGCCTCTGATACGGCTGGTAACATTAACACAGTTCTTGCACAGTAACGACAGTGACAACCCAACAAGGACCTTATAGCAACGAAACTTAAGTTCACTGTGATTTCGACGGCGATACCTGAAATCAGCGGTAAAATTATCTTGAAACACAGACGTAGTCCTGTCACAGAATTTCTACATACGAGTAATATAGATACCTACCTTACCTAACCTTCCTATGAATCCAGGAAGTAAGAATACCTGTGAAAATCGACTCACTTTGGTTCACCTGTTATATGCCTCCGATTGTTAAAAGCGGAATTTCCTCTAATTACCAACTCCTACACTTTCTCATATGATACCCGACAAGTGGTATAGCGTATATAGGTATCACCCACGGACATGGAGCTATAAAACATTTGTCATACCTTGATACACTCCTATTCAAACTATACATGCATCTTCCTGACTTATAATTTACTAACGGACGTCACGCGGTTTCACCCGCGTAGTTCCCGTTCCCGTAGGAGTACGGGGAAAAAATACAGCCTATGTTACTCGCTGATAATGTAACTATCCATTGCTGAAAGAATTTTCTAAATCGGTCCAGTAGTTTTTAAGTTTATTCGTTATATAAAAAAATACAAATCTTTCCTCTTATAACATCTACACTTCTACACTAATATTATAAAGAGGAAAGATTTGTATTTTTGTGTTTATGTTTGTAATGAAAAAACTCAAAAACTACTGCGCCGATTTCAAAAATTCTTTCACCATTAGAAAGCTACATTCACCCTGAGTGACATAGGCTATATTTTATCCCCGTACTCCCACGGGAATGGGAACTACGTGGGTGAAACCGCGTGACATTCGCTAGTAGTATAGATAAAGAGGTAAAAAAAAGAGGTAAAAAAAGTTTGTGAGGTTGTAGGGGGTAATCTCTGGATCAACTGAACCGATTTTGAAAATTCTTTTGCCAATAGAAAGCCACGTTATTTGTAAGTACATAGGCTATATTTATTACTAGAAGGAAAAGGGGGGGGGACTTAGAGGAAAATAAATGACCACCCGTGCGATGCCGGGACGGGCCGCTAGTTACTGATATACCTTTTAAAATCGCCAACTCGTCTCGAGCAAACGTGGTGATAATTGCTGGTGCCTGACAGTGTTACAGTATCATGTTGGTATTAGTATACATCTTCTTTTCTATTCACAATGTGGGTCCCGGAAATCGTCCAGACCCGGGCAAAGTTGGTGGGACGAGCTTTAGGCCTTCAGACAGAATAACTAACTAGCTTAACTAGCTCTGAATATGGTTGGAAAGGAAAAAGGGAGGCCCTGCGGTGGGACACAAGCTGCAAATAGAAACATGGACCGAGATCATACTGTCCTACTCTCAATTTAATTGAGGTCAGCGCATTTCCAGGAGTATGATTTTCTTCATTCACACCTACAAGAAGTAATTGAAATAATGGAAAACATCTCAGGGTTAGGAGTGCTTATCATTAGGAGCTAATCTTAAAATGGGACCAATCCTGAAATCTATAATCTATACTAATTTATATCTACGCTAATATTATAAAGAGGAAAGATTTGTATTTTTGTATGTAACGAATAAACTTAAAAATTACTGGGCAACGAAACTAAAAAACTTAACGCTAGTCTCAATAGAGTTAACGACAAAATCGCTGAATTTTGATTGCTAACTACTAACGAATAAATTCGGTTGCAATAATTATGCTTGCGAGTAATGCAAGTCTCTACATCCAAGATGCGTTTCTCGCAAGCTTCGGCATTGCAACCGAATTTATTCGTTAGTAATTAGCAATCAAAAGTTAGCGTTAGCGTTTTTTGTCGTTATCTGTGTCGAGACTGCCGGCTTTGGACCGATTTGAAAAATTCTTTCAGCAATGGATAGCTACATTATCAATGATTAACATAGGCTATATTTTATCACCGCACTATTACGGGAACGGGAATTACGCGGGTAAAACCGCGTGACGTCCGCTAGTCGCACGTAATTCACAAAGTAATGAGTTAAAGTCGATAAAAATGAATCGGATATATCATTTACATCTTTTTTTTTTCGGATTGGAAATTATCAACTGACTCCTCCCGCTCTGGGTGGAGTGGAAGGGAGTGGTCACACTTGTACTAACTGAAACCCATCCATGTTCCTTCTCAGCCGCGGTATCTCTTTCGAACAGTCCCGCAACATCTCAATTACACCTTGTGTCAGCCGTCGTCATAGTAGTCAATCTCATTATGGTCATTCCAACTCTCACACAGTTCTGAATTAACTATGTGAGTTTCTTTGGTATTCATCTACTCTAATATATAACCATAGATTGATTGTCAGAGTAGATAAACTGCTCTAATAACCTATTAATCGGAATAGAGAATTTAAATAGTTTAAATATTATTCGTACTCAAAACTTTTCATTCAACATTTTCTTTATTCTTCCTCATCACCACAGCCAGTTCTTTCTTTTATATATAAAAAAAAAACCATTGGGATTCTCTTAAGAATAGATATTTAATGCAATATATTGTTACAATTTTTAGGGTTCCGTACCCAAAGGGTAAAAACGGAACCCTATTACTAAGACTTCGCTGTCTGTCCGTCTGTCCGTCTGTCCGTCTGTCTGTCACCAGGCTGTATCTCATGAACCGTGACAGCTAGACAGTTGAAATTTTCACAGATGATGTATTACTGTTGCCGCTATAACAACAAATACTAAATATAGTCAATGGTACCTACCTACGGAACCCTTCGTGTGCGAGTCCGACTCGCACTTGGCTGTTTTTTTACGGTATACGATCGAACTATTATGTCTAAAGATACCATAATTTAGGTGGATATTAATATTTTTTAACAAATTTTATTACCTAACTTCTGAAAATCTAAAGACTCTCGTTCCCTTATTTCATTTTATATAAGGCGCCATGCCTGCATGTCTTCTTCTTCCATACTTGATACTTCTACATCCGTTCAGCCTTCATCTCCTGATCTTGAGTCACAGAGTCACAGTCCAACCATCGTTTCTTTCTCCTGCTCTCATGTTAGCCATCCATATTAATTATGCTCAATTAAAAAAAAAACCATTAGACAAAACGGCAAAAAATATTAAATATTTATTTTATTTGAATTTAATTATTTCTTTTTATAGTGCCTACACAAGTAAATATTTTTGAATATTTCAAGCGTCTGCCTGTTGCCGTTATTAATATCGAGCAAAAACCGAACCGGCAAAAAGATCACGTTTGTTGTATGGGGCTCTTTTTAGTATTTGTTGTTGAAATACACGTTCTGTGAAAATTTCAACTGTCTACCTAGTAAACGGATTATGAGATACAGCCCCCTGACAGACTGACGGACGGATAGCGGAGGCTTAGTAATAGATTCCCGTTGGCACGGAACCCTAAAAATGAACACAATTATTGATATGGCTACACACAATGCAAACTTAGCTTTTCATGTAATGGCAAAAGAAACTCCAGGCCCATCCTCTCTTTAGAAAAGCAAAAGTACAATAAAACAGTTTGCACACAATATCCCGGGCTGCCGTCGAACCGTTCTGTTTTACGGGATTCAATTCCATTAAGTCGTGTTTATGAGCCGGCTGTAATCCCGGTGAGCCGGGACTGAGGCGCTAAGACTCGGGGCGCCTCGACTTTTGCCCCTGACTAGGGGTGGATGTAATTTAAATGCTGATCTTTAAAGAAAGAAGTGTACTGTATGTATATCAGTAACTGTCACAGTATGTAGGCACGAATAGTATCAGATCAAGGTGTACTAAAACAAAAAGGTGTCTTACTAAGGGTTATCGTATTACTCAGTAGCTGGATTGTGAAGGTCAGATAAGCATTCGCTCCATATAAAATACCAGTATTTTACATGGGAGCGACTACCCCGTGTAAATCTAGCTAAAGAAAAGAAATCTAGCGTGTAAGATGCTGGCATCTGGCCTCCAATAAGACTAGAAACTGATCCCAAAATACTTGGGAAAAGCCTGGGCAAATGGTAGATGGAATGTATACTAAAAACCAATAGGTGAAATTATACCTAGGCGGTGTACCGGATAAACAAAGAGGCGGTACAATATTATTTGCCTTTATTTACGGTGGTCTGTGAGAATTTTATGCTGCTACTTTTAGTGAAAGAACTAAATAAAAACTGGTTCATCCTTTCGGGAGCTTTGATGCCACAGACAGGCACATACACACATGACACAAGTAAAAATTGTAACAGCCCCTATTTCATGGTACTAATTAATTATTACTGCATTATCATAGTATTCAGTCATTCGACAGCTGGGTTTTTAGGGTTCCGTAGCCAAATGGCTTAAACGGAACCCTTAGAGATTCGCCCAATCCTATGACTTTAGTTTTTGACTGAATCATCATTAGTCCAACCTCAAGGTTTGCTGTGCTCAGATCTTGGAGCATCTGTTGTAACTCAGTAGTGGTCGGTGCAAATAAAATGATATTATCAGCGAAACGAAGGTTATTGAGTTTCTTGAAGGCAACTGTTATACCGTTACTGGGTTATGACCCAGTATTCAAGAACCAAGCAGACCTATGGGTCTACTTGGTTCTTGAATACCACTTCGAGGGTGCTTGTAAATAGTTTGGGAGAAAGCGTTTCACCCTGTTTCACACCTTGTCTATATTGACCGGGAACGTTGAGTTGAATGTTTGCTGTCCTATTGTTGTAAATGACTTTGATGATATTAATGTAGGTTTGGTCTAATTGTTGATTTTGTAAAGAGGAAAATATGGCTGCATGTTTCACGCTGTCAAATGCCTTTGTATAGTCCACGAAGGCCAAATACAACATTTAAAACATTTTTTTTCCAAATTCTATGTGCTTTTCCATGATTTACTTTAAAGCACAAAGGTGGTCTGTAGTGGAAAAACTTGGGCGGAAACCAGCTTTTTAGGGTGGTTGGTAGGAATCTAATTTTGCATCGATGCGGTTATGGATAATTTTGATGAATGCCTTATGTGACACTAAGCTTAATGGCCTATAACTATTGACATCGTTTTTATCCCACTTCTTATGAAGTAGGATAATGTTTGTGTGGCACATCTTTACTGGCATCTTTCCGGTCAATTAAACATGTTGGTGATGTTAGGGAGAAGTGTGTGTTAAGTTTAATGGGCTTCTGTTGTTACACCATCTTCACCTCTTTTCGTAGTGCACACTGGTTAAAACTGTTTTTACTTCATAGCCCGTTATGAAAACCGATGATACACGATATCTTGCATAATTATCTTGGTTCCTGATTCGCATTCCAATTGAGTTGGTTGCTTTGAATGAAAGCCAACGTACTAAAATACCATGTAAGTTTTTCAACCTCCTTTCAAGTAGATATTGTACACCGTCAGTTACTGGCCATTTCCCGTCAAAAAAAAATTCGATGCCTTTAAATATTTATTTTTATTTTTTTCTTTTTATTTTGATGTAACAGCATCCGTCGTAAGTTTTTCTTGGAAATAGGTCAGTTTTAATTTGTCATTTTAGCGCAACCTTATTTCATCCGTTGTTACTACTGAGGATCGCGACTCCGCCTACCGCGTTCGATCTTGAGCTAGCTCCGGCTATTTCGATCAGTCCATTAAAAAGTGGTTGAAAAAACTACCGTATTACCTACACAGTACTAACTGGGTTGTGGAGGTCAGATAGGAAATTGATCCATGTAAATTCATCCGGTTAGACTGGAAGCTGACGCAAACATAGTTGGGAAAAGAACATTTTCGAGTTCAGGTAAAAATTACGTTTGGTTGAGTGGGTCGACGAACAAAATCATAAATATCGGGGTACCTACAGGGTTATTGGGGGGTCGATCGCATAAAGAAGTTGTATTTTTTTATCATGTTATTAAACTCGACTACTGATTTTAATCGATTTTTTAATTTTGACGTCCTTTATAAGTAAACGTCGCAACACTATAACATGCATGCATCCGTAGGAGCCGTTTGTGGTTTTTTTTTTAAATAATAAACTATTCCACTAATGGCACCTGCGAAAAATATTGATAGGTGCCGTATGTGGAATACCTCATGTGCCATTACCTCAGGAGCCGTTATAGCGGGTGCCCAATGTGGCATACATCAACCTCAACAAATTTTGTAAATCCATCGACCCCCAGCCGGTCAGGACTCGTTAATTATTTAATCCACCGGTCTGGCTGACATACCAATGTCAATGTCAGAAACCTGAAAATTATTGTCAATTATTATCAGTCTCACCAAGGTCTTACCCTTTCGGTCCATGTATTTTACCCGTTATTGTCTCTTTTCCCTGCATTTTCGTGGTAAATAATGACACTCTTACATCTTTGTCTTATCATCGTTAGTCATGTCCTATCAGAATACCAGCGCTGTGACTTTTTTTTAAATGTCACAGCACCTTGCTGAGATAGAAGCCTTTTGGCCTTGCACAGGACCATTTTGATTGTTTTTTTTATTTTTCTCTTGTTTACTTTTTTATGCAATTTTGTCATTTCTATTCTACCTTTTTGTTTCTGTTATGTCCTCTGTAAGTTCAATAAATACTTTTCTTTCTTTCTTTCATAAGTAATGAGAGCAACGTAACATAAGATTAATTACTTGTGTTTCGAGTCGACTTGATAGGTTAAATTGCTGCTTGCGTATCGGTATTATTTTTCTACTAAACGTCTTGATCCATTGTGACGTTTTTTTTTTTGTATTTATTGGGTCATCTAGATGGTTTTTAACTAAACTTGGACCCGATAAGTGGAGCTGCTATCAAAATTCAGTTTTTTTTTGTTCTCTTCTAGAAAACCATACAAGTCTTAATTATTATCAGTCTCTCAGCACTTCTGAATAATATTTTTTAAATTCCAATTTTTGACAGGACAATGTTTGACTACCGGTTCGTCTATGTCATTACTTTCCAAAATTAGACCCATAACAGCACCGCTATCGAATGGTAAGTTTTTTTTTTCAAAATCAATGGTTTCGATTACTGGCTAGGAATATTGATTTTTCCAAAATCCAGTTATGTGATTTTAGCTTCATCAAAATCGGGCTCGAGTCTCCTTTGGGTATTTTTCGCAATTTCTCTTTTCGGATTTGTGCCAGCCACGCCTACTTGAAACATTCAGCCTGTATAGTTACAAATTGGACTAATTCAATTTGTAACTATACAGGCTGAATGTTTAAATTAACGAGTCCTGCTGGCATGGGGTCGATGGATTTACAAAATTTGTTGAGGTTGACGTATGCCACATTGGGCACCCGCTATAACGGCACCTGAGGTAATGGCACATGAGGTATATTCCACATACGGCACCTATCAATATTTTTCGCAGGTGCCATTAGTGGAATAGTTTATTATTTAAAAAAAAAATCCACAAACGGCACCTACGGATCATTAGGCATGTACTAGTGTTGGGACGTTTACTTTTTATAGGACGTCAAAATTAAAAATTCGATTAAAATCAGTAGAGTTTAATAACATGATAAAAAAATATAAATTCTTTATGCGATCGACCCCCCAATAATCCTGTAGGTACCCCCATATTTATGATTTTGTTCGTCGACCCACTCAACCAAACGTAATTTTCACCTGACCTCCAAATGTTCTTTTCCCAACTATGTTTGCCGGTTTCCAGTCTAACCGGATGAATTTACATGGATCGATTATCTGTCTGACCTCCACAACCCGGTTAGTCCGGTTAGTGCTGTGTAGGTAATACGGTAGTTTTTTCAACTACTTTTTTAATAAACTAATCGAGATAGCCGGAGCTAGCTCAAGATCGAACGCGGTAGGCGGAGGCGCGATCCTCAGTAGTAACGACGGATGAAATAAGGTTGCGCTAAAATGACAAATTAATACTGACCTACTCCCATGAAAAACTTACGACGGATGCTGTTACATCAAAATAAAAAGAAAACATTAAAAATACATATTTAAAGGCATCGAAATTTTTTTTGACGGGAAATGGCCAGTAACTGACGGTGTACAATATCTACTTGAAAGGAGGTTGAAAAACTTACATGGTATTTTGGTACGTTGGCTTTCATTCAAAGCAACCAACTCAATAGGAATGCGAAACAGGAACCAAGATATGCAAGATATCGTGTATCATCGGTTCAGGTTTCATAACGGGCTATGAAGTAAAAACAGTTTTAACCAGCGTGCACTACGAAAAGAGGTGAAGATGGTGTAACAACAGAAGCCCTTTGAACTTGGTTCTCCCACACTTCTCCCTCATATCACCAACCGGCAATTAAGACCGGAAAGATGTCAGCAAAGATGTGCCACTCAAACATCATCCTACTTCATAAGAAGTGGGATAAAAGCGATGTCAATAATTATAGGCCAATAAGCTTAATGTCACATCTCTACAACGCATTCATCAAAATTATCCATAACCGCATCGTTGCAAAATTAAAAATAATTTAATTTAATATTCCCACCAACCATCCTAACAAGCTGGTTTCTGCCCAAGTTTTTCCACTACAGACCACCTTTATGCTTTAAACTAAATCATGGAAAAGCACATACACTTTGGAAAACGTCTGCATTTCTCTTTCGTGGACCATACGAAGGCATTTGATAGCATGAAACATGCAGCCATATTTTCCTCTTTACAAAATCAACAGTTAGACCAAACCTATATTAATATCATCAAAGTCATTTATAACAATAGCACTGCAAACATTAAACTCAACGTTCCCGGTCAAAATTTCAAAATAGACAATGGTGTGAAACAGGGTGACCCACTCTCTCCCAAACTATTTACAAGCACCCTCGAAGAGGTATAAGTAAGAACCTAGCAGACCTATGACCCAGTAACGGCTGCAAAAAACTCACCAACCTTCGTTTCGCTGACGATATCATCATATTTGCACCAACTGGTACTGCGTTACAACAGATGCTCCAAGATCTGAGCACAGCAAGCCCTGAGGTTGGACTAATGATGAATGGTCAAAAACTAAAGTCATAGGATAGGACGAATCTATAAGGGTTCCGTTAAAGCCATTTGGCTACGGGACCCTAAAAACCCAGCTGTCAAATGACTGAATACTATGTTAGTGCAGTAATGATTAATTAGTGACATGAATAAGGGCACTGCTAGGTTTGTTATTTTAATCCCACAACGTAAAAAGAGCGCTGTAAAAATTTTACTTGTGTCATATGTGCGTGTTTTTTCAAAATCAATGGTTTCGATTCCTGACTAGGAATATTCATTTTTCCAAAATCCAGTTATGTGATTTTAGCCTCTCTCTCTCTCTCTAGCGTAGCGAGCGCGCGTCACATACAATCAATGTCATAGCCAATATCTTAAAAAACATTAGATTGATCGTTCGTTAGTGTGATTGATTTTAGTTATCAAAATTAGGTAAGTTAAACAGTAGTTGAGTCGACCAATATGTGTTATAGATACATATGTGAATCAACCGTAGTTATGTCGAAAATAGTTAGGATAAACTTAGGTGTTATGATACGTAACCCTAGTCATAGTACCTACGGTCATTAAAAAAATAATCCAAATGTCGAACAAGTCTCTGGCCACTGACCACGTTCAAAGGCCATAAGTCTAGCAGCATTACAATGTTCACATTCGCCCGCAAGGTTCTGTGCATATCTTTGTGTGTGACGTTTCAAGCAAACAAGAACACGTCTTACAGTATCACTACGAGAAGACGATGTTAGTAAGATGCATGAATGTGGTCATCACTAGACAAAGATAACAATATTACTCGGTTTCTTCTTATTGAATTAATATCGTCCGCGACGAGCTGATTCAAAAGTAGTGCTATAATTCATTAAAGTTGATAGAGTGAGTGATGACAAAATCGTAAGTGAGCCAATCTAAAAAAAACCAGGCTTACGTGTGGGTTCGAGTCCTAGTTCTCTTAGGGTGCGTACAGACTATATAACATATTATATAACTTGTGTTTTATAACACGTCCACATTATGAAATTGACATTGACATTTATAACATTCAGTGTCCACATTATCTGAAACATGTTATATAGCAATGTTATGTTATATAGTCTGTACGCACCCTTATTCTTTTTATTTTTTTCTCATAGAGAGATACAATTAGCTACACTATCATCTGCTTAGCCTTTTCCCAACTATTTTGGATGAACGACTCTCCAGTTTAACCGGATGCAGCTGAATACCAGTATTTTACATGGAGCGACTGCCTATCTGACCTCCACAACCCAGTGCATACTGGGTAATACGATACCACTTGGTAAGACTGGTTGTCAGACTTTTTGGGCCACTGACTATCTGTGTGAGACTGCACCAGCAGACTCACGATGTCCGCGATTACGCGGAGCCCCAATCAAAATAATATTTGTCCAATCGACAAGTGAATACAACTATTCAACTATTAGATATAACTTACCCATCACGTTGGAACCGGAGATGTGGCGTATTCCCTGGTTCCGTCTTATCTGGGTGGGGTGTAAGTATAACTGTGGTTTGTGTGGTGTATGTGTAGTTATGTGAGATTACGACGGTAACCAAAGGGCGCCCCACAGCGCGTACCGACGTCTTTCTGGACAAACCTTCCTATCACACACGTGGCACCTTTCACCAATGTCCAACTGAATTTTATCCCGGTTTGCTAACCCAATCGGGGATGTAATAGTCCAGCACTGAATTTAGGAAATTACCGGCGTTCAAATAAAACACAAAGGCCGGCTACATAACCAACAAATCACTCGCGGTCATGACCCCAAATGGCGAGATTTCTCAATTTTCACTCAATTATCAACAAAATATCAAACACCGATCAAGATGGTATCGGATTAACAATAACTCAAAGTTTTCAACCAATAATTACACGAAACAGCGTGTACCAAAATTACAAGCACGGAGCGACCATCTTTCAACCAAAATTGCACTGACAAGCTAACGTCATCGCACAGACTCGCACAGACAACGAAACGTAATCTGTCAAACGTCAAAAGGTGCGTTCAGTCTTGGTGGATGAAACACTATCTGTAACGACTGTCAAAGATGGACAAATGACAGCCGGGACCAACAGCTTAACGTGCTTTCCGAGGCACGGAGGAAACTCGTTATGTAAAGGTGGTCACCCATCCACAGACCAATCTAGGCAAGCACGGCTTAACCTAAAGACTGACCCGAGTGGCTGTTATTATTAAGCCACGAGCTCCTTTAAACTATATAATAGAATCATTAATTTAAGTGTGAATTGCATACTTTTAAGGACGTACGCTTTTTTACTCGACTAAGGCAAACCCAAAAGATGAATATGAATAATTAATAAACCACTGAAATGTTTTGCATTTCTAGAATGTATTATCTCTATTATTAACTCTATTTTTCATGTTTCTTTAACTTTGTCGTATAAGAACCGATTTTGATGATTCTTTTTAGGGCCTAGCAAGTCGAAATTTATACCAGATACTGAATGAAGTCTATAGTCCCTATTAGGTGTAAAATAAAGTTCCTGAGTCAACATGATAAAAAGATATGGGCAAATTTAGATTTTCGCGAGAACTTGTTGGTGCAAAAATTTAACTTAATTTTATTTTTTTTAATTTTTCGGAATTTTCCTTTTACTTGTGCTGTAAGTTGTGTGTAGTTTAATAACAAAAAAAAAGTGATTGTCTAGATTTGTTAGCGTTTGTCCTTTAAAAAGGTTTATACGGAACCCTCAGTGCGCGAGTCCGACTCGCTCTTGGCCGGTTTTTTATTTGAAAGAATATTGCTCCTGAGGTGGTCCCATTTAAATCTGATGAAGATCTGTTACTGATCTTCGGAGATATACAATGGAACTCTTCAAAAATAGACGGCAAATTTGCCGTGATTGCTGCAATCGCTTGGCTGTTTATTATTTATACAAAATCATGACGTAACATCACGCCTGTATGCTCTGAGGGGGTACGCAGATGTGTACAACACACCCAGATTTCGACAGTTGGTAGTCAGATCAGAGACATGTCAGAAGTATTGTGAGAGGAATTTATGAATGTGTGAATCTTTACGTATACTTTGTTATTTTGTATATTTTTAATTTTATGTCATCTCTTACTCTTTTTGTTTTAGTTTTAGTTACAGTAATTGGTTGGGGATAAGCCTATTACCATGACATGTGTTGTTAATAATGTATACTATTGCGACTTGTTTGGGAACAACTAAACTGGAAAATAAATAAAAAACTTTTTTCCAAAAAATGAAACCGATTAAAAAAAAAACAAAAAAAGAAAAACAAAAAAATGAAATAATTAGGAATAATTTATTAGGGGTATAGGTGAATAGGGGAAGACCCTGGTTAGACTGAATTCGAGTGCGTTGTACCAAAAAAAGCGGTTTTAGTATTGGTAATTGTCCGATAATTATCATGATAATTATCAAATAAATAATTTATCTTGATAATGTCTATTCTTCGTTTTTTCGATTCTGATTTCGTTTTTTTCTCGATTTAGAAGTTTTTGATTTTTTTTTGTTTCCCAGATATAGCGTAAAAAAAATACTGAAGAGATACAGTGTATCATGCACAAATCCACGAAAGTACTTAAAACTAAATGTTTTGCGTGTGGGATTTCTTTTAAACTTTTTGAAGTTAACTATCATGACCTAGACGACGACGTGTTTCTGGTGTTTTAATAGATAAATAGTAAACTCTATTCTAGCGGAAGCTCGTCCCAAATGGGCCGTAGGCTTGTGGGACGAGTTGATGAACGACTCGCTTATGGAGCTTATGCAGATTCAAATGAAGTGATTGTTTTATTTTACAACATTTTCACTTTTGTGGCAACCTCTCTTGTCCTCCATAGTTATGTCCCGACTTATTAAGCACAAGCTGCTGTGCCCCGCGACCTTCGGCCACGTGAAATTATTATAGAAATATTACTTCCATTTTTTAATCGGTTTTTGTTTTAACTTTTTTACACGGAATCCTAATACTTTTTCTAAATTTTTTGCCCTTTCTGAATTTTTTTGTACTCCAAAGTGGGTTGGTCCCTTAGATTTTTTTATCAATATTAGAAATAGGATGGCGTCAACAAAATGTATTGTGTAAAATGGTCATTTTCTTGCCAACTGAATTTTTATTTGAAAACCTGTGAATGGGAATCAAAATTTCAGAGAAAGTATTCGTAGTCTCCTAAGACCATTTTCGTGTAGATGCAACTGTTAAGATACTTAGTAGGTACCCCTTACTGCCTCGCTGAAACACCACCCTGTATAATTTCATATGCATGCAGTCAAAAACCGTTATTTTGAATTTACACACAGACATTTCAATTTTATTTATTTGTATGGAGATATCTCCAAAAAACAATAAAAACAGAGTTAATGATTCATTAATAACTACAAATGACTAGCGGACGCCACGCGGTTTCACCCGCGTAGTTCCCGTTTCACGTGAGAGTACGGGGATAAAATATAGCCTATGGTACTCAGGGTGAATGTAGCTTTATAATGGTGAAAGAATTTTCGAAATCGGCGTAGTAGTTTTTGAGTTTATTCATTACAAACATACACACACAAAAATACAAATCTTTCCTCTTTAAACACACTCTTTCTTTTCTCTTTCATTAGTGTAGATATACTTATGCTGTCTCATAGAGAGGCGTCGAGTTGATTACACATTTAAAATGGTTCGTAAAAGCTAGTAGGCTCACGTCATGGGCCCGTATTGCGTATAATAATATCCTAAGCCCCATCTTGTAAAGCGTCGTGGTCTGCCATTGCGACTGTAAACGATACCATTTCATTTCCCATTACAACTTCAGACGCAAGTTTTATGCTTGAAAATTCGCATTTTCTTGGCAAATAGAAAATGCCGAGTATCGCAAAGACTTTGGGAGCAGCCGACGACCGAACTTTGCCAATTTCACGCATTAACACTTTGTTCTTCGGCTAAATTGGATTTATTAAACGGCGTAGTTTCATTTTTGTATCTTTGGAGGATTTTTTACTTAGTTTGCTGAAGAGAATGGATTACACAGTTAATTTGTAGACAGAATGTGGATGTGAGTTGCTGAGAGTCGAGCTGACTGACGTGCGATTGAGGAGGCCTGTGTCCAGCCGTGGACTGCTGTAGGCTGATGATGCACCTGCATCATAATACCTAGTACATTTTGGTGCAAATATGTTTAATTAATTTGTCATTCCAATGACTTAGACACGATTTAAACGACGTTTCTTAACACAGCCTTGCGAGGAAATATTTGTAAGGTCCCATTAAAATAGATGGACAAATTTTAACACAGCGCAAAAATGGATATCTTTGGTTAGACGTACTGAACGCTGTGTTTTTTTTGCTTGGATATTCAAAAAGAAACACTGATTCAAGTGATTTTATTTTGACCTTAAATAATAAATGGCACTCTATAATAAACACATCCATTATGGGCGCGTTCTCATAAGTAGGTAGGTACTCAGTCAGTTCTGTCATAACATGTGACACACACACACATGTCACACATGTGTGATGTGTCGTATCATTCAGTTGACTACACATCACCTTTTTAGGGTTCCGTACCCAAAGGGTAAAAACGGAACCCTATTACTAAGACTTCGCTGTCTGTCCGCCTGTCTGTCCGTCTGTCTGTCACCAGGCTGTATCTCATGAACCGTGACAGCTAGACAGTTGAAATTTTCACAGATGTAATTCTGTTGCCGCTATAACCACAAATACTAAAAATAGAATAAAATTAATATTAAAGGGGGGCTCCCATACAACAAACATGTTTTTTTTTATAATAATTGGTACGGAACCCTTCGTGCGCGAGTCCGACTCGCACTTGGCCGGTTTTAGGATAGTGTTGTTAGGACAAGTAGAAGATAGTAGGTAATTACGCGAAAAAAAATCACTTTAATCAGTGTTTTAGGTAGATTTTGTAAGAAAAAATATACCTATTGGTCTTGCACCTAAAGTTAAGTTTTCCGAAAATTTCACCATAGGGAGTCTAGTTATGACCCCTAGAGCCCAAATCAACCGCCAGTTAAAAGTTGATATATACACTAGGGTGCAGAACCGAAAGGCACTTGTTCTCGTAGTCCTGCGATTATTTTTTTGATATACACCATACCTGGGAACCTTCTAGTTACAACTTTGTCAAAGTTCCAACTTTTTGACAAGTATTTTTTTTAAATACCTACAAGTTTTTATTGTAAGATTTTTACTTTCAACACCTCCACGACTCCCGTACTATTCAATCCATCCATCAGCATGTTTTGAGTGCGCTAGTCATTGAGTTCCTTCTACCACAAAACATGATTTTTCACCCCAAAAAAAGTCGTTCCCCAGCAAAAATTTGTGCGTAAAGTTACTTAGGTTGATGTACAGAATGCTTGGTTGACGGCTTCGTGGTGATCGAGGTCTTTTGCACCCTGTATATGTATACGTATGTATGTGGGGCGCCAAGCAAAATTTAGCCACACTATACAGGTCGCAATTATGCACCGATTGCTTTCAAACTTGGCCCAAAAATCGAAAGGGTCAAAACTTAGGTTAAGTTTGTGAATGGGCGGAATTCGTCCATGGGGGGCGGCGAGGGGGCGGTTTTTCTAACTTTTTTACTATAGAAATATTTTTTTTTGAAAGCAAATTGTTTACTCTACAATTTTTACTCTTAAAGTTTAGCGATAAAACTTATAGTTTTAGAAATAAACTAGCTGACCCGTGCAACTTCGTCTGCGTCTCATGAGAGAGAGGGTTAGAGAGAATATGACTCAACCTTAAAAGATAGACATTATGCTATCGCGGATTTTTTTTTTAAATTTATAAGAGGTACAATTCCATCAGACATGATTGTTGCGTAACTTTAACCGTTTATACATCGCTCGCAATGGAAGCTCTCAAATGAAATAAATTTTCCCCGTTTTTGCAACATTTATCATTGATGCTTCGCTCCTATTAGTTGTAGCGTGATGTTAGATAACCTTATAGCCTTCCTCGATAAATGAACTATCCAACACTAAAAGTTTTTTTTAAATTCGAACCAGTAGTTTCTGAAATTAGCGCATTTAACCAACCAAACAAACAAACTCTTGAGCTTCATTATATTAGTATAGATTCAAGTCTGTAACAATTTAATTTCTCCGATATATTTTTATTTTTATGCAATCGCAAAAGTTGTGACTGCTCAACAATCAACAAAGTACCTCATATTAAGTACCTAGACGTTATTTTGGATCAGAGACTATCATGGTACCCGCACATTGAGCAGGTTGCCAATAGAATCAGGAAATTAAGCTGGATGTTCAGGACTCTTAGATACGTCGTCCCAAGGACTGCCGGTAATAATTCAGGCCATCAAAAAGATTTCCTTAAAATGATTTATGTTGAGCTAGTCCAGTCAGTACTGTCCTATTGCATCCCTGTCTGGGGTGGTGCCGCCAAAACAAAATTTCTAACGCTAGAAAGGGCACAACGCGCTCTTATCAAGTGCATGTATTTTAAAAAAAAGAGATATCCTACTGAAGACCTATTTCGACTTAGTAATTTGCTCTCAGTCAGGAAACTGTATATAACACAAATTACTTTAAAAAAACATAAGTCTCTTCCCTATGATGCTGGCATACTGTCAAAAAGAAGGAAAGACACGATATTAAATGTCCCTAGGACAAGGACTTTATTTGCCAGTATGCAATTTAGCAAACGATCTGCAGCGCTATATAATAAAATCAATAAATACATCTACATTTATCCCAAAAACTACTATGACAGTAAAAAAATAATAATGGAATGGATACAAACGCTCACCTACAATGATACCGAAACACTTCTGAAACCTTGACACATACACATAGGTACACACACTCACGCTCACTCTCTCTCTCTCACATATACTCACTCACATATACTCACTCATAAACTTACACCCACTCATACACACATTTAATTTGTAAGTTAATCTTAATCCTAATTAGTCTTAGTATAATAATAATACGCTGTGCTTTTTGTATAATACGACCTGATGGAAGAGCGGACTCTCCTAACACAGGCAATATCTGCCTAAAAGGAGGATCCAATCACAAAATTTTGTTAAAACTTAAACTTGTTCCACCAATAAACTATTTTTATTTTATTTTTTTATTTTATTTATTTGCATTAAGTGCTAAAATAATCTACGTGATTTTCCAAATAAGGGCTTGCCTCGGCAGCCTTACCGTCTTCATCCTTAGACACTCGATGACAGTCATACTCCTGCTAAGTCGAAAGTTCTCCGAAAGGTGCATGAAATAAGCAGGGTCATGGTAAAGCTGCTGTAAACTGTTGCAGAACTCTTGCAACTGCCTTCTGTCTCCACCGTTAGACCTTCTGAGTTATGCTCTAGCTAGGTTTAAAGTTCTCATTCAAAGGTGCAGGAAATGAGCCCAAACACGACTTTTCAATTTTAAATGGGACCAACTTTGAGCTATACCTATTACCGCCGCTTAAAAAAATAAAAAACAGGCTAAGTGCGAGTCGGACTCGCGCACGAAGGGTTCCGTACCATTATTTAAAAAAAATAGACAAAACTGCAAAAAAATCACGTTTGTTGTATGGGAGCCCCCCTTAAATATTGATTTAATTCTGTTTTTAGTATTTTTTGTTATAGCGGCAACAGAAATACATCATCTGAGAAAATTTCAACTGTCTAGCTGTCACGGTTCATGAGATACAGCCTGGTGACACACAGACGGACAGACGGATAGACGGACAGACGGACAGACCGACGGACAGACAGCGAAGTCTTAGTAATAGGGTTCCGTTTTTACCCTTTGGGTACGGAACCCTAAAAAAGGATCATGCTTAACGGATTTCTCTCGTGGTCATAGGTACTACATAAAAACCGGCCAAGAGCGTGTCGGGCCACGCTCAGTGTAGGGTTCCGTAGTTTCCCGTCCGTCACAATAAGTGTTCCCACTTATGAGTTAAAAGGTGGGTATCCATTATGTAAAAATGCTTGCATATACGAATATACTACAAACTTAGTCCATAAATTATTTTGTACAACTTTTTGTCTTTTTTGTACAAAAACTGTTGTTTCCATCAAGTTCAAAATAATTTTCCTAGAAAGTCCTTATAAAGTTCTACTTTTCAGATTTTTTTCATATTTTTTAAACTTATGGTTCAAAAGTTAGAGGGGGGGCGACACACATTGTTTTTACTTTTGGAGCGATTATTTCCGAAATTATTGACATTATCAAAAAATGATTCTAGAAAACCCCTATTCATTTTTAAATACCTTTCCAACAATATATCACACGTTAGGGTTGAAATTTAAAAAAAAATCACTTCCCACTTTACATATAGGGGGGCTACCCTAATAAAACATTTTTTTCCAATTTTTATTTTACCACTTTGTCGGCGTGATTGATATACATATTGGTACCAAATTTCAGCTTTCTAGTGCTAACGGTCACAGAGATTAAGCGAGGACGGACAGAGGGACGGACGGACAGACATGGCGAAACTATAAGGGTTCCTAGTTGACTACGGAACCCTAAAAAATATCATAAAAAATATACGGGTCGAATTGAGAACTTCTTCCTGTTGTTTCGTCGACAGCGTCCGGGTACCCTACATACCCAGGAGGTGCGTACCCCCAACCGCGTCCGGGGACCTTAAGTACCCAGTAACATTTATAAAATACCCCGTCAATTAATCATTTAATAATCGACTAAACGTGCTTTATTCGTGAATAGGCTGATTTACTTCCCATCCCTACAATATTCCTCAACTCCATACCAAAAACCATAGATATAATCCGTCAACAAGTGTCACAATGAAGTAACAAACTTACGTCAACGGAGCGCGCCATTTTTTACGTCATCGTTTTAGCGTTAGTGTCACACTCAAGTAATTACGAGTTACGTATTTGTTATTGGAATGCAGTGTTATACCTTAAAATGTTCGTGAGAAGTTGTATTATCGTATTACGAGAACACAAATTAGGTTCCGAATCGCAAAATTGCAGTATTTCACCTGTGAAAATGCAGTAGTTATATGTACCTACAGTGATTGTGTAGTGTGAAGAAATACGTGATTTAGTGATTAAAACGTGTGTGAAATGGGAAAACTAGTGTTTAATTAGTGAGATGATTAGATTGTTCAACTATTTAAACCAAAAAACAAGTGTTTTGTGTTTTGTATGAGGACCATATCGCCCACAAGCGGCAGGTCAGAGTCAGTCCGCGGATGTAAACAAACAGTGAGTACCTAGTTTCTAATTATTTGTTTTTTATGTTTGTGATAAGGTATTTACACGTTTATGGTCTTGTTGGAAAGGAAATATAGTCTAGTTTATACATTATTTGTAGGGTATCAAATTATAATTATTTATCTTTATTTTTGGTTAAATAGGTTCCATATCTATTCAGCTATTCATTGTAGAGTTTATATAGCTATATCTCTTGTAGTTTGCGATCGTCAAGTGTTTTTATAGAATTGCGAATTTTTGCGAATAATGCGCAAATCGTTAGCGCGTTCGGAGCGGTTCGTTGCAAAAAATATACGCTTTTAGCGCTATCGACGCTGGAAAGTGGTTAAAAAACCAAACTTGAGGAGTTGGGGAAACTGACACGTGCCGTGCGTAGGTCATTTCTTCAAGGAAAATCTGAACACCGCGATTCAGAAAATGAAGTGAAATGAACAACGCTATCTATTGACCAAGATATTAAGCTGCTAAAATATAATGCACGGAAATGCTATGTAAATCTTCAAACCAGCGTCATGTAGACTAATAAGAGTACCTTATGCTATAATAACTTTTTTTGAAGCCGGTAAGTCTATTTAAAAGTTATCTGGTGAGCATATTTTAAGTCATTAGTACCATTTTAGTGCAATAGATGTCGTTGCATCTTACATTTGATGATTAGTTCTTCTTGAACACTTTAAATTCATATATCTTTTGATAGAATTAACCGATTACGATGAAATAAAGACTAAATCATACCTCAAGATACGCACAATTTGTATGTATAAAAGTTATCTATATTGGTTTCGTATATTTTACGTGATGCTTGATCATCGAAACAGACAAACAGACAAAAATTCCAAAAATACTGGAAATGAGTTCTGTTGGTTATCCTCTAACACCCTGCAATTTTTTTTCGAAATATTTTCTATGTACAAAAACGATTTTTCTACAGATTTATTATATGTATAGATAGATAATTATAACTGAAAAATTGAGGGCGTTTCCATGCTAAAAAGTCTTATGGGAGGATTTTAAAATATGATAACCATTTAAAACGTTTAATTGTGAAACACTTAGTGAAACATCAACAAACTCGTTGCCATGACGACCAAGTCTTTTGGCAACTGACGTATTCATAAAGGAGGTACTTCTAAATAGAGTTTAGTCGCAACAAGGAGGCAGTCACGTGGCAGGCCTCTTTGGAGGCCTGGACGTTTCAGAGTAAAACTTCTTCGAAATCTACCTCCTCCTGCGGCTTGCCGGAGAGATTTTTGTTTGTATGATTCAGTGTTTTTTGCTACCGACTTCGAAAACCAATTTTTTTTCGGTTTAATTTTTGGTTGTAGGTAATACCCTATACAAATATTTGTTATGCATGTATTTTTTTGGTAACAATACATTTCATGGTAATAGGCTTATCCCCAATAAAATGGAACTAACTGTCGAAATCTGGGTGTACTGTACACATCTGCGCAGTGGCGTGACGCTGGGTCGGAACATAGGCAAGCCCGTTTAGTCAACTACCGTTGTTTCAAGAAATAATTTAATAAATTAGAGTTTTTCAATTTTGTATAGTCTCATTATTGTAATAATGCGTGTAATTATAATTGTATAATTGACATTGACGCGCCATCTATACGTACGAATCCCGACACGAAAAGTAAGAAACTGTTTACAATTCAGACGTGCAAAATATGTATTTCAATCGAAGGCCACTAGATGACATTAAAATTATTGATTTGTTGTTTAATTCAATCGACACTAAATTACATTAATAAAATGTACGGCACATTTTATTAATGTAATTTAGTGTCACTAAAAATATCGATAGATATTACAAAATCTCCCATCTCGCCATCTTTATTGTATTTTTAACCGACTTCAAAAAAGGCGGAGGTTATATGTTCGTGTGTATGTATTTTTTTTTTTTTATGTATGTTACCTGATTTCTCTCCCATTTGTGGACCGATTTTCAAAATTCTTTTTTCATTTGATAGAGTACACTCCTGAGGTGGTCCCATTTTAATTTGGTGAAGATCTGATGCTGAACTTCGGAGATATACAATGGAACTCTTCAAAAAGAGACGGCAAATCTTTTGTGATAGCTCCAATCGGTTGGATGTTCATTGTTTATACAATATCATGACGGAACATCACGCCTGTATGCTCTGAGGGGGTACGCAGAAGTGTACAATTTACCTGATTTCTCTCCCATTTGTGAACCGATTCTCAAAATTCTTTTTTTATTTGAAAAAGTATACTCCTGAGGTGGTCCCATTTTAATTTGGTGAAGATCTGATGCTGATCTTCGGAGATATACAATAGAACTCTTCAAAAAGGGACGGCAAATCTGTTGTGATAGCTCCAAACGGTTGGATGTTCATTGTTTATACAATATCATGACGTAACATCACGCCTGTATGCTCTGAGGGGGTATGCAGATGTGTACAATTTACCTGATTTCTCTCCCATTTGTGGACCGATTTTCAAAATTCTTTTTTTACTTGAAAGAGTATACTCCTGAGGTGGTCCCATTTTAATTTGGTGAAGATCTGATGCTGATCTTCGAAGATATACAATGGAACTCTTCAAAAATAGACGGCAAATCTGTTGTGATAGCTCCAATCGATTGGATGTTCATTGTTTAAACAACATCATGACGTAACATTACACCTGTTTGCTCTGAGGGGTACATAGATATGTACAGTACACCAAGATTTCGACAGTTATGGCATGTTATGTTCCATTTATTGGGGATAAGCCTATTACCATTACATGTATTGTTAACCATGTACAATGAATGCATAGCAAATATTTGTAAGTATAGGATATTACAACTAAAAATGGAAAAATAAAATAAAACTTTTTTGCCAAAAATAAAACCGACTTCAAAAAAAAACAACAAACAAAAAAAACACAAAAAGAAAAGGACAAAAAAATACACTAAAAGAAAAACAAAAAAAAAAACACTAAAACAAAACCACAAAAAAGTGAAAAATAACTTTAGCTTCAGAAGCCGGTGAGAAAAACACCAAATCAATCAAAGGTCAAGTTTCAGAAGTCGGTGACAAAAACACTAAATCAATTAAACAAGGTCACCGACTTCTGAAACTTGACCTTTGATTGATTTGGTGTTTTTCTCACCGGCTTCTGAAGCTAAAGTTATTTTTCACTTTTTTGTGGTTTTGTTTTAGTGTTTTTTTTTTGTTTTTCTTTTAGTGTATTTTTTTGTCCTTTTCTTTTTGTGTTTTTCATAGTTCAGAGATATATAATAGGTATTATGATGATGGTTCTCCAATTAGAAGAACTTTATCAAATAACCATGTGCACGAACTTTGATGAAGAAAAAAACCGGCCAAGTGCGAGTCGGACTCGCGCACGAAGGGTTCCGTACCATTATTTGAAATAATTGTATTCTGTTTTTAGTATTTGTTGTTATAGCGGCAACAGAAATACATCATCTGTGAAAATTTCAACTGTCTAGCTGTCACGCACGGTTCATGAGATACAGCCTGGTTGCAGACAGACGGACAGACAGCGAAGTCTTAGTAATAGGGTTCCGTTTTTACACTTTGGGTTCCGAACCCTAACAAACAAGAAAACTTTGTCAACGGTACTAACTTCATAAACTATAGGTATATAATTTTTGGGACGTTACAGTATTGCAGCGGCTTATATAATTCATCATGGGTATGCACCATAACGTGATCGATTCCTGGAAGAGGCCAAAGCATTTTATTTTATTTTACAGTTTTAGGAAAACTTACAGCTAAAAATTTACACATGATTAAGAGTAACAAAATTAAGGCCAATTAAAAGTTTTCACAGATAGAATAGAGCTTATTAACAAAAACAAAAATATTTAATAATAATAATAATAAAACGATCAAAAAATTTACTGGGACCGAACTATAATAACCGATAAAACCATTCATTACAATAGACCCGACATTACCGTTCACGATAAAACCAATAAAACAGTTTATCTGATAGACATAGCAATACCTAACTCACATAATATTCAAGCCACAATATCCGAAAAGCTCAGTAAATACCAAGATCTTGCCATTGAAATTAAAACCCAATGAAAAGTACAAACTGTTCATATAGTCCCCATTGTTCTCTCATCTACTGGTATTATACCAAAATCTCTCACACAAAGCCTCAACACTCTACAGATGCCTAATCACACATTTTACATGCTGCAAAAAGCCACCATTCTCAACACCTGTCGAATCACCCGTAAGTTTCTGACTTCATCTACATTATCATCCAATTTCTCTATTTAAATTTCACCTTACATCCTTGGTTCCGACCCGCGTGTAAGGTTTCTTATACTTTCTTAAATGAGAAGAAACATAAAAAACAACAAAATAATAATAATAATAATCATTTTATTATCAGGCTACTAAGGCCCATAGATAAAATACACAAATTAACATCTAATAACAATAAACTAATACATATTTAAAATAAAACCAGGAGAAACTAAAACTATACACGTAACATTGTAACGTTGTCGTTGTGTGCATTTAAGAAGGCAGACAGTGTTTGTATCACGTATTGTAACAGTATCTCAGGTAAAAATGAGTTTCAAATAGCGCAAATTGCATTCACTTAGTTTACGTTATCAAAAAATAAATTGCAAAGAGTCCTTTTTAATTTTGAGATGCTAGTACTGAAAATATCGATGTCGACGCCCTGGCCAACCGCATTATACGTATGACTCGCTCTAGTTATGTATGAGTTTCGTCTATATTTCGTTCCTACCACAGGAGTATGCAATAGACGGGTATTGCGCCGAAAAGTAGAAGGAATCCGCAGTCCAATTTTGGTCAGCAGTTCGGGAAGCTCGGTTAAACCGTTACCGATTCTAAAAAAAACCGGCCAAGAGCGTGTCGGGCCACGCTCAGTGTAGGGTTCCGTAGTTTCCCGTCCGTCACAATAAGTGTTCCCAATTATGAGTTTAAAGGTCCATTATCCATTACGTAAAAATGCTTGCATATACGAATATACTACAAACTTAGTCCAGAAATTATTTTGTACAACTTTTTGTCTTTTTTGTACAAAAACTGTTGTTTCCATCAAGTTCAAAATGATTTTCCTAGAAAGTCCTTATAAAGTTCTACTTTTCAGATTTTTTTCATATTTTCTAAACTTATGGTTCAAAAGTTAGAGGGTTGGGGGGGTCCGGGGCACATTGTTTTTTACTTTTGGAGCGATTATTTCCGAAATTATTGACATTATCAAAAAATGATTTTAGAAAACCCCTATTTATTTTTAAATACCTTTCCAACAATATATCACACGTTAGGGTTGAAATTAAAAAAAAAAAATTACTTCCCACTTTACATATAGGGGGGCTACCCTAATAAAATATTTTTTTTCAATTTTTATTTTACTACTTTGTTGGCGTGATTAATATACATATTTGTACCAAATTTCAGCTTTCTAGTCACAGAGATTAAGCGAGGACGGACAGACGGACAGACGGACGGACGGACAGACATGGCGAAACTATAAGGGTTCCTAGTTGACTACGGAACCCTAAAAACACCAAGTCTGCAATTCTTCTACGTTCAGAAAGATTTTCAAGAGACAAGGATAAAATAATACAATAATTGAATGGCAGCGCCCTGTTAGCCAGGTGTACAATTTTCATAATATTTGAAATTAAAATGTCTAAAATTTTTACTTTTTTTAGGGTTTAGATCAAAATTTATAAGGTACCTACTTCCCGTTGACCTAGAATCATAAAATTTTGCAAGAAACAATTTATTACAGCACATGTAAAGGAAAAAATCTGAAAACCGTAAATATGTAGTTTAATAACCAAATACCTACAAGCTTGTACGGAACCCTTGGTGCGCGAGTCCAACTCGCACTTGGCCGGTTTTTTTGAGCTAAAGAAAGCTTTGGTGTTGGTCTTCAGAAAGATACTATCCCACCAAAAACATTTTCATGTAAAATGTTCCCAAGACGAGACCATAAATGTCTCGCACTGAAAAAAAGTTATCAGACCTCATGTAGAGCCAAGCTTCTAACTCTACACGCCCTAACTCTACAAGGTCTAACTTCACAAAATCTACACCTTAGTTAAAATATGTGGCTTGGCCATTTTACTATACATTCACATGGGTGTAAGGTGAAAAATGTATCCAGATATTACATTTTTACCATAAAACTTCATTTATCATTACTTACAGCATTGACGAGCTCGTGGCTAAATAATAACAGCCGCCCGGGTCGATCTTTAGGTTAAGCCGTGCTTGCCTAGGTTGGTCTGTGGATGGGTGACCACCCATTACATACCGAGTTTCCTCCGTGCCTCGGAAAGCACGTTAAGCAGTTGGTCCCAGCTGTCAGATGCGTAGATCTTTGACAGTCGTTACAGGTAGTCAGTGGCCCAAAAAGTCTGACAACCAGTCTTACCATGGGGTATCGTATTACCCAGTACTAACTGGGTTGTGGAGGTCAGATAGGCAGTCGCTCCATGTAAAATACTGGTATTCAGCTGAATCCGGTTAGACTGGAAGATGACCACAGACTTAGCATTGAATGTCTCCATATTCACACAGACAGCATAATCCTGTTTATAACACTTCAGTCACTTCACAAAATCACAATAGGAAGAAATTAATTACGTAATTTATGCATTGGGACGCGCGCGTGCGAGTGGTTCTTCAAAAACTGCCAAAACATTACCAATAAACTAGCTGTTACTTGCGACCTTCGTTCTCTTGAAATTATACTAAAACTATTACTTGCTTATCTGGGTCGGATTTTGTTGGAATTTCAAGTGTTTTACATTTTTTGCACGGAACCCTAATTCTGTTTGTAAAATAAAAGAATCCGAAGTTACTCCTTATAATATCAGCTATCACATCCCACACGACCAGTGGTGGTGTACGCGAATCAGCACGTCATGAGTAACGGGCTCCATCAGAAAGTGCGGCCGATCCCACGACCACAGTTACTCCCAGTCTAACTGATCAAGCGACGACTTATCCCATCTTGTGTGTGTGCAGGTCACAAAGAGTCGTGCGCCGAGGACAGCAAGCCCCACGAGATCAAGCCGAGCCTCGACCGGTCGCACCATGCGCTCGGGCCGCGGTTGCACATCGCGCACAATATACGCAACGAACACTTACAAGGTATACATACGCTGCTTCAGTAGTAATGCATAGTCTATTATTTCTGGTGTTCCACAGGGCTCAGTCCTGGGGCCACTCCTGTCTACACTATTAATCTATACTAATATTATAAAGAGGTAACATTTGTTTGTAAGTTTGTATGTTTGTAAGTTTGTATGTAGGGGGTAATCTCCGGAAGTAATGAACCAATTTTAAAAATTGTTTCACTGGCAGAAAGCTACATTATTCGTGAGTGCTATAGGCTATATTTTATTCCCGTACTCCCACGGGAACGGGAACTACGCGGGTGAAACCGCGGGACGTCAGCTAGTTAATTAATATTAATCTACAGTAATATTATATAAAAAGGAAAGATTTGTATTGTTGTATTCTTGTGTGAGTATATGTTTGTAATGAATAAACTCAAACACTACTGCGCTTATTTCAAAAATTCTTTCACCATTAGAAAGCTACATTCACCTTGAGTAACATAGGCTGTATTTTATCCCCGTAATTCCACGGGAACGGGAACTACGCGGGTGAAACCGCGTGACGTCCTTTAGTTTAATATAAATGACATTAGATAATGTTTCTTAGGTGCCAAATTTCTTAAGTATGCTGATGATTTGAAAGCCTTTAAGACTATTACTATTGAAGACTGTTTAATGTTTCAAGAAGACTTAGATGGACTCTCAGCTTACTGTCTTGACAACAAACTACATACACTCGAGCACTACCAAATGTACTACACTTGAGCGTCACCAAATGTCATTTTATAAATTTCACTAAAAACAAATCTATCACAAAAAGTATGGGCTAAATATTGCCATGCTAAGTAACACCTCAACTCAATCAACATTAAGAAGAAATTGCAAATAATTCGTTTAAGATGTGTGGTTTTGTCATGAGATCACTGATCACTGACTGTGTTCAAATGGCCCTCCCACATAACTACAAAACGTTAGTACGCTCGCAGCTCGAATATGAGGTCCTGGTGCAAATTAAGCTTGTCTCTCATTCAGAGGCGTCTCTAGCCCATGTGCAAACATTACCCTAGCGCTAAGCTAGCCAAGCCCTAGTGCTAACACCAGAACATCCTGTATAATTCTAAATACAGTCAACAATACATCATGGTATCCAAAACCGACAAATTTCTTCTTCATCTCCAAACAATAGAGTTTATTATCTATTGGGGAAATTTGACAGTTTGTGGTTACTTGTACTTTGTACCCATTCCATTTTGACCGCGCGCTTATTAGGGGGCGCTAGGGTAATGTTTGCACATGGGCTAGAGATGCCTCTGAATGAGAGACAAGCTTAATTTGCACCAGGACCTCATATTCGAGCTGCGAGCGTACTAACGTCTTGTAGTTATGTGGGAGGGCCATTTGAACACAGTCAGTGATCAGTGATCTCATGACAAAACCACACATCTTAAACCATTTATTTGCAATGTCTTCTTCATGTTGATTAAGCGATAACTTGTTGTCCAGTAGAACACCAGCATATACCTAAAAACCTTTCTCTTGAACCACTCTTTCTATTGATGAAAACTGCACTAAAATCATATAGCATATGACTGCTAAGACACAAGAGTCACGCTGGGACTGCCTCTAATCAGAGTTGTTGTAAAACCTTTTCAGGCAGTAGCCTGAAAAGGTTTTACAACAATTCTGGTTTAATTTTTTTTTACAAAATACAAATAAATTGACCTAACTGTGAAGATAACCGTCTCATCATCCATTGTATAGTTTATTAAATATATTTTAAGGCAATAATTAATTTATTAGTTTATCGACGCATTTGTCTATGCTTTGCAGTTTTTTTATTTCGAGAACTTACATCCCAGTTTCTCCCTGCCGTATACGGCTGCTAAGTTAAAAATAGGCATTTAATCAATTCGAAAGTACGTACTGTTTAATCATTATTGTTGGTTGTTTGTTGTACAGGTGGCATCCACCAACAGCACAGTGGAGGGCACATGGCCACTGTGCCAGTCAGCATGTCGTCATCAGCCTCCGATAGCGACAAGCCTGCCAAGCAGAAGAGACATCGGACGAGGTAAGAATATAACACTCGCAAGCATTAAAAGCTTGATAAACAAGCTTTAAATTGACACCAAAGTCATGGGAAATATTCGGTAAGTACTGTTCTATTTATGTAAATTAAATAGATGTTTAGGAAAATAATATCTTTCTTTCCAAATCACATTATCTAAGAATGCGCACTATTAGCTTGACTCGATTTGGTTGCTTGCGAGTGTAGTCAAAAGAATGAATTTGTGAAATTCTGTTTGGATTACATAATGGTAAGCAAAATTCAACACAATTGAGTTAAAAGTGTCACAAGTGACTGAAAATCCATATTTTTTTTCAAAAAAATATTACTACCTATTAGTTCTTTAAAATGACATAGACATCATTTGATCTATTTCGGTGCCACAACCTCATTTATGTAATAATTCTTATTTTATTCATACCCAGGTTTACGCCAGCACAATTGAACGAGTTGGAGAGATGTTTCTCTAAGACACACTACCCTGACATCTTCATGCGCGAGGAAATCGCCATGAGGATCGGCCTCACCGAGAGTAGAGTACAGGTCAGTGATCTCTACTTTACCGCTGTACGATTTAGAAAGAAAAAAAAAATCGGGGCAGTATTTAGGGACTGCCGATAGAAGTGAAAACAAAAAGTACACAGGCCCCTCCCCAGACGTAGCACTGATTGTGCCCCGCACATGCCTATGTGGTGCTACGCTGTAGTGGATCGCCTACGAGTGCTACGAAGCGTGACCGCAAGTTACTACAAGTGACGATGAGTTCAATGTTTTTCCTTCACCCAAATAGTTCTAAACACGCCTAAAGAAGATTTCAGATTTTCCTTAAAAAAAACAATTTTTATTTAGGTTATGACTACCGGTGTTTTTGCGATTTGATCACTATATTATTTTTTCTGTAGTGGACAGTATATTCCCGACCTAATCAAGAGCACTAGATCACTAAATAAAATTGAGATTTCCATTGACGAAATGACCATAATATTACAGCTTATCATATCGTTAGCAGTCAACAGGTGATATTAAATGGCAAACAAATCAAATCGCTCACACCGTTATACCTTAACCAACATCCGCTGAAAACACAATATAAAAAGAATTGGTCCCAAGCGCTCACCTTGTGAGACGCCCTCTTCGCACGTCCAGTCCAAAAGTTGCACTACACTGATACATTTCACGGCACCTTCTACCTGATTCAACCTTCGCGTTGCACGAATAAAAATTAAGTTTTAAGTTATGCTCTTTTAAAAGCTTATGTGAATACGGGTGGTCGATGCTGTGAAACGCTTTTGTAAAAACATCATAGTGGAATAAACCTCCGTGTCTTAACTTTTTATTTAGAAATGCCTGCCAGCAATGCGGTAGCCCAATCTTTCAAACTGATAATTAAAAATTATGACGTGATAATAATACTACTGTTCCGTTTTTGTGAACACGCTGATGCTACATTTGTCGTTTAAGAAATCGTCAGGGAAGAAAGTAGTGACAAGGAAGAAGGTAGTGACTTGGATCAGTTCACTGTTCTTATTAAAGATACTGTTATAAAAGAAGTCGATTTCATCTCCTTAGAATATTTTGTTGGCAATTTACACAAAATTTCGCCCACAAAAGATCTCGAGTATTGTAAAGACTAATATTAGAAACGAACTGCAGGTAATCAGCCACTGTCACTTTGTTCAAGCACTTAGTTTCAAGTTAAACTATGCTTTACATTAGACATTAGTCTTAATTTGTGTCGTGTGTTCACTAATATTTGTATTTCGTTAACACCGGTGACACACGGTCTGTGGGGACCTCGAGCTTTTGTTAAACTTTCGTTGCAGTTGTGGCCAATGCGGCAGTATTATGGATACTCGCACTTTGTTTAGTCGAGTTTTAAATTTTAGGAAAAGGTTTTGCTCTGATTTTGTTTAGAATAGAATTAGTATTCTATTCTAAACAAAATCAGAGCAAAACCTTAAAAAAAATAATCTTAAAATATCTAAGTGAAATTTTTTAAGTGAGATTGCCTTGTTGGTCTAGTTAGTCTAGGTTGCAAGCGCGGCTTCGGAGTATGAGGTTCCGGGTTCGATTCCCAGGTCGGGTAAAGTGTTATTGGGTTTTTCCTTCGGTAATTTCTCAGTAGTATCCATGAAGTCTGGATGTGTGCCCGGTTGATGACAATAGGCTCGTCCCCTATTATATGGGACTTAAACAAAACTGGCGAAACGTGGTCGTGCTATTAGGTCCACCTACGCCTAAACAATAATCCTCCCAACAAAGACTTCTAGTTTACAATTAAACAGTGAAGAAAAAATCCATGAAAATTCAAAATATAGAAGCAAACGTACGAGCACCGTGACTTCATTTCGGCTTTTATTGTTCGTCGTGCTCGTTATTTTTCCTATCCGTGTGTTCATCACCAAGAAGCCAGTTGTAATCCGTGAAAATTGCCTGTTTATCGTCACAGTTATTAAGTTTAGTGTTACGTTATTCATTGTAACTGTTATCGACTATGTGTTGGCTGCTACTGAATGGAGCTGCGTTCATTGATCGGTCCTCTCATAAATATTGATGACGGTCTATATCTGATGGTGAGAGTTGTTTTCGTTTCGACTTGAAATTGATTTTAGAAGTTGATATTTTACAAGCATTTTGTAAATATTAGGAACAAATTATGTAGGTCTTGATGATACGATGCTAAACACTTTTAGGTAGATTTCGTCAGAAAAAGTAGTTGTGTAGTTGAAATAATTGTTTTCGAAATAAAAAAATATAACTGATAAATTGTGGGCGTTTCCATGCTAAACTCATGGGAGGATTTTAAAATTTAATTTTATGATAACCATTAAGACGTTGTATTGTCAAACATCAACAAACTCGTTGCCATGACGACCATGTCGTTTGGCAATTTGACGTATTCATAAAGGAGGTACCACAGAGCATCTATATACGTATAGACGGGGGGAGGTACTTCTAAAGAATAAATATGGGTGGAATCTTCTTCGAAATCTACCTCGTCCTGCGGCTTGCCAGATTTTTTAATACTGATTACCATTTGAAATATTAAACGTTTTCTTTTGCGGTACTTGCTGTGTTTTCACGTTACGTAAAAGTGCCTATTAAAAGCATTAACAATTTCTAAATGATTTGAATCAATTTACTCATTCTGTAACATATTTTGCGGTTACGTCGTAAATTCTTGTTCAGCCTAAATTGACAAAAAAATTAAAAACCAGAAACAAAATAGCAATTTTCTCCCGGATCTAGAATCAGAATCGAAAAGGTTTTGATTAAAAGCTGTCTCGATTCTATTTGACTGAATTCAGGAACTTCCAACTACATAACATAACATCACGCCTGTAATCGCCGACGGGTTTGGCAGAGATGCGTAATAGCACCCACGTTTCGCCTATTATTTTTATGTCTCATGTAGTAGGGGGCGAGCCTATTACCATCAATCGGACACAAATCCAGACTCCGTGGTTGTTACTGATAATTTTTTGAAGGAAATGATAAATGATGTTTATTTTGCAAGTAGGTTTTTACAATAGTATATTGTTACCCTAGGGGTGAAAGTAACTTATTTAGTCCCGAGACGGGGTTTGGGAGGGCGCTAATAGTTCGAGGGACTAAATAAGTCTTTAACCCGAGGTAAACACTGTGCTTTTCATTACGAATACAAGGAAAATAAAAACATTCAATCAACAAATGAAGATCGGACCATGGAAGACCGCCTTCCCGCCTATTTTGCTTTTTTTTTCTGTGACCGGCCAGCTATTACATTAGATACCTATTTTTCATTTTCATCATCGAAAAAATGGTAAATATTTTGCCCAAATCTATGTTATTTTAAAGAAATAATTGAAACTTAATTAGAATAAAGTTATTTAAAATATATATATTCTCTAATTCATTCTTAATGAGAGGTTTTCCTTTTGAGGTTTTAAAAAAAAACTTAGTTTCCAAGAACTCTATAGATGGCGTTGAACTTACTATGCCAAAGCCAAAACGCTTGAAAAAAAACATTGTGTCACGTCACATACTCTCGTTGACTGACACTTTCATTTGCTTAACCTTCCGAATATAACCAACATTTCTCGCGCTTTGTTAAAATCAGTTTTTTTAGGTTCCGTTCCTTGCATTATCATACTTACTCCTAGCGCCATCTATCCAGCGACTAGGGAAGAGCTAAAAAGAAAATCCCTCATTGTACTTATGTTATTTGAATTTTACATCGTGGCTGTATAGAAAGTTGGAAAATGGTTCAATAGAAAAATAGTCAATTTTTTTAATAATTTGACAGCTGTCAGTTGAAAACGATTCTCCTTAGGGCTGAAAAGTATTACTTTCAACCCGCTCCTCAGGCAACTTTAGACCTACTTTCCGAGTGTGAATAATGAAAACACTTTTACACGTCATTTTTTTAAAACTAGATGGGGCCGGTGTTTCGTACCTGACTACTCTGAGAAGAAACAGCCGAAACAAACTCAGAGGTCATAGTCTCTTTTGAAGTCCAGACAATCTTGCTCAATTCACATGAGGACCATGCAGACTAGTGTCTGAGATGGTCTTTTGAAGCAAGAACCACACAGATTTGAGTGGACCTGTCCAGTCAGTGCAAGCATTTGTCGGTTATCGTGTACCTCGACTAAAACTTAATAGCACTTTGCCTCACCTGGGAATGGAACCCAGGACCTTGAGCTTAACTTCCAACTATTTATAAAATAAAAGACGTTTTATGGCTCATGATTATGAGCTTTAATCTAACCTTTATACACCTATCTTTCACATATCCTAAATGATTGACTTCTGGAATCTGATAGGTATGCAAAGATTTGGATCGACAAATACTCGGTTGCTATAAAAATTCAAAGACGATTCAGCTCGCAAGACCAAAAGTGTAGGCGATATGAGTACATGGTTGTTACTCATTCAACAGCATTTTATTTGTGCAGCGGGCATTTCGTCAATTGACATTGAATTAAAAATACCAAGAATTGGTAATTCATCTAGGTAACACATTTGGCCTGTGAAACGCATTTCAACAAAAATAACGTGATGTATGAATATAGCCGTCGAACAAAACAAACATCACTAACCTTTACACCTCGGAGTTTAAAAAAGTAGCGTCGACAAAAAATTCGATGCTTTGCTACGCACAATAAATAAATAATAAAACGCGTACGAAGAATGTCGCAGTGTGGCGTGAAGTGGTCCCGGAGAACCACACAAAACGAACACAAATGTGTTTGTCCGTCCGTCGTGTTGCGTCCGTGTGGCCACCGCCGTCGGGCCGATGCCAGGCATGCAACCGGCTACTGTGCAATGTGCACGAACTTCCATTGTTTCGAGCTCTTTGTCTATTCACACAATCTTCATTATAGAATGCTCGATCAAAAGAAAATTATCGTTTATTTAATTTTGTATTCGGCGTTCATTCGTTTTCATGTCTTTATAATTTTAGCATTCCTACGCGATTCTTAGCTCGTACCTGTCAGTTGATTTCCAACATCAGCCAACAGACGGCACGTGACGTTGGACCCGGCTGCCATTTGTAGATCTTTGACAGTCGTTACAGGTAGTCAGTGACCCGAACGAGTGAGTCTCAAGGGTGTGGTATAAGGCGACTAATGTCTGAGGCAGAACACTTTGCGCCTCCGTAGACCAGAGAATGGGCAGCAGCGTTTTCTGTTAGTCTTTCATCACTGCGATCTCCAATCCGCCTGCCAAGCGTGGAGATTACGGCAAATTCCTCCCATCATGGGAGAGGCTTATGTTCAGCAGTGGACGTTATGGGCTGTTGTACTAGTGACCCGAAAGTATGACAACCAGTTTTATCAAGGGTTATCGTTTTACCAAGTACGCAGTCGTAGTCTAGGTCAGATAGATAGTCGATCCGTATAATACTAAACGGTACAAGCACCAACCAGTTAAAAAAGATACCGATAAATTTCATGATTGGCAGAAGTCAAAAGTGGGCGGGTTTGCTTAGCTAAAGACGGAATTCAAATAAGTCATATTAATCTTAGAATCGATCAAAAACTATTTGTAGACATCTCACCGTACAAGGTACAAGCCAAACTCGGAGAAACATACAGTGAATACACATGAACTATTTACAATGCCCGCCGGTCAATTGCAAACACGACTTGTTCCCGGACTATTTGCTCGACTTCGGTCGGCGCTCTCGGCACTGTATTATATAAATATGCAGCAAAGCGACCGAATAAACAGAACTTCTATATATGGATACATACAAGCTTCAGTCTGTTACAAAAACTTTAAAATCTTTCGATTGTTCAAGTTATGATAATACTAGTGAGCTGCACTTGAGATTTCTTTTTTAAGTACTTATGTATTTCTTAAGCCATTGGTCCCAGCTATCATTTGTAGATCTTTGACAGTCGTTGATTGAACCAAAAAGTCTGACAAACAGTCTCACCAAGCGGTATCGTGTTCCCAGTTCTAACTGGGTTGTGGTCAGATAGGCAGTCACTCCATGTATAATACTGATATTCAGCTGAATCCACCTGGACTGGTAGCCGATCCCATTTGTTTTAATACTATTTACAATTGCATATTGCTGTGGAAGAGCGGAGTCTCCTAACACAGGCATTACTTGCCTAAAAGGAGGCTCCAATCACCAACGAATGTTTAAAGTTTTTGGTTAAGAAATTTATTATTATTTGTTATGTTCTCCTGAAAGTATTTTGTGTACATAAATAAAGAAATCGGTTTATAAATAAAGTTTTTTTTTTTTTTTTTTTATTTTGTATACTTAGCATTTAATAAAGTTGTAATAAAATATAATAATAATAAATAATAATAATAAATATTGCTGGACATTACACACAGCGCCATCTAGTGCCACACTAAGCAACGCTTGTGTCGTGGACACCAGATAGTTGATATACTACATAGATACTTTTTGTTTTGTAAATACATACTTAATATACATACAAACATCCATGACTCGGAAACAAATGTCCGTGCTCATCACACAAACATTTGCTCCGACCGGGATTCGAACCCGGGACCCTAAGAACGTAAGGCAGCCTCACTACCGCTGCGCCAATCAGGTCGTCATAATAGTAGGTACTTACTGTTCTATAACTTTGTTCCTCGACTATTTAATAAATACAAACCGTTTTATTAATTACAGATGTACACTATTAATACCTAGTAATCTATATCTACACTAATTATTATAAAGAACAAAGATTTGTTTTATTGTATGTTTGTAATGAATAAACTCAAAAACAACTGCGCCGATTTCAAAAATTATTTCACCATTAGAAAGCTACATTAACACATACATAAGCTACATTTTATCCCCGTAGTCCCACGGGAACGGGAACTACGCGGGTGAAACCGCGTGAAGTCCGCTAGTCTACACTAACATTATAGAGAGGAAAGATTTGTATTTTTGTATGTTTGTAATGAATAAACTCAAAAACTGCTACGCCGATTTAAAAAATTCTTTCACCATTAGAAAGCTACATTCACCCTGAGTAACATAGGCTATATTTTATCCCCGTATCCCCACGGGAACGGCAACTACGCGGGTAAAACCGCGTAGTAGTTTTTGTGTTTATTCATTACAAACATACAAATCTTTCCTCTTTATATTATTAGTGTAGACTGTAATACTCGATATGTAGGCAAACCGAGTACAAACAAAGAGAATAATTATTCTGGAACCTCAAGCTCCCCGTTTCCAAATGCAGAAGTGTATCACTATCGTACACTATTAACTTTATGACATGAGAACAAAGAAAGATCGGAAATCCTTCTGACGGACATTTTAGCAATGCCATAAAATTATTATACCGCAGACGTAGTAGGCGAACCATGCTGGACTATTCCGATTTCGGGACAGTGCTGAACATTTCGTACTTATCTTTTAAGCTATATAATTAGGCTTTTGTTGGGAAAGTTTGTTATTAGGGTTCTGTAGGTACCCAAAGGTGCCAACGGGAACCTGTTACTAAAACTTCGCTATCTGTTTGTGACAAGGCTTTACCTATTGACCCCTTTTAGTCTGTTTAGGGTTCTGTACCCAAAGGGTATAAACGGGACCCTATTACTAAGACTCCACTGTCCGTCTGTCTGTCACCAGACTGTATATCATAAACCGCGACAGCTAGACAGTTGAAATTATAGTTGACAGTTGATGGTGTATGAAATTATCACAGAATGTGGATTTCTGTTGCAGCTACAACAACGAATAACAAACAAAAAAAAAATATACGATAGTACGGAACCCTTCATGCACGAGTTCGACTCGCACTTGCCCGGTTTATTTATTACTAGCTGACGTCCCGCGGTTTCACCCGCGTAGTTCCCGTTCCCGTGGGATTAAGGGAATAAAATATAGCCTATAGCACTCACGAATAATGTAGCTTTCTACCAGTGAAACAATTTTTAAAATTGGTTCATTACTTCCGGAGATTACCCCCTACATACAAACTTATAAACTTACAAACTTACAAACAAATGTTACCTCTTTATAATATTAGTATAGATATATATTATATTATATATATCACGGAAGGGAAAGCCTAGAGGAACACTGTCCCCAAATATTGGCGCCATCCGCCACCATATTGTCTTTCAGTCATCTATCACATCGCCTTGCGATACGATTCTTCATTGTTGGTAGATAGGTAGGTGGGTATTTGAAATCACACACAGCACTTGACTCAAATTCCAAACGTTTATTTCTATTAAACCATTTAGGTACAGAAACTGATTAACTTTCTAGAGTTGAGTCGTCCATTCGCAAATTATTATCGTTGAGGAGAAGAATGGATGAAGAAACTCCTCACACTATTTTAAATCGTATTACAGATAACATTTTCACAACTTATTAATATCGTTCACTTCATTAAACACTTAGAATTACTTAGTATTTCAATTGTTTTTGCTAATCGTAAGCTAACGTGACTGATCGTTGCTCAGGCATCTGTTCTGCGTGAGCGGAAGTCCTCCACTCAGTACAGTTTACTCATTACATAATAAGTTCATTAAAACTTTCAAAAAATACTAGAATAATTCCTAATTAATCATTTCAATCATTAGACAATACCAATATTCACAAATGCAAAGGTTTTATCAAGTTAAAGCTAATTAGTCGCTTCAATACTTTTTAGACGACCCGAATGGCGCAGCGGTAGCGAGGCTGCCTTGCGTTCTTAGGGTCCCGGGTTCGAATCCCGGTCGGAGCAAATGTTTGTGAGATGAACATGGACATGTGTTTCCGAGTCATGGATGTTTATATGTATAATAAGTATGTATTTACAAACAAAAAGTATCTATGTAGTATATCAACTATCCGGTGCCCACGACACAAGCCTCGTTGCTTAATGTGGCACTAGATGGCGCTGTGTGTAATGTCCAGCGATATTTATTATTATTATTTATTATTATATTTTTACAACAATATTCGATCTTGCTTAAAACCATTTCCGGCAAATCAAAGTAATTAGTACAAAGAAAACCTACGAAGTCTTTCACTAATAAATTGTTCTGTAAAATAATCTTGTTACTTTTTAGTTTGTCATTAAGTTAAAGAAATTAGTTGTAGTTTCAAATTATAAATTGAGCTATACCAAATCATATTCGGCGCCATCTTCCACAATATTGTAGTGTTGCCTCATAAACAAATCTTTAGTGTCAAATGAACAGTGATAATTACAACTCCAAATTGTCATAAAATACTTGCCTATCTTAATTTTAACTATAGATCTAGCTACAGACTTTTGTTTAATAAATTACTATTTAAAACCATGAACTATCTAAGAACTATTTAAGCTAATAGATGGCGCTTAACTCATCTGTCAATGAGGGATTTTCTTTTTAGCTCTTCCCTAGTCGCTGGATAGATGGCGCTAGGAGTAAGTATGATAATGCAAGGAACGGAACCTAAAAAAACTGATTTTAACAAAGCGCGAGAAATGTTGGTTATATTCGGAAGGTTAAGCAAATGAAAGTGTCAGTCAACGAGAGTATGTGACGTGACACAATGTTTTTTTTTCAAGCGTTTTGGCTTTGGCATAGTAAGTTCAACGCCATCTATAGAGTTCTTGGAAACTAAGTTTTTTTTTAAAACCTCAAAAGGAAAACCTCTCATTGATGTAATAATTGTACTACCAAGCAGAGATGGAAGGTTTATATATTGTATGTGAATAGAATTATGAGTGTTATTAATTAGATTAAAAATATTAGTAGATAGAGCCTCTTGCGGCGACATATATATTATATTATATATTAAGTATAGATATAGATTGTTGTTGTAGCAGCCATAGTAATTAATAAAAATAACTTTGTGACAGACAGACGGACAGACAGCGAAGCCTTAGTACTAAGGATAATAAGGATATCGGTTACCGATAGCCCCTGGACTAGTTAGTGTGAACTACTTTCGATTTTCTTCTGATTATTATTGTAATAATCAGAAGTACCTACTACGGACGTCTTAATATCCTCCTAAATATTCACGCTTCTTATGGTCACTCTACACGCTTGATGTGCCGTCCGTATGTATTTCGATCGCTCTTGTTTGCCGTCAATTGTTCGTGATTCTTACTTATTCGCACGTTTGTTCATTATTTAATTTAGACCTATTTAGTTCTAAACTAAGGAGTTAAATATATAGAGCCTAATTTACAACAACAGCCGGGTCCAAAGGCGACTAGAATTATACACGCGAAGAAATACCTACGCGGTGAAATAAATGTTAAAGCTTATGGTTAGGCGCATCTAGAAAGTTGTTATTTGTTGTCTTAGCTAAGAAGTTTTCGGGTAACACAATATAAAATACTGCCGTGACTAAGACTAGAAAATTGTATTTCACACACGCCGAGTTTAAACTTCTCGAGCGGCTGTTAGGTTAAGCCGTGCTTGCCTAGGTTGGTCTGTGGATGGGTGACCACCCATTTCCTCCGTGCTTCGGAAAGCACGTTAAGCCGTTGGTCCCGGCTGTCATTTCTAGATCTTTGACAGTCGTTAGGTAGTCAGAGGCCCAAAAAGTCTAACAACCAGTCTATCGTATTACCCAGTACTAACTGGGTTGTGGAGGTCAGATAGGCAGTCGCTCCATGTAAAATACTGGTATTCAGCTGCACCCGGTAAAACTTGAAGCCGACCTCACCATAGTTGGGAAAAGGCTAGGCAGATGATGATGATGTAAGTTTATAGCATATAAAATCTGTGATTTGAAAAAAAAAAATCACAATGCACATTGCTCTACTATCGAATCAAATAAAAATAAATAAAAAACCGGCCAAGAGCGTGTCGGGCCACGCTCAGTGTAGGGTTCCGTAGTTTCCCGTCCGTCACAATAAGTGTTCCCACTTATGAGTTTAAAGGTGGGTATCCATTATGTAAAAATGCTTGCATATACGAATATACTACAAACTTAGTCCAGAAATTATTTTGTACAACTTTTTGTCTTTTTTGTACAAAAACTGTTGTTTCCATCAAGTTCAAAATGATTTTCCTAGAAAGTCCTTATAAAGTTCTACTTTTCAGATTTTTTTCATATTTTCTAAACTTATGGTTCAAAAGTTAGTATATTTTATTTATTGTTTTTTACTTTTGGAGCGATTATTTTACCCTAATAAAACATTTTTTTCCAATTTTTATTTTACCACTTTGTCGGCGTGATTGATATACATATTGGTACCAAATTTCAGATTTCTAGTGCTAACGGTCACAGAGATTAAGCGAGGACGGACAGACGGACGGACGGACAGACATGGCGAAACTATAAGGGTTCCTAGTTGACTACAGAACCCTAAAAAGTGTCCCCGTCCTGACTGACTGTGTCGCATTTTGTTTACTAAATCCCTTCATTATTAAAAAGATGCATAGCCCTAGTGTTGTGGCACTATACTGGGTACCGACATCGATAAAAATAAATGGCACGCGTGCCCCTCATTCGATATTCTCGACGATTAGACAGTTAAATGGTCGCCGGGTACGTTACATGGGAAATCTTTTTCTATCATTAATTATTCCGGACTTTTTTTGTATAAAACTTTTTTAGTTTGTGCATGCGATTCTGCGTTAATTGTATAATGGATACATGTAACAGATAGACACGTAAAACCATTTCATGTTGTGAATATATTTAGGCTTGCAATCGCAGTTAAGTTCGTTCTGTTTTATTTAACGCGCCGTAGCGTCTGGTTACTTGAATAATTGAGATATTAGCTCCACTGCCCTTTTAAATAATTTTCTACGAATTATATATCCCTAAATCAACATTAATCTGTATTTTTTAAATAAGTCAAACAACAGGATGATAATTTTGGTTATGTGCACATTTTACCCCTTACAAAATATAATTATATTGGGCAAGTGTGGCCGCCCCTGCAACATTAGGAGGCATTAGCATGCCGACCGCGGCGCGCTATATTAAGATTTATTAACCTAATAACTTAGGGTCCAAGTCCCGGAGCTTAGCCCACCAGGACGTGTAATGTTTGATTATTTCCACTTTTATTTTCTTAAAGTATTTATTTTGAGCCTTAAAAACGGATATTTTTATAAGTATTAATAAAGTATTAAAGTCATACGTCACCTTTGTTCCATTTTTTTTGTTTCGTTCTTCTATCCTGTATTTAACGTGTACAGAAATGGTTAAATATATAAATATGTATTTGAATCAAACTACCTGGTGGTAGTTTTCAAGTAAGAAAAACGGTGTTAAAGGTTAGAAGTATAACACTGCATTTCCAAGAAATTATAGAAATAAGTGCTAATAAAGCTTTTGTAATAGAGCCCCTTAATCACCTGATCAAAACAAGAGCTCTAGAACGTAACGTAAATATGTCGACTTTAAAAAAAAAAAAAAATAGTTCCACATTGAATTTTTGATAACTTATTCATATCTGTTTATTGATGATACTGAATGTGCTTCTTGCAAATGCAAACAATTTAACTAAAATGCTACAGGATAATAATTATAATTTCAATAAAAAAATCGACGTATTTACTTTACGATTACACCGCGCGCTCCTGCTAGGCCCTCTGTTATTTAGACACTTTCTCAAAAGCTTTACCTTTACGATTATTATGAATCACAACAAATGAAGGGGTGTTAGTTAACCACAATGTAATCATAATAAAATGTGTTAACACCTGGAACGCGTATCGATCGACAGGTGCGCAGTTATCGACATATCGATAATAGTTTTGATTAGATTAAGTCAATCTCTAATTTATATTTTATTGTCTGATCGTAAGATCGGTAGTTGCCGATACTCCTTGGTAAGCCTGGGTGTCACACTTTTTGAGCATCTGACTACCAGTAGGCCTATTAAGTATCTTTCTGATATTCAGTGACTATCAAGCTTCGGTTGTACACCGAACTTTGATGACAACCGAGAATGTCATAATATTGGTATTACGTATCGCACTGAGTGGATGACGGATTTACGGTGATTATCAGCCCGGGTACGGTGTAACATCTTTCACGAAAGCCACTTCAAACTCAGTTGTCATCAATTTGTTGTCCACTATGCTTACTTGATCGAAATATTAAAAAGTATCGATACGAAAGCGTCTGTCAAAATGAGTTACGGTGACTATCAGCCACGATGACAACCAATGACGTCATATTTGATTGCAACTGGTCATACATAATACGAAGCTGACCTTTTGACAGTTAATTGATGGACACTGACTACACTGAGCCCAGTTACTATTATTTCGAGCTGTCAACAGAGATACGTAATAGCCCTACAGAACCAACTGTCAAAGATCTACAATTGACGGCCGGGACCAACGGCTTACGGCCATTTTCAACAACTTACTAACAGGTAACGAACGGTTGCTATCTCTAACTGTTTGACATTTAGCTTACGGACCGTTAGAAACAAAACGTCACAGAAAAGCTTTCTTTGATTTTTCTATGAAGAAAGTGACAGGTAGGTGACGCGGATAGGATATTTCAAGCTAACTTTGTTTATAGAAACACCGATAGCTACGAAATGTAGGCATATTAACTAACAGTTATACATAAGTAAGTTATAGGTAATAGGTAATAGGCTCAATGGGTTTAAAAGTAAAAATGGGTGTACCACAAGGTTCGATATTGGGTCCCTTCCTCTTTTTAGTATATATTAATGACCTACCCCATCTATTTAACAACCATCCGCATATGGTGTTGTTTGCTGACGATACTTCTTTAATATTTAAAATAAACAGACGTGCCACTAATCTTGATGACGTAAATAACGCCCTACTGCAGGTCCACGATTGGTTTACCGCTAATAATTTAGTACTAAATGGGAAAAAAACTAAATGCATTAGATTTGCTCTACCAAATGTCAAAAGTAGTGATTGTGACATAATATTGAATCAAGAGAAACTAGAATTTGTCGATAAAACGGTTTTCTTGGGAATCACGCTCGACTCAAGGTTACAATGGGGTCCTCATCTAACATCTCTTGCAGGACGGCTAAGCTCAGCAGCATATGCTGTTAGAAAAATCCGTCAATTTACTGATGTTGATACCGCGAGGCTGGTCTATTTTAGTTATTTTCATAGTATTATGTCATACGGTATTTTACTATGGGGACGGGCTGCAGACATCGAGTCTATATTTATTCTGCAGAAAAGAGCCATCAGAGCCATTTATGAATTACGTGGACGCGATTCTCTAAGAGAACTGTTTAAGGAAATTAATATCATGACAGTACCTTGTCAATACATCTATGAAAACATCATGTACGTTAGAAAAAATCGGCATTTATTCAGTAAGAGAGGGGACAGACACCACTATAACACTAGAAATAGGGACCAACTAGTTCAGCCAGGTTTCAGGCTTGCTAAAGTGGATTCATCTTTCATGGGGTACTGTTTGATATGTTACAATAAAATACCTCTCCACATTCTTCAACTGAATGAGACGAAATTTAAATCTTGTATAAAACGCACACTATGTAGGCAAGCATATTATAAGTTGGGGGATTACATTGATGATAAAAATGCTTGGCTAAATGCTGGTCCTGCTCCACAACCATAGGTGGGGGGGAGGGGGGCAAACTAATTGTTTGTACTGGACGGGCATTATTTGAGTCCATCGACACGTAAAGAAGAAGATGAAGAATTGATTCCCATGTTAATGTATTGTGGAAGCTGCAGAAGATTGTAAAAATATACTTGCATTGTATAGATTCCAGTTCTTAGTATTATATAATTGCATAGCACATGTGTGAGTACTTTGTACTGTTCAGCCACCATTTACATTTATTTATCTTTCATTGACTTGAATATGCCTTGGTGACTGAGAGAATGTCATGCTCACTTAAATGTCTCGCTGATGGTGGCGGGTGTGTCGGGTCATTTAGTTCCCTTCAATATGGTTGAGTTGAATGGCGCCGGTACATGCGTCATGTCTGTGAACGGGCGCTGTCAGTTGGGACTGGTCATCTCTTAGCTGCCAAGGTTCATTTTAATTACTTTAATCATACATTTTTAATCTAATCTTTCACTCTGGATGCTCTTAGTGTGCACGTCTTTCTACATCGTTCTCACATTTATGTATAATCTCAAAATTAATGATGTAACCAAGATTTTGTAACAATATTTTGATTTTAAAAGAGTGTCCATGGAGTTTCTTGCCCATTCTTCTCCATAGAGATCTACGCTAGGGAATGGGCAACTACAGTACTTTCTCAAGTTATTATACCTTGTGACTGGGACTGTAGCTTTGATTTTCTTTTTTGTATTTTTGACTTTCAAAAGTGCCGTAATGGTCTAATTGAAATAAATGCTTTGAGTTTGAGTTTGAGTAACGGCTGTTAGTGTGCTCTCCGAAGAACCGAGAAAACACTAAGGGATGGTAACCCATCTACGGACTGACCTCAGTAAGCGTTACTTAACCTTAAAGACCGAACCGTATGGCTGTTTTTATTTAGCCACAAGCCCCTCAACAAACTATTTAACTTCCCATGTTACTATTTTACACTACTGAAGGATTACTATGGATTCAAAACTTGTCAACATAATATTCACAACGCATTAACAAAAATTGCATCACACAAACACTTATCACAATAAAAGATAATGTTGCCAGCCAAAAAATAGACCCCGAAATCCGGTCTACCCCACATTATAGGGATTTGGCTGTGATTTAGCATTATTTGGGGCCATTTGCAATAAAATTGTATTGAGGATCAACGGGCGAGTTAATTTTGCTGGCAACACCGGGGTCTGTTAAGTAAGGGTCAGTGCAGTCAGTTCATTCCCAGGTGGGTTCAGAAGTAATAAGAAATGAGCGATCATTTGTTTGTTGGACCAGTAATGGTTTGTTGGGAAGGGGCTGTAGGTAATTGTCAAAACCAAGGAAAGAATGAAGATAAATATTAGCGAGTATTTCAACTTATTTACCAACTTCTAAAAAACAAGGAGGTTATTTGTACTCAGCTGTCATTAAAAAAAAAGGATTTTTCAAAACACTTCCTCGAAAACTGGTCCATAACGCACTACGATTAGGTACAACAGTCAATGTATTTCACACGCGTGCGTTTTTTTCCATTTTCCCGAACGTGTGCGGGAAAGAAAATTGCCACAGATAACTATACCTATACTTAGTCCAATTTGGTTCAATGCCTATAGTCTAAGGTGAATGTTTTTTTTTTAATAACAATAAAAAATGTTAAATTCAACATTAGTTCTTAGACATGAATTTTTGGTGTATGCTTTGTTGGTTGTCCTTAAATAAATAAATAAATAATTTCGGCAAAGCACTACGAGTCTTTGCGGCATAAATATTTTTGGAATATTAAAATTGTGTTTATAAATAGAATATCATAAATGAACATGATTATTAAAAACTAATAGCTATTTTTATAAACAAATTAACATTTATTTTTGTCCTGAATTCAAAATATAAAATAAATCTATTTTTTATATTAGGCTGTTTATCGGCTTCTTCTTATTCTTTTTTATTCGGCCTCTCCTTCAACCTGGCGAAAGCAGAGCGGGAAAAAAAAAAAAAAAAAACATACTTTCTTTCGTGAATTGGTTCGTGACAAAAATATTTTCGTTATATTTTATTTTTCCAAAAGTGTATTGAAAAAAGTCGTTTGATACACGTGGACATTTGTTATTGCAGTTCTCGGCTCAAAAACATTCCGCCTCGAATGCAATACAAACTTTCTCCACTTGTATCAAAATGTACTATTTACCGATTTCTCCGTAATCACTGGGTCGATTGACGTTCTACCCCGCGTGGTGGTCCCATTTAATTGTTGTTAATTTTGCTCGAGTAGTTTACGAGTTAGCGTCAATAATTGGGAATCAAACGAGCTTACCTGTTAAGCGAAGTCTTGATTCAAATTTTATGAGTGGCAATCTGAAAAATAATTATTATAACTTGGTAGTATTTCTTATATCTACGTTACTTCACCGCGGTTTTTAGAGAATTAAAAAATAATATTTTTTAAGAATTGCAACCTTCGTATGCCTCTCTCATCTGACACATGACGCGGTACGTCACTTATTTTAGAGATCTTATCATTGGAACAATCTCTGTTTTATGTACAGAGTAGTTCCAAATACCTATATTCACTATATTTTCCTGAAAGGTTAAAATTGAATTAGGTAGACTAATTATTGCAGCTTTGGGGCTGTTAGTGTTAACTATATTATAGCGGCGGGTGGGTAATTATTTTTCAGATTGCCACTCATAAAATTTGAATCAAGACTTCGCTTAACAGGTAAGCTCGTTTGATTCCCAATTTTACTTCGTGGCAATCTTTCAAATAATTATTATAACTTGGTAGATGTTCAGAGTTGGCTGCAATAATTAATTTATTAACTGATTAAAATGCAAGTAATTCTGAGTGTTGATCTGTGATAATTACATTGGACCTTCTTCTGTAAGAATATTAAAGCTTCCATATTAAAGCTTCAAGGATACTTTACAATAAATATATTACATTTTGTAAAATAACTTTGATAACCATGTAATCCACATTATGTCTGACTTCGTTGATGCCAGCTCTAATTTGAGCTGTTGTTTTGGTTGTATAGTGAGAGTTTAATTCTGGAGTTTAGATGCCCCTTTCACTTGAAATCTGACAAACTTACGAATATTAGGGTTTGATATATTTTAATAACTGTTTTATTGCTCCAATGGGTTAAAGTTAGAGCTAGGAGAACAATCAATGTCTTTGTTTTCTAAATTTTGCTCATATTATCAAACTATGACGAAATTAATTATACTTTTGATAGATTCTATGATTGAGGCAATGATAGCCTCAGATCTCTCAGTAAGTAATTTTATAATTTGAAATCCAGTTGTAGTGTTAGTATTTTATAGATGTGTCTGCAAATAAAAAAGGCTCATCAACTCCATTATTTAGTGTTGAATTGTCTGGAAGTACTATCAAGGAATGCCACTGGCATTATTTTTATTCACTTAGGGCCTTTTGTTAAAATACTTGCAACAGAATAGTGCAACCAAGGCAATGTTTATTCACTTAGGGCCTTTTGTTACAATACTTGCAACAGAAGAGTGCAAACAAGGCAAGTATAGAGTTCCATAGATATATTGTCTCAAAAGGTGATTGTATAACTATAAAAAATTTAATGTAATGATTTTATGATCACATACAATGTCTAACTATTGTTCAATAGTAGAAGAGCCCGAGTCCATTCAAAACACTGTTTCCAATTAATATTACAGCCAATTAATCAGAATACAGAAATCTCTTCACTTTATTGTCGTGAGAATTAAACTGATTTTATTAATCAGTACCTAGTAGTAAGTACTTCTTATCAATAAAGCTCAGTCATTTTTTAAGGGTCTAGGTAGATCCTTGATCAAATATTATGGATATTAAAGTGTTCACTCTATCATCACCAATTAATATAGTTACATACAATTAATAAGAAAAGAAAGAGAAACCTCTTTATTACAGTGTGGATTAAACTGTTTTTATTATTAATTAGTACCTAGTAGTACATAGTATAAATAAAGCTAAAAATTTTGCTAAGGGTCTGGTAGTCTTATGACTAAATATTATGAATGTTAAGGGATTCACTCCTTACTGGTAAAACAGAATTTGAGATTTAGTCAATTGGCTCGAAAAGGACAGTTGAGCTATTTTCTCAAAACTGTTTGTATTTAAGTCTTAGAAACTGATTTCTGCTTAATACTTTTAGTCTGGTAAATTTTGTACATTATGATTTCGTTTATAATTCATTTTTTAACCTATTATTCCTATAATGATAGAAACAATATAAATAAAAACATTGTTATTATTATGTTTTCCCAGGCACCTTGTAAAGGAGCAATAAGTTTTTGCGGTTTCATAGTAGAAAAAATATAATACTTAGAGGTCTGGTCTCCACGATGAATATTTGCTATATTAGTATAATTTCCCAAACTATTTCAAATATTAGGAACTTCTACAAGAATCAGCAGTGTTTTCATGACAATGTCTTTCAAGGGTCTCGAACACTCCTGTTTAATCATCTAGTAATTCTAAAGAATTGACTAAATGTTGTGCAATTAGTGGATATGTGTTGACCATATTCAGTCAACATTGTGTAGGTAATTGGCTACATTGCCGTAATGTACTGTCAATTGTTATGAATTTTAGTTGGATTTTATTAGCTCTACACGAAATGTATGGCATTTTATCTTCTAGTCACAATCCATTGATCTCTGCACTCGCATGCACCCCCCCCCCCCCCTTTTGTTTCACTTTATGGTTATTTTCAATAGAAAGCTATGAAGCTATTAAAGCCAATACTCCAATTGGTAATGAAAACTGAGAATAAATGAGATTTCTTAGTTAAAATTTATTTTTATGAGTTTGTATAAATCTCACAATAATGTCTGCCCATCTATCTTTTCGGGTATTTTAATTGTGATTTTAATTTTATGTTATGATTCAATGTAGGTAGATGACATGTTGTTATTTGATAGGGATTAATTTGTTTTCAGCATGGTTCATTTTCTAGTAGGCTACAGCTGATTATAGGGGTCAACGCCCGGAACCAGGGAGCAATGAAGTTATGTTTTACTACTGTCTTCATAAGGTAGTCAAAGTAATAATTATATTTCATTTTAGTTTTAAGGTATGAGTCAGCAACAATATGATTAAGAAAGGTGCTTAATTATTATGGGTAAGGTTTAAGTGATTTTAAAATGCAATGCAATGCAGGAAAAACTATCTGGTCATGAGAACCCTTCCAAAAATACTCTTGGACTTAAGGGGTACTTAAAAAAATTGCATGATTAATATACCCATAATTTAATATTGTATCTATGGATTGCTAGATAAAGCAATAGGTTACTATTGGAGATGTTATTTTAGATTGGGCTTATACATAATGATGATAAGAATATTATCTTTGTTCGAAGCTGGGGTGGGATTTAGTTCCACTTTGCAATTTGATTTAACACTTCAATACCCGCAATTACAGACACAATTAAAATAACAATGCACTGTGCCTCACGAGGCACGGCCGGGACCATACGGGTTAGAACTAAAACAGGTTTAGTTGTTAATGTCATTTGTACATTGACAGGCTGTTATGACCTCCAAACTTTGTAAGTCTATAACCCTTTCCCTCTCAATACTAATAGTTTTGAGTATTATGACATTATGGTGTATAGATTTGATAACAAATGGTTTCTTGAACCATTGTACTTAAACCAAGTACCCAGATCATTACTTTATAACTGGTATATAATATGGTTAAATCATTCCGGTACCATCCTTGATGTGTTCTCTTTTGGGGGTACTGACTTAGCACTCCAGTATCTATTATTGTGTTCAGTCTTGAAAGATTTTTGTTAACGGGATACTTTTTTGGGTGTTGAATTTTATTGTGCTAGGCACAAACAGATTAATTGATCTTCTTGTTGTTGGTGGTAAAATCTCTTTGGCTACATGTATTAGTTATTTGGAAATATACATAATAAGCTAAGAATATAACTATTGTCCTTATAGGTTTGGTGTTTCATTTCATTAAAGGAAATATAAATAATATTAATTTAATCTCGAGGTTGACATTGAACATTGGTAGGTTGTGTTATGCAGTGTCATTCAAGCCATTCATCGGTTGCTTTGCTTATGATAACAGTAACATTCTAATTTGGTTTAGAACATCTCAATACCTTGGTTCACTGGTTCACCATATGTATAGTAGTGAAACAGAAGTCTGTCATAAGTGTCTGGAACATTTTCCATCAGCTGTTCTCTCATAGTATTAAGTGAACAAAGAATCTTGTTCTATTATTTGAATGAAAAGTTGTTATATTTAAATGTAAATATTACTTCATCGCTGAAAGATCAAAATTACAAGTTTATGGCATAGCCACAGGGTTCTTTGATAATATCATACTTGACGTCAAAGCTTACACACATAGTGTAGATTATAACATGCTGTAAATATCTCGTATTTAGGCATGTAGATATTATAAATATCCTGTATAGTCTGACATAACATCCACCAAAATAGAATAAATACACTTTTTGGGCTGGTGTTTTCATTAGTTAAACGTATGTGTAACATTAATTTATACTTGATGTTCAAGCTAAATCTGCGCCAGTCACTTTGCAGCAATGATGTCACAATCTGTTTTCTGTTTTATTTTGTTTGTAAATGTATTACTAACATAGTTTGTAAGTATATTGTTACTAACGCTGAGTCTTGTTGCTCGAAATAAATAAGTTATTATTATTAAAAACACATTATATGGGCTTAACATGCTGTTAGTATCTCGTACTTAAGAATGTGTGGTCCTGACAAATGTATGTCAGCCAGCCAGCAACTTTACTCCCTGATGGGAATCCAGGCAAGGAATGGTTCCACATTCACTGCGAGAGTATAATGCATTTGCAAGGTTATAACACACACGGGATGTGCTAAGTTAAGCAGGGTCGTCTTACGACCTGCATGGTCATGGATATATAGCTCAATTTTGTAATTACCTGATCAAGGTAATGAAAGTACCTGCCCTTTGCTAGCATTGTTCGATAAATTTAGCTGGACACCGCGTGTCAAACTGATAATTTACCATGCAGCTAGTAACATGAGGTGTTACTGGTCTTGAAAATGGCACTTACCTGCCGTTGAATGCTATGCCATTAGATTTTCAGTGTTAGCATCGTTCAAAGACTCAGCTAAAGGATATCTCGTATCTCCACTGATAGATCACCATCCAGCTAGTAACCAGTAGTAGTGTTACTGAGGTATCGCGTACCCACTGGAGGAAAAAAGCTTTAACGAGCTTACAACCCCCTTAGTGCTTCGATGAGCACTGTGGATATCGCGTATCCGGGGGTCATTTAAAGTCGGGCATCCAAGTTGTTGTCAGGAATACACTTTTCCTGCTTCGTCTCTGATGTCTTCTGATAAATAATGTCCTTCCAATTTACGTCCTGGTCGGTAGCGAGCGTTATTTGTAAATGCTTGGATTTCTGTTTCGGGTTTACGAATTTCACTAAAGATGCACTTAGTACACTTCCTGTCACTCGACATTTTGTTATTTTGGTAAAATGTAATGTAAACTTAGTTATAAATGAATAATTTGACGAGAAAGATTTTTTCTTGCGGTGTCGATAACGCGCCAATAAAAAAAGTGACGTACCGCGTCATGTGTCAGATGAGAGAGGCATACGAAGGTTGCAATTCTTAAAAAATATTATTTTTTAATTCTCTAAAAACCGCGGTGAAGTAACGTAGATATAAGAAATACTACCAAGTTATAATAATTATTTGAAAGATTGCCACGAAGTAAAATACGTATTTTTCTCCGTTGCGTTTGTTGTTAATATCATAATAACTTCTTGTTAAAATGTAAAATTTATACAGGGTTAGTTTTCAATGACCGGCAACATTTTCAGAGATGGTTTAGAAACGATAATATTTCGATTTAAAGCAAAAAAAAAACATTAAAAAAAAATGATACCTGTCCATAACTAACGTGTGGATATTGCAACAGCACAATTCAGTTCAACAACCTAGATAGGTAGCAGTTAGCCCACACATAAATTTGGCGGTGTATGCACGCACGCACAAGTGCATTGATTCCTTGCACTAGGTTTATAATTTAAGAAACTTTTAGGACGTTTTCAAATAAATGATTTTTAAAACAATTTTATTTTATATTTTTCGACAATAATATTTAAATTACACTTTTGGTTTGGATATTTAAATCTTAATTTTAAATTTTTGCTGGACATTGAAAACTAACCCTTTATATGACAAGAATTTGTGTGGGATATCAAAATCGAGAAGGGTATGAAATTTTTTTTTCCAAAAAAAAAACAACTTCAAAAACAAAACACATTACCTAACTTTACTTTCGGAAGTCGGTGGCAGAACAGTCTTTGAAACAAACAATATCACCATGAGTTTTTTTTTTGGAAGTCGGTTTTTGGGCAATTACTTTTTAGTGTTCCGTAGTCCTGACAATGAGAGCAGCGGTGGCCCAGTGGTGGCGGCTCCGACTTACGAATAGTAAGTCGTGGGTTCGAACCCAGGCAGGTGCATTACTTTGTGTAATTTATTTCATCATTGCTGCTCTCAAAACGGTGAAGGAAAACATCGTGAGGATGGCATGTCCTAGAACCAAAAAAATCGAAGACATGTGACATCTACCAACCCGCACTGGGCCCGCGTGGTGTATTATAGCCCATTCCCTCTCATAGAGAGGAGGCCTGTGTCCCAGCAGAGGGAACATTAATAGGTTGATGATGAGTCCTGACAAGGAACCCTTATAGTTTCGTCACGTCCTTCTGTCTGTCTGTCCTTCTGTCCGAGGTTTTGCTAAGAGACCGTTAGTACTAGAAATCATATTTAGTTAACAGTTTCAAAGATATAATTTTTTTCATAGAACCCAAATCCTTTTCACAAAATAAAAGTTGCCCAAGTTACTCTTTACAACATCAGTTATCCGCCAGTAAAAGTCTGGGATTATCTGGCACAGACATATTTTTGCTACTTGTACACCGCATTCAGTAAAAAGCTGTTATTTTGAAATTACAAACAGAGACTGCAATTTTATTTATTTTGCTAGTGGACGTCACGCGGCTTCACCCGCGTAGTTCCCGTTCCCATGAGAGTACGGGGATAAAATATAGCCTATGTTACTTGCTGATAATGTAGCTATCTATTGCTGAAAGATTTTTAGGGTTCCGTAGTCAACTAGGAACCCTTATAGTTTCGCCATGTCTGTCCGTCCGTCCTCGCTTAATCTCTGTGACCGTTAGCACTAGAAAGCTGAAATTTGGTACCAATATGTATATCAATCACGCCGACAAAGTGGTAAAATAAAAATTGGAAAAAAATGTTTTATTAGGGTAGCCCCCCTATATGTAAAGTGGGAAGTGTTTTTTTTTTTTTAATTTCAATCCTAACGTGTGATATATTGTTGGAAAGGTATTTAAAAATGAATAGGGGTTTCTTAAAATCATTTTTTGATAATGTCAATAATTTCGGAAATAATCGCGCCAAAAGTAAAAAATAATGTGTCCCCCCCCTCTAACTTTTGAACCATAAGTTTAGAAATTCTGAAAAAAATCTGAAAAGTAGAACTTTATAAGGACTTTCTAGGAAAATTATTTTGAACTTGATGGAAACAACAGTTTTTGTACAAAAAAGACAAAAAGTTGTACACAATAATTTCTGGACTAAGTTTGTAGTATATTCGTAGCAAGCATTTTTAAATAATGGATACCCACCTTTAAACTCATAAGTGGGAACACTTATTGTGACGGACGGGAAACTACGGAACCCTACACTGAGCATGACCCGACACGCTCTTGGCCGGTTTTTTTAAATCGGTCCAGAAGTTTCTATGTTTATTCGTTACATACAAAAAATACAAATCTTTCCTCTTTATGTTATTAGTATAGACTAGCGGACGTCACGCGGTTTCACCCAAGTAGTTCCCGTTCCCGTGGGAGTACGGGTAGCCTATGTTACTCAGGGTGAATTTAGCTTTCTAATGGTGAAAGAATTTTTGAAATCGGCGCAGTAGTTTTTGAGTTTATTCATTACTAGCTGACGTCCCGCGGTTTCACCCGCGTAGTTCCCGTTCCCGTGGGAGTACGGGAATAAAATATAGCACTCACGAATAATGTAGCTTTCTACCAGTGAAACAATTTTTAAAATTGGTTCATTACTTCCGGAGATTACCCCCTACATACAAACTTACAAACAAATGTTACCTCTTTATAATATTAGTATAGACAAATATACATAAACACAAAAATACAAATCTTTCCTCTTTATAATATTAGTATAGATGTACGTAGACATAGATTTCTGAAAAATATATAATGCACTATTAACACAATAACTCGTTAAACAAGTCTGGTTAAACGCATCCTCGCACCACTGCCGACACCTAATTATTCGTTCCCCTGTTTCTGCGTACCCTGGCGTAATCCCTGGCAGGATATTGACTTTTAAATCTGTAGTATCACGCCAGGGGTCGCCAGCTGCTCTATTATTAATACGGATTACTGCGCTCAATTAAATACGTGTGGAGGTTTATGCACCGCTAATATAACGTTTTGAATGCAGATTATTTGTATTTTGTGTGTCGAAATTTTTAGTGTGAGCGTTCTATTTGCTGTGGTCTATCCAATTGGTGATTTACAAGCTTTTCTTAATTGAAACATCTATTTCACGAACCTTCTATTGTCACTTACGGGATATCTTCTCCTTCTTCTTCTCCTTCTTCCTTTCTTCTTCTCCTTCTTTTCTTCTTCTTCTTGACAATCACGGAAGATATCCCGAAAGTGACAATATACTGTAGACTGGTAGCTTCATCTTTGAGTTTTTCTTTATCCTTGCCTCAATAGGATCCTTGCCTTGTTTTTAGAATATTCACGAAATGAATTAAAATAAAGAGGTTATTCTATGAAGTTGAAGTTGTTAGTGTAGCTGTTGGACTGATTGCCTTGGTCTTCGACGGAGATTTTACTTTATGCTCTAGAGCATAAAAAGCGACTTTATATCGCCTACGCACGACATAATGACGTACTTTTAGAGCATGAGAAGTGAAAAAGTATATTCCAATACCATATTTAGAGAAACATCAACATTTTAATTCATACACGAAGAGAAAATATCGCCTTCACCATTAGTGAACGAGCCGTGTTCTCGCCGTCGGTCGGGCACCACCACCGCGCTCCTGCGTCGCGGCGTCACACAGAACACAACAACTAAATTAAATCTCCCGAGGGATTCTCGGCGCTGTGATTCCCTGGTACTCTGCAGCTGTCTTTGTTTGGTTCAGGGAAGAGTAGGTAATTTATTCAGTTAATTTTCAAATTATTTTTAGTAATCTTCGAAAAGTGGCGCTTACTGCGCCGCTAGACTGAACATTTATTACGGACTGGCCAACGAATGCGAAAGCACGAAGAATGAAAAAAAAAATCATCGAATCATTTGAAAAAACGCAGTTTGATACCCGTGAGCATTTTCCATTGTACCCTCGGCTCCATCGTATAAAATCGTGTTTGCCTCGCTAGAGCGACAAATTCACTGCTGGTACAACTTTGATTTTAGTGTGACGTCTTCGAAGTGTCACGTTTCCGAAATATAAGCTATCAAAGGTGTGGAGAAGAGTGCGACTTATAGCTCATATCTCAGAAACTTGACGCCTTAGATTTGATTTCGTACAATACTTGTTTGCACTGATACAAACTATTGATAAATAATAAATAAATAATAATAATTATAATAAAAATAATAAATAAATAATAATAATAATTATAATAATAATAATTATAATAATAATAATTATAATAACTATTGATAATAATCGTCTTCTACGATGTCCTACTCACCGCTCTGGTTTTCTTAAATCTTCTTTTCCTGTCCAGGCGGTTTTCCTTTGGAATGCGCTCCCTCTGAATATCAGGATGGCAACCAGTCGGCTCATATTTAAAGTTAAAGCTCGCGAATACCTACATATGAAGTTGGCAGACTTGTCCAATAACTAATTAGTTGTTTTTCATCATCGTTGTATTTTAATCTCTCTTGACTTTGTATATTTTGTTTGTATGTATGTATATATGTATTTATTATTATTATATTTTTTTTTTCTTTCTTAAAAATGTTCTGTACTTGCACCTACTGTTTTGTCTCTGCATCACCCTAAGGTAGACTGGTAGAAAATGCCCAAGGCATTAAGTCCGCCTTTGTACGTTATGTGCATAAAGTTTTAATAAATAAATAAATAAATAAATACAGGTTTTGTACGTGGCAGGTATTTTAAAAATAATACAAAATGGCGGAAGTCGAGCACGCCAGATCTCATATGAAAATATTCCAATCTCTTTATTAGGTACCTACTAGCTGACGTCCCGCGGTTTTACCCGCGTAGTTCCCGTTCCCGTGGGAGTACGGGAATAAAATATAGCCTATAGCACTCACGAATAATGTAGCTTTCTACCAGTGAAACAATTTTTAAAATTGGTTCATTACTTCCGGAGATTACCCCCTACATACAAACTTACAAACATACAAACTTACGAACAAATGTTACCTCTTTATAATATTAGTATAGACTAGCGGACGTCACGCGGTTTCACCAGCGTAGTTCCCGTTTCCGTGGGAGTACGGGAATAAAATATAGCCTATAGCACTCACGAATAATGTAGCTTTCTACCAGTGAAACAATTTTTAAAATTGGTTCATTACTTCCGGAGATTACCCCCTACATACAAACTTACAAACATACAAACTTACGAACAAATGTTACCTCTTTATAATATTAGTATAGACTAGCGGACGTCACGTGGTTTCACCAGCGTAGTTCCCGTTTCCGTGGGAGTACGGGGATAAAATATAGCTTATGTTACTCAGGGTGAATGTAGCTTTCTAATGGTGAAAGAATTTTTGAAATCGGCGCAGTAGTTTTTGAGTTTTTTCATTACAAACATACACACACACACACACAAAAATACAAATCTTTCCGCTTTATAATATTAGTGTAGATTTATACATAAGAGGGATGTACTAACAGATATGAAAAAATCTTAATTACTAACTGACCAAGAAATGTTCTTTTAAAATGAAAGACCATTTTTTCTCTGCACCAAAATTGCGAAAGTTTCCACAAACGTCGACGGCGGCGGCGGCTGCCTAAGAAGGGCTAACATTAATATAAGCGCGGCGCGTCTCGTAATGAAACACTGCTGAGCGACTCCATTCAATTTACACGCAGCTCCGGAAGCCGACGGATTACGAGGCGTCGACTTTCACGTCACAACGAATTATTAACTTCTCATAAATGTAAACGAAATGCGCTCAACTTTGTTCAACTTATAATTATTTGTTAAGATCTGAAGCGGAAGAGTTGTCTCGTAGTTATGAAAATAAACGGTTGAGTGAAGTATATTAATTAGGTTGACAATTTTAATGTGTCCAAGTTAATTCTCCTGAGTTTTACTTGCGAATAAAGATCTTTTAGTAAACTACGTTTCCCTTCAGAGAGTGTTACTAATTAGACAATAGATTGAAGATTAATCATTTCTAGCAAGAAATACTTTAGTAATGATTAAGTAGTCACTTGGCACATCAACTTTGTACCATTGCCCCCTCAGAGCGGAGTTCACCAACAAACCTGAAAGTGAATGACACCTCTAAACGGCGCGCGGCGTTCCAGAGCCTTCAATATGCCATAGTTATCATGACAGAGGTAGCTCTTGAACGCGGTTTACATGTCAGTCTCGACATAGATAGCGACAAATTCGCTAACTTTCGATATCGCTGATAACTAACGAATAAATGCAGTTGCAATAACGAAACTTGCGGGGAATGCAAGTCTCTACATCCAAGATGCGATTCTCGCAAGCATCATTATTGCAACTGCATTTATTCGTTAGTTATCAGCGATATCGAAAGTTAGCGAATTTGTCGCTATCTATGTCGAGACTACCTGCCCTGGTCTCTTAGTACTGAACTTTGGCACTGTAGGCTAAAACTAAGCTGAAAAAGTAAGAATCGAAAGATAGACAAGATATAAATCTAGCCAATTCTTACTTCTCTCCGAATTTTCTCGAGTAACCTATCCTGTAGGTTGAGTGTGATTGATTTGCTTGTCAGACTGCCCAGTTTCCTCGACTTACCAAACACAACGGTCATTATGTGGAAACAATATTTTTCCGATCTTATTCTGAAGTTTTATATAAAACATTTATTAAAAACCGCTTAAAAACCTCAAATATAAATAGCTTGTCTCTATTTATTAGATGTCGTTGATGTTGGATTAATTTATACAGTAACTGGGTTGATACAGACGCAGATAGCAGTCGCTCCATGTATAAAATACAGAAAATACTGGTATTCAGTTGCATACAGTTAGTCTAACTAGAAGCCGAATCGAATGCGCTAGGTAAATTTTGTTGATACAATTTGAAATTGCGCTGCATAGGTCTAGCCAACCGACTTCAAGCCATACGTACATTTTTATCACTACCTGATATTGCAGCCACTTAGGCTGAGGCCAAATGAACGTAATTTTGCGAGTCGCGTAATTTTTGTTTCATAAATATTTTACGTCGTTGCATCGTCACGACGTAAAATGCGCCCAAGTATGTGTGAAACTGAAATTACGCGACTCACAAAATTTCGCTCGTTTGGCCTCAGCCTTAAGAACGAAAAACTTATTATTACTAGAGTTGACGTCTATTTGGAAAGCATATAAAAAGTATTTGTATAATATGTAAGTACGTAGGTAACGCAGTTGTAGGTACTAGCAAAGCGCGCGGCCGCGGGTGGGGCTATCAGCCAGGGTTGACTCTCATCACGATTTTGTATCGATGATTCCAGTTATTGTTTTAACTTTATTCCCATTAGGTGCGTACCTACAAAGATTCGGTTGTGATAGCAATATTGACAAGCGTACATTATAGGAAAATAATTATCTATACTTCTATACCTATATGTATACGTACTAATATTATAAAGAGGAAAGATTTGATTTTTAGTTTGTTTGTTACGATTTAACTCTAAAACTTCTCAACCGATTTTAAAAATTATTTCAGCAATGGATAGCTATATTATCAGCGAGTAACATAAGCTATATGTTATCCCCGTACTCCCACTGGAACAGGAACTACGCAGGTGAAACCGCGTGACGTCCACTAGTCTTTCACAAAGCGGTCTAGCCCACCTCGTCATCTTAGCTTGGATCTCAACGACGTTGATTTTTCTGGCATTTATTCTGATGACTGACTTAGAATATTTTTAACTACGTGAATGTTGAAAAGTTTTCACTAGCGTGATTATCTGTTTTATAGCTGTAGTTTCAGTCATTAACATCGTTCTCCAGCTATTTTCTTAGAGAGCCCTTTTCATTTTATAAAGAGTGTAAAACACCTCTTAACGAAGCCGAAAGGCACTTGTTCTCCTCGTCATTGCGATAATTTTGTTGTTCTACACCATACCTGGAAACCTTCTAGTTACGGAGATATTGGGGGTCGAAGTTCCAACTTTTTGACAAGTTTTTTTTGTAAATACGTACAAGTTTTTAATGTAAGATTTTTACTTTAAACACTTTCACGACCCCCGTACTGTTCAATCCATCCATCAGCACAATGTTTTGAGTGCGTTACATTGAGTTCTACCACAAAACATGATTTTTCATCCCAAAAAAAAATTCGTTTCCCAGCAATAATAACCGTAAAGTTACTTAGTTTGATGTACAGAATGCTTGGTTGACAGCTGGCTTCGTGATGAGGTCTTTTACACCCTGTATATCTCTTCGTCATTCCGTGAGTCATCCTTTCTACCAATATGTCATTTTTAACACAGTCTATGCATCGTTTCTTTGGTCTTCCCCTTATTTTTTTTTTTCGGATGGGAAATCATCAAATGACTCCTCCCGCTCTGGGCGGAGCAGAAGGGAGTGTCAGACTTGTACTGACTAAAACCCATCTATGTTCCTTCATCGCCCTTTGTGTTCCGGGGCCACGGTATCTCTTTCGAACAGTCCCGCAACTTTGGTCTTCCCCTAAACTTTCCCTAACACGTTTTCCTCATCTCTCCTCATCACATGCCCATACCATGACACCTATTACCCCACAAGTTGGAGGTTGTTGGTATAAAAGTCCATTGTATCGATAATGGCTGCCCGTCACTAGCGGGGCGTGTACGCGTGCGCGCGTATGTATCGAGCGGCGGCTATATACTCGCTATGTACTTACCGCTTCGTACTCCACGCTCAAGATAGCTGGCGACCGTACGTTGGTTGCTAATGGTGTCGATTCTGTTGTGCACAAACTAAACTTAATTTAGGCTATTGCTGTCTTTTTCTCTCTTATAAAACGAGAAAGAGACGGACGTAATTTAGAGCTGTCAAATTTAGTTGGAACTAATATTTCTATACAAATGAGGGGTGCAAGTAAAAACATGTCGACTAAAAACACGGTGAAGCGCAAGGCATAAACTAGTTAGACAGCTCTAGGTTAGTTCATATAGCTATAGCCGTCCTTTTCTCGCAATGCATTTTAGTAAAAGATAGCAATATGCAATAGCTTATAGGTTAGTTTGTGCACAACAGAATCGACACCGTTGTTTGTTCATTAAAACAACAACTATTTTACGTTTTAAGATACTTAATTTCACACATAATGAATACAATTATTCTCTTCCATGAGGATAAAATAATAAGTATTATGAAGATAAAATCAAAATATTATTAAAAATAATTAAAATATTTTAATAATGGTGTTGATTCTGTTGTGCACAAACTAAACTTAATTTAAGCTATTGCTATCTTTTACTAAAAGGTAGTGCGAGAAAAGGACGGCTATAGCTATGAACTAAGTTAGAGATGTCAAACTAATTTATGCATTGCGCTTCACCGTGTTTTAAGTCGACATGTTTTTACGTGCACCCTTCATTTGTATGGAAATATTAGTTTGAATTAAATTTGACAGCTCTAAATTACGTCAGTCTCTTTCTCGTTTTATTAGAGAGAAAAAGATAGCAACAGCCTAAATTAAGTTTAGTTTGTGCACAACAGAATCAACACCATTGTTTGTTCATTAAATCAACTATTTTGATACTTTATTTCACACAAAATTCTCGACCTGAGACGCATTAGGTCTGATATGGAATTTGACAAGTTTAGAGGAGAGCCAAAAGAAAGTTATTGACAAAATCGTGTCAAAACTTTTGTTTCTTATCGAATAGGCTAACAAAAATAGTATAACGTTTTAGCTAAGTCGTGTACCTTTGTATAGTACAGTAATAAACCCAGTCACAGTAAAATATTTATATGTTATTAATCAAAAACTACTTTTTTGGTGACATCCAACCTTATGCTTGTACAGAGTTAATAAACGACGAATCCTTTTAATTCTATTTACTGATCCAACTTTATGCTTGCAATTTTTTGGTAAATCCAATGCGTATTGTAAGCTTTTTTAAAACATATAACATTATGTTTGACCAAAACTAGAAATTTAGTTACGTCCGATCTTGTTATATGTCTATTTATGAGGTATTTAATTTTCCGATCGGGAGCTCAAAACAATTACCAATCACGGAAGATATCGCGTAAGTGACAATATAAGTTTCAATTTCCTTTATTTATTTCTTTACATATACGTATAATTTACATTTTTAAATATTCTTATAATAAAAACAATTTATATAAAATCATTTAAAAATATAAAATAGTAGCCCACCAGCGCTGGGAACAGAGTCGGAGCTGCCGGTGGTCAGGGCTCTTGAGAGAAAAACCTTCTAACAATACGTGCCGTGTCCAGAAGTACTGCTTTCTGAATCAAACCCTTGATCCAGCTGCCAAGCGAGAGCCTCCTAAGATGTTGGTCGAAGCTCTTAGCTATTAAGCCATTGGCCGACACGACTATCGGCACAATGAATGCTGTATCCACGTTCCACATGTCGACAACCTCGCGAGCCAGATCTAGATATTTGAATTGTTTATCTTTCTCTGCTTTCACGAGGCTCTCGTCATGCGGGACCGTTATATCAACAATCATTGTGCGACGCTCCAAACGATATATCACCACAATGTCAGGCCTATTGGCAACAACAGTCCTGTCAGTGGTGATAGGACGATCCCAATACGACTTGATACTACCATTATCGAGAACTGGCTCGGGCGCATACTTATAGTATGGCACTTCTGATTCCATAAGGTTGTACTTGAAACCAAGTTGCTGGTGAATAATCCTGGCAACAAGGTTGTGTCTATACAAGTACTCTCCGTTAGCCAGACTAGAATACCCAGAAATAATGTGTCAGACTGATTCTCCCGGACGGTGCCATCCCCGACATATTATTATGTCAACCGTGCCGTCCTACACAATGTGTTTCGAGTAGTTATTCGTCATCATAACTTCGTCCATTATTGCACAGACAAAACCTTCGGTTTCCCCGAAGAGTTAATCAAAGCGCAGCCAGGATACAGACGCTAAGAAGACTACATCGGGACCGTGTAGGGCCCGGTAAAAGCGTCCGTGAAGCTCCTTACCCTGCCATTCCTCCCTGCGGTCATTAGTGTCAAATACTTTAGGTTTGCGCCAGTTCGCGTTAGCTAGAGAGACCTTGTCTACTGAAATCACATCTCGGTGCATCCCCACGTCGGCCCGCTGCTAGGAAGTATTCCCTGAGACTGCATACCTCACGGTTGTGCAGGTTCTTAACATTTAAGCAGCTTCGGCCCCCGCACTTCCGCGGGATATACTGTCTCATCATCGATGACCGTGGGTGCATTCGATTTGCGGTGAGCAGTGTGCGTACCCTCCTATCCAGGGCATCGAGTTCCGTCTGAGTCTGAGTCCATTTGCGTATGCCGAAAGAGTACAATAAAACCGGCATGAACCAACCATTAAAGGCGTGCACCTTGTTCCCACCTGATAGAAGGCTATTTAATACCTTCTTCAGGCGACCTAAGCGCTCCCTCAACGATTGCTTCATGTCAGTTACGTTAATGCCTAACGCTTCCGACATACCCAAATACTTGTAGGTTTCTGTTGAGGAGAGGGATCTAAGGTGTATCGAATCCCAGAGTTGAGTTCCCACGGATTCCATAATCTCGTCTCGCTTCACATGCATGACTGCACATTTGTCAACACCAAATTTCATCCTGATGGCGCTACTGAAAGTTTCTGTTAACTTCAGTAGCTTCATCAGTTGTAAAATGTTGGGGGCAAAGAGTTTCAGATCATTCATCTAAAGAAGGTGAGATATGACCTGACTATATTTCCTCAACAGATAGCCTAGACCTGACCCCTCCAGCAGTGTGTTGAGAGGGTTCAAGGCTAGACAAAACTACAATGGAGTCAGACTATCACCCTGGAATATACCGCGCTCAATCCTTATCGGTTCCCTAGGATCTGTCAACATTCTGGACAGCGAATAACCGTTCTTCAGTGCCATGACATCGGGAAGGTACGTAGAGTTGCATCTACTTTATACAACTCTAGCACTCTCATGAGCCATGTATGAGGCACAGAATCATAGGCCTTCTTAATCTACCCAACATGTAGACATTCTTTCGGGAGCAGCGAACCTGTTGGCTAATGGAGAGCAGCTCCTTAGTACCGCGGGACCCGTTGCTACATCCATTCTGAGAGGCAGACATGATAGAATTACTCTCAATATGTTGGTTGATTTAGAAGTAATTACATTCACTAATAATTCGGCACGAATAACGACTCGATCGCGATTAACTTGTAAACAAAACTAGATAGGTCAAGCCACCGTGGCGCTGAAAACGGCTGAGTGACCGGCGATAATGTCCGATGTCATTCTATCGCGTCGCTGTGCGGTCACGAAGTTAATGGAATAATATTTCTTCTTCGCATAGGCATTTCTGTACAACGTTTAAGTAGCACTTTTTAAAGGCATAACGGCTAATTATGCTTGTAGACCTTGACCAAACAAATAAAATTTTCGAGGCATAACACCATATCTCAAGGTACGACATCTGATTATTTAATTTCAAGAGGCATAAAGTTCTACTAGACAATACGTATTATTTTTACCAACAATCCTTGTAGGATAAAGTCGAATGACAAAATAGTCCCTTTCTTACGCGTAAAATAATTTAAAAGCATAAAAGCTGAAGTCAATGTTCGACCTTCTATTAAACCAAAATTCGAAGCATAAATACTGTAGTTGCTATCAAGCCTTATTCCACGATATAAATTAAAAAAATCGACAGATTCGACCTTATGCATTTGTATATTATCAGAACAAAAAGAGATAGAATTATGATTGTTATATGCTTAGAAAGAGCGCGAGATACTGGTTTCAGCTGCCTATTAAAGTTATTTTGCTCTGATCTCGAAATTCGACCTTATGCGTCTCAGGTCGAGAATTATTCTCTTCGGTGAGGAAAAATAATGAGTATTAAATTAAGTGCTGGTCTCGCCAGAAGATAAAATCAATATATTTTAATAAATAAAAAAATATTTTAATATTATTTGTCTTCTTTATTTCCGTTTTTAGGTAGTTTTAAGTTTCGTATTTTTTATTTTATTCTTACTATGTTGTGTGTACTTGCGGCTAAAGCCAAATAAATACGTTTTTTATTTTATTTTTTCTTTTCTTTCAAAATTAAGTTATAAAAACATCCGGCCAGTGTCAAGTGCCAGTTGGGCTAGCACACAAAGGGTTCTTATCCATAGGTTAATTTACACTCAATGGTAAAACAGAAAAAAAGGCAGGCACAATTTCCACGACTGCGACTTTAGAATATCCCATCAACGATTTGCTTGCTGTCGATAGATACCCCACACAGTTATATACGTAGAAATACTTTTGGACCTTTAGTTACACGTTTTGTGTAGCGGTTCATAGAAAACACCACCTGCTTTCTAAATTTCAGCTGTGTGGTGCCAACAGTCTCAGAGTAAAATGGGTGTGAAAGACAGACATGTTCAGGATGAATCTATAAGGGTTCCATTTCTTACCAGTTGGCAATGGAACTCTAAAATACCGGTTAAGTACGAGTTGGACTCGCGCACCGAAGGTTCCGTACAAACTTGTAGGTATTTTTATTAAACTACCTTAATTTTCAACATTTTTTATTTTTAGGAAAATTTCTTTGGTCTTACGGTTTTCAGATTAAGAAGTAAGACCCAAGAAAATACCGAAAAAAAAAAAAAAATTAAGGTAAATTTTGGTATTTACAAGTTTTCGCGAAAATCTAAATTTGCCCATATCTTTTTATCGTTTTGACTCAGAACCTTGATTTTTATACACCTAATAGGGAGACTAATTATAGACTACAGTATCTGGTATAAATTTCAACTTGCTAGGTCCACCCGTTGGTGAAACACGGACAGGTAGACAGACGGACAAGAGAGTGATCTTATAAGGGTTTTTTTACCTTTTGAGGTACGGAACTCTAAAAACAACAGTTGTTAAAGATTCACAATTCGAACATTTCAACAACACAACGCAACTTTAATAATACGACAGTCCTTCTACCGTAGTTGATTATAATATGGTTACTCTACCTAGACATGAGTTAAAAGAATACATTCTTAAACTTTCTTTGAAAATACCTTGAAATTTCTTTGAAAATATCTATAACCCTTTGCACTATGATCAAGTTTTAAATTGTTGAGAATGGAGCGAAACGAGCATTAACATCTGCACTCATATTTGATTTTAATGGAAATAGATCATTGAAGTAGTCCTTCATCTTGTTTACCTAGTGTTTCTTTTGGTGGCAACGACTCTGCTACCGTGACGTCCATGTTTGTTCTTCACGTTAGAACTCGCACGCTGGCGCAATTCATAGGCGCCATGGTTTGCGTGCTACATTCATTATAGTCTGGCGAGTGACTCACCATCTAAAGGATATAGGTATACAGCGTGTTTCAAAAACTGATGGTCATATTGCCTTCATGCGGCAAACTATGTTATAATTGCGGAAAATTATCGGCCGTCTTATTTATAGGGTGTAAAACACCTCTTAAACGAAGTCGAAAGGCACTTGTTCTCCCCGTCATTGCGATTTTTTTTTGTTCTACTCGATACCTTTACCTGGGAACATCCTAGTTACGGAGATATTGGGGACCAAAGTCCAACTTTTTGACAAGTTTTTTTTTTTTTAATACAAGTTTTTAATGTAAGATTTTTACTTTAAACACTTCCACGACCGTACTATTCAATACATCCAACAGCACAATGTTTTGAGTGCGTTACATTGAGTTCTACTAGAAAACATGATTTTTCATCCCAAAAAAAAGTTGTTTCCCAGCAATAATTTTTGCGTAAAGTTACTTAGTTTGATGTACAGAATGCTTGGTTGACGGCTTCGTGATGAGGTCTTTTACACTCTGTATGTTAGGGTCGAGCAGGTATTGAAATTTTGGTTTGAGACGGTTTATACGATTTTGGTCCCATCAAGAAAGATATCCTAGAATATTTTCACACATTTTTATAAACGCTGCATATTGGAAGTGTTTGATGCGTATGAAACACATGTAGATACTGAGATACAGCGTGAACGACCTGTATTTCTATTGTTAAAATCAAAATCAAAGCATTTATTTAAAGTAGGCCAGTTACAGGCACTAAACTGTCGAAATAAAGATGAAAATTAAATGTAGCTACAGTCCCAGTCACAAGACATAAAAACTGTGAAAGTACTGTAGTTTTTATCTGGTGTATATTTTGCTTATACACTGGGGCTAATTAAAGTCCAATTTACATAAAAAATGGTGAAAATGATACGTACAGTAACAAGGTTGGTAGTGGAGTGACTTAGCCACTATGTATGGAGAGGGAACAGCGGAGTTCGGTTGCGCCTGGTAAAATATTGCTAGCAACTAGCTGTCGATCGCTGTGATGTGGAGTTTGATGACGGTGAGGCGATAGGCCGTAACATCTGGAAAGATCAGGATGTGGGTGTTTCGCATTCCGAACAGAGCGTAGTCTTAGTTATGAGGTAATGCTATTAGCATTACCTCATTCATAACAGTCGGTGACAAAAACACTAAATCAATTAAACAAGGTCACCGACTTCTGAAGCTTGACCTTTGATTGATTTGGTGTTTTTCTCACCGGCTTCTGAAGCTAAAGTTATTTTTCACTTTTTTGTGGTTTTGTTTTAGTGTTTTTTTTTTTGTTTTTCTTTTAGTGTATTTTTTGTCGTTTTCTTTTTGTGTTTTTTTGTTTGATGTTTTTTTTGAAGTCGGTTTTATTTTTGGCAAAAAAGTTTTATTTTATGGTTTACGTAACAAACGAAAAAATACGTGTCAAATATTTTTTCATAATCTAACTGCGGAATAATTGGATTTTTTCAGAACACAAGCCTATTACTGAAGGTTGGACACTTTGGTTGCAACCGTGGAACAGCTCAACAGCAGTCGTGACTTCGGACCATTCGCTTATATTTTATAACCAAGACTTTTTCTCCTGGCCAACACCGCGTCTCCTCTCTACTTTTTTGGTTGACAATATTTTCTTTTGCATGGGCTTACGATTCGGACCAATTCGTCTAAGACCATTTGTGACTTTCCGAGTCCAGCTTCGAATGCCTCTATACGTTTCCTGACATAAATTTTGATGGCCCAAGCCTTGCATCCTCGAGACAGAGAGGGAGACAAAAGAAAAGATGGAAGAATTTTGTGAGGAATGGTATGATGGACAAAGGAGTAAATGACAGCGTGACAATTGACAGGGGAGAATGGAACAAAAAACCGTGTTTTGCCGATGGTACAAGGGCAGAAAGGTGATGAACCAGTTATCTATATATATAATAAAACAGTAACGAAAGAAAAACTGTACATTGAGAATTTTCGAGAGAAAATAAGTGCTTTTGTTAGAAAAACGTAACTGATGACAAAAAGTGTTTTTTTTTTCATTTTTGTCTGTTTGTCTGTGTGTATGGTACGGCTTCACGCCAAAACTACTGGATAGATTGAATTGAAATTCAGCAAAAATGTTCTTTGTAAACCAAAGAAGGCTTTAGGCTACATATTATCACGCCGTATGTTATGGGAGGTAAGCAATATTAATTTTAAAAGGTTTTTGTTCGTAATTGAGTGTACAAAATAATTGAATGCACAAAATGTCATGTTATAAGCTATATTATGTGACGCAGACGAAATTGCGCCGGTCAGCTAGTTGTCAATAAGCATAGACGTCACATTTCTATATTGTCCAACAACAAACAATTTACAGAAAACAACTGAAAACTGCAACTGAAGCGTTTAGTCCAGACAATATTCACGTGAAAAGATTTCCTTCACATTTGCATATTTTCACACGTTCGCTCTGATGTTCTAGCAGCTAAGTGCAGATGACTAAACGAGCAAACATCTACTATTGTATGCCTAACAAACAACATTTTGTTTTGAATGCCCAGATTTTTGGCGCCAACAACCAAGTATGTTTATATATACGCAGACTTGTAGATTGCAAGACAGCCGAGCGCGCGCTCGGCTGTAGGGACGTGTCCTATTCTTTTGAGTTATTTGATCTATGACAGCATCTACTTTATTGTAACAACAGTAACTTCCACTGTTGTTTTGAGAGTGATGAAGTCAGAGGTTAAATAACTGTAAAAACTGTAGCTTGAAATGTCAGTTAAAAAATAACAATATTCTTAAGATTCCGTTATCAAAATTAAATGGCAAAAACGGAGCCCATATGATATTTCAACAGTCACCTCCTTTCTAGTCATATCATCTATTACACAGTCCATCCATAGTTTCTTTGGAATATTTTCACTACATCGATGAAAATTGGAAAGTAACGGTGAAATTACAAGACACCTAATAAGAAGTGGCACTCCCCCATACTAGAGATTATGTATCGTATGAACCGAAGAATAAACAAGAATTTCTGTGGTATATCTACTACCACTAAAAACCCGACTACTAAAAAATCACACTAATTAAATTCGGGGTTTACAAGGTCAAATCGACTCTTTCTATTGTTGAAGTTGGTTAAATTATAGCCTATGTTACCTGGGCTATTATAACGAATTGATGCCTGATGACCTTATTCATCAAAATTGGATGAATAGTTAAGGCGCTACAGAAATATTACCGTGCTACAGAGGAAAATACACGTAATTATGTTTGTATTTGTTTGTCCGAGCCGTGTGGTATCCGGCAGAGTAGAATAGAGCCAACCCTTTACACTCACGGGTGTCGTATAAGGCGATTAATGTCTGAGGCAGAACACCTTGCGCCTCCGTAGACGAGAGAATGGGCAGCAGCGTTTTCTGTTGGTCTTTCATCACTGCGATCTCTAATCCACCTGCCAAGCGTAGAGATTATGGCAAATTCCTCCCATCATGGAAGAGGATTATGTCCAGCAGTGGACGTTATGGGCTGTTGTTGTTGTTGTTTGTCCATGTAGACTGCTAAAATCATATCTCTTCCGTAGTCGGGTAAAAAACAATCAATGCCCGAAGGCATAGGAGATTTCCGGGGTTGCCGGACTGTTCGAAAGAGATACCGTGACCCCAGAACACAAAGGGCATTGAAGGAACATGGATGGGTTTTAGTCAGTAAAAGTCTGACATTCCCTCCTGCTGCGCCCAGAGCGGGAGGAGTCATTTGATGATTTCCCATCCGAAAAAAAAGGCATAGGAGATTTGCCGTTCGTTTTCTTTCAATAATAAAAATTGAGAATTAGTTTAATAATATGCAGGCTCTTTTAAATACACCACACCATTAAATTCCCGCTTCCGCTTACTGCTAAATCTTGCAGCATTTGGTCCTAAAGCTACAAGACTCGTTCGTTGGTCGCTCTCGGGCGCTAGACACGACTCTCAAATACGGCCCGCTAACTGCGCGCTCACGACCAGCCGCTCACGCTTGGGAAACTGTACCGTACGCCCAATTAGAAGCAACGCCCGTTTTATAAATATCATTGTATTGCACTAACAGTCAAACATACAGGGTCGAGGAAAATGTTACGATATTTTGACTCATGATTAGGAAATACAAAGTTAAAAGTACGTATTTCAGTCATGGTGATATTGTATTTGCAAGTACTAGTACAGTACATTTTGCAATATTACTGGTTTTGTTGTGAAATCGAAGGCCGATTAGTTGACTACACATAATAAAAGTCTAAGCAAAGTCATGAGGGATAGTTATTGATATTACCTACTGAAAAGGAAGCAATAATAATCTTCCTTCTCGGTTAATCAAAATAATTATTTATTAAAAACCGACTTCAAAAAAAACAACAAACAAAAAAAACACAAAAAGAAAAGGACAAAAAAATACACTAAAAGAAAAACAAAAAAAAAAAACACTAAAACAAAACTACAAAAAAGTGAAAAATAACTTTAGCTTCAGAAGCCGGTGAGAAAATTTTTTATATATTTTTTTGTCCTTTTCTTTTTGTGTTTTTTTTGTTTGTTGTTTTTTTTGAAGTCGGTTTTATTTTTGGCAAAAAAGTTTTATTTTATTTTTCCATTTTTAGTTGTAATATCCTATACTTACAAATATTTGCTATGCATTCATTGTACATGGTTAACAATACATGTCATGGTAATAGGCTTATCCCCAATAAATGGAACATAACATGCCATAACTGTCGAAATCTGGGTGTACTGTACACATTTATGTACCCCTCAGAGCAAACAGGTGTAATGTTACGTCATGATGTTGTTTAAACAATGAACATCCAACCGATTGGAGCTATCACAACAGATTTGCCGTCTTTTTTTGAAGAGTTCCATTGTATATCTCCGAAGATCAGCATCAGATCTTCACCAAATTAAAATGGGACCACTTCAGGAGTATACTCTTTCAAGTAAAAAAAGAATTTTGAAAATCGGTCCACAAATGGGAGAGAAATCAGGTAAATTGTACACATCTGAGTACCCCCTCAGAGCATACAGGCGTGATGTTACGTCATGATATTGTATAAACAATGAACATCCAACCGGTTGGAGCTATCACAACAGATTTGCCGTCCCTTTTTGAAGAGTTCTGTTGTATATCTCCGAAGATCAGTATCAGATCTTCACCAAATTGAAATGGGACCACCTCAGGAGTATACTTTTTCAAATAAAAAAATAATTTTGAGAATCGGTCCACAAATGGGACAGAAATCAGGTAAATTGTACACTTCTGCGTACCCCCTCAGAGCATACAGGCGTGATGTTCCGTCATGATATTGTATAAACAATGAACATCCAGCCGATTGGAGCTATCACAACAGATTTGCCGTCTCTTTTTGAAGAGTTCCATTGTATATCTCCGAAGGTCAGCATCAGATCTTCACCAAATTAAAATGGGACCACCTCAGGAGTGTACTCTATCAAATGAAAAAAGAATTTTGAAAATCGGTCCACAAATGGGAGAGAAATCAGGTAACATACATAAAAAAAAAAAAAAAAATACATACACACGAACATATAACCTCCGCCTTTTTTGAAGTCGGTTAAAAAAGTAATGTAATTGCATAAAAAGTTGGACAGAGTTCTTGACTTTTTTCTATTTGACAGCTGAATGTAAGCAAAAATGTGTCGTTTTCCCGCCATTCACTGTCATTGCCTCGCTTTGACAACTTTGGCTTGGCTTGGAATGGCATGGCTATACATGGCTGTACCGTGTACACATGGCGACCATGGCGTGGCGTTACCACAGAGTATCAGTATAATACTGGAGCTTTACACTACAGATCATCGGTCACAACGCGGGTCACCATCGTTTGAACGAACGACCGGTTTCAGTAGTCCGTTGGGAACCAACTTCCGAATCTCCTCTCCTCCTTAATGTTGGTCCCTGAATCTCATCTCTCAGTTGAATAATATTTCTTAAACTATAAAGGCAAGTCCTGAAACTTCATTTCCACCAAAGCTACATTCATTACATTTGTTGTCCCGCGAAGTCGAAAACAAACAAAAAGGCGGAGAACCTGAATGTTTGCAAAGCGAGTATCCCGACCGCTGACACCATAAATAATAGAGTCCTGGCGGTGACAGTTGCCAAATGAGTATGTTCTTCTCTTTCTATCGCTTTTTCTCTCGCTTGCACACAATAACTAAGGCCGCGGTGTTACTTGAGCGAAGCGGGTGTGGCTCGTAGAACAATGTTTTGAAATGCTGAATAGCACTGATTAGATTAGTATTGCTTGCATTCGTCGTGTTAACATTACAGAAATGTATTGGAGTTTTGAAAGCAAAGTATGCCCGTCATTAGGTTTCCAGATACAAGTAGCATTGCAATTTTCTGGATTCAATTATTAAATATCGCTGGACATTACACACACCGCCATATAGTGCCACACTAAGCAACGAGGCTTGTGTCGTTGACACCTAGAAAGCTGATATTATACTTACTTATATATTATATTTTTTTTGTCCATGACTCGACGACGATCGTTGCCCATCCTCTCTGTGCGCATTCGTGCTACGGGGCCTCCCTACCTAATACAATTTATTTATTTCACTGTTTTTTGTACCAACACCAATAAATACTCAAAAGCATTACTTTTGAGTTGGGTTTTTAGAATAAAATTGAACGCAATATCGCTCCCGCTTATCACTAAACAACGACTTAATTTAAATTTTTAATGTGCTCGACGTTTCCACGTGGCGAGGGTTCTTTTGTTTCGTAGTGACGTTGTTCAATGTTGTATGTTGTAATGCTACCTACTTCCATAATGGATGTCGTTGCTAGTGCATCATGTTTTATCCAATAGATGCTCAGAGCTAAATGATAAAAATTAACCGTACCGTAAAATAACCGATTGTATTAAATTGATGTGATTGTACTCTGTATGGTGTCGGACGTAAAGAATAGCACCATCCCATATCTTCCCGTGGGTGTCGTAAGAGGCGACTAAGGGACTTACCAGAGAATGGGCAGCAGCGTTCTCTGTGCTTTTGTAACAACCGTACTGCGATCGCCAACCCGCCTGCCAAGCATGGCGATTATGGCAAAAACCCCCTTTGGGGGAGGCCCATGTCCAGTAGTGGACGTCTTTCGGCTGAAATGATGATGATGATGTGATTGAACAAAAATACTTGCTCTTGCTAGGCCAACTTATAATCCAAAGCATCCCATTTAAGACCGCCAACTAATCTAGAACTAGCGTATGCTAAAGGCCGACGAGGCAAACGACCAGAGGGAAATTTAAAATTCTTAAAATGGTCTTTAAGGTGAACATAAAGTCCATTTTAATAATTTTAAATTTTCAACATGATTCATGTTATGATTCTGATAAAGCAGCCATTTTAGGCCTCCAGACCTGCTCAAGGTCCGTCAAGCATAAGATCTCTCTCAGATTAATGATCGCAAAGCAATGTTATCAACGCCAAAAGTCAAACGAAAGGAAACAATGACAAACAACATGGGCTTATCCCAGTATTATCGGAATCAATAAGTTGCGAGCGGCTGACAAATGACGCGCGATTTAAGACAAGCCCTACGTGGACCCGGCCATTTTAGGGGTTTTCGAGTGATAGATGATTATCGACGAAGGGTGATGTAAGTTATGGGAAATCTTACAGAGTTTGATGGACCAGTTTGTGTGATTCTTCCTGGCAACGGTCAGTGTCAATGTGAAAGAGTCATCTAAATGCTCGTTTTTAAGGATAGCAAATTATAGATAGTTTGAATATTACTCCGATGTTCCACCATATAGTAACAACCAAGTAGATTTTTATCAATCGCTCTTTTCGTAGGTAATAATCGGGGAAAAACTAGAACGAATGGTCCTTACGCCGCCGGAAGCATATAAAAGTAACCCAAAAAAAAAATTGTGACGTTGTTTTCATGGTTGATGCTTATTTATGACATCCATTTGATAATGAGGGTGACTGGAAGACTAAAGAAAAAATAACAAAATGAAACAGTTTGACTGGTTTTGTTAAGCCTTTTCATCAAATGACCATATTCGAAATTTTAATACTAGTGAGTGTGACCAAGGTTGAACAATAATGTTCATCGTTCGACATTTAAACAAATTTATAACAAAAACGTTGTTCTTTTCTTTGCAGGTGTGGTTCCAGAACCGTCGTGCGAAGTGGAAGAAACGCAAGAAGAGTACGAACGTGTTCCGTTCTCCTGGCGCGCTGCTGCCGTCGCACGGCCTGCCGCCCTTCGGCGCCGGTGACGTGTGCGGCCCCGGCGTATTCGCCGACAGACCCTGGTCCATGCCAGCCGGTGAGTTGAATTGGGGAAACATAGAAACTTGGCCGATATGGCCACGCGCGAGAGAATTGCGGTGATGTTTCCTACGTGCTTCCGAAAACACGTTAAGCTGTTGGTCCCGGCTGTCATTTGTAAATCTTTGACAGTCGTTATAGGTAGTCAGTGGCCCAAAAAGTCTGACAACCAGTCTTACTAACGTCTATAGTCCTATCGTGTTACCCATAACTAACTGGGTTGTGGAGGTCAGATAGGCAGTCGCTCCATGTAAAATACTGGTATTCAGCTGCATCCGGTTCGATTGGAAGCCGACCCGAACATAGTTGGGAAAAGGCTAGGCAGATGATGGGGTCAAATTCCGGTCTTACCGGATGCAACCTCATACCAATATTTTTCGCCTATTTGACCCCTACAACTCAGTTCTCGCATTCGCCTAAAATCTGATCTTTCAACTTCTAACTCTCATATCTGCAGGTTTAGGTCAACTATCGCAAGGTGGCGTGTCTATGGGCGGTTTCGGCGCGGGAGGACTGCCGCAGCTTGCAGCAGACCTCAACCCCTCGCTGCCCATCAGCTCCGTCGCTTCAGGACAGCCTTACCAGGGACATTACCCACTCAACTCACTCGGTTAGTATAATCAAGCTGCAAATATGCTTATTAGACTATCATTTCCGCGCGTAAAGAGAAAGTTGGTGTTTCAGGTAGCCATATTCCAAGAAAAACCGCATTAATAGCTTTATGAGTTACAAACGAATGTGTGACAACAAATCGATCATCTAGAACATTGGTTCTCAATATATATAGTCCATGGATCACCAGTGTTTCGCAAGAGCTTAAAATAAAAGAAAAATCAGTTAAAATGCCTTAATAGTTGAGAAGATGAACTTTTCGAGCGCGATTGACTCCTATAAAATTGTGCGAAAAATAAAAGCGGCTGGCATCGTTACCATTATCATCTTCACGGAGCACATCATTTAATTCACTTCAAAATGGTTGAGAGTTGAATGGTGCTGATCCATGCGCCATGTTCCTGAACGGGCGCTGTCAGTTGTGACTGGTCATCTCTTAAGTTGCCATGGCTTATTTTAGTGTTTATTTTTTAACTGTATTTTTAGGGTTCCGTACTCAAAGGGTAAAACGGAACCCTATTACTAAGACTTCGCTGTCTGTCCGTCGGTCTGTCACCAGGCTGTATCTCATGAACCGTGACAGCTAGACAGTTGAAATTTTCACAGATGATGTACTAAATATAGTCAATGGTACGGAACCTTTCGTGTGCGAGTCCGACTCGCACTTGGCCGGTTTTTTTATTTTTACTATGGACACTTTTAACGGTTACATCTTGCTACACTGTTTTCACATAATATACCGTCTCAACATGAATGATGTAACCAAGGTTTTTTAAAAATATTATAATATAATTAGGGTTCCGTAGTCAACTAGGAACCCTTATAGTTTCGCCATGTCTGTCCGTCCGTCCGTCTGTCCGTCCTCGCTTAATCTCTGTGACCGTTAGCACTAGAAAGCTGAAATTTAGTAGTAATATGTATATCAATCACGCCGACAAAGTAGTAAAATAAAAATTGGAAAAAAATGTTTTCTTAGGGTAGCCCCCCTATATGTAAAGTGGGAAGTGATTTTTTTTTAATTTCAACCCTAACGTGTGATATACTGTTAGAAAGGTATTTAAAAATGAATAGGGGTTTCCTAAAATCAATTTTTGATAATGTCAATAATTTCGGAAATAATCGCTCCAAAAGTAAAAAACATTGTGTCCCCCCCCTCTAACTTTTGAACCATAAGTTTAGAAAATATGAAAAAATTCTGAAAAGTAGAACTTTATAAGGACTTTCTAGGAAAATCATTTTGAACTTGATGGAAACAACAGTTTTTGTACAAAAAAGACAAAAAGTTGTACAAAATAATTTCTGGACTAAGTTTGTAGTATATTCGTATATGCAAGCATTTTTACATAATGGATACCCACCTTTAAACTCATAAGTGGGAACACTTATTGTGACGGACGGGAAACTACGGAACCCTACACTGAGCGTGGCCCAACACGCTCTTGGCCGGTTTTTTCCATCTTTGTTTCGACAATTCAAAAGTGCTTGTAACTTACCTACTTAAAATAAATGCTTTGAGTTTGAAGGTGGGTTCTCCAAATACCTTCACCGATCAAAATCAGGTTGGGAACCACGGGTCTTATATGGACCATTATGTGGCCTTTGAGTCTTTTAGTAATTTACCGACGGAGAAGTTGTTATTCCACAGACCAACTAGTCGAAGTCTGCAATGACAAAACAGATATACTCGTACTGTTACAAAAACAAATAAGAAAATTTTACAACGTAACCAAAGAACCTTATGCTTTGAGTCAAAATCCTACACTTATTCTGGAAGACGAAAATAATAAACGGGAGCATTACTAAGTTCCATCAAAATTGCAATTGGAGCAAAAGTGGTGCTGCTTTTAATTCGATAGTTTTAAAAGGCTTTAATGCCAGCATAGATGTATGTAGAGAATATTTTTTGCGTTGTATAACGGGAAGAGAAGACGTTTCTTGGAACTAATCCAGCTGATTGATGACAAATATATGTGTTTTTGCAGGAGACACGATGATGTCGTACTGCAACAACATCAGCCAGCAGCAGCAGGGCGCGCTGGAGGGCTCGCCCACGCCACCGCACATGGCACACTGCGGCAACAACAACTCGCCCACCGCCTCCGGTCAGTACCCCAATCATAACAACATCAGCTAGCAGCAGCAGGAGCCCGAGACCGCCACACAACGCAGTACAGCGCAAACTCGCCGTAGCTTTGCTCCAGGAGCCCTGTATGGGGTGAAAAGAATGTCACCGGGGCGTACAGGTATTCCAGAGCTCAGAGGGAGGAAAACGGACTGTAAAGGCGGCAATAGTAATTTTTCATCTTCACGGCTGACATCTGCAGTCAGGCGATCCATTGTGACCCCAACTACTTTAGCCGATTGGGCTGTCCTGGGGAAAGTGTCCGAAAAAATGCTGGTTGACCGTCTCAAATTCTATTTACTACCCAGGATAAATACCCGCCAATATGGCTTAATGCTTCAAAAAAGCACTGACGATTCCCTCTATACCCTTGTACAGCACATCCGCACGAAGCTGTCACAGAAGAAAATTGTCACGCTTGTATCAAAGCCTAGCTATTGCTAACCCTGTAAAAAAGCTGCTATCAAAGTACGATTGGCTGAGGAAAAGCAGGAGAGGAACCAGCAAAGGGTGCGTTCAATGTTCGATAGGAGGTCCCATCTTATGAAACCTGATCCTGGAACCACTTCTGAAGCAATTAGAGAGTTTGGACGACTATTGCCGGGCATTTACTGCCGACGTGGTGATGGTGTTCGATAGGGACACAGCGCTAGAAATCGAGGGACAGGCCAGTATCGCTCTCGAACATGTTCGGACGTAGGGTCTCTGAAATTGGCTGAACTTCGCACCACACAAAACCTTTGCGATGGTACTAACGCGAAGGCTGAAATATGACGCCTCGCTTGACAATAAGGGTTTTTTTTGTTAGCCTACTTTGTATCCCACTGCTGGGCAAAAACCTCCCCTTTCTCATTCCAAACCTCTCTGTTCTGTGCAATTTCTGGCCAGGTTTGCCCCGTGAACATGATCAGTCCGTCAAAATAAGTAACTTTACGCAAAAATTATTGCTGAGAAACGACTTTTTTTTTGGGGTGAAAAATCATGTTTTGTGGTAGAACTCAATGTAACGCACTCAAAACATTGTACTGATGGATGGATTGTATAGTACGGGGGTCGTGGAAGTGTTTAAAGTAAAAATCTCACATTAAAAATTTGTATTAAAAAAAAAACTTGTCAAAAAGTTGGAACTTTGATCCCGAATATCTCCGTAACCAGAAGGTTTCCAGGTATGGTATTAGAACAAAAAAAAATATCGCAATGACGGGGAGAACAAGTGCCTTTCGGCTTCGTTATGAGGTTTTTACACCCTTTATAATTTGCAAAGCCAATTATAATTTGCAAGACTTGGTAATCGAACCTCACGATCAGTACTCGCGCTTGCGCCCGCGATTCCAACAGGGCAGTTGTTTATATCGATTCCATGAATCATCATCATTCTCCTGCCCTTACCGCAATTCATTCGAGCTCGATGTCTTCTTCTTTCATGCTTCTCTTTAACCGATTTATTAAATGTTGTGCAGGTAACGGCGGCGAGCCGGCGGAGGAGGAGGTGTGGCGCGGGCACAGCATCGCGGCGTTGCGGCGGCGCGCGTCCGAGCTGTCCGCCGCCATCCCGCCCTACCTGCAGCTCAACTACGACGCTCACAGCCCCGTCTACTGACCGCCTCACCCCGTCTTCTGACCGCACACTCCCTTCTGATTGCACAGCTGGTGTGAGCCGGTGACCTCTTGTAGCAGTTTTGTTTACTGATTGTTGCGAATAAAGGGAGCTTTGCTCTTTGTAATAAGAGTTGGTTCACATCATCGTGAGGCACGATCTTTAGAACAGTTAAGGAAGTTTTTAAATGCGTGTAGAGAGGTCATCTAAGCTTTGGGCTGGTTAGGTCTTTAGATTTTCTTGCTTCAATATGGTAAAAAGATGAAGCTAGACACCTTGTTTAGCTGCATCTATTTTCTATATTATTCTGACATTATAGTAATTCTGCTTTATGGCGTAATGCAACCAGCCCTGCATTTTTTTACCGGGATCTGACAGCAAACCACATTTGCAGACATTTACCTCAGACATATACAATACCACTGTACTGCAAAATCAGAGGTAAACGAAGAAAAAATGACAGTAGTGTGTAGTGTGCCGAATTTCAAAACAATTCTACCAAATAGTCACCATCGTCTCTTAGTCTATCATACAGCGAAAACTTTGACGTCCAGGCTTGACGTTCTAGTCTGGTTACATGACGGTAGAATCACGCGCTAACGTGGCTCATGAAGTCATGAGCCACGCTGTGAGTTCTGATCAGTTAAATTTTCTATATTTATTGAACCTAACGCAGGTTTGTAAAAGGACTTATATGCAAAGTATACGAAGGATAAAAATTATTGCCCAATACGATTTTGATTTATTCTATCATAAATCCTAAACTACGAAACAAAAGAAGGTAATATGGGTAGGTCACGGCGCGTCAGGGATTTACTAAGAAAATCAGACTTCTCAACTTCAACCCTCAACTTCAGGTATATGTATCTACACATCCTCCAGCGCTAGGGCGACATTGATTACGATTATTCAGAAACATTATTACTTACTTACGATAAAATTGTGAGCTGTATTCGAGAAAATACATGTATACGCATTCGTACAATAATAAATTATAGTTTAATATTAAGCTATTTATTGTATAAGTAACGAGTATAAAGTATTAAATAGTGTTAAATAGCAGTAATATTAATGTATGTATTTACGAGAGTTTGTCGTAATCCAGGTTATAGAGTTTAGGTACGGATTTCGAACATTCCAAATTCAAATGTAGGATAGTCTACAGTTATAGAAAATAGAGAACATATTTTTTTTTATTCGGGCTACGTCGTAAATCGTTTATTGATCTTGTGGAATAATGTAATCAGTATTACCTGCATTTCTAAATACATAGAAACTTAAGACTGAGCCCGAAATCTAATAGATGAATTTACACATACCTAGTGCAGCCAAAATACAATATTTTATGTATGCAATAGGGAATGTGATAGTAATTTTAAATGTGTCCCAATTTATAAAGCTACTTGCGAAGATTATAAATATAAGCCGATTGAACAGTGTTTTTCCCAAAACTTTTATTCTAGACTACTGATAAATAGTAATACGACAAAAGAGGGTAATTTAGAACAGTGTTTAACATTATACGAAAAATTCTGAGTAGACTGTGATTCAGTGTATCTCAGAATTCAAGAAATATAATCCAGACCTTATACTGTATACGGTGTTTCGATCCAAAGTATGATTTATGTGTGTAAATGTATAGCTAGGTATATTCAATATAGATAAACAAAATTGGAAACTCAAGGCCACTGTATTTTGAACATTTCTGTGTTAGTTGAAAGTGGTTGATAGTTCCTATTGAGTTTTTGGGCTCCGGAAAGGCAGATTATGTTGTTATTTTTTATGTGCGTATTTTTATTTCAATTATTAATCCGAGAAGTTATTTCCGTCCGTTGTTTTGTGTGTAAGTAATAATGCTTTGGTTTACATTAACATTAATCAGAGCCTCCGTCATTTTATTTAAAATCCTCTTATTTTAATTATAATATCTGTATAATAGTTACTTTACTTACAGATGCCAAAGGGAATCTAACAAATTTTTGGAGTAACTAACAATGAGCAAAGTTTTTGCTACAAAATCGTCCTGATTTGTTTAATAACTATGTTGGTCCTAGTACACTTTTTCACAATTAATTTCCCGTTTTATGATCTGTGTTTTTTTTATAAGTAAAGGACTGAGTGGTCACTAACATTTAGAACAAATAATATTTTATCTGAAAACAATAAATCGCTCGCTCCGTGTATGTATAACCTACATTTTAGAATTACAGTACTAGTTTATAAGTATTATTATACATACATACAATAAAATAGACAATGTTCACTGAAGTGTTTCATTTTAAAACAAACGATGACATTTTTCATTAGACCCTGAAAACAGACAGCTTCATTATCAAGGAACTTAATAGTTACTGTTTTTTCTCAAACATGCTTGGAAATTTGAGCATTATTTTGACAACCTTCTTCGAGATAAATCGAAATTGTTGTACTGGCCAGATACATGCGACCAGCGGCCGGCAAAAGTTGTATTAAAATCCATATCTGTCGTGTTATTTAAAAATGGAACGATCTTTTACTCTAGAACATGGCAATCAAGGAGGTAACGTATCAAAGGTTTTATTTAAATTTCAAATTGTCTTGCTAATAGAAAGCGGTTTATTGAAAAATAAAAAACAATTGAAGTTTCTCGCATTTTTGAGAAAAGTTCTATACAAGCCTTAGCAAAAACTAGGCATTGATGGACTTACGTATCTGTGTGTCGGCCCACATTTACACGTTCGTCCATCAATGCCTCTGTTGCTGGCCGCTGCAGTAATGTACTATTTTCGGATTACTTCTAGCGGAGCCGAAGATATAATTATGTACCAGTGGAACAGAAACTATTGAGTGTCTGGATGCATGAGTCTGATCTTGAGTCGATAGAGATATTAACACTGTTATTCTTAGTGCCTGACTCAGCTCAATTCAAGTTCGACACGCCCCAACAAGTTGACATTAATGCCGTAACTAATCGACTCTCTAGAGTTCTCTTATGAAATGATCTGTTAAATTGGAGGTGCCATCAAAGTTTTTTATCTGTAGAAAATATTCGTAGGTACCCCAAGCAGAGATTCCCGCTTAAAAACTCCATATCGACGAGATTTACTATATCTAATGAATTGGTGGAAATGAATAAAATTGTAACGTATTCGAATGATTCCGTTACTGAAAATGATGAAAGTGCAAAATAGGTTCCGCCAAAATTGGTGGAAAGAGGAGAAGTGGTTTTATTTGAACAAGACGTTGAGCAATTACCACTTTCACTTACTAGTGCAGGATTGGTTATTTTAATATACATAATAGAAACAAACGAGTACTTTCAACAAAGACAGTTCATGATGAAAAACTCCTCTACAATGGCTACTAAGACATAATAGCTCATACCAAATTTTTAATATGTATTAGACTATGATATCCCATAATTTAACAAATACTTACTTCAGGTTCTTGTAAATCACGAAGTTTGCGGTAATATACAAGTACGGACTGAGGACTGGAAAAGTTCCAGTCAATGATATTCACCGGTAGATGGCGCCGTAACCGTACCCAGGCCGTTGCCGCCAAGTTATTGACAAAACAATTATCAACCCAAACACCAAACTAAACACACCGTAACCTATAATTATGTTATGGTATCATTGTTAGTAGTATTTTCTTACTAGAGTGTTAGTTGTATATCTACAACAAAATGTCTATAAAATCAGAGAAATCTTTGCTGGAAGAGTGTTCAGAGATTATAGAGAGAAGCTACTCAGTGAGGAGTGCGTCAGACGAAAGTTTATCATGGTGCGTATTAGTTTGATTATTAAAAGCTTTTATTTATCTGCAATATTCATGGTTTCTTTAGGTCAAATCTTGCAAGGTGAATTAAAACTACTTCCTCTTATCCTACGGTTATTTAATTCGGTGAAGGAAAACATCGTGAGGAAACCGGCATGTTCTACCAATCCGCACTGGGCCTGCGTGGTGGATTATAGCCCATTCCCTCTCATATGGAGGAGGCCTGTGTCCCAGCAGTGGGAAAATTAATAGGCTGATGATGATGATGATGATTTGATACGTTGATTCAGTATCTATAGTAATTTAGCATTTTACGATTAGTATAACCTGATTCTACAGCCAAGTTTGGCTCCAGATGATCTCCTCCACAGTCAACAAAATAGACATGACATTTTGTATACGCAATCAATTCCAATTAGACTGGCTGATGTGCCCAGGGTTGGGTCCAGACAGGACATCTTCTCATACAAGTTATTGCTAAAAATTTTTTTACAAATCGTCTGGTTAACACAATATAGTTTCGTAATATAGCAACAAGTTCATTAATTTGCAATCAGTGACGATGAAGATGAATGTCTGGCTCGTGTACTGATGAACAAGATGACTCCAGCGGTGCTTAGCAAACTGAGGCGATGTTTCAAGAAGAACAAGGTGAGAAACAAAGCGCAGGATATTGACAGGTAAGAAGATGTTTATATATTTCTATAATTCGAAGTAGAAATGATTATACCAGTTTCTTGTTTGATAACAGTTGTATAAATAACAATAAAACCATAGAAACAACTGGAAGATTCCCTAGACGACCGGATCTTAGAAAAGATTCGTGAAATTTGTCAAGTGACTCGTGGTACCCGTTCAGACTTTCTAAATAAGTTCAAGAATCTGGTAACCACAACCAGGGATGATTTTATTGAGATTGTGGACTACATACTTGATGACATCCGTAACTGACGGCTACGTACACGGAAAAGCAACTTACGGCCGTTTTCTATAACTTACTTACGTTTAACTGTTAGTTAATATGCCTACGTCTCGCAGTTATCGGTGTTTCTATAAACAAAGTTAGCTTGAAGTATCCTATCCGCGTCACGTACCTGTCACTTCATTCATAGAAAAATCAAAGAAACTTTTCTGTGACGTTTTGTTTGTAACCGTCCGTAAGCTAAATGTCAAACAGACAGAGATAGCAACTTTTCGTAACCTGTTAGTAAGTTGTTGAAAATGGCCGTTACTTGGCATATCAGATCACGATAGCTAAGAGTGCAAAAGCAACTCTCTCACGACATTTCTACCGCAGCTACAGAACTTTTAATGGTTTCTTAAAATAAGCGGGAGCAGGAGTCCATGGACTATAATATTATCTCGGTAGAGAGAAGAGGTAGCGGAAAAATAAATTTATTTTATACGTATCTAAGTTGAATTTATTATTATTTATAAAGGGTGTAAACACCTCTTAACGAAGCCGAAAGGCAATTTATTGTTCTCCCCGTCATTGCGATATTTTTTGTTCTACACCATTCCTGGGAACCTTCTAGTTACAGAGATATTGGGGGTCAAAGTCCCAATTTTTAGACAAGTTTTTTTTTAAGCACAAGTTTTTAATGTAAGATTTTTAATCTTTAAACACCTCCACGGGGTCCGTACTATTCAATCCATTCATCAGCACAATGTAGTTCTACCACAAAACGTGATTTTTCACCCCAAAAAAAAGTCGTTTCCCAGCAATAATTTTTGCGTAAAGTTACTTAGTTTGATGTTACTTAGTTTAGGCGACCGCGAACCGGAAGACGTTGCGTTGGAAGGCCTCCCACTAGGTGGACCGATGACCTGGTGAAGCTTGCGGGAATCCGCTGGATGCGAGTCGCACGGGACCGGTCAATGTGGCGACACTTGGGGAAGGCCTATGTCCAGCAGTGGACGTCTTTCGGCTGAAATGATGAATGATGATGACTTAGTTTGATGCACAGAATGCTTAATTGACGGCTTCGTGTTGAGGTCTTTTACACCCTATAAATATTTATATTATAGCACTTTTTGGGTGAAAAAAAATCATGGAACTCGCGTCATCTTCACCGAACGCTTTTATAGAACGGTTAGTCAAAATCAACCTTATACAATTAAGATTAAGTTTATTTTGGATTGTTTTCACTTCTATCGGCAGTCCCCAAAGAATGTCCCGCATGTTTTTTTCTAAAAATGAAACCTAGCTAGATCAATTTATCGCCCCCGAAACCCCCTGCATACTAAATTTCATGAAACTCGTTGGAGCCGTTTCCGAGATTCGGATATATATATACAAATACATAATATACAATAATTGCTCGTTTCTAGGTATTAGATAGATCGTCAATGTAACGATCTAATTAATTCGCGCTATTCGCGTTTAATTATAATTATAATGTTTTGTTATACGTAACGCGCAAATACGAAAGAGTATTTTTTTAAACTTTACCCCCCCCTCTAGGAATTTCTTCTTAATTCAGTTATTTGGTAGTTATACCTGGTAAGTTTTCCGGAAGTTTTGGAGATGGGTAACTTTATAGATTTTGAATTTCAACTATGGCACTTCGTTTCTTTGCCGCTCGCACCGCCATATTGGTAAAATGGCGCCTTAAAGTAGTTCTTTGACAGTACCTCCTTGCCGACTCATATTACGACATAATCATTTATCTGAAATTAAATTATACAGACATTTTTAGAAGTCGGTTAATATACCGTAGTACATAATTTATCTGAAATTCAATTATACAGACATTATAAGTCGGTTAACAACGTAGTACATGATACATAAGTTGGAATGTATTCTATTCTTCACTACGCCCGGTAAGAAAGATGATTGATTGACGAAGCAATATTGTGTATTTAAGGCGCGTGGAGGAGGTGATGCGCGCAGCTGCTGCTGAGGAAGGCATTGAGTTCGCGGAGACTGCACCACCGCCACAAGATACGCTGTGGCTCGACGAGAACGGATTCGTCACTTCACTGGACACTATATTCGGTAAATTGTAGAAGTGCACAAAGTTATGCATTGCGACGCGTTTTAGTTTCTATCCAAAGAACAATGGCGGGATCTCAGCTGAATTTGATTTGAGCGTCTAAAAGTGACTTATTATGCGAAGGCAGTTTCATTATTTTTCTACGTTTTTTTCAAAGTATCACATTAACTAATTAAGGCCGGATAAAAAAGATATTTTAAATGAAAAGTTTTTTGATATTTTATTGAGGTTTTGTGTTGCCATTTTATATTTATTCTGCCAAGTGACCGTAAGTACAGCATTGCAGCTCGCACTATAGTTCGATCCACTTCCCCTGTACCGCGTATGCTTACGAAGCTCAACGCGCTCATGGAGACCAACCCTGGATTAGACTTGTTTGCTGATGAATGGAAGACGATTTTGTTGGAATGTTTTTGGTTCTGCGAGAAGACCGAGTAAAAAGATTAGGTATTTAATTTAGTGTTAATGGTTTTAAATACTATACTAAATAAATACCTAATAAAAAATAAATAACGTGGTGTACTACTTCACATATAGGAGATACAGCATGCATAATAAAGTTATTAACTAAGTAAGCTAACGAAGTTTATATGCTGTAACGTAAAGATTGTAGATAGACCAATAAATAAATAAATATACTACTGCAGGTCACCACAAATATACGACGCATGCACATAAACTGTTTCAATCACTGGACAGCTTCAGCACTGGCAAGGTCTGGTGGAGACAGCTTATAAGCAAGCTGGTTGCCGTTGGAGCCAAGAAGACAAGCACGAGAGCTGAGGTGTGGACACCGCTGAGCGAACAAGACGTCAAGAGATTAGAACATTGTAAGGTAAGAAATACACTTCGATAAAATACAGTATAGTTGGTGTCAGTTAAGATCCCAATAGCGGTCACTGCCCTTTCCCTAATATCTCTTACCAAAACAAATGGACCATGTATCGTTTTTCATTAGAAAAAATGTTTAAGATCACGTTATACGACGATTCGTATTATTATTCGACGTTATAACTGAAAAATTGAGGGCGTTTCCATGCTAAACTCTTATTGGAGGATTTTAAAATTTATGATAACCATTACGACGTTTAATAGGGTAGATGACACAGTCTATAAGAGAACCGCGTTTTGACAGCTCCTAAAAAGTATCTCAATTGATTGGTGTGTCATCTACCCCATTATCAAACGTCAACAAATTCGTTGCCATGACGACCAAGTCTTTTGGCAACTGACGTATTCATAAAGGAAGTACTTCTAACAAAAACAAAAAAAAACTGGAATTTCTTTCTTGGAATTAACTGTGAATTTATTATTTAAATCTTTACCAGAAGATTTAAAGCAAAAGTAATTGATTTTAATTTCTAAATGGGTTTGATGGAGCATCCAGCCAGAATAAATATGAACAAAAACCGGCCAAGAGCGTGTCGGGCCACGCTCAGTGTAAGGTTCCGTAGTTTCCCGTCCGTCACAATAAGTGTTACCACTTATGAGTTTAAAGGTGGGTATCCATTATGTGATAAAAAACCGGCCAAGTGCGAGTCGGACTCGCGCACGAAGGGTTCCGTACCATTAGCTATAACAACATTAGACAAAACGGCAAAAAAAATCACGTTTGTTGTATGGGAATCCCCCTTTTTTTTTTTTTTTTTTTCGGATGGGATATCATCAAATAACTCTTCCCGCTCTAAGCGGAGCAGGAGGGAGTGTCAGACTTTTACTGACTAAAACCCATCCATGTCCCATTCATCGGTCCTTACGGACCCCTTCCCTTTTGCTGACTCTCTTTGAGGCGCGCGTGGAACACGAACGCGCCGTCGACACGGCCTGTCGTCATGAGACGGATGGACGGTGAGCTAGCCCATAGCCCACCGTCCACAGGCCCGCGCCTACGGTGGCCGGGGGCCACGTGATGGTGGCCCCCGACGCCCGGGGCGTCTCCCGCGGCGGCCGGGACGTTGAGAGGTTCTCTCCCTCTCACGTTCCGCCACCTCCTTCTCTAGCATTACTGCTTCGCAGAAGGAGGTGACGGCGTCCCATTCCGTCTCGCTCCGGACCATGGCTTGCACCAGGGCCGGACGCGAGAGGTCGCCGCCGCCGATCGCCGCTTCGAGGACACGGCGGTGCTCCGCCCACGCGGGGCACACCTCCACCGTGTGTTCCACCGTGTCCTCCGGTCGATCCTCACAATGGAAGCACCCGGGCGTTTCCTCCCGCCCGATTCGGTGCAGGAACCTCCCGAACACTCCGTGTCCGGTGAGGACCTGCGTCAGGCGGAAGGTGAGGACGCCGTGGCGTCTCTCAAGCCACTCCTCAAAGAGGGGACTTATCGCCACTATCGTGGCGTGCTCTGCGCGGGGTTGCGACAGTCGCTCTCTCCATGTCGCCATGAGATCCCGCCGGAAGTCTGTCCGCTGAGCGACAATTTGTCGCTGCAGCGGAGTTTCCCCCCGGCGTAGCGCCTCCGCGCGCCATTCATGTAGGCGCGCGAGGACTATTGCCTCCAGATCCCATGGCGGCAATCCGGCAAGGAGGCTCGCCGCCTCGCGGGAGATCGTGCGGTACGCCCGGGCCAGCCTTACGGCTACCACCTTTTGGGGCGCGTTCAGGTAGTGGGCGGCTCGCCACCTCAATGAACGCGCCCACACCGGGGCCCCGTAAAGGGCCATTGACCGCACGACTCCCGCGTAGAGCCTCCGGCAGGAGGCGTTTGGCCGAAGTTCCACCGGCTGTCAAGGACAAGTCCCAGGTACTTCAACGTCGATTCGACGCCGATGGATACCCCTCCTACCGTCAGTAGGGATCCCGTCGGTGGCGCATTCCGAGGCCCATGAAAGCACATGGCCTCGGACTTGTGCAGTGCCACCTCGAGACCCAGTTGCCGGATCCTCTCAACGACTATCGCAACCCCGCGTGTCATCGCTTCGGCCGCCGCCTCATGCGACCTCCCCTGCGCCAGCACCAGCGTGTCGTCAGCGTAGCACACTACACTGACACCATTGGGGAGGTCGGCGCGCAGCACCCAGTCGTACCCGATGTTCCACAAGGACGGCCCTAGAACCGATCCCTGCGGAACACCGCACGACATCTCTCGCCGGTTCCATTCTCCGCTGCGACCGGGGTAGATGACGACGGGGTAGATGGGAATCCCCCTTAAATACTTATTTTATTTTAATTATTTGTTTTCAAAGTGAATATAAAACTAAAATTTTTGTAAATATTTCAAGCGTTTACTTGTTGCCGTTATTAATATCAAGCAAAAAACGGCTAAAAATCACGTTTGATGTGTGGGAGCCCCCTTAAAATATTAATTTTATTCTGTTTTTACTTGTTGCTATTGCGGCAACAAAAATTCATCATCTGTGAAAATTACAACTGTCTAGCTATCACGGTTCATGAGTTACAGCCTAGTGACAGACAGACGGACGTACCTAAGTACGTCCGTCTGTCTGTCACTAGGCTGTAACTAACTAGGCTGTCCTATTACTAATAATAGAGTCCGGTTTTTACCCGTTGGGTACGGAACCCTTAAAATTGGATTATATTCAAGATAACACCAATATTTTTATGACATCATTAGTGCCTTTAAAACTGACAAAAAAAAACCGCAAAATCCGAAACTTTGCCCTCATTGTTTTATCGTCCGGTGCAGTATATTAGAATCATATATAACTGGTTGAGTCTTTAGAGTAAGGCAAGAAAATGCCTATTCTGAACTAAAAGAAATAAAAGCTGGTGTACCACAAGGAAGTGTTCTAGGCCCGGTCCTGTACCTATTGTACACATGTGATATACCAAAACTAGAAAATGCAACTATTGCTACTTTTGCTGATGATACCGCAATAATGTCCACAGCATCTAGTCACAAGGAAGCTGTGGTAAAAGTACAAACAGCGATAAATCAATTCTATGATTGGACCAAAAAGTGGAAGATCAAGTTGAATGAAACAAAATCCATTCACATTGACTTCACTAACAAGAAACCAGAACACAACCCAGTGTACATAAACAACAAAATTGTACCGTACGAAAACACTGCCAAATATCTTGGTATGACCTTAGACGCAAAGCTTCGCTGGAAAGCCCATGTCAAAAAGAAACGTGAAGAATTAGAAATTCGTTACAGAAGCATGAACTGGCTACTAGGAAGGCATTCCGCGTTGTCAGTTCCTAACAAAATCCTGCTCTACAAATCAGTCCTTATGCCAGTATGGACTTATGGTATACAACTATGGGGTTGCACCAAAGAAAGCAATATAGAAATTATACAAAAGTTCCAGAACAAAGTACTCAAGAACATCGTAAATGCGCCTTGGTATATAAGAATTGACGACATCCATCGGGACCTGAATATAGAGTTCGTTAACAGTATAATCCAAAAATATGCAGAAGCTCATGAACATCGGCTTCATCATCATGTTAATGTCGAGGCCATCCAGCTCCTCGATAACACGGACATAGTGAGAAGGCTCAAACGGACTAAACCTTTTGAGTTAGTGTAGTGTAATATAATTGTGACTTTACCGTGAGTGTAATATAGTACCTATAGCTATTTAAATGGACACAAGAACAAAGTGACTTCGCCTTAATAGACGCTAAGTAAACGCAATGGACATGCTCTTAGATATAGTTATACTTTTAACAAATTAAGTTAGATTAAAATTGCTTATTAGCCTTATTAGGCTAGATTGTAATATAATAAAAAAAAAAGGAAAAAAAAAAGGTCCGGTGCAGTTTACTTTTATTAAAGACTAGCGGACGTCACGCGGTTTCACCCACGTAGTTCCCGTTTCCGTGGGAGTACAGGGATGAAATATAGCTTATGTTACTAAGGGTGAATGTAGCTTTCTAATGGTGAAAGAATTTTTGAAATCGGCGCAGTAGTTTTGGAGTTTATTCATTAAACATACAAAAATACAAATCTTTCCTCTTTATTATATTAGTGTAGAAAGTGAAAGCAGAAGAACAGATAATGAAGGCTGAAATATCTGCTCTCCGACCAACTGAGTGCAACAGCAATACAATTAGCCTCAAGTCCTTTATGACGATGATTAATGCCAAGACATACCTTTCGCAGCTAAAAAAAAAAATTTAAAACCCGACTGCGTAAAAAATAACTAATAACTTTAAATAAAAACTGAAAAGAAAAAAACAAGTTCAGGAGACAGGACATATTGACTGCAACAGTCGGGACCCATTAAATAATCTGGATTCTAATTTTTTACTTTAAGGTGACACATCACACGGGCTCGAACTCATTGCTGGGCGTGGCTAAAAAGCACGCTGTCTCACCTGGCATCGTGCCTGACAGAGATAGTATCAGTGATGAGCAGTTAGACGCTAGTCTTCACGCGCGTCTAGTTCGTACGCACACACTCAGCGTTCCGAACCGTTCCGAATAAAAACGAAGTTAATAATACTTTCGTCTGACCTTTTATTATATACGCTAAAAAGAATAAAATAAACTTTTTCTTTAAAACTTTTACTATCAACTTATAACGTCATCGTCACTACACAATTCGCGAGATTAGTGGCAACAATAATATTGTATAACTATATTGTTTGTTATTGTTGGCCTGGGGTCACGATGTCCTGGACGCTTTCCGCCAGGTCTGCTAATCCCTCGAGAGAAATAAATGGCTGTGAAGCCAGCAGAGTCTGGACGTTGGTCGGCAGACGACTGCTTTATATTGTCATCGTGGTACTGTGGATTTCCTTGGCCTGATAAAGTTTAGGATTTCCTTTTCAGGGCGTATCACGTCGGAGTCACCAATTTAGTGGTTGTTGTACACTAACTAAATTAAATTAAAAATGTTCATAATTCTATATAAATCTAATCAACAGAAGACAGAGAAGTGACAGATCAGAAGAAAAGTAAAAATTATATCGTGAAGGTTTTATGTATATAAAGTTTCTAAATAAGTAGGTCGCTACACCATATTATAGGGTGTGCGTTTCGATGGCGCGACCACGGCGTTTTTTTTTTTAAATAACTATGCCATGATTTTGTAAAAATATGTATGGTTCAAATTTCCCGAAACCTTAAATTTGTCAAAGTTATGGTTAAAAAGTTATAAGGGTTTGAACGTGGCCACGTCATCGAAACGCGGAGAACCGTGCAGCCACGGAAATCTTAAAAACTAAGCGTTGCAGAGACCTGAAATTTAGGTAAATAACAGATTGAATTTGTAAAAAAAATATAAAAAATCCTAGGTTTATATTTCAGGAGCATACGTACGGTATCGCTTATCACCTTCAAAATGCTCTGAATGTGAAATTTAAAATTGAAATTAATTAATTTAATTAATTAATGATTTTAATTTTAAATTAATTTTTTTACTAAATCTTGCCATAGTTTAAAAAAAAAATGCCGTGGTCGCGCCATCGAAACGCACACATTATAGCAGTGCAATAAAAATGCACAGGCCCTCAACTTCAGCGAAAAACAAATGACACGTCACTGACGTCATGCATGAAATGAAAAGGACAGAAATATAGGTCTTGTTCTTCTATCAAACGAAGAACCTGTCAATATCGCGTGTCCCCCTCCCGCACCGCTCCGGGGGAAACATTATTCAGTGAGATGCACGAAAATTCTAATTAAAAGGCGCGCGTAAAAAAATATGAAAAGGCTTTTGGGAAATCGAATTTTATGAAAAAACCACTGCATACATCATTATCAAATAAAATGTATTGAATTCTTCGATAATTTTGCTGTGTCGGTACCGACTTTGTTTTGGAAATTTGACACTTCTTTTATAAACACGTCTCTTTTCTATTTGGGCGTAAATTAGTAAATTTATGCCCAAAGTAACGTTAAAATTGGCAATAAAAATGAATCTTTGGTAGCTCGTAACTTTTGAATGGCTTTTTATTTTATTATTCTGTTTCCGCAGAGACACAATTAATAATGAGACAAAACGATATCATGTTTAACTTTAGATGTACCATGTCAAACAGTGGAGTAATAGCCCCCCGAAATTTGTATGGAAAATATGTTGCGCAGTTCAACATTAATGTCGATAAACGAATAGACGCTTTAACCAAAGGTAATCAAATAACAATAATTTATTTACACATTTTGATTTAACACTGACATGAACTGGTCGATGAGTTTAAGTGGTCAGTTACTGGTGAGTTTACCCTAACAAATAAGTACAAAAACTTGGTACTGCTCAAACCTCCAGAATCTCTCTTGGTCCAGTCATCTGACGCAGACTTTATATGACAGAGGGAGACACTGGTGAAGTTAGTCTGCGTGGAGCGGGAGCATTCGTTCTGCTACGTGGCGGTGTCCCGCGGCGGGCGCGTCGGCGTCTACAGCGGAGAAATGCGGCTGCTGTACTCTTACGAGGTAATGTTGTATGGATTTATTTCCAATATGAATACATTGTTACAGATTGTCTTATGTAATTAATATTGTAATTAATATGACTATTTATCATATTTGTATTATTTCACACAGTTTACAAACATAAGGCAAGAAGACTAAAAAGTGTAACAAAAAGGAACTTCTTAGCCTGTAGCGCTGGTGGGCTACTATTTTTAATATTGTTTTTTATTGGATATTTAAAAATGTAAAATATATGTAATGAATAAATGAAATTCTAAAAAGTAAAACTAAAGTAGGAAGTGCACTAAGTTTTACTCGTAGGTAATTATTATCGTTACAGATGTTTTACCATAGATCAGGGCTTCATGGCCGTGTCAAGAACCGCTGGATAACCGATGTGATATATCTACCGGTGAGTAATTCTACTGTGTCAGTTTGACTAGTCTACTACATATTTAGAAGGAACTCTAAAATGTATAGGCTCACCATAATACCTATCCGTTAACCAATAGAGTCCGCTTCAGCCAGACATTTAGAGCAGCTATATTGGAGCAAAACATACATGCATCTGAAAGTGTTGGTCGCGGGCCTGTGGACGGTGGCCTATAGGCACAGAATATATTATTAGTACCTTACGGTACAGAAGTTTCACTCCCGAGTTTAGGTATGATAAACGCAAGCGTGCGGCCACCGCACTAGTCTCAATAGGCTTGCACTCGCTCGACTTGTCGCACACGTAGCGCACGCACCCGTGAAACAAAAATAAACTGTTAATACCGTAAAGTACCTCTGACAGCCCTAGCAGATTGAAGCGAGACGGCAGACAGTTATTGTACTATGAATGCTATGCGCAATGCAAAAGGTTGAAATTAGCTTGTTTTCCAGAATAGTGGGTAAATATCTCGGGGTTTTTGCGCCGCTTGTATGGAAGTGAGACAGGCCTGCTATAGGCTAGCTCGCCGTCCATCCGTCTCATGGCGATAGTCCATGTCGGCGGCGCGTTCGTGTTCCACGCGCGCCTCAAAGAGAGTCAGCAAAAGGTAGGGGTCCGCTAGGACCGATGCCTGCCGGGGTTGCGGGACTCTTCGAAAGAGATACCATGGCCCCGGAACACAAAGGGCGATGAAGGAACATGGATGGGTTTTAGTCAGTAAAAGTCTGACACTCCTTCCTGCTCCGCCCAGAGCAGGAGGTGTCATTTGATGATTTCCCAACCAAAAAAAAAAAACTGGCCAAGAGCGTGTCGGGCCACGCTCAGTGTAGGGTTCCGTAGTTTCCCGTCCGTCACAATAAGTGTAACCACTTATAAGTTTAAAGGTGGGTATCCATTATGTAAAAATGCTTACATATACGAATATACTACAAACTTAGTCCAGTAATTATTTTGTACAACTTTTTGTCTTTTTTGTACAAAAACTGTTGTTTCCATCAAGTTCAAAATGATTTTCTTAGAAAGTCCTTATAAAGTTCTACTTTTTAGATTTTTTTCATATTTTCTAAACTTATGGTTCAAAAGTTAGAGGGGGGGGGGGACACATTGTTTTTTACTTTTGGAACGAGTATTTCCGAAATTATTGACATTATCAAAAAATGATTTTAGGAAACCCCTATTCATTTTTAAATACCTTTCCAACAATATATCACACGTTAGTTGTAGGGTTGAAATTAAAAAAGAAAATCACTTCCTACTTTACATATAGGGGGGCTACCCTAATAAAACATTTTTTTCAAATTTTTATTTTACCACTTAGTCGGCGTGATTAATATACATATTGGTACCAAATTTCAGCTTTCTAGTGCTAACGGTCACAGAGATTAAGCGAGGACGGACAGACGGACGGACGGATAGACATGGCGAAACTATAAGGGTTCCTAGTTGACTACGGAACCCTAAAAAGGTGTTAAGTTGTTGTCTCTATTACTCTATTATAGTCTATACTCACAACATTTTGACAGGATCTGCTTCAGTATACAGGTGTAGGTTCACGTCGGTATCAGGGCAAGCTTCCTTGTCTCGTCGCCACACGCAGTCTTCAAAGGTGGCGTTAGCGTAGGCATCGGTATGCAGCATCAAAGCCTCCTTGATCGGATGTCGTTGGGAGAATGCACCTGTATCAAGAGTTAAGAACATTTTAGAGCAGGCTGCACAGAATTTAAAAAGGAAATTAAAAAAATACTGGACCTTTTTTCATTTGTTTTGTAAAGTTTCCGATACTGAATCAGGGACCAAGGGATTGTCTACCGAGTCTTTTAGCCATAAAGTGAAATTGAATTCGTGTTTCTACCATAGTATAGTGAGCCCCTTTTGATGATGCACACTTGACTTTTGACTATAATGCTATAGGAAGTCAAACAATAGTAAATAGCAATAAATTATGGCAATACAACGTAATATGATAGCCATAAATCTCTTTAGACCTACATATTTGTATCATTATTACGTAAAATAGGTGCATCATGTAATTGATGCTGTAAGTAACTTATTATGGCTTTAATAACCAGTTTATGCAACGATTTCAGTGAAACAGACTGCACAGTTCTCTAACATAGAATCGTATAGGAACGTGGAATCAGCGAAAGGGAACGCATTAGCTAAGTGTCACCAGTTAACACCAGAAATCGCTAATTGTTTGAAAGAAGGAAGCTATAAATTGCTGTGAAACGCAGGATGGAAATAATGAGTTGTATTTTTTTAATGTAAAATATGTTTAGACGAACTGTGATGATGGGATACTAAATACCGTGTCCCGAGTTTCCTGTTGTATGCACGTTATAAAAACTGACTGACGCTACTGAAAGTGGCCAACAACAACAGCCCATAACGTTCACTGCTGGACATAAGCCTCTCCCATGATGGGAGGAATTTGCCGTAATCTCCACGCTTGGCAGGCGGATTGGAGATCGCAGTGATGAAAGACTAACATATAACGCTGCTGCCCATTCTCTGGTCTACGGAGGCGCAAAGTGTTCTGCCTCAGACATTAGTCGCCTCATACGACACCCGTTGTGTGAGACTGCACAAACAGACTCACGATGTCCGCGATTACGCGGAGCCCTAATCAAATAATACTTTTCCAATCGACAAGGGGAAAACAACTATTCAACTATTAGACTTAACTTACCCATCACGTTGGAACCGGAGTTGTGGCGTAGACCCTGGTCACGTCGTATCTGGGTGGGGTGTAAGTGTAAGTGCGTTTGTGTTGTGTTTGTAAGGTCATGTAGATTCGACAGTAACCAAAGGGCGCCCCACAGCGCGTACCATCTTCTCCCTGGTTAAACCTTCGGATCACACACGTGGCACTTTTCACCAATGTCCAACTGAATTTTATTCCGGATTGCTAACCCAATCGGAGATGTACAATAGTCCAGCACTGAATTTAGGAATTTACCGGCGTTCAAATGACACAAAGCCGGCTAGGTACTTAACCAACAAATTACTCGCGGTGACGACCCAAAGTGGCGAGATCTCTCAATTTTCACTCAATTATCAACAAAATATCAAACACCGATCAAGATGGTATCGGATTATCATTAACTCAAAGTTTCAATCAATAATTACACGAAACAAGCGTGCATCAAAAAACGAACAACGGAAGCGTGTTTTTTCCCAACCAAAATTGCACTGACAAGCAAACGTCATCGCACTGACAACTGAAACGTCATTTGTCAAACGTCAAAAAGGTGCGTTCAGAAACTTGGTGGATGAAACACCCGTGATTGTAATGAGTTGGTTCTATTCTACTCTGCCGGATACCACACGGCTTAAAGTGGCTAAGCTCGTAAACAAATTCTGGGCCAACTCAATTTAGACTGCCATCGATAATCGACACGCTGAGATGTCATCCATAATGGCTTTTGTTTTCTTTATTTCTTCTATTTTGTTAGGTTTAGGGTGTTTCTTGTTTTATTGTCAAGGAACAGCATTTCCTTTCTTTCATTCAGGACGCACAATTTCTGGTGATGTCGGCATCGGATCGCAGCTTGACAATGTACGACGCGACAACGTTGTCACACACGCCTCTCTACTGTATCACCGGGCTGCCCAATATACCTACTGTAAGAAGGTGACCTCGCACTAGTTTAGTTGCAATCATGGTTGTAATCGTGCACTAGTATAATAGTAATCATGGTTGTAATCGTGCACTAGTTTAGTTGCAATCATGGTTATAATCGTGCACTAGTTTAGTTGCAATCATGGTTGTAATCGTCACATCACTTAAAAAAAAAACTTTTTTTTTGCAATTGTTTAGTTCGCTTTTGATCAAATCTTGCAAGCTGAATAAGAACAACTTTCTCTCATCATAATATGGAGTTGAAAGTTTACAAGTTAGTTCAGTTTCGGTGAAAATACTGTTTTATGATATGCATGATCTGATGCTACACGGGCTACACCCAGGATCGAGTCCATATGGGGGAAATCTTTAACGGTCAGCAGTAATTAAATTATAGCCCGTTCTTACGTCCACAATCTGGCTGATGGGCACAGGGCTGGGTCCATCCAATCAAGTGATTTTCTCAAAGGTCTTATAAGATTTTTGTTAAAAAAGATTTAAGTAACTAAGTAATCATTCTTTTGTGTTGTAGTGTTTGGCGTACTTCGCGTCTTCAAACATAAGTGAAACTTCCCAGCTTGCCTTCGGCTCAGAGAGAGGCGACATAACAATCGTGTGCTTTCTTCAGCCAAAGGTGCAACTATTTCATACGAAAACGCCCGATGCCATCAATTACTACTTTTGGATGGTAAGCCACGCTCGAATCTAGACCATGATGACAATATAATTATCGCTGAACATTTACAAAGAAAAACATGTTACATTGATAACTTTAATTAACACTATTATTAATTTATATTTGTTTGAATTTTATACACTATTCTTAATTCAAATTTATCAAAATTTATTTTCTATTTTTTAGTTTGGTTTTCTATATAAAGCGTGTTTTTTAGTTCTTTTTTTTTTAAACTATTATCTATTTTCTACTTTTTAGTTTGGTTTATTTATAAAAGCATGTTTTTTAATTTTTTTTAATTGTTATTTAAACTATAATTTATTACGTCAGTAACTTATCTGGGAAGTGGGTAAATCGGGCGCCTGCTGCCTTCTTTAGATGAGGTAGCTGTTTCTCAGATTCCCTCTCCGAAAGGTTTATCTTATTTAAAGTTGATGACTTTATCGACTTTAGATCCTAGGCTACTTACGCTAATTACTAAATGTTATTCCGCAAAATAAAAAAATTGAGATTTCTGTCCTGAATATTTTGTTTTGATGTATATAAGAAGGTTTTTTGTAAATCACGGTTACCGTTATATCAAGAATACTAGCTGTTGCCCGCGGCTTCGCCCGCGTGAAGTTTGGTAACTGTCCCACGGGATCATATTTATTCATATAAGAGAGATAAATAGTATCCTACATGTTAATCCAGGTAAAACTCTATCTATGAGCCAAATTTCATAATCATCACAATCACCATCTCTATCACAATCACCATCTTTATCACAATCATCATCACTATCATAATCACAATCACTGTCACAATCACCTTTACTATCACTATCACAATCATCCTCATCATTAGGTCACAATCACCACCACTATCACAATCACCATCATTATCACTGTCACTTTCACAATCACTGTCACTATCACTATCACTATCACTATCACAATAACCATCACTACCACAATTACCATCACTATCACCATCACCATAACAATCACTATCACAATCACTATCACCGTAACAATCACGATCACCATCACCATCACAATCACCATCATCGTAATCATGATTTTCATCATCACAATCATCATCATCATTATCATAATCATCATCATCGTTATCACAATCACCATCACCATCACCATCATTATCACTATCACAATCGCAATCGCTCTCACTATCACAATCACTCTCACTATCTCCATCACAATTACTATCACAATCACTATCACAATCGCAATCACAATCACAATCATCATCACTGTCACAATCACCATCATCGTAATCACAATAATTATCATCGTAAACACAATCATCATTATCACAATCATCATCATCGTTATCACAATCATCACAATAAATCAACAATAACCCTGTATAGAAGTCGAATCCGCCATCTTATCTAAATCATCTAAATCTTCTGGATCTCAAAATAAATGCCATATTCGTAATCAGCACCCCTGATAATCTCGGAATGGACACCTATATTGATTTTTTGACATTTCAACCCCATCGCACCCCAACAGGGGATGATGGTATTTCAGTTACACATTAAATCTTAAAATCGCGTTGTTTTTGTAATACATCCGCTCGACCTGATACACCATGCAAACAAAAACCATGTTGATTTTCAGACTTTGTCACCCCATTTCCCCCTTTAAGGGGTTGAATTCTGAAAAAACCTGAATTGTCATCGGTCTTTGACGGGTGTGCAAAATTTGAATGAAATCTGGCCGTTTAAAGTGGGTCAAAATCGCGCCCTAAGAAGTCGGTTACAAACATACAAACAAACATACAAATGAAGCTAATATAAAGCGTGTAAAAAGGGAAGATGAATGCTTGCAATACTACCACATCGGATACAATTCTCAGCATGTTTAAGCGGATGGAAACTTTAGTAAGAGCACGTGAAGGAAACACGCGTTATTAATTTTATTCAAGAAAGTACAAATTTCACCAAAACAATTTTACTCACAAAAATATATAAGGTGTAAGAAACCTCATCACGAAGCCGTCAACCAAGCATTCTGTACATCAAACTGAAAATTATTGCTGGGAAACGGTTTTTTTTTTTGGGGTGGAAAATCATGTTTTGTGGTAGAACTCAATGTAACGCACTCAAAACATTGTGCTGATGGATGGATTGAATAGTACGGGGGTCGTGACGGGGTTTAAAGTAAAAATCTTACATTAAAAACTTGTTAAAAAAAAAAAAAACTTGTCAAAAAGTTGGAACTTTGATCCCCAATATCTCCGTAACTAGAAGGTTCCCAGGTATGGTGTAGAACAATAGTACATTTTGATAGAAGTGGAGAAAGTTTGTTATTGCATTCGAGGCGGAATTATAACACCCGAGCCGTAGGCGAGTGTGTTTTTGAGCCGAGAACTGCAATAACAAATGTCCACGTGTATCAAACGACGTTTTTCAATACACTTTTGAAGAAATAACATCAAATAACGAAAATATTTTTGTCACGAACTAAGAAACTATGATTTGAATTTTCTTTTTTTTTCTCGCTTTGCTTTCGCCAGGTTGAAGGAGAGGCAAAGGTATGAAGCCGTTAAACAGCCTAATATAAAAAATTGATTTATTTAATGTTTTTGAAATCGGAACACAAATAAATGCTAATTTGTGTATAAAAGTAACTATTATTTTTTAATAATCATGTTTATCTATGATATTCTATTTATAAACACAATTTGAATATTCAAAAAATGTTTATGCCGTAAAGACGCGTAATGCTTTGCCGAAATAAATAAAAAACATTCACCTCAGACTATAGGCATTGAGCCAATTTGGACTAAGTATAGGTATAGTTATCTGTGGCAATTGTCATTCCCGCACACGTGCGGGAAAGTGGAAAAAATTGCACGCGTGTGAAATACATTGCATGTTGTACCTAATCTTAGTGCGTTATGGACCAGTTTTTGAGGAAGTGTATTGAAAAAAAATTATCTCAATGACGAGGAGAACAAGTGCCTTTTCGCTTCGTTAAGAGGTGTTTTACACCCTTTATGAAATGTTATCTCATTTTAATTTAAAAATAAGAAAACAATTTCAAATATGTACTTGATTTTTTAAATAAAACCGTAGCTTTTTTTAATTTTCGCAAACCGGTGGTAGTTAGAGCAGCCCCAACCAGGTCGTGTCTCATGAGGAAGCTCGGTTGCAGGAGTTGCCGTCCCCCCCTCACTCGTCGTACTGCAGCATCACGCGCTGGCGGCGAGTGCACGCGCGCTCGGTGAAGCGCGTGGCGTTCAGCCTCGGCGGCGTCATCCTCGTGACGTGCTCGCACGACGCTGCCGTCAGCATGCGCATCAGGCACGTGCCCGGCAAGATGGATGACTACGTCTTTAAACTTAACAGAGTAAATATTTAACGACTATTTTTATTTATAATCTGATCTCACATTGCAGTATGGGTGCAAATCTCGAGCTTGGAGAAAGGTTTTACAAAAATTATAATGAAAAACACCAGCTGCATAAAAATAAACTCGCTGTAACTCTTCTAACCTTACAGAATTATTAACGAATAGCGTCAATCTAACCAACCCTGATTATCTAATAACAAGATGACACATATTTAGCAGGATGTGACCAATCTCGAACTGCCAAGTGTAGAAACAACCAATCTGGTTAAAGGAAACTAGTCGCACCGAGATTTCCGTACAAACTTGTTGGTATTTTGTTATTAATCTACATTTATGCATACGTTACAGGCTGTGTGAGACTGCACCAGCAGACTCACGATGTCCGCGATTACGCGGAGCCCTAATCAAAATAATATTGTTCAATCGACAAAGTGAAAACACCTATTAGATACACTTACCATCACGTTGGTACCGGTGATGTGACGTAGTCCCTGGTTACGTCTTATCTGGGTGGGGTGTAAGTATAACTGTGGTTTGTGTGGTGTATGTGTAGTTATGTGAGATTACGACGGTAACCAAAGGGCGCCCCACAGCGCGTACCGACGTCTTTCTGGACAAACCTTCCTATCACACACGTGGCACCTTTCACCAATGTCCAACTGAATTTTATCCCGGTTTGCTAACCCAATCGGGGATGTAATAGTCCAGCACTGAATTTAAGAAATTACCGGCGTTCAAATGACACAAAAGCCGGCTACTTAACCAACAAATCACTCGCGGTCAAGACCCAAAATGGCGAGATTTCTCAATTTTCAAACACTTTTCAAATTATCAAACACCGATCACGATGTCATCGGATTAACGTTAACTCAAAGTTTCCAAACAATAATTACACGAAACAGCGTGTACCAAAATTACAAGCATGGAGCGACCATCTTTCAACCAAAATTGCACTGACAAGCCAAAACGTCATCGCACTGATTCGCACAGACAACGAAACGTAATCTGTCAAACGTCAAAAGGTGCGTTCAGAACTTGGTGGATGAAACATCTACCCCCCCGGACGGGCCGTCCCGTCCGCTAATCAATTGGCAGTCTTGACAAGGTTGCGACCGCTCTCTTCATAACCGATCCATCCACTAAAACCTCAGCAAAACGAGGTACCCCGTCGGTGCCAGCCACCAAATTGAGAATGCGCCCCCGGCGCCAATACAGAGGCTTAAGGTTGGCATCCTTAATAAGGACGAGGTCTCCTATCTTGGGCGGATGAGTTTTATCAGTCCACTTGACGCGCTGCTGGAGGATGTGCAGATACTCTAAGCTCCAACGCTTCCAAAAGCTCTGAGTGAGCTGTTGCACCAACTGAAACCGCGATAGCCGATTTTGGCTCACATCAACAAAAGGGTACTCAGGCAGAGCGACAAGTGGCTGTCCAATCAAGAAATGGCCCGGGGTTAGAGCCTCCAAATCGTTAGGGTCCGAAGAGAGCGGGCACAATGGACGCGAATTTAGTACCGCTTCAATGCGACAAAATACCGTAGCTAATTCCTCAAAGGTGAGAACGGTGTCTCCCAACAATCTCCGCCAGAGTCCCTTTGCCGCTTTCACCGCGGCCTCAAAAATAACCCCCCAATGGGGGCAGGCTGGCGGGTCAAACAACCAAGTGACCCCTCGACGGGCCAATTTGTTACCAATGTCATTCTGGCTCTCATTAAGAAAGTCATACACTTCCTTCAAATAGTTACTTGTACCCTTGTAGTTGGTACCGCAATCAGACCTGATCAGAGAAGGTAACCCACGGCGAGACGTAAATCTATCCAAAGTTGCCACAAAGGCCTCCGTCGAGAGGGAGGATACCAGCTCCAAGTGCACTGCCTTAGTTGGCAGGCAGACAAATACGCACAAATAAGCCTTGACAATTTTACTATTGCGAAGGGTAGACGTCTTTATCGAAAAGGGACCAGCAAAGTCCGTTCCTACGCCTGCAAAGGGCCTCGCCTCATTGACACGATCAGCAGGCAAGTCTCCCATCTGGGGCTGCATCGTTGGGGCCTTAGTCCGATAACACGGTATGCAACGGAAGACGATGCTACGAATGGTACGACGAGCCGACAAAATCCAAAACTCTCGCTGCAGAATGGCCAACAGCGCATTGCAACCGGCGTGCGAGTTCTTAATGTGACGATCAGTCACCAACAATTTAATCAAATGGCCCGTCTTGGGCAACAAAAGGGGGTGACGGACCCCATAAGGAAGGCTAGAGTGCCTCAACCGTCCTCCAACACGCAAAAGACCCGTTTCATCCAAAAAGGGGTTCAACTTACTAACGGCTCCCGACAACTTAACTCTACTGGACTTCAAGGTCTCGATCTCTTTCTCAAAGTGTACGGCCTGCACAGAGCAAACCCACAGGAGGAGTGACTCCTGTCGCTCTTGAGGAGAGAGAACCGGTGACAGGCGCTTGTCCCCTGGATTCCTAGCATTGTGACCAAAACGCCTGATCCACGAGGTAACGTTCAACAATTTGTCGAGGGAGCTGTATCGATTCAACAAAATATCAGGATCAAACGGAGGGTCCTTCGTCCCAACAGCGAGCACCTTAAGCCCGGGCAAAGGATCCGACATCAAAACTGGCGTTCGAGGCCAATCATCCTCGGGGCGAGTCAGCCAATCCGGTCCCCACCAAAGGGGGTGCACAATCAGGCTCAGGTGGGGGGGCAGCCTTTAACACTGGGCCCATCACCGCAAAGCCAAAGATGGTCGAGACAGCCACCAAACCGTTCGGCTGCAAGACTTTCATATTACCCAACAATATTCTCCCTAGTACATCGGAACCCAATATCAAATGAGTTGTATTAGGGGAATCAAACCGGCGGTCAGCCAAATCCAGGCCTGACGTCAACCGGACAATATCAGGCGACAGCTGACGTTGGGGATGACAGCCCAAAATACTCGTCAGAACAATGGCCGAAGGAAAAAACTTAGGGTCCAAACAACTCACAGGAGTGAGCCCAAATAAGGTTTGTCCCTCAACAGTCGGGATAGGTGTTTCGCCTATTCCATTAATCGTGCCTGAAAAGGCACGGACATCCAGGCTCACCCGACCCGCTAACCAAGACGACAAAAGGCAACCCTGGGCTCCCGTGTCCAAAATGGCACGGACCACAACAGAGTCCCCCGTGGGTCCCCAGACCCTGACCGATGCCGTTGGCAAAAAAACCGTGTCGATCTGGGGAGGTACGTTAGCGGGACAGGCGCCAATTTCCTAGTAATGCCTGGGCGGCGACCGATCGCCGCATCCAGGCTGGGGTCTATCCCGATGAGGATAGTAGTCAAACTCCTCATCCGCGCGATGTCCCGAGCCGCGCGCCATCGCTGGAGGGGCATATCTCACTTGACGCCTGAGTGGCGGGGGGCGCGTCTCCAAACGGGGACGTTCCGCCAACGGAGGGGAGGGAAGGCGGTGCTGGTCTGGCCAACGTCGCCTACCAGCAGCTGCATAGTCGCCTTCACGAGGGGAGGTCAATCGGCAGTCGCGCGGCTCCCGATCAACTGGCGCGGGGGGTGGAGTGCGGCGGTCAAAGTTGCAGGCCCCTCCTCGACTCTGATCCGGCGAGCGAGAAGCCCGGTGCTCATCTCCATCATACCCCCCCCTGCGCGAACCCCCATCAGAGGCTGGTCTGACAGAGCGGTTCGCGTTGGCGCACAAAACTTCAAGATGTGAGCCTCTACAAATTGAACAAGGGCGGGGGTTGGGGCAATCCCGATGAAAATGATTCCCCAAACACGAAAAGCACAGACGGCGTGCATTGGCAACTCGGCGGCGGGCACTCACGTGCAACTCCAAGAAGGCCGCGCAAGTTGGTACGCCATGTCCCGTGGCCTTACAATAGCCGCAAACAAGATTACTCTGGGTGCCACCAAAACGGGGGGCAGGGCGGCTATCACCATGCCCGACAGTCCTAGTCCGTCCCTGGGCCCTCGGCCGAGAGGGCGGTTGGCTTAACCCCGTGGCACCACGAGCGTTGTCGAGGAAACGACACTCATCCTCCAAAAATTTGACGAGGTCTTCAAAGGGGGGAAGATGGGTGGCACTATCCCCACCATACTTCTGCTCAAAACGGGACCTCAAATCTGAAGGAAGCCGCTGCAACACTAAGTGTACCAAAAAATAGGACCAATAGTCCACCGGCAACTCCAATCGTTTCAAGGCGTTGGTTGCTGCGAGCAACGGATTCAAAAGGTCAGCACGCAACGCTGACATTCTGGTGATGGCCGGCAACCCCAAGATCTGGTCAATATGGACATCAGCCAGGCAACATTTGTTCTGGTACCGTCGGGATAGAAGTTCCAGAGCAGTGGGATAGGCCGAGTCGGTCACCGGCAAGTGCTGCACCAAGGCTCGAGCCTCACCTCCTAGGGCTGACAACAAATAAGCCAACTTCTGGGCCGGTCGGAGGTCAGAGCGCGAATCAACCAAACTGTCAAATAGGTTCCTGAAGCTTAACCAATGGTCCAAGTGACCGTCAAAATGTGGCAGCTCCAGGGTAGGCAGTCTACCCAAAAGTCCAGGGCCTGCAACAACAGAGGTCTCTGTTTTGACCTGGGCAGGGTCCCGACTCTTCAAAATTTCCCTGGCGCGCATACTTATTATGTCACCCAGGTTCATCATCTGGTCATAATCCGCAACAACCTTATCACGGGCTGCTTGACCCAATGTTTCCAGGTCCAAGTCCAAAATCACTTCATTGAAGCGAGCAAACAAAGTGTCAACCGCACTCAATCTCGCATTCAACTGCTCATACCGGGTAAGCGTGGCCTCTTCCAGGTCTCGACGCTCAGCGGTCGCAGCAGCTGAGGCAAACCATCTTAGCTGTGAGGTCAATCCACCAATGGCTTAGTTTACAGCTTTCAATGAAGCCATTGGGACAAATATCAAATAAACAAATTAAATTCAATTAAATAATCAACAGGAATAATTTTCCCGGACCCAACTACAATTTAAACCAAATAATAAAACTTAGTTTGAATTATTACAAGTTCAAATCCGACCCTGTACAAGCAATACCTTGTTTATACAATAGCAAATTAAAGTACAAACCACAAGGGACACTACATATCATAATATATTATGTCAAACAATCTATGTTAATTTGAGTCAGGCTGACGGCAACAAATCAGACTTCTCAATACTTTTAACTTAACAATAAGTGGTGAATTTAACAATTAAACCACGCTCTGCTACCAGTTGTGTGAGACTGCACCAGCAGACTCACGATGTCCGCGATTACGCGGAGCCCTAATCAAAATAATATTGTTCAATCGACAAAGTGAAAACACCTAATAGATACACTTACCATCACGTTGGTACCGGTGATGTGACGTAGTCCCTGGTTACGTCTTATCTGGGTGGGGTGTAAGTATAACTGTGGTTTGTGTGGTGTATGTGTGGTTATGTGAGATTACGACGGTAACCAAAGGGCGCCCCACAGCGCGTACCGACGTCTTTCTGGACAAACCTTCCTATCACACACGTGGCACCTTTCACCAATGTCCAACTGAATTTTATCCCGGTTTGCTAACCCAATCGGGGATGTAATAGTCCAGCACTGAATTTAGGAAATTACCGGCGTTCAAATGACACAAAAGCCGGCTACTTAACCAACAAATCACTCGCGGTCAAGACCCAAAATGGTGAGATTTCTCAATTTTCACTCAATTATCAACAAATTATCAAACACCGATCACGATGGCATCGGATTAACGTTAACTCAAAGTTTCCAAACAATAATTACACGAAACAGCGTGTACCAAAATTACAAGCACGGAGCGACCATCTTTCAACCAAAATTGCACTGACAAGCCAAAACGTCATCGCACTGATTCGCACAGACAACGAAACGTAATCTGTCAAACGTCAAAAGGTGCGTTCAGAACTTGGTGGATGAAACACAGGCATACATTACGGTTTTGAGATTTTTTCCTTTAAATGTGCTGCAAGACTTGCTTTTTGCCAAATTTCGTGATACTAGGTTAACGGGAACTAGGGCACGCCACGATAGTGGCGATAAGTCCCCTCTTTGAGGAGTGGCTTGAGAGACGCCACGGCGTCCTCACCTTCCGCCTGACGCAGGTCCTCACCGGACACGGAGTGTTCGGGAGGTTCCTGCACCGAATCGGGCGGGAGGAAACGCCCGGGTGCTTCCATTGTGAGGATCGACCGGAGGACACGGTGGAACACACGGTGGAGGTGTGCCCCGCGTGGGCGGAGCACCGCCGTGTCCTCGAAGCGGCGATCGGCGGCGGCGACCTCTCGCGTCCGGCCCTGGTGCAAGCCATGGTCCGGAGCGAGACGGAATGGGACGCCGTCACCTCCTTCTGCGAAGCAGTAATGCTAGAGAAGGAGGTGGCGGAACGTGAGAGGGAGAGAACCTCTCAACGTCCCGGCCGCCGCGGGAGACACCCTGGGCGTCGGGGGCCACCACCACGTGGCCCCCGGCCACCGTAGGCGCGGGCCTGTGGACGGTGGGCTATGGGCTAGCTCGCCGTCCGTCCGTCTCATGACGACAGGCCGTGGCGACGGCGCGTTCGTGTTCCACGCGCGCCTCAAAGAGAGTCAGCAAAAGGGAAGGGGTCCGTAGGGACCGATGCCTGCCGGGGTTGCGGGACTGTTCGAAAGAGATACCGTGGCCCCGGAACACAAAGGGCGATGAAGGAACATGGATGGGTTTTAGTCAGTAAAAGTCTGACACTCCCTCCTGCTCCGCCTAGAGCGGGCGGAGTCATGATGATTTACCATCCGAAAAAAAAAAAAAAAAAAAAAAAAATTGGTTGCCTGTAAAGTCGGTATACGGGCGAAAGTTTTACGTGACAACGACTTTGAGTGGTAAAATAAACTTTTTATGTCTGTCTCTCTCGCTCTTAGGCGGGCTCTCACTCGCTCTCATTGTGAGCGCATAACGTGAGCGGAGCGTAACGCAGTTTCTTGAAGTGTCACCCGGCAAACCAATTTATAAGACGTTGTCACGTCAAAAAAAAAAAAAAAGGTTAACGGGAACTACAATATAGGTTTTCGACCCAAAACCTATAGGGTACTTGCGGTTGACCTAAAATTGATAATTTCCGAAAATTTCATTTCAAATTTCAATTTCCGTAAAGGGAAATTTCCAAAGAATAAAAAATTGGTTGCCTGTAAAGTCGGTATACGGGCGAAAGTTTTACGTGACAACGACTTTGAGTGGTAAAATAAACTTTTTATGTCTGTCTCTCTCGCTCTTAGGCGGGACGCGTGCCTCTCACTCGCTCTCATTGTGAGCGCATAACGTGAGCGGAGCGTTACCCAGTTTCTTGAAGTGTCACCCGGCAAACTAATTTATAAGACGTTGTCACGTCAAAAACTTTGTAAATTAAGGTACATTTTGGTACTTACAAGTTTTCGCGAAAATTTAAATTTGCCCATATCTTTTTATTTCGTAGCACGATACCTACTTTCAGACTATGACAATTTTTTTGGAATTTCAAGTAATCTTGAAATAACAAAAAAGTTTAAGGTGACACAACTCACGGGCTTGAACTCATTGGTGGGCGTAGCCAAAAAGCACGCTGTCTCACCTGGCATCGTGCCCAACAGAGATAGTATCAGTGATGAGCAGTTAGGCGCTAGTCTTCACGCACGTCTAGTTCTATGGGTCTTTGATACTAGAAAATAAATGGATTATTATTATTATTATTTGTTCGTACGCACACACACAGCGTTCCGAACCGTTCCGAACAAAAACGAAGTTACACCATGCATACATAATGCTATTAGACGCCGCTCAACACTCGCCATCAATATATCTTTACAAATGACTTTTTCTTACAATACTTTCGTCTGTTTATTTAATAATGCGCTAAAAAGAATAAAATAAAACGTTTCCTTTAAAACTTTTACTATCAACTTATAACGTCATTACCGGTGGTCATTACACAATTCGCGACATTAGTGGCAACAATAATATTGTTTAACTATATTGTTTCTTATTGTTGGCCTAGGGTCACGATGTCCTGGACGCTTTCCGCCAGGTCTGCTAATCCCTCGAGAGAAGTAAATAGCTGTGAAGCCAGCAGAGTCTGGACGTTGGTCGGCAGACGACTGCTTTATATTGTCATCGCGGTACTGTGGATTTTCTTGGTCTGATAAAATTTAGAATTTCTTTTTCAGGGCGTATCACGTCGGGGTCTTCAATTTAGTGGTTGTTGTACCACTAATTAAATTAAATGTAAATTTTTCATCATTCAATATAAATTTAGTCAACACAAGACACAGAAGTGACAGATTAGAAGAAAAGTAAAAATCATATCGTGAAGGTTTTATGTATATAAAGTTTCTAAATAAGTAGGTCGCTACACCATATTATAGAGTGTGCGTTTCCATGGCGCGACCACGGCGTTTTTTTTTAAATAACTATTCCACGATTTTATAAAAATATGTAAAATTTGGTTCAAATTTCCCAAAACCTTAAATTTGATAAAGTTATGGTTAAAAAGTTATAAGGGTTTGAACGTGGCCTCGCCATCGCGCGGCGAACCGCGCGGCCACGGAATTCTTAAAAACTCAGCGTTGCGAGACCTGAAATTTAGGTAAATAACAGATTGAATTTGTAAAAAAATTGAAAAAAATCCTAGGTTTATAATTGTAGGAGCTGTAAGACTAAAACCCCATGACCACGCCATTGAAACTGTGAAAGAAAAACACGTTATCGCCGATATCTCGCTGAAAAAGTATCGCAGAGGTCTGAAGTTTTTGTAAAACCTAGATTTGAATTTGTCAAAATACACGAAAAATCCTAGGTTTATATTTCAGGAGTGGTAGGTACGGTATCGCTTATAACCTTCAAAACGTTCTAAATGTGAAATTTAAAATTGAAATTAATTAATTTAATTTGAAATTATTTTTTTTACAAAATCTTGCCATAGTTTAAAAAAAAAAACGCCGTTGTCGCGCCATCGAAACGCACACATTATAGGAGTGCAATAAAAATGCACAGTACCTTCAACTTCAGGGAAAAACAAATGACACGTCACTGACGTCATGCATGAAATGAAAAGGACAGAAATATAGTTCTTGTTCTATCAAACAAAGGACATGTCAATATCGCGTGTGACATATTGTTCATAGGTATGTGTGCGTGAGCGTCGTCCTCCCGCACCGCACCGGGGGAAACATTATTCAGTGAGATGCACGAAAATTCATAGTAAAAGGCTTATTGAAAGGTTTATTGAATTCTTCGATAATTATGCTGTGTTGGTACGGACTTTGTTTTGGAAATTTGACACTTCTTTTATTACTAATTTACGCCCAAAGTTGCGTTAAAATAGGCAATTAAAACGAATCTTTGGTAGCTCGTAACTTTTTAATGGATTTTTATTTTACTATTCTGTTTCCGCAATGACACAATTAATAATGAGACAAAACTATATCATTAGGTGTACCATGTCAAACAGTGGAGTAATAGCCCCCCGAAATTTGTATGCCAACGTTTTGAAATCACCATACATTAGATCGCACGATGCCAACAATCGCATATAGCAAAAAAAACCTTGGGCAGACAGATAGACGGACATGACGAAACTATAAGGGTTCCTTGTCAGGACTACGGAACCTTAAAAAAACTTAATACGTTAGGAGGGTTTTGGAGGTTGAAAAATTGGATTTGACAGTGATGAAGTAGTTACTTCATCACTTACAACACAAAAAAAAGCGGCCAAATGCGAGTCGGACTCGCCCATGATGGGTTCCGTTAGCAGCAAGTAACATAATATAAAAGTTCTTGAAGTTCGTTGTAACTTTGATCGATGTTTTAATAATAGTGTATTTTTTTGACGTGACAACGTCTTATAAATTGGTTTGCCGGGTGACACTTCAAGAAACTGCGTTACGCTCCACTCACGTTATGCGCTCACAATGAGAGCGAGTGAGAGCCCGCCTAAGAGCGAGAGAGACAGACATAAAAAGTTTATTTTCACACCACCTGCTCGAAAATGTCAAATTATATGTCAAGCAACCTTAACCTAAAGTGAGTCATTAGTGACCGGGGGCACAGCCGGTCAATAATGTTGTACTGGATTTCATTATGACCCGCTGGTCAATAATGTGATTTAAATTTGGAATCTCACATGCACAGCTAAATTGGCAGTATAGTACTAACAAACACCCTTTGGTGCCAGAAAGAGGAAAGCTATTCTCGATACCCTTACTACGCGTGGATGATATTCTCGATTTCCTACAAAATTATAACGACTGCTTCTTCATATCGTTGCCATGTTTTCGAAGACATAATATTGTAAGAATAATTAGATAACTACGAACCATTTTTTAGAAGGAATGGAATAACATTAAAACTGGCATTAATAATAACAAATAGCGTACCACGCCGTAATACCGTAATAGTAATTGGCTGTAATATTAGTTAATTTATTTTAAGTAAACTGCGCTGAGATTGCTGTGGATTTTGTGAATAAATAAATAATAAAACCTATCTACTAATATTCTAATATACTACAGTCGATTTATCACATTTTATCAAAAATACTCTATTTTCACGAGCGTCTCCAATGACGTTCTAAATTCAAAATGCATACAGCCAATCATCCAAAACCATTGATATCACTCTCATGGAAGTGGCGTTTGTGTAAACTAAGCTTTATACAGGGCTGGTAGAATGGTTCTGGATGATTGGCTGTATGCATTTTGAATTTAGAACGTCATTGGAGACGCTCGTGAAAATAAAGTATTTAGTTATAGATATGTTATTCTTACTCTTTGTTTATTTAATAAATACCTACTTTGTTTTTCGTACTATGGCTATTATTTTCTCACAGTAGGTGTAAAAAGTAGAGTATCCTCCTCTGGGCTAAAGGTGTCTTTGCCTTGGGCTAGCTTGAATCCCTCGCTGCATTCAGGATTCTTGTATTAACTCCCTCGCTTCGCTCGTGAGTTAAACTCTTAACTCCCTCGCTGCACTCGGGAGTTAAATCCCGAATCCTTCATTGCGCTCGAGATTCAATATGACGCCCGTGACATAAGACACAACTTTAGCCCCTCGGTGCATAATCTACTATTTACCACTCAAAGTCGTTGTCACGTAAAACTTTCGCCCGTATACCGACTTTACAGGCAACCAATTTTTTTTATTATGTTATTGATACCTACGTAAAATGAAAGGTAAATTACGGTATACGATTTATGACGTATTAAAAAAACTAATTACTAGATCTCATTCAAACCAATTTTCGGTGGAAGTTGACATGGTAATGTACATCATATATTTTTTTTTAGTTTTATCATCTATATATATAAAAGAGAAGTCCACTCACTGACTGACCACTCATCACGAAATCTCGGAAACTACTCGGCCGTGAGGTCCAGAATTTGGCACAAGCACTCTCTATGGGGTGCAGGCGCGCACTAAGACAGGATTTTTTAAAATTCGCACCCCAAGGGGTTGAAAAGGGGTCTCAAAGTTTGTATGAAAGTCCTATGTTTTTAAAGTTAGAGACGTGAATGTGGGCTTGAATGTTCCTTTCAGCTTCTTGGTGCTCACTAAGGTTTAAGGTTTTATGAAATTCGGCCCCTAAGGGTATAAATAAGGGTGTTTAATGCTTGTATGAAAAAAGTGGAAAGATCCAAATTGAATCTTACAGCAACGCGTTATTGCATACTTTACATTGAAATTAGAATTCGGAAGCCGAAAAAGATCCATATTGAATTTTACGACAGCGAGTTAATGCATATTTTACATTGAAATAAGAATTTGGTAGTTCCTTGAGGTTTATCTTCAGTTTTTTAAATGCGAATTTGTAGGTGGCCAGTATGTTTCAGTAATATGCAGGCGTCTGCTGAAAGGTAATGAAATGAGGTTCTATAACGTTCTAAAGTTTTTATGCTAATTTCTAGGTGGCCAGTATTTTTCGTCTGCTGAAAGGTAAGGAAAAAACGTTTAAAAAAACGAACTCATAAATCAATCACAGATTACAGAATAGTGTAAAACCTGAGGTTAGGATACAATGACTTAGACGATTCACGTTCAAGCTCATTTCTGTTCTGCGATATTTTGCTATTACTACTAATTTGCTTTGAAATATTTGTCATCATTCTTGTTTGGTTTGTCTTCGTTTTGGTTCAAACTATTTCATGCCGTGGCGTTTCTGTACAATGAAAATATTTAGAAAAAAATAGTAGGGTGTTAAAGGATCACTAACAGAACCCATTTCTACCATTTTTAAATTTTTTGTCTGTATGTCTGTGCGGGGTCTTTTGTTACAGCATCACGTGTAAATTATAAATCCAATGTGGTTAGATTTGAAGCACAAATATTGGGCATAACTTAGAGAAGGTTTTAGTTTTTGTTTCATTGTAATCGGTGCTTTCTATCAAATGATATAAATGAACTTAACGTGTTCAAGAAGAACTTATCATCAAAATGAAAACTCGCAGCGATATCTATTCAACCAAAATGGTACTAATAACTAAACATGTGCTCACAAGTTAACTTTTAAATCGAGTGACCGACTTTAAAAAAAGTTAAGATAGCAAGAGGGACTCTAAATTAGTCTATATGACGCTGCTTTAAAAATCTACATAGCCAATATAGTGTGTGTTAGACCGCTTTCCATGTCTATAGATGGCGTTGTTCATTTCACTCCATTTTCTGAATCGCGTTGTTAAGATTTTTCGTGATAGACTCGGGCGAGCGTCATCTCTCGCCCGAGTCAGTTGCCTCAGATTTGGTGTTATGCCCAGGAAACAAATTCAGGAGCTTCTCAATTCAATGCGTATATTTTTTTTATATAGGACCATGCATAACTTTTTACAGGTAATTCCGATATTGCATGATATTTTTTTTTTTTGTGATAAGCGTATAATTATCTCAAAGTTGGTCCTATTTAAAATTGAAAAATCGTGCTTGGGCTCATTTCATGCACCTTAATGAGAACTTTAGACCTAGCTGGAGTATGAAAGTCATCGAAGGTCTGACGATGGATGGAGGGGTGCGATGTCAGAAGTCCTCCACGTGTGTCTGGCGGCTGCTGGTCCCTCTCGATACGTCTGGAGGGAAGAGCAGCTGCTGGGCCGGTGCACCCTGGACGCGGCGGTATCCTTCTCCGGGGAATGAGAGGAAATGAGAGTTTTCTTTTATCCCCCGGGGAATGTGACCGCCGCGGCTAATGATTCTGACAAAGGTAGGGTCCTTTCAGGACCAACGGTGCGTTCCTCTGCGTGACCCTCTGTAAGGCAGAGGGCACAGCTGAGGAATGAGGGCGGGCTCGGTGTGCACTCACCCTGCCTCCGAGCAGACAGAGAAGGATCCGTCCCCCTCTGTCACCGTCAATCTCGTAATCTGGCTATCGAAGCGCTGTGGATCACGTCTCGCGGTTTCGATAGGGGACCGAGGGTCTTGGCTTAACCGCCCGGACCGCGAGGTAGAAAACCTCTATAAAAAGTTACCCCGAATCCCAAGTGGCGACGCACCGCGAGGGGATGTATGGCTGACGGGTGTTCCATGGAACAAATCAGTCGCTAGTGCACTCCTCGCCAGGGTACCTGCAGAAACCCATGGCGAGTAATAAATACTAAAATCTGCCCTTCTAGGTACAGGGGTCTCTGCCTAGATTGAGCCTTAATTCCCCCATACTCGTGGGATCAAATATGGAATCTTCAAAACAAAAAAAAAAACAACAAACAACACCGCCGGCAACGGCAAAACAGAGGAGAGGAGAGATGCGGGCTCGGAGTCCGACGTCGCATCCAGCGATGCGAGTGCGGGAGGCTCAGAGAGCTCCCGCCGCGCGAGGGCCGGGACGCCCGCGGAGAACGGCAAGTTCTTCCGCAAGCGGCCCAGGCGGGATGGCGACCGGGGGTCGTCATCCGGAGAGGAGGAGGCCTCGGCCCGAAAGATCTCCACCAATAAGCGTGGTGGGATCCGGGGCAAGGGGAGGGGGCTTTCTGGCTCCGTGAGGTCTGAGGGGTCAGCAAGGCTGGCCGAAGAGGGGCGCCATCCGGGCAATATTGCTCCCGGGTCGGGCGACGAGGCGGGTGCACCTGGCGGCTCCGAGGCGGAGCGTAAGGCCAGGTTCACAAAGGCGGTGGAAGCCGCGATAAGGGGCGTGGCCTTGAAGGTGAAAACATCTTCAAAACTCAAGGCCATACCCGGGGCTTCCGCCTCCATCATGGCGGCAGCAGTGGCCAACTTTGTGGGGCCTACCCCTCCTCCTCCTCCGATAGGTGGAGAGGAGGTGGCAAAACTGCGCGTGGAGCTGGCCCGCCTAACGGCCGCCATGGAGTTTCTCCAAAAGGAGAATGCCAAGCTCCACGCAGACCTGGCCAGTCTGCGCGAGGCCGGCACCCGCGCTGCGCCTCCAAATGGGGGCCATCACCAAAAGCAGCAGCGACAAGCCGAGCCCGTGCCGGTAGAGAGCCAGGTCCTGAACCTGGTTCGGCAGGAGCTGGCGTCCTTCCAGGCGCGGTTCTCCGTCCTGGAGGGAATCGTCCTGCGCCCTCCTCTGGGTGCAAACAAGGCAGCCGCGGGTCCGAGCACGATGCCGAGCACGGTGTCATACGCGGCTGCTGCGGCTGCCACACCCGGGCCTGGGCCGTCGAGCCAGTCCTCCGGCAGAGCTGTGGCACCCCCCCCTGGGAAGTCGGCTCCGGCGAAACCGGCGCCGACTAAGAAGGCGCCCAGGAGGAGGAAGGGCAAGGCGGCCGCACAGGCGGTGACTGTGCCGGTGCCAGCGCCAGCGGCGAATGGGCCAGCGGCGAATGGGCCAGCGGCGAGTGGGCCAGCGCCAGCGGCACGCCAGCAGCCGCCGCCGCCACCACCCCCCCAGGCCCCTACACCTCCTTCGGCTGAAGCCGGATGGCAGGTAGTCGGGGAGAAACAGAAGGGGCGGAAGGCGGCCAAAAAGGCCCGTAATGAGGAGCGGCAGCGCCAGCACAGGGCGCGGAAGATCGCGGCTAGGCTCCGCGCCCCGAAGACCGCAGCTGTAGTGATTACACTACAGCCGGACGCGGAAAAGAGGGGCGTGTCCTACCGCGACCTGCTGGCAAAGGCGAAGGAGACGGTGGATCTCGGAGAGCTCGGGATCACCGGGGGCCTCCGGCTTAAAATCACCGCGACGGGGGCTCGTATGCTGGAGATCCCCGGCGAAACCAGCGGGTCGTCCGCTGACGCTCTGGCTGAAAAGCTCAGAGCGTCCCTGAACGCGGACGACGCCCGAGTGTCCAGACCCGTTAGATGCGCAGACCTGCGCATCCTGGGTCTGGACGACTCAGTGACCAAGGAAGAGGTGGTGGCCGCCGTCGCTAGGTCTGGTGGGTGCCCTGCTGAGCAGGTCAAAGCAGGCGCCCTACGTCCGGACGTCACGGGTATGCATACCGTTACGGTATGCTGCCCCGTGACGGCGGCCAAAACAATAGTGGAGGGCCGTAGGCTACTGGTGGGCTGGGTTTCAGCGCAGGTAAAGCTTCTGGAGCCCAGACCTCTGAGGTGCTATCGCTGCCACGTGGGACACCACGTGTCAGTACAGTGCGCCTCGGAGGTTGACCGCAGCGGACTCTGCTTCCGCTGCAGTCAGCCCGGCCATGTGTCCGCAGCTTGCTGCGCCACGCCGCACTGCGGTGCATGTGCGGCGGCCGGCAAGCCAGCCGACCACCGGGCTGGGAGCAAGACCTGCGCTCCGCCCACCAAGGCCACCAGAGGCAAGGGAAGGCCCTCCGCCGCCACCACCACCACCGTCGCCACCGCCGCAGCCGCAACTGCCGCCGCCGCTGCCACTGTCGCTGCCACAGAGGGGCCCTCGCAGGGGGCTAGGGAGGAAGCGGTAATGGAGTGCCAATAACGGCCCCATTGCGCTTCCTCCAAGCGAATATCAACCACTGCGCCTGCGCTCAGGATCTGTTGCTCCAGAGCATGGCGCAGTGGTCGATTAACATCGCTGTGGTCGCTGAGCCGTATTTTGTCCTGCCCAGGGAAGACTGGGTGGCGGACCTTAGCGGCTCAGTGACCATAGTGTCGTCGGCCGCCGCCGGTACCCCGACCCTTGAAGGTGTCAGGAGGGGTCGGGGGTGCGTAGCAGCCCGGTTCGGGGAGATCGTCGTGGTGGGAGTTTATTTCTCCCCGAGCCGAACTCTCGCCGAGTTCCACAACTCTCTCGCAGAGTTGAGTGTCGTCGTCGGAAACCATTCCCTCCCTGTGCTTGTCCTCGGGGACTTCAATGCCAAGAACTTGGCTTGGGGTTCTCGTTGCACAGACGTGCGGGGAAGGATGGTGGAAGACTGGGCCCTGGAGAAGGGCCTGGTCGTCCTAAATCGGGGTTCTGTACCCACGTGTGTGCGGATGCGGGGCGAGTCGGTGGTGGACATTTCGTTCGCTAGCCCCGCTCTGTCGCCGCGTGTCGTTGACTGGCGTGTCATGGAGGGGGTGGAGACCTATTCCGACCACCGGTACATCCGGTTCGACGTCTCCACCCAGACCTCAAGCGCGCCGGTCCAACAGGCCCCGAGTGGTCCGCGTTGGGCGCTGAAGCAGCTGGACCGGGAGCTCCTCCTGGAAGCCTCGATCGTGCAGGCCTGGGTGACATCACCGGACAGGCCTGCCGACATAAACAATGAGGCAGGGTGGTTCCAGGAGGCCATGTCCGACATCTGCGACGTGGCAATGCCCCGCGTTCGGCCAAGAAGCGCCCGGCGTCAGGTGTACTGGTGGTCGCGAGAGCTAACTTCTCTGCGCAAAGCGTGCGTCGCTGCACGGCACCTGTACGCCAGGCATCGCAGGCTCCGCATTCGCCCACCGGATGCGGCAGTCATTGAGGCGGAGCTATATGAGGGGTACAGAGCGGCGAAGACCGCTCTCCGCGAGGCTGTCCTGCGGGCCAGTGATCTGGCCCGCGAGGAGATGCTGGGGACTCTCGACAGAGATCCGTGGGGGCGCCCTTACAAGTTGGTGCGGGACAAACTCCGCCCCTGGGCCCCCCCACTGACGCAGAGTCTCCGGCCTGAGCTCGTGGAGGACGTGGTGAGCACTCTGTTCCCTTCGCGAGGGGAACACCCACCCCCGCCTATGGCTCCGCCGCCTGCGGTGCTGGAAGCGGATCATCATCAGGACGACGACGACGACACTCCGGAGGTGACTGGGGTAGACCTGAGAGTGGCGGTACGCAGGCTCAGTGCCAAAAATACCGCCCCGGGACCCGATGGCTTGCCTGGCAAAGCCTGGGTCCTGGCCTCGGAGGCTCTCGGGCCCCGACTGGAGGGGCTCCTAAGCGCATGTTTGGAGAGAGGCCAGTTCCCGCTTCGTTGGAAGACGGGGAAGCTGGTCCTCATCCAGAAGCCGGGGCGCCCTGCGGACTCTCCGTCCGCATACCGGCCCGTGGTGCTGCTCGACGAGGTGGGCAAGCTCTTTGAAAGAGTCATTGCAAACCGCCTCGCCGAGCACCTTGCGGGGACTGGGCCGGACCTTGCGGAACACCAGTTTGGTTTCCGCAAGGGGCGCTCTACGGTGGACGCCATCATGCGCGTGAGAGCCCTCACGACGGGGGATGCGGTGTCCAGGGGTGGGGTTGTCTTGGCGGTGTCTCTCGACATCGCCAACGCCTTCAACTCCATGCCCTGGAGCTGCATTAGGGAGGCACTCCGGTATCACCGGGTGCCGACCTACCTCCGTCGAGTGGTCGGGGACTATCTGACGGACAGAGCCGTCATCTACCCCGGTCGCAGCGGAGAATGGAACCGGCGAGAGATGTCGTGCGGTGTTCCGCAGGGATCGGTTCTGGGGCCGTCCTTGTGGAACATCGGTTACGACTGGGTGCTGCGCGCCGACCTCCCTAGCGGTGTCAGCGTGGTTTGCTACGCAGACGACACGCTGGTGCTGGCACAGGGGGGGTCGCACGAGGCGGCGGCCGAAGCGATGACACGCGGGGTTGCGATAGTCGTTGAGAGGATCCGGCAACTGGGTCTCGAGGTGGCACTGCACAAGTCCGAGGCCATGTGCTTTCATGGGCCTCGGAACGCGCCACCTCCGGGATCCTCACTGACGGTAGGAGGGGTATCCATCGGCGTCGAGTCGACGTTGAAGTACCTAGGACTCGTCCTCGACAGCCGGTGGAACTTCGTGGAGCACTTCCGACGTTTGGCCCCCAAACTGGAACGGACTGGGGCTGCCTTCAGGCGGCTCCTGCCCAACCTGGGGGGGCCGAACGCCTCCTGCCGGAGGCTCTACGCGGGAGTCGTGCGGTCAATGGCCCTTTACGGGGCCCCGGTGTGGGCGCGTTCATTGAGGCTGCGAGCCGCCCACTATTTGAACGCGCCCCAAAAGGTAGTAGCCGTAAGGCTGGCTCGGGGGTACCGTACGATCTCCCGCGAGGCGGCGAGCCTCCTTGCCGGATTGCCGCCATGGGATCTAGAGGCGATAGTCCTCGCGCGCCTACATGAATGGCGCGCGGAGGCGCTACGCCGGGGGGAAACTCCGCTGCCGCGACAAATTGTCGCTCAGCGGACAGACTTCCGGCGGGATCTCATGGCGACATGGAGAGAGCGACTGTCGCAACCCCGTGTAGGGCACGCCACGATAGTGGCGATAAGTCCCCTCTTTGAGGAGTGGCTTGAGAGACGCCACGGCGTCCTCACCTTCCGCCTGACGCAGGTCCTCACCGGACACGGAGTGTTCGGGAGGTTCCTGCACCGAATCGGGTGGGAGGAAACGCCCGGGTGCTTCCATTGTGAGGATCGACCGGAGGACACGGTGGAACACACGGTGGAGGTGTGCCCCGCGTGGGCGGAGCACCGCCGTGTCCTCGAAGCGGCGATCGGCGGCGGCGACCTCTCGCGTCCGGCCCTGGTGCAAGCCATGGTCCGGAGCGAGACGGAATGGGACGCCGTCACCTCCTTCTGCGAAGCAGTAATGCTAGAGAAGGAGGTGGCGGAACGTGAGAGGGAGCGAACCTCTCAACGTCCCGGCCGCCGCGGGAGACGCCCCGGGCGTCGGGGGCCACAACCACGTGGCCCCCGGCCACCGTAGGCGCGGGCCTGTGGACGGTGGGCTATGGGCTAGCTCGCCGTCCGTCCGTCTCATGACGACAGGCCGTGTCGACGGCGCGTTCGTGTTCCACGCGCGCCTCAAAGAGAGTCAGCAAAAAGGGAGGGGTCCGTAAGGACCGATGCCTGCCGGGGTTGCGGGACTATTCGAAAGAGATACCGTGGCCCCGGAACACAAAGGGCGATGAAGGAACATGGATGGGTTTTAGTCAGTAAAAGTCTGACACTCCCTCCTGCTCCGCCCAGAGCGGGAGGGGTTATTTGATGATTTCCCATCCGAAAAAAAAAAAAAAAAAAGGTCTGACGATGGAGACGGAAGGCAATTGCAAAAGCTCCGCAAGAGTTTGCAGCAGCTATGCAGCTTGATGAGAACTTTATACCTAACAAGAGCATGACTTTCATCGAAGGTCTGACGATGGAGACTGAAGACAGTAACCAGAGGTCCCCGAAAGTATACAGCAGCTATATCGCGTTTGGGCTCATTTCATGTATCTTGATGAGAACTTTCGACCTTGCTAGGGTAAAACTATCATCGAGTGTCTAAGGGTGAAAACGTACGGCTGTCGAGGGAAGCCTCTAATTGGAAAAAACAATATTTTTGAGAAACTTAATTGTTACCCACTTGAATCTATACTTATTATAAAGGAGAAGTTTTTTTAGGGTTCGGTAGTCAACTAGGAACCCTTATAGTTTCGCCATGTCTGTCCGTCCGTCCGTCTGTCCGTCCTCGCTTAATCTCTGTGACCGTTAGCACTAAAAAGCTGAAATTTGGTACCAATATGTATATCAATCACGCCGACAAAGTGCTAAAATAAAAATTGCAAAAAATGTTTTATTAGGTTAGCCCCCCTTTATGTAAAGTGGGAAGGGTTTTTTTTGGTTTTTTAATTTCAACCCTAACGTGTGATATATTGTTGGAAAGGTATTTAAAAATAAATAGGGGTTTCCTAAAATCATTTTTTGATAATGTCAATAATTTCGGAAATAATCGCTCCAAAAGTAAAAAACAATGTGTCCTCTAACTTTTGAACCATAAGTTTAGAAAATATGAAAAAATTCTGAAAAGTAGAACTTTATAAGGACTTTCTAGGAAAATCATTTTGGAAACAACAGTTTTTGTACAAAAAAGACAAAAAGTTGTACAAAATAATTTCTGAGTTTGTAGTATATTTGTATATGCAAGCATTTTTACATAATGGATACCCACCTTTAAACTCATAAGTGGAAACACTTATTGTGACGGACAGGAAACTACGGAACCCTACACTGAGCGTGGCCCGACACGCTCTTGGCCGGTTTTTTTGTTTGGTTGGTTCAACGCGCTAATTTTAGGAACCACAGGTTCGAGTTATAACGTCTTTTAGTGTTGGATAGCCCATTTATCGAGGAAGGCTATACGTTATTATAAGATCACGCTATAATCAATAGGAGCGGAGCATCAATGAAAAATGTTGCAAATACAGGGAAAAAATATTGCTTTTGAGAGCTTCCATTGCGTGCACTGCGTAAACGGTAAAAGTTACTCAACAATGAATGCATCTATTACGGGATTGTTTCTCTTATAAAGTTCACATGTCTATCTTTTAAGGTTGACTCACACTCTCTCTAACCCTCTCTCTCTCTTATGTAACGCAGACGAAGTTGCGCGGGTCAGCTAGTCTAAATATATAAAAGAAGAAACTGACTGACTCATCTATCAACGCACAGCCCAAACCGCTGGGTCTACAGATTCCAAATTTTGCAAGTAGTTTCCCTATGTGGTTTAGGGGTGCACTAAGAAAGGATTTTTCAAAATTCACCCTCTAAGGGTGTTTCATCCACCAAGTTTCTGAACGCACCTTTTTGACGTTTGACAGATTACGTTTCGTTGTCTGTGCGAATCAGTGCAATGACGTTGCTTGTTAGTGCAATTTTGGTTGAAAAATGGTCGCTCCGTGCTTGTAATTTTGGTACACGCTGTTTCGTGTAATTATTGTTTGAAAACTTTGAGTTATTGTTAATCCGATACCATCTTGATCGGTGTTTGATATTTTGTTGATAATTGAGTGAAAATTGAGAAATCTCGCCATTTTGGGTCTTGACCGCGAGTGATTTGTTGGTTATGTCCGGCCTTTTGTGTCATTTGAACGCCGGTAAATTCCTAAATTCAGTGCTGGATTATCGTATATCCCCGATTGGGTGAGCAAACCGGGATAAAATTCAGTTGGACATTGGTGAAAGGTGCCACGTGTGGGATCTGAAGGTTTGATCCTGGGGTCGACGGTGCGCGCTGTGGGCGTCCATGGAACCGTCGTAATCTCACATAACTACACATACACCACACAAACCACAGTTATACTTACACCCCACTCAGATAAGACGTGACCAGGACTGCGTCACATCACCGGTACCAACGTGATGGGTAAGTGTATCTAATAGGTGTTTTCACTTTGTCGATTGAACAAATATTATTTTGATTAGGGCTCCGCGTAATCGCGGACATCGTGAGTCTGTTTGTGCAGTCTCACACAACTGGTAGCAGAGCGTGGTTTAATTGTTAAATTCACCACTTATTGTCGAGTTAAAAGTATTGAGAGGTCCGATTTGTTGCCCGTCAGCCTGACTCAAATTAAACATAGTCAACATAGATTGTTTGACATAATATATTATAATATGTAGTGTCCCTTGTGGCTTGTACTTTAATTTGTTATTGTATAAACAAGGTATTGCTTGTACAGGGTCGGATTTGAACTTGTAATAATTCAAACTAAGTTTTATTATTTGGTTTAAATTGTAGTTGGGTCCGGGAAAATTACTCCTGTTGATTATTTAATTGAATTTAATTTGCTTATTTGATATTTGTCCCAATGGCTTCATTGAAAGCTGTAAACCAAGCCATTGGTGGATTGACCTCACAGCTAAGATGGTTTGCCTCAGCTGCTGCGACCGCTGAGCGTCGAGACCTGGAAGAGGCCACGCTTGCCCGGTATGACCAGTTGAATGCGAGATTGAGTGCGGTTGACACTTTGTTTGCTCGCTTCAATGAAGTGATTTTGGACTTGGACCTGGAAACATTGGGTCAAGCAGCCCGTGATAAGGTTGTTGCGGATTATGACCACATGTTGAACCTGGGTGACATAATAAGTATGCGCGCCAGGGAAATTTTGAAGAGTCGGGACCCTGCCCAGGTCAAAACAGAGACCTCTGTTGTTGCAGGCCCTGGACTTTTGGGTAGACTGCCTACCCTGGAGCTGCCACATTTTGACGGTCACTTGGACCATTGGTTAAGCTTCAGGAACCTATTTGACAGTTTGGTTGATTCGCGCTCTGACCTCCGACCGGCCCAGAAGTTGGCTTATTTGTTGTCAGCCCTAGGAGGTGAGGCTCGAGCCTTGGTGCAGCACTTGCCGGTGACCGACTCGGCCTATCCCACTGCTCTGGAACTTCTATCCCGACGGTACCAGAACAAACGTTGCCTGGCTGATGTCCATATTGACCAGATCTTGGGGTTGCCGGCCATCACCAGAATGTCAGCGTTGCGTGCTGACCTTTTGAATCCGTTGCTCGCAGCAACCAACGCCTTGAAACGATTGGAGTTGCCGGTGGACTATTGGTCCTATTTTTTGGTACACTTAGTGTTGCAGCGGCTTCCTTCAGATTTGAGGTCCCGTTTTGAGCAGAAGTATGGTGGGGATAGTGCCACCCATCTTCCCCCCTTTGAAGACCTCGTCAAATTTTTGGAGGATGAGTGTCGTTTCCTCGACAACGCTCGTGGTGCCACGGGGTTAAGCCAACCGCCCTCTCGGCCGAGGGCCCAGGGACGGACTGGGACTGTCGGGCCTGGTGATAGCCGCCCTGCCCCCCGTTTTGGTGGCACCCAGAGTAATCTTGTTTGCGGCTATTGTAAGGCCACGGGACATGGCGTACCAACTTGCGCGGCCTTCTTGGAGTTGCACATGAGTGCCCGCCGCCGAGTTGCCAATGCACGCCGTCTGTGCTTTTCGTGTTTGGGGAATCATTTTCATCGGGATTGCCCCAACCCCCGCCCTTGTTCAATTTGTAGGGGCTCACACCTTGAAGTTTTGTGCGCCAACGCGAACCGCTCTGTCAGACCAGCCTCTGATGGGGGTTCGCGCAGGGGGGGGTATGATGGAGATGAGCACCGGGCTTCTCGCTCGCCGGATCAGAGTCGAGGAGGGGCCTGCAACTTTGACCGCCGCACTCCACCCCCCGCGCCAGTTGATCGGGAGCCGCGCGACCGCCGATTGACCTCCCCTCGTGAAGGCGACTATGCAGCTGCTGGTAGGCGACGTTGGCCAGACCAGCACCGCCTTCCCTCCCCTCCGTTGGCGGAACGTCCCCGTTTGGAGACGCGCCCCCCGCCACTCAGGCGTCAAGTGAGATATGCCCCTCCAGCGATGGCGCGCGGCTCGGGACATCGCGCGGATGAGGAGTTTGACTACTATCCTCATCGGGATAGACCCCAGCCTGGATGCGGCGATCGGTCGCCGCCCAGGCATTACTAGGAAATTGGCGCCTGTCCCGCTAACGTACCTCCCCAGATCGACACGGTTTTGTTGCCAACGGCATCGGTCAGGGTCTGGGGACCCACGGGGGACTCTGTTGTGGTCCGTGCCATTTTGGACACGGGAGCCCAGGGTTGCCTTTTGTCGTCTTGGTTAGCGGGTCGGGTGAGCCTGGATGTCCGTGCCTTTTCAGGCACGATTAATGGAATAGGCGAAACACCTATCCCGACTGTTGAGGGACAAACCTTATTTGGGCTCACTCCTGTGAGTTGTTTGGACCCTAAGGTTTTTCCTTCGGCTATTGTTCTGACGAGTATTTTGGGCTGTCATCCCCAACGTCAGCTGTCGCCTGATATTGTCCGGTTGACGTCAGGCCTGGATTTGGCTGACCGCCGGTTTGATTCCCCTAATACAGCTCATTTGATATTGGGTTCCGATGTACTAGGGAGAATATTGTTGGGTAATATGAAAGTCTTGCAGCCGAACGGTTTGGTGGCTGTCTCGACCATCTTTGGCTTTGCGGTGATGGGCCCAGTGTTGAAGGCTGCCCCTCCACCTGAGCCTGATTGTGCACCCCCTTTGGTGGGGACCGGATTGGCTGACTCGCCCCGAGGATGATTGGCCTCGAACGCCAATTTTGATGTCGGATCCTTTGCCCGGGCTTAAGGTGCTCGCTGTTGGGACGAAGGACCCTCCGTTTGATCCTGATATTTTGTTGAATCGATACAGCTCCCTCGACAAATTGTTGAACGTTACCTCGTGGATCAGGCGTTTTGGTCACAATGCTAGGAATCCAGGGGACAAGCGCCTGTCACCGGTTCTCTCTCCTCAAGAGCGACAGGAGTCACTCCTCCTGTGGGTTCGCTCTGTGCAGGCCGTACACTTTGAGAAGGAGATCGAGACCTTGAAGTCCGGTAGAGTTAAGTTGTCGGGAGCCGTTAGTAAGTTGAACCCCTTTTGGATGAAACGGGTCTTTTGCGTGTTGGAGGACGGTTGAGGCACTCTAGCCTTCCTTATGGGGTCCGTCACCCCCTTTTGTTGCCCAAGGCGGGTCATTTGATTAAATTGTTGGTGACTGATCGTCACATTAAGAACTCGCACGCCGGTTGCAATGCGCTGTTGGCCATTCTGCAGCGAGAGTTTTGGATTTTGTCGGCTCGTCGTACCATTCGTAGCATCGTCTTCCGTTGCATACCGTGCTATCGGACTAAGGCCCCAACGATGCAGCCCCAGATGGGAGACTTGCCTGCTGATCGCGTCAATGAGGCTAGGCCCTTTGCAGGCGTAGGAACGGACTTTGCTGGTCCCTTTTCGATAAAGACGTCTACCCTTCGCAATAGTAAAATTGTCAAGGCTTATTTGTGCGTATTTGTCTGCCTGTCAACTAAGGCAGTGCACTTGGAGCTGGTATCCTCCCTCTCGACGGAGGCCTTTGTGGCAACTTTGGATAGATTTACGTCTCGCCGTGGGTTACCTTCTCTGATCAGGTCTGATTGCGGTACCAACTACAAGGGTACAAGTAACTATTTGAAGGAAGTGTATGACTTTCTTAATGAGAGCCAGGTTGACATTGGTAACAAATTGGCCCGTCGAGGGGTCACTTGGTTGTTTGATCCGCCAGCCTGCCCCCATTGGGGGGGTATGAAAAGCGCGGTGAAAGCGGCAAAGGGACTCTGGCGGAGATTGTTGGGAGACACCGTTCTCACCTTTGAGGAATTAGCTACGGTATTTTGTCGCATTGAAGCGGTACTAAATTTTTGTCCATTGTGCCTGCTCTCTTCGGACCCGAACGATTTGTAGGCTCTAACCCCGGGCCATTTCTTGATTGGACAGCCACTTGTCGCTCTGCCTGAGTACCCTTTTGTTGATGTGAGCCAAAATCGGCTATCGCGGTTTCAGTTGGTGCAACAGCTCACTCAGAGCTTTTGGAAACGTTGGAGCTTAGAGTATCTGCACATCCTCCAGCAGCGCGTCAAGTGGACTGATAAAACTCATCCGCCCAAGATAGGAGACCTCGTCCTTATTAAGGATGCCAACCTTAAGCCTCTGTATTGGCGCCGGGGGCGCATTCTCAATTTGGTGGCTGGCACCGACGGGGTACCTCGTTTTGCTGAGGTTTTAGTGGATGGATCGGTTATGAAGAGAGCGGTCGCAACCTTGTCAAGACTGCCAATTGATTAGCGGACGGGACGGCCCGTCCGGGGGGGGTAGATGTTTCATCCACCAAGTTTCTGAACGCACCTTTTTGACGTTTGACAGATTACGTTTCGTTGTCTGTGCGAATCAGTGCGATGACGTTGCTTGTCAGTGCAATTTTGGTTGAAAAATGGTCACTCCGTGCTTGTAATTTTGGTACACGCTGTTTCGTGTAATTATTGTTTGAAAACTTTGAGTTATTGTTAATCCGATACCATCTTGATCGGTGTTTGATATTTTGTTGATAATTGAGTGAAAATTGAGAAATCTCGCCATTTTGGGTCTTGACCGCGAGTGATTTGTTGGTTATGTCCGGCCTTTTGTGTCATTTGAACGCCGGTAAATTCCTAAATTCAGTGCTGGATTATCGTATATCCCCGATTGGGTGAGCAAACCGGGATAAAATTCAGTTGGACATTGGTGAAAGGTGCCACGTGTGGGATCTGAAGGTTTGATCCTGGGGTCGACGGTGCGCGCTGTGGGCGTCCATGGAACCGTCGTAATCTCACATAACTACACATACACCACACAAACCACAGTTATACTTACACCCCACTCAGATAAGACGTGACCAGGACTGCGTCACATCACCGGTACCAACGTGATGGGTAAGTGTATCTAATAGGTGTTTTCACTTTGTCGATTGAACAAATATTATTTTGATTAGGGCTCCGCGTTATCGCGGACATCGTGAGTCTGTTTGTGCAGTCTCACACAAAGGGGTTTAACGGGGCACCAAAGTTTGTATGGGGAAACAAGATTAGTTAGACTATTTTATTCGAAACTTCACAGGAGTGCTCCTATTAATAAATCAGTAGAAACGGGTTCTAGGTTTTTTCAGAATTCAACCCCTATGAGGGGGAAATGGGGTGACAAAGTCCAAAAATCAATGCACAGCCCAAACCGCTGAGTCTAGAGATTCCAAATTTGGCACATTGGTTCCTCATATGCTCTAAGGGTGCACTAAGAAAAGATTTTCCAAAATTCACCCCTAAGGGGTTGAAACGGGGCCCCAGAGGTTACATGGGGAAAGAGGATTAGTAAGACTAAGTAGTCTTACTAATCCTCTTTCCCCATGTAATCTCTATTCGAAACTTAACGGAAGTACTCCTATTGATTAATGATTTAACATTTGTGTTTCAGATTTTTCAGAATTCAACCCCTAAAGCGGGAAATGGGGTAACAAAGCCTGAAATTTAACGTAAGTATTGTTTTTATGGTGAACTGGGTCGGTTTTATTACAAAAACAACAATTCTAATATTTAATGTGGCAGACCTGAAATACTACCATTCCCTGTTGGGGTGCGATGGGGTTGAAATGTCTAAAAATCAATATGGGTGTCGATACCGAGATTATCAGGGGTGCTGATTACAAAAATGGCCTTTATTTTGAGATCCAGATGATAAAGATTGTGATTACGATGATGATGATTATGATAATGATGACGATGATTGTGATGATGATGATTTTGATTACGATGATAATGATTGTGATTTCGATGATGATGATTGTGATAGTGATGATTGTGATAACAATGATAATGATTGTGATTACGATGATAATAAGTGTGATAACGATGATGGTGATTGTGATAGTGATTGTGGTTGTGATGTTGATTGTGACAGTGATGGTGATTGTGATAGTGATGGTGATTGTGATGGTGATAGCGATGGTTGTGATAACGAGGATGGAGATTGTGATAATGATGATTGTGATTACGATGATAATGATTGTGATAACGATGATGGTGATTGTGATAGTGATTTTGATGGCGATTATGAAAGTAGCGGTGATTGTGATGGTGATAGCGATGGTGATGGAGATTGCGATTGTGATTGTGACAGTGATGGTGATTGTGATAATGATGAAGATGATTGTGATTACTATGATAATGATTGTGATAACGAGGATAGTGATTGTGATGGTGATGGTGATGGTGATTGTGATTGTGTTGGTGATTGTGATAATGATGGTGATTGTGATAATGGTTGTGGTTGTGATAGTGATGGCGATTGTGATCATGACGAAAGTGATTAAGATGATAGTGATTGTGATTACGATGATAATGATTGTGATTACGATGATAATGATTGTGATGACGAGGATGGAGATTGTGATGATGACGATTGTGATTACGATGATAATGGTTGTGATTGCGATGATAATGATTGTGATAACGATGATGGTGATTGTGATAGTGATTTCGATAGTGATTGTGATGGTGATGGTGATTGTGATAGTTATTGTGAGAGTGGCGGTAATTGTGATGGTGATAGCGATAGTGTTGGGGATTGTGATGGTGATTGTCATTGTGATAGTGATAGTGACGGTGATTGTGATGGTGATTGTGATGGTGATTGTGATGGTATTTGTGATGGCGATTGTGATGGTGATTGTGATAGTGATGGTGATTGTGATGGTGATTGTGATAATGACTGTGATTACGATGATAATGATTGTGATTACGATTATAATGATTGTGATGACGAGGATCCAGTGTGACAGTAACCGAACTTCACGCGGGCGAATCCGCGGGCAACAGCTAGTTCTCTTATAAATGATAAATGCATGATAAATGATGTTTATTTTGCAAGTAGGTTTTTACAAACACTTTTACACGTCATTTTTTTAAAACTAGATGGGGCCGGTGTTTCGTACCTGACTACCCTGAGAAGAAACAGCCGAATAAACTCAGAGGTCATAGTCTGTTTTGAAGTCTAGACATAATCTTGCTCAATTCACATGAGGACTATGCAGATTAGTGTCTGAGATGGTGTTTTGAAGAAAGAACCACTCAGATTTGAGTGGACCTGTCCAGTCAGTGCAAGCATTTGTCAGTTATCGTGTAGCTCGACTCAACGAAACAACGAACAATACCAAAGAAAGGACATTTGGGTAGGTCGCTTATAGTACTCAAACTGCCAGACAGTTGTGCATGGGAAAAGTCAAACAAAAAACATAAAAATGTGACCCACATGGTCCCCACATTCACAATAATCAAATAAAATTAATAACAAGTTCTTTTCAAAATGAATGTAAATAAAAATCACAAAAATCATTAAATGTCACAATGATAATAAAAAGTAAAATACTTAATAAAATAAGTATTCATGTCAAATCAGTAAATGTCACATAAAATAATAAAAAAAAAAATAAGTAAAATATAATAAAATACATGTCAAATCATTCAATGTCAGAGTGTATAAAAGAAAGGAATCAACAATAAACAAGCGAAGTCCGAAATTTCGCCATTCACAGAGCAAATTTAATTGGAGCAGCTTAATCCCAAGCCTATCTTCGAGATAGTGATTAACATGATAGTAGGCTTTAAGGCATAACTTCCGTTTTATGAACGATTTGAATTTATTTAGGCTTAGTGCTTGGCTCGGAAGTTTATTGTAAAAACGTATACATTGGCATCAAAACGTACCCCCTATATTTTTTTTCTTATTTTAGAAGTTACAGCTAGGACACACACATTTTACCACTTTGGAAGTGATCGCGCAAACTGTTCCGTTTAGAAAAAAAATGATACTAGAAACCTCAATGTCATTTTTGAAGACCTATCCATAGATACCACATGTATGGGTTTGAAAAAAAAAATGAGTTTCAGTTCTAAGTATGGGCACAGTATGGGGGACCCCCAATGTATTGTTTTTTTTTTTTCTATTTTTGTGTGAAAGTCTAAATGCTGTTCACAGAATACATCTATTTACGAAGTTTCAACAGCATAGTTCTTATAGTTTCGGAAAAAAGTGGCTGTGACATATGGACGGACAGACAGACAGACATGACGAATCCATAAGGGTTCCGTTTTTTGCCATTTGGCTACGAAACCCTAAAAATCAGAACTACCTGATTTGATTCAAGGCAAAATGTACGTGCCAATTCCAATTCCATGGGCTAACCCTGTTGTATATTATTTCATCATGTCACCCTGTCGGTGGAAGTCTACTTCAGTGTTTGTCAGAAGTGTGACGTCAGTTGCATCTTGTATGTATGTGCATGACTACGTTTACATTATGGCTAGGTAGGAATATTATGCATGACTGTTTGGAAAACTTTCTATTAAAGTAAATGTTAATATTGTTTTTCTGCATTTATAATTGTTAAGCGTGCCTCACACCGTCGGTCACTGATAGCACGATTGTTCTGTGTGAAACCACAGTAAAGCTCGCACACTGTACCGAATCCCAATTACTTACTTCAACTCATTTGTGCTAGCTGATCTCGATTTGAAGCGATGCCGTTACGCTGCTTATCCGCCTGAACTCTGAAATTTGAAACTCCTGAACTTTGAGTTTCAAATTTTAGAGTTTTAGAAAGAATCTCAGGCTCGTGTTGATGTTAATCCAGTGCAGTGATTTTAACTGTGCGAAGTTTTAAAACGTATCGAATCGGGTAAGAGACAGGCGCCGCTGGTTGGTCAAGTTATGGTATTTCCGCCGCTCGACCCAAACAGAATCATATGATAAAGCCTTTACTATTATCTAGGTATTATTCAACATTTACCGACTGTCAGAATATTATCTGGAACGAACTTGAACACGAACAATGAACGCTTCATCTCAAACAGTAGTTCTCCTTAATCTTCCCGCAAATACAAACAATTTGCGCTCTGATGTCTAACCGATAAAATCTATATATTGACACAACATACATTATAACCGCTCTTATTTTCTACCACATAGAGGCCACTTTAAATTTAAGTGCATCCAATTTGCAAATGTTATCGAAGAACAAAAAGGTGCAGTTATTTATAGACAAAAGTGTGGTATATAATGTGCCGTATGATTGTTTTATCCAGAGATATACTTACAACTTGTCAAGATGGTTGGTGATACTAGACGCTTCCTATTGGAGGATATCCTGTGTGAGAAGCAGGTGCATTATATCGTGAAGCAGGCTGTTGGGGCGGATGTGTGGGCCCTGCAAGGGTGTGACGTCAGAAAGGCCACGGAGGGTCTCGCCGGGTTCCTCGGCGACCACATGAGGGCCACGCTGCGAGTGACCGTGGACGGCGAACTGAAGACGGTTCACCTGTTCATCAAGTGTATTCCGATGAAGAACAAGCCCAAAGCGGAGTTTATTGATAATAATAAGTATTTCAAGAGAGAGCGGTACATGTTCCAAGTGTTGGAGGAGATTCGGGATGATAATGGTGAGCTAATAAATAATGAATTATTATTTTTCTCATTGAATATTTAATTACTAGAAGCTTTCCTATAAAATGTATGAAGGAAAATCCTAATTAAGTAAGCATAATGCGCCGCGTGCAGCCTTTGGTTATTAAGTTGTATCAAATAATGCCTACTAAAACAATAATTTGAATGTTCTGCTTCAATACCGTCTTACTTAACTTTAACTATTAATAATCACAAAAGAATCTCGTTAATACTCGCCAGACACAACAATGCCTCTCAGACTAAAATAAAACAATGCTCAAAGTAAACAAACATTTCACTGATATTACCCCTCAACATTTTATGAAATGGTTACTAGCAATTGTTAACTTGCATCATTTTATTTATTCCTCTCAAAACGTTTCCATATTATTCCCTCCAGATCCGAACCCTTGGTGTCCAAAGGCCTACATATACACGGACTCAATGATTGTGATGCCCGACCTGGCGGTGGAAGGCTACTCCTCACGCCACTATCTGGACACCCTGGACTACCAGCATGAGATGTTCGGAGTCGCCACCCTGGCGCGGTTCCACGCCGCCTTCACCAACTACGAGACGAAGAAGAGCATCCTCAACAACCGACCCTACAACAGCAACGAAGAATGTGGCAGTCTGCTAGATGAACCAACATTCTGTGACTCCCCATTCATAAAATCCTGCGCGAAACTGACTGCTAACATCATCAAAGCTTACTCCTCGAAGTCTTACCGAAACTTTCCTCATTTGGAGCAGAAAATAGCGCAACAATACTTAGTAGCGTGTGAGACTGTCAAGGAGTATAAGGGGACTTTAAATGTCCTGATACACAAAGATTTGTGGGTGAACAACATGATGTTTAAGTATGACGACAACGTCTTGACCAACGCTATAATTGTCGACTTCCAGCTGCTTCGTTACACACCTCCTGCCTTTGATCTGATGACTTTCATGTACTTGACTACTTCCAGGAGTTTTAGAGAAAAGCATGAGACAGAAATCTACGATAAATACTTCTCAGTTTTTTGCGACAATTTGACTGAAGATTCTAAGCAAAGAATGAAAGATTTGGGTTACGATAATAAGAGTTTCCTGTACTGGTGTGAGCAATGTCGTATGTTCGGGGTTGTGGAGCCAGCTGCTATCCACCCGTTCATTCTGATGAACCCGAAGACGGCGCAGGCGACGTTCGACGACCCGGAGACGTACGACCGGTACGTGAACGAGGACCGGTCGGAGCCCGTGCTTGCGTACGCGCAGACTTGCGGCGTGTACCGCGAGAGGCTGCTGGAGATCTCCGAGGAGTTCGTCGAGAGATACGTACTCAATGAACTATAATGAACGATGTATTTCTGGGCTACCTAATAATTAAACTTGGCTTGGCATAAATCGTGGTTAATTAATTAGAAGCCCTTCCGATTTAACAAAGAATTATAATTAGTAAATGACCTCCTCTATATGCGAATTTCCTATGGCGGGTGCAGACTCAATCACCTGTATACTCGTCCTGTCCGTATGTCAGTTTGTCACAGCCATTTTAATCCGAGACTGTTGGCACCACACATTTGGGAGAGCAGGTGTCAGTGAAGTAATGTAAATAAAAAAAAGGGTGGTGGTACTCCATTTTGTGACTGAAGGTTGAAAAATATTTCTATGTACCTACATACATATAACTGTTTGGGGGTGACAGCTCTTAAAGACTGATATCGAGGTTCTTATAACACTTTTTCTCAAGTCAATGGTTTATGAGATATTCGCTTCAAAAGCCGTTAAATTTAAACTTAAATTTAAAATTTAATTTAAAATTAAAATTTAATTTAAAATTAAAATTTAACTTTCAACGAAAACCTTGTTTGAATAAGATTTGATTTGCATAATTAAACTTAGTTTTTGAGATATGTGTCTTTTCCGTGAAGTTACCTCCTTTGTTTTTGCATTAACATGTAACCATGAAAAACAAATTTAGTTTGGCTGTTGAGTGTAAATTGACTGAATGAGCGTTAAAAATATTTCAATTTTATTGTTTGGAGCTACAGAACCCTCTGTGCGCGAGTCCGACTCGCACTTGGCCGATTTTTTTCAATCACTAATGAAACGAGTTTTAAAGTCATGCAAATAAAATAATATTATGTCGAAACAACTACATATAGCCTTGTAGGTATCTACATACGTCAACGAAAAGGAACAAAGGGCCCAATGAGCGCAAAACCTAACCTGCAAAACGTGTGAGAAGTCTGTCTAATCCTCGCGAGCTGGTGGCAAGTGGTAGCGTCAAAGTGTAAAGATAAACAGTAAACCAACTAGATTATAAGACCCTTTTTATGATCAAATGTGGATGGCATTTGTTGATTTCTGTCAGTCGTTAGTTCGTTATGGGTAGTCAGAAGTCTTCTAAATACTCTTACATTTTAAATAACAAAAAAGTTGTCATAGTGCGAAAGTTGTATATTCACTTTAAAAATAAATAATTAAATTAAAATGAAATAAATATAAAAGGGGGGCTCCCCCCCATAAAACAAACATAATTTTTGACGGAACCCGTACCTCAAAAGGTAAAAAAGGAACCCTTATAAGATCAGTTTCTTGTCCGTCTGTCCGTCTGTCACCACCGATTTTATCAGGAACGGGTGGACCTAGTAAGTTGAAATTTATAGCAGATACTGAGGTCTAAGTCCCTATTAGGTGTATAAAAAATTTTACCTTAATTTTCAACTCTTTTTATTTTTCGGATTTTTCCCTTTGCTTGTGCTGTAAGACCTTACTTTTAACCAAAATTGTCAATTCTAGGTCAACCGGAAATACCTTATAGGTTTTGGGTTGAAAACCTATTATGGTAGTTCCCGTTAACCTAGAATCACGAAATTTGGCAAAAAGCAAGGTCGTGTAGTACATGTAAAGGGAAAATTCTGAAAAAAAAAAAAAAAAAAACTAAAAAGTCTGTGATTGACGAAGTAACGTTAGTGCGGATATGTACTTCGGCGTTTACGAGTGAAGAAATTAAGACATCTAAATCGCTTCTGTTTGACTCCATGCCCACGGAGTTGCGGAAGGTTGTCCGGAAAAACAAAGGGAAGGAAGAACGAGATATGGCAGACATAATCAAGGTGTTTAAATCTGCAGAACCAACCGAAATCCCAGTGTTTGTGGCGCGGCAGCTTGAAAAGCTACCGCCGTTAACGTTTGATCACTTAGACTGCACGAAACTTCTAAAGGACATTGTACGGGTGCAAACTACAATTAATGAGATCAAGACCACATATGCAACCTTGGATGATTTGAACGAGTTAAAAGATGAATTCCTTAAAATTAAATGTGACTCATTACCACCAACGTCCGCATTTAAAGTGAACAAAAACCGAGGTGCATGGTTACTCGACAGTGGCCCTATGGGACTGTCAAACGTGCATAATTCGTCGATGAGTGAAGAGTGCATCATGGATAATAGTGGCCTTGGCTGTGATAGCAATCAGAAAACTCCACTGCGATACAGAAAAATTATGCGGGTGGATGAAAAACAACAGCAAAAAAGTCTGAATTCAAAGTTCAATGAATCACGACAACAACGGTCGGAACCGACTAGCAGTGTAAACGTTGCGATGACGCATGAATGTGACGCAGCGCCGAGCGCTGTGGTTACGTCAGAGCCATTGAATCGTCATTCGCGCGTACAGTCGCCCGGGCCGGCCGCGGCATCGCCAGCGCAGGGAGCGATAGTGAATCAGCTGCCCGACACTGAGAACACTATGGTGTTAGCGGCGAATCTACAGCAGCGTGCGGGTTCTAACGACATCTCACCAAAAAGTCGTAATAAAGACGAGGAATGGCAACAAGTCTCGTATAAGAAACGTACACAATACCGTTTTGCGGGCAAGTCAGGAATGGCGAAGGATTTAAATTGTAATTTTAAAGCGACTGAAAAGAAAATTCCGATATTCATTACGAATATTCACGGCGAAACAACGGAAGACGACATAATTACATATATTCACCGTAAAACGCATGAAACTGTGTGTCTTGAGAGAATTAAAATGACAAAAGAGAGGGGCCATAATGCTTACAAATTTTTTGTGTCTGAATCCAAACTACCGTTATACCTGGATGAAAATATATGGCCAGCCGGTATCATATTTAGACGATTTATGAATTTTAACTATAGAAATACGAACAGATTCTCTTCTGTGGACGGCGCTAAGCAACAACATAATGGGTAGTCGTGGGTACCGGTTTGCTAGCTTCAACTGTAAGAACGTCAAGCGATCAGTAGACAGTGTTCGGGAGTTGTGTCGCACCTGTGACCTAATTGCACTGCAAGAAACATGGTTACTGCCTGAGGAAATAACGTATTTAGGCACGATCGACAGTGGCTTCGGATACACAGGGACGTCGGCGGTGGACACGTCCGCCGGCATACTGCGCGGGAGGCCATTTGGCGGCGTCGCGTTACTATGGAGAAGCAGTGTTTTCCAACAAGTGTCAGTGTTGCGGTGTGATAATCCTCGTATTAGTGCATTAAAAGTGACAACAAAAGACCGACCTGTGCTTGTGATGAGTATTTACATGCCTACTAATTGTGCGGATAACCTACCGGACTTTACGGACTGTTTAAGTGCGGTAAGTGCTATTATAGACGAACACAATATTCAATCGGTTTTTATGTTAGGTGATTATAATGCTGACCTATACGAATTATTTTATAATGAGCTTTCTAGTTTCTGTAGTGAACAATATTGGACATGTATTGATGTTGATATTCTCGGTGTGGACTCGGGTACATATACATTCATTAGTGATGCGCATGGTACGTGCAGCTGGTTAGATCATTGTATAGTTACGCAATCAGCAAAACGATCTGTCACTAATGTTTACGTTAAATATGATACGCAGTGGTCTGATCATTTTCCGCTAATCATAGAGTGTGACCTTAATTTACTTACACCTAAATTACAGACTAAAATATCTTTGAACGATAGCACGGTATCGTGGGGCACTAGAAATAAGGAACAGATCACGAAATATACCACAGAGTGTCATAAACGTTTAAGATTGGTTAACTTTCCTACCGAGTGTATTAATTGTGCTGATTTTTACTGCAATGACCCCTATCACCATTGCATTCTTGATGTGATGTACTCTGACATTGTGTCCGCCCTTCGGGCTGCGTCCTTGGCGGGTCGGGAGGGTGGTGTGAGGAATGGGAGGGGGCCGCGCGTGGTGGGTTGGAATAGGCACGTCAGCGAGGCTCACCGGAAGGCTAGAATAAAATTTACGGAATGGGTATCGTGTGGTAAACCTTGCGCTGGCCCCATGTATGATGACATGTGTGCCAGCAGGAGACTTTTTAAATCACAGTTGAAATGGTGTCAAGATAATCAAGCCCAGATTAAAATGGACAGTCTTGCGGAAAAACACGCCAAAGGTGATTTTCGAGGCTTTTGGAAAAGCACGAGCAAAGTTAACGCCAAACCTGGACTTCCGGTGAGTGTTGATGGGGTGAGTGATTGTAAAGGCATTGCTGATATCTTCAAGAGTCAATTTACTATACAGTCACCGTTGGGTCCGGCGTGTGAGGTTAACAATGGTGAGTTACCTGAAGGGATGGTAGGGGTAAGGTTTAGTGCCAAAGATGTGGCTGTAACCATTAAAAACATGACTAAAGGCAAGAGTCCAGGTCATGATTCCTTGTCCATTGAACACCTAGTTCACGCGGGCCCACATATAAACAGAGTATTGGCAATGTTCTACTCACTATGCGTGAGCCACTCTTATCTTCCGCTGGATCTTATGAGAACTGTGGTTGTGCCTGTAGTTAAAGATAAAACTGGTGATCTAGCTGATAAAAGTAACTATAGGCCCATATCTCTAGCTACAGTTACAGCGAAGGTATTTGACGGTTTGCTTAATACACAGTTAAGTAATTATATATTTTTGCATGATAATCAGTTTGGATTTAGGCCCCAATTATCAACTGAAAGTGCCATACTGTGTCTTAAGCATACCGTCAGATACTATAATGACCGTAAAACCCCAGTTTATGCGTGTTTTCTCGACTTGTCCAGGGCGTTTGATTTGGTGGCGTATGATCTCTTATGGAAAAAACTTGAAAGTATCGGCCTACCACCAGAACTTGTTGCCATCCTCAAGTATTGGTATGCGCACCAAGTCAATAGTGTCAGGTGGGCGGGGGCAATGTCGGAGTCATATCGATTGCAGTGCGGTGTAAGACAGGGCGGACTGACTTCCCCCATGTTATTCAACCCTTATATGAACGCGCTGATTGTCGCGCTCAGCAGTCAGCACGTCGGCTGTCATGTAGACGACGTTTGTGTCAATAACATAAGCTATGCAGACGACATGGTGCTGCTGAGCGCGTCGATCTGTGGCCTGAGAAGGTTGATAGCGACATGTGAGGAGTACGTTGTTAATCATGGGCTTGTATATAATGTTAAGAAAAGTCAGTACATGGTCTTTGAGGCCGGTGGTGCTAGATGCCCGGACTATGTACCTCCTTTAAGTGTAAATAGTGTACCCTTGGACAGGGTACATCAGTTTAAATACCTAGGGCACATAGTCACGGCTGACCTCAGGGATCATGCTGACTTGGAACGGGAGCGGAGGGCTTTATCAAGAAGCGCTAATATGCTGGCCCGCAGGTTCGCGCGTTGCTCGGATGGCGTGAAAATAACTCTTTTCCGAGCATATTGCACGTCCATGTACACTTGCAGCCTGTGGGCGAATTACACGCAAAAAAGCTACAGCACCCTCCGCGTCCAGTTTAACAACGCTTTCAGAGCGGTTTTGGGTCTGTCTCGCTACTGCAGTGCTTCAGGTATGTTCGCTTGGGCGCGCACGGATTGCTTCTATGCGACCATGCGGAAGCGCTGCGCGTCTCTTGTGCGCAGAGTGCGGGCCAGCTCCAATACCGTTCTGAGTATGATAGGACTGTCCTTATGTGCGACACTGTTGTGACAGACAAGTTACATATAGTGTCGCACGTAAGAGACTACTGTAATTATTTGATTAAATTTGAATTAGTATTATTGGTTTATTATTTTTGTATTATTTATTTCATGTAAGTTCACATTTTGTAATTAATCTTTAAATTAATTTATAATTTCTTTTGACATTTACTTATTTATTCTGGATCGTTTGTGTATTTTGACTTGTTAATTTAAATTTATTCTGGATCGTTTGTGTATTTTGACTTGTTAATTTAATCTAAGTAGTTTAATTCAATAATATTTTAATGCAATTTTAATGTACCATGTATTAATTCTAATATTTCAATAATGTATGTATTTGGTTTATTTTTTTTGGTTTATATGGGTCTTGGACCTGAAATAAATGATTTTATTTTTTTATTTTTTAATAACACTTATTATTTGCGCTTGGTGCAATAGCCGTTTCTAGGGATCGAAGAACATAGTTAAATTTGTCCTTAAAAAGTTTTAACGGAACCCTCGGTGCGCGAGTCCGATTCGCTCTTGGCTGGTTTTATTTTTTGAAGTTCAATATTACACTTCCACATGGCACATTTGATTTCAGGGAGTGACTTGTTTCCACGTGGTGTCGGCGCTGCACTTGGTGGCGACCGGCGGATGCGACGGCGCTGTGCGGCTGTGGCAGCCGTGCGCACGCGCCCCCTTCGCCACGCTCGTAGCTCCCACCTCACCCGCCATACTTGACATCGCCATTGTAGCTGCCCATGAGCTGGTCATCGCATTTTGCAATACTTGTGTGAGTTCACTTTGTGTTTCAATTTTCAACACATTTTTCGCTAACTTTTTGGAAAGAGGCAAAAAAGATTTTGGCAATTGCTTCAGCAACCATTATAATTAGGCCGTTTTTACATATCATAGAGGCCTTCCATTTTAAGCGCATCATTATTTCTTCAGTGATGGCCGCAGAACAAGAAACTTGATTCCCATAACATCAAAATCAGGGAAAACATTTACGACAATATGCAAATTTGTGACATAAATACGTATTATTTGCCGATGATGTGTCAGTAATAATACCCGAGTGACAAAACATTGCACCAACAAGAAGTTAAACAAACCATTACCAATTTAATAGATTGGCTAAGTGAAAAGAAAACAGCCTAAAAGAAAATCAATCTAAAAAAAAAATTCGTTGCCTGTAAAGTCGGTATACGGGCGAAAGTTTTACGTGACAACGACTTTGAGTGGTAAAATAAACTTTTTATGTCTGTCTCTCTCGCTCTTAGGCGGGACGCGTGCCTCTCACTCGCTCTCATTGTGAGCGCATAACGTGAGCGGAGCGTTACCCAGTTTCTTGAAGTGTCACCCGGCAAACCAATTTATAAGACGTTGTCACGTCAAAAAATCTGCCAATTTGCTAACTTTAGACAGAACCCACCGAAAAATAATTTTGAACTCAATAATGAAACAATTAAAAGCGAAAATATGTAGCATGTTTCTAGGGTTAACATTAGCTCAATAGGTATTATTAATTAATAGAGTTTGCACATTTCAATTTTGTTTTTATATGTGTATCTTATCTAGGTAAAACGAAAACAATTTTTGCTCGCAATAATGTCACAGCTATGAAATAAATGATACATATTTTATGTTCACATATTAAGTTCTGATAAACAGACGGTGCACATTTGGGACTTGTACGAGGAGTGTCTGCTGCAGACCATCAAGATCAAATTTCCATTTTTGGGTGTGCTCGGAAAGAAGGTCGAGTTCGGCCCTTACTGCATACATCCTGGTAAGAAAAACATTTCTTATTCTGTATTTGTATAAATGTTTAGAATGATGGAGACAAAGGAGTGGGGCCGCCACAGATTAGATAGAGATAGAAAGATATCGGTGATGTCGGAGGTTATTGGTCTTAAAGGTCCAGGTTGAACAATTACCATTTCGGACTCAATGGAAATATGGAGATAGTATTTTTCCAGAAAAAGAAATGAGTTCAATAAAATGAAATGTAATCAAGCATGTCCAATGAGCTGTGGGCTAAAATATCCACTTTCTGGAGCCCTACACAGCCAGAAGGCGTCGCGGCACACCTCGTAGAAGATGGTGGGATGAGCTGGATAAAACCAACGACCAGTGGTCTACATTAGCCCTGGATAGAAGAAACTGGAAGTCATGGGGAGAGGCCTTTGCCCAGCAGTGGGATGACGCAGGCTAACAGTATCAGTATCAGTATCAGTGATCGAACATTTTATCGGCAAGGTTATCCATTCTTCTCAGGTCCAGTTCGAAAAGAGGAAGAAGAGGAAGAATCGATATTAGACGAGCCGATAGTGATGTCTCGGCGCGCGTCCAGCGTGTATCAAGGCTCTACCGGCGGACTGATGCTGCAGTTCGACAATCAAAACGATTGGGACAAGAAGGGACTTGAAGATGAACCGTTAGTTTTGCAATTTATTATCTCCTTTATTCCTTCCTTTTAACACCTTACTAGATTACATTTTTAAATATTTCTTAAGCCAAAAAACATAAAAAAAAAAAAATTTGAAAATATGAAAAATAATAATAATGTTAATATGAATAAAGGAGATAAAAATAATAATATTAATTTTTATATTATTTTATCATGATTTTTTTCATTTATTTTGTCATACTATGCGTTGCAATGCACCTTTTCCTACTTACCTACTCTACCTGCGTGAAATGAGCTGTCAATTGCGGAAGATGCCAAACCTAATTGTGTCACGTCTTGTGCCTTCTCGTGTTGTGGGTTTTTACCAAAATTTTTAATTTTTCTTTTTATTTTAAACTTTTTAGAGAGCATCAAAAACTGACTAGTAGTTTTGAAGAAAAATGGCAACATGGATTTGCACAAACAAACATCCTCTCACCCCAAACGCACATACCGTCTCCGTTCCGTAATGGGTAAAAATACTGGTATTCAGCTGCATCCAATGAGACTGGAAGCCGACCCCAAGTCAGGATAAGCTTTTATGAAAACTTTTCGTTTTCTTTTTCAGTGCATTTACTAAAAACTAAAAAGTTTTTTTTTTTTCAGTGCATTTTTGTAAAAGCTTATTATTAAAAAAGTTTTTTAATTAATATATTTTTAGTTTTGTCGTAATCATTGAATTCATACTATTTACCGTTGAGGAGTTCCCTCGTGAGAAGACAATCCTGGCTGTAGGATTAGGTCAAAATAGAAATATTTTATATCTATCAAATATGAACGTGTTAACATTTGAGTATATAACTATGTAGATATGTAACTAAAATATGTATTTAAATATTTAATGTTCGTAACTTATTAGGTATAAAATTTAAACACTGGGATTCACTTCATAATAACGTTATATTTATCTTGAAGTATACAATTGACGACCCGATTGGCGCAGTGGTAGTCAGGCTGCCTTACGTTCTTAGGGTCCCGGGTTCGAATCCCGGTCGGAGCAAATGTTTGTGTGATGAGCATGGACATTTGTTTCCGAGTCATGGATGTTTATATGTATAATAAGTATGTATTTACAAACAAAAAGTATCTATGTAGTATATTAACTATCTGGTGTCCACGATACAAGCCTCGTTGCTTAGTGTGGCACTAGATGGCGCTGTGTGTAATGTCCAGCAATATTTATTATTTATTTATTTAATTAACCGTAGTAGTGTATATCACGGCAGGGAAAGCCTAGAGGAACACTGTCCCAATATTGGCGCCATCCGCCACCATATTGTCTTTCAGTCATATAACACATCGCCTTGCGATACGATTCTTCATTGTTGGTAGATAGGTAGGTGGGTACTGGGTAGTTGAAATCACACACAGCACTTGACTCGAACTCCAAACGTTTATTTCTATTAAACCATTTAGGTACACTCTCATTTTCACAACTAATCACTAAACACTTATAATTACTTAGCATTTCAATTGTTTTGCTAATCTTAGGATAACGTGACTGCTCGACGCTCACGCGTCCATTCTGAGTGGGCGGAAGTACCACAATATCGGTTCAGCAACTTATTACAATAGTAAATTCAATCAGCCTCACAAATAATAATGAAACACTTTACAATAATTGTGTTACTATTAAATAATGACAGAATTCACCAATTTGAACACGTTTTCAATCATTAATAATATATAAAAGAAGAAACTGACTGACTGACTGACTGACTGACTGATTGACTGACTGACTGACTGACTGACTGACTGACTGATCTATCAACGCACAGCCCAAACCGCTGGGTCTACAGATTCCAAATTTGGCAAGTAGGTTCCTTATGTGGTCTAGAGGTGCACTAAGAAAGGATTTTTCAAAATTCATCCCCTAAAGGGGTTAAACGGGGCTCCAAAGTTTGTATGGGGAAACAAGATTAGTTAGACTATTTTATTCGAAACTTCACAGGAGTGCTCCTATTGATAAATGAGTAGAAACGGGTTTCAGGTTTTTTCAGAATTCAACCCCTAAGAGGGGGAAATGGGGTGGCAAAGTATAAAAATCAATGCACAGCCCAAACCGCTGAGTCTAGAGATTCCAAATTTGGCACAAAGGTTCTTTATGAGGTTTAGGGGTGCATTAAGAAAGGATTTTTCAAAATTCACCCCCTTAGGGGTTGGAACGGGAGTCCAAAGATTACGTGGGGAAATAAGATTAGTTAGACTACTTTATTCGAAACTTAACAGGAGTACTCCTATCGATAAATGAGTTAACGTTTGTGTTTCAGTTTTTTTTCAGAATTCAACCCCTAAAGGAGGAAATGGGGTAACAAAGCCTGAACTTCAACATCGGTATTGTTTTTATGGTGAATTGGGTCGGGTGTATTACAAAAACAACTATTTTAAGATTTAATGTGGCAGACCTGAAATACTACCATTCCCTGTTGGGGTGCGATGGGGTTGAAATGTCTAAAAATCAATATGGGTGTCGATACCGAGATTATCAGGGGTGCTGATTACGAAAATGGCATTTATTTTGAGATCCAGATGATAATGATTGTGATTACGATGATGATGATTGTGATAATGATGATTGTGATAACGATGATAATGATTGTGATTACAATGATAATAAGTGTGATAACGATGATGGTGATTGTGATAGTGATTGTGATTGTAATGGTGATTGTGACAGTGACGGTGATTGTGATAGTGTCGGTGATTGTGATGGTGATAGCGATGGTGATGGTTCACTATCATCGTAACACTTGTCACAATCACCAGATTGTGATTGTGATTGTGACAGTGATGGTGATTGTAATAATGATGTAGATTATTGTGATTACTATGATAATGATTGTGATAACGAGGGTAGTGATTGTGATGGTGATTGTGATGGTGATTGTGATAATGATTGTGGTTGAGATAGTGATGGCGATTATGATCATGATGATTGTGATTAAGATGATAGTGATTGTGATTACGATGATAATGCTTGTGATTACGATTATAATGATTGTGATGACGAGGATGGAGATTGTGATGATGATGATTGTGAATACGATGATAATGGTTGAGATTACGATGATAGTGATTGTGATAATGATGATAGCGATTGTGATTACGATGATAATGATTGTGATAACGATGATGATGATTGTGATACTGATTTTGATGGTGATTGTGATGGTGATGATGATTGTGATAGTTATTCTGAGAGTGGTGGTGATTGTGATGGTGATAGCGATGGTGATTGTGAAGGTGATTGTGATGGTAATTGTGATGGTGATTGTGATGGTGATTGTGATGGTCATTGTGATGGTGATTGTGATGGTGATTGTGATGGTGATTGTGATTGTGATTGTGATTGTGATGGTGATTGTGATGGTGATTGTGATGGTGATTGTGATGGTGATTGTGATGATGATGGTGATTGTGATGGTGACTGTGATTGTGATGGTGATTGTGATAGTGATTGTGATTGTGATTGTGATGGTGATTGTGATGGTGATTGTGATGGTGATGGTGATTGTAATGGTGATTGTGATGGTGATTGTGATGGTGATTGTGATGGTGATTGTGACGGTGATTGTGACGGTGATTGTGATTGTGATGGTGATTGTGATGGTGATTGTGATGGTGATTGTGATGGTGATTGTGATGGTGATTGTGATGGTGATTGTGATGGTGATTGTGATGGTGATTGAGATAGTCATTATCACACTCACCATGAGTGTGATAATGACTGTGATTACGATGATAATTATTGTGATAACGATGATGGTGATTGTTATGGTTATTTTGAAGGTGATAGTTATTTTGATGGTGATTGTGATAGTGATAGCGATAGTGATGGGGATTGTGATGGTGATTGTGATTGTTATGGTGATTGTGATGGTGATTGTGATAATGATTGTGGTAGTTATGGTGGTTGTTTTAATGATGATAATTGGTGATAATGATGGTGACTGTGATAGTGATGGTGATGGGGATTGTGATGGTGATTGTGATTGTGATAGTGTTAGTGATGGTGATTGTGATAATGATGGCGGTTGTGATAGTGATGGTGATTGTGATAATAATAATTGCGATTATGAAATGTGGCACATAGATAGTTTATAACCTGGATTATCATGGAGGACACTATTATCCCTTTAGTATGATCCAGTGGGACAGTTACCGAACTTCACGCGGGCGAAGCCGCGGGCAACAGCTAGTTAATAATAAACTAGTTGTCTCATTACTTTTTAGTCTTTAATCTGTGCTATCATGGAACATTTCCGGTGATATAAACAGTTATGTTAAACAAAAGCTTTTTACTAGTAAATCACTGTGTAAAATAGTCTTATTATTTTAAAGTTGGGATCTATTATTGAGACTTACTTAGTTCTCGTACTAAATTTAAACATTCAGGTATTGACGGTAAAATCACATTCGGCGCCATTTTCCCTGACAGGTGACGTCGAATCATAATGTCAAGTGATTAACTATTAATTGCTAATATGAATGAAACCCTAAAGTTGTTAAACGAATATTCTTATGTTAATTATAACGATAGTTTTAGCTAGAACATCGAGTTTAGTTTGATAATTGTTTTTCAAGTGATACTGATTAAGACAAGCCAACAGATGGCGCTGTTGAGCTTGATACTCCAACGAAATTAGTCAATGGCACCACAGGTGTTATAATAGTTGCCAGAGTATCTCACAGATGGCAGTATTATCGTTTATGGAATAAGAAATTATAATTCAACTAGTTACAATCAATAACATTATGTAATAAGCTTAGCTTATAGGTATCCTCGCGGCGACACGGCCATTCTGATCGGCGGTGCGCGCTCTGCACCTGCCGATGTCGTCACTATGTGGAGTTTCGTGGTTGTTATCTGAAATAGTGGAAATAAATTTTGGCGGCAGATTATTGTTACTTTTATTATTATCCTACAATGTTCATTGAATTGTAGGATTTGGTAACAGAAAGTTTCAGTCAACATAGAAAGCTTGTAATACATAGATCTGACATCTACTCAATTTTCCTTGTATTCAAAATTAAATGTGTTTATGTCTCACCTAGACACATACACACAGTCACAGAGTTAATCTGCTTGAAATTTTTGTTTAAATTTTTAGTAGTGCTTAGATTGAAGCTGGTATGAGCTGTTAGCTGAATAAAATGTTGTAGCCTGAATTATCAAATAACATTAATTGTATTAAGGTCATTGATATTGTTTAATCAGCTATTAGCTGAATAGAATATTGTTGCTTCAATTGTCCAACAATATTCGTTGAATTGTTGTGTTTAGTATCAGTTAGTTTGCAAGCAGTTTTGCAACTTGTATTCGAGTTTTTATTTTGATGCTAAATGCTATTTGTTAAAAATAACATTGTCGCTTGAGCTATTCAACATATTCATAATATTGTAAAGCTTGGTATGATTTAGGTTTTTAGTCAACTTTAGAACCTTGTAACCTACTGTCTACTAGATTCGTCTTAAATAAAATTATTGATTGCTTTAGATATTCTGTAATTTGTATTTGGTAAGTGTAGTGTAAGTAGCATGTTTTTATTTGTTCATTCTCACGGGAAGGTAATGCTCTGTGATAGACACAAAGTCTTGGATTTGACAGGATAAAAGGATAGGATCAGGAACACCGCTCTGTGATAGACACAAAGTCTTTGATTTGACAGGATTAAAGGGTAAGGAGTTTAGGACCATTGCTCCGTGACAGGCACGAAGTCTTTGATTTGACAGGATATAAGGAACCAGGCTCTGGGCGTTAGTACGCCGTGGACCCAGCAGGATAACATGAGAGTATTGTTTATCAGTTGCCTCCACGGCTGCTGATAGGATCATTAGTAGTGTTCATTATCAGTGGCCTCCACGGCTGCTGATAGGATTGTTTGTAATTTGTTGTGTTCATTATCAAGTACCTCCACGGCACTGACAGTATTTGTTTGATTTGTTGTGAGTGTTTGTATTACTCATTGAGCTTGTTGTTTCCTCCACGGATACCAATAGCTTGTGAGTTTTTTATTTTTATTTTATTAGTTACTGTTAGGAGTACTAATATTTTGTTATTATTTTTGTAAAAAGTTGCTTACAACTGGCAGGATTATAAAAACTAAAATAATCAATGTGGAAACATGTTACTCAATACACATGAGCATCATGTAGGTAAGTTGATTGGGCTATTGTATTAAGTCTTTTGTTGTAACACTGTAGGTATCAGTGGGGAAGTGTAAGAAGTAGTTTGAAAACTCCTCACCTTTTATGTTAGTTTATGATGTGAGGACACTGTAACAGTCATCCCTGGTTGGCTGGCCCCATTTTATAGCTCCATAGCTGGCGACACGGTCATCTGTTCACCAGGCTGTAGTCCTTGAAGTTGTTAGTTTTTGAAATTGTTCATTGAGTCACATTTTTAAGTGACCTTGCTCCATTATCATTTGCTGGGGTAGCGGTTAATTGATGTCATCACTATCTTGGAGTGACTGGGTGCAGAGTTGCTCTCAATTTCTTTGATAGAAGGTATCATTTCTTCTATGATAAGATAATTGCCTGGAACCTGAAATGTGAGAAGTTATGGAGGTAAATAACATAACATCACGCCTATTGTTCCTGAAAGGTTAAGCAGAGGTATACCTAATAGTATGCCAACATTTATTTTGAAGTCCCATGTAATAGGGGGCAAGCCTTATTGCCATCAACCAGGCACAAATCTGGACTCTGTGCCTGCTACAGAGAAATTCCTAATGGAAAAACCCAACAACACTTTGCCTGACCTGGGAATCGAACCCAGGGCCTTATGCTCAACAGTCACGCTTGCAGCCACTAGACCAACAAGGTAGTCAGTGCAGGTAAATATTAATAATAGTGTAATGTCTACACTAATAGTTTAGTGTGTAGGTACATAACATCACACCTGCAATCCCCGAGGGGTTAGACAGAGGTGAAAATAATAAATCCACACTTTGCTAAGCCTCTCGTTTAGCGATATGGCTATTTGCCATTCATATGATTGTCTGGCTTGCTACTGAGAAATTCCTGATGGAAAAACCCAATAACACTGCCAGGCCTGGGAATCGAATCCAGGTCCTCATGCTTTAATAACAGGGCTCATGACCACTGGACCAACAAAGCAGTCCTACTATTGTTAAAATTAGTTGGAGTGATAAGTTATAGAGTCGGTAATAAGTTGTTTTGAAAAGTTAATTAAACTAAGATGGGAAAGTTAAACTGATCAGAACTATTTTAAGAACACTATTCGTTGTGTAGTTGAACTGACAAAACATTCACATTTTATTAACACATCAAAAGCTTTGCTTCGTTGATACAACACGCTAAGATTTCATTGTCATAACTTGTTGAACTGAAATTTGTTTGACATTTCATAAGTTGTCTTGTTTTATAAATCAGTTTCTTAACAAAGTGTTTTTGTATGAATCTTGCAACATGTTGTCCAATACAAATGTTTTCAAATTTGCATAATTATTTGAAAAGCCCTCAACGTTGCACTTAACGCAAACAATATCTGATTGTGAGGTATAAACTTAGAAGTGTGAATGAAAAGTCAATAACAACGTCTTAAATTTGTTACTACTCATTTATCTAATTACTTAGTAGTAATTAAAAAAGTTAATTCATGATTTTAGTTTCTGACACATCATTACTGGTTATATTTCAAAAACCATTGATTGCTTATTGAGTGAATTAAATGGAGTGTTTTTATTTCACTTCCACAGGTGTCAAGTTACCATAACCAGCATGGGATGTGTTAAGTAATAATATTATCTGTAAAAATTCTCTACAGTAACAAAATACTAAAATAAATGAAACAAAATACTTCCCGGGATTAATGATCCATTAGCAGGTTTATTTATTGATAATTATGCTTTCCCGGAGGCCAATCTTTGTTTATTCTGCTTCGGTCATTCTGTGCTGTACATGTTGGCAATTTTGAGTGCAATAAATGAAGTTTTCCATCACAACTTCATTCTTTGTTTACCAATATAAATTGCATTTTCAGAATGTGTTCTTATGATTTGTTTTGGGTCAAGTGTTGCAATAAATTATCATGTTGGTATCTGTCAGCCACTTGGATGAAAATCCAGCCAACTCTTTGGCTGTCTTAGTCTTCCTAAGTATATTCTTGTCTATCAGTTCATTGCCACTTAACACTGTATATTGGCTGTGGCAGCATAATAAGTCGCTCTCTCTTGAAAAGCTTCGTGGTGACCACTTCGGTGAAAAATTCTTTACCTCGCCTTCGGCCATGGTCACGAAAGCAAGAGTTCTAGTTCGGTAGTTGCTTGTAATTGTTCTGGATGTCCGGCACTGTGAGCAGCACGCAAGAGCTATCCCACTTCTGATATCACGGCAGGGAAAGCCTAGAGGAACACTGTCCCAATATTGGCGCCATCCGCCACCATATTGTCTTTCAGTCATATAACACATCGCCTTGCGATACGATTCTTCATTGTTGGTAGATAGGTAGGTGGGTACTGGGTAGTTGAAATCACACACAGCACTTGACTCGAACTCCAAACGTTTATTTCTATTAAACCATTTAGGTACACTCTCATTTTCACAACTAATCACTAAACACTTATAATTACTTAGCATTTCAATTGTTTTGCTAATCTTAGGATAACGTGACTGCTCGACGCTCACGCGTCCATTCTGAGTGGGCGGAAGTACCACAATATCGGTTCAGCAACTTATTACAATAGTAAATTCAATCAGCCTCACAAATAATAATGAAACACTTTACAATAATTGTGTTACTATTAAATAATGACAGAATTCACCAATTTGAACACGTTTTCAATCATTAATAATAAACTAGTTGTCTCATTACTTTTTAGTCTTTAATCTGTGCTATCATGGAACATTTCCGGTGATATAAACAGTTATGTTAAACAAAAGCTTTTTACTAGTAAATCACTGTGTAAAATAGTCTTATTATTTTAAAGTTGGGATCTATTATTGAGACTTACTTAGTTCTCGTACTAAATTTAAACATTCAGGTATTGACGGTAAAATCACATTCGGCGCCATTTTCCCTGACAGGTGACGCCGAATCATAATGTCAAGTGATTAACTATTAATTGCTAATATGAATGAAACCCTAAAGTTGTTACACGAATATTCTTATGTTAATTATAACGATAGTTTTAGCTAGAACATCGAGTTTAGTTTGATAATTGTTTTTCAAGTGATACTGATTAAGACAAGCCAACAGATGGCGCTGTTGAGCTTGATACTCCAACGAAATTAGTCAATGGCACCACAGGTGTTATAATAGTTGCCAGAGTATCTCACAGATGGCAGTATTATCGTTTATGGAATAAGAAATTATAATTCAACTAGTTACAATCAATAACATTATGTAATAAGCTTAGCTTATAGGTGTCCTCGCGGCGACATGTATATAATACAACGTTACGTAGTAATGTATCAACCATAATTAATAAACAACACACATGATAATCACATCATAATAATCCCATCATAATAACCACATCATAATAACCACAATCATCATCACTATTACAAGATAATGAAGTTGATTGTGGTTATTACAAAATAATGAAGATTATTGTGATTCACCTTTATTATCACAATCATCATTTTATCACAATATCCTCCAATATCCTCCATCAATAACCTCTAACCTAACCTCTAACCTAACCTCTAACCTAACCTCTAACCTAACCTCTAACCTAACCTCTAACCTAACCTCTAACCTAACCTCTAACCTAACCTCTAACCTAACCTCTAACCTAACCTCTAACCTAACCTCTAACCTAACCTCTAACCTAACCTCTAACCTAACCTCTAACCTAACCTCTAACCTAACCTCTAACCTAACCTCTAACCTAACCTCTAACCTAACCTCTAACCTAACCTCTAACCTAACCTCTAACCTAACCTCTAACCTAACCTCTAACCTAACCTCTAACCTAACCTCTAACCTAACCTCTAACCTAACCTCTAACCTAACCTCTAACCTAACCTCTAACCTAACCTCTAACCTAACCTCTAACCTAACCTCTAACCTAACCTCTAACCTAACCTCTAACCTAACCTCTAACCTAACCTCTAACCTAACCTCTAACCTAACCTCTAACCTAACCTCTAACCTAACCTCTAACCTAACCTCTAACCTAACCTCTAACCTAACCTCTAACCTAACCTCTAACCTAACCTCTAACCTAACCTCTAACCTAACCTCTAACCTAACCTCTAACCTAACCTCTAACCTAACCTCTAACCTAACCTCTAACCTAACCTCTAACCTAACCTCTAACCTAACCTCTAACCTAACCTCTAACCTAACCTCTAACCTAACCTCTAACCTAACCTCTAACCTAACCTCTAACCTAACCTCTAACCTAACCTCTAACCTAACCTCTAACCTAACCTCTAACCTAACCTCTAACCTAACCTCTAACCTAACCTCTAACCTAACCTCTAACCTAACCTCTAACCTAACCTCTAACCTAACCTCTAACCTAACCTCTAACCTAACCTCTAACCTAAGTACACTGCCATACGCGGTCGCAACAACATCAGCTCCACGTAAAAAAATCGTAAAAATCGCAATTTTTGAGCTGCGCATTTTTAATAGTTACAGTGCAGTTAGTTAGTGTCTGATTTACCAGTATTCATGTGGGCAACGTCATAGGTCATCAGGGTTGGCTGCAGCAGGTCATCAACTTTGAGGATCTACCAACACCCAGAGGTCAGTGTTTCTTTTAAACCGTGTAAATTTTTGGCGAGGCGCCGCAATTCTCCGTTCAACGACACCAAGATCGCTAAGATCTGATCACCGGCAGCGAAGTTATTAGGCATCCAAATCTGCCAAAATAACCTTCAAAACACGTGTTTTTATCCTCAAACCTCCACAATATCGCAAAATACACACGTGGGAATCCGTCACAGCAGACAGATCGGACCTACCTGAAGCCTTCGGAGCCGACCCGAGGACTTTGCCGTGCAGTGCTGAGAATTACATCCCAAGCCGCCAGGTAACCTCTAGGGAACTCCTCATCCCGTAGTCCTAGAACATCCGTGTTTGGGCTCGCCTAAACCGGGTAACTAGGGCCTTCCCCTAATCCCTTCTTATCAACCCTTTCCTTTAACTCCCCCCCCCCCTCCCACCTCCCCCTCAACGACCCCCCCCCCTCCGTTGAATCCAGGGATCTCTAGGGTTACCCTTTGACGTAGGATACTCGTGTTTAGGCTCTTCTGGATCGGGAAATCAAGTCCTCCCCCCTCCCCCCCTTAAAACCAACCCGCCTTTTAATCCCTTTACTCCCCCACCCTTACAACCCCACCCATATATCCTGTTTCCATAAATAAGCTCCACACGAATCCCCCCCCCCTCCCCCTCTAGGTTACCTCACCCCCCTGAAGCCTATCTCTGGAACCGTTAGAGATAACCATATCGAGATTAGGCTCATTCGATTCGGGAGAAAAAGTTGAACAATCTGGCCCTGGCAGAATTGCGAGGCGAAGTATTTTGAAGAAGGTTCTGCCCCAGGAATCTATCAGAATCGACCTGAGGCGCTGCACTGCAGCTAAACAGAAGCAAAGGGCACATTTGCGTCTGTTGCGCAGCGGCGTGTACTCCGGATTACAACATAGACGCAGTCCAGCAAGCGTCAGAACGCCACAACATCGCGTCAAGAACATCGAGAAGACAGCATCATCACTGCGTGCAAAGCTGTCGAAACTTATTTAGGGTGAGTCCATCACACTAAGAAAAAAAAAAAAAAAAAAAAAAAAACTTGTTGGTAATATTAACTAATACATAGTGTTACTTTTTAACTTTAAAATCCTAAGATGTCTTCCGTTCCTTCAATCCGTAAGTCAGCTGCGGAGGTCGCACCTAAGGCACGAACGTTGCGGACGAAAGTCCTAAAGAACGTAGCAAAATCCACTACATCGGAGAGGCTTACCCAACCGTCCTCCCCACGGGATCTGCCTGAAGTGTCGAAGGCAGCGTCGGAACCAGCTGCCGTGGAGGGTAGCCTAGCGTCGTCAGTCGACAACCTGTCCCTGCCGGAGAAATGCGACGCAGCAGAGATGGCGGTGTCAAAAGTAATTAATTGGGAGCAACTGGGCATATCTCCACCACACCGCATCCTGTCAGACGACGAAAGCTCAGTCGCATCGTCCATCACCGACCATCAGGCACGAAAAAGGGCCAGTCTTCTCTACAGCACACCAAGAAGAGGGACTGGCGTAGAAATGGACATGGCGACGAGAGAGGCCAATACTCTACTACAAAACGGGAAGAGTGCTTTGGAGGCATCGGGAAATATGAAGAAGGAGTACAGGACGACTTGTCATGACAGCTTACAAGGGCTGTACGAGATCGTCCTGTCCCTGTCCGACTCTCGAGCGAGGCACAAGTATAACCTAGAGAAGGAGCGCTCTCGACACGCCCGAGAACTTGTGAAAGTGGAGCGTTCCCACAGAGAAGAGGTGTTAAATTACCACAAAAAACTCATCACCGAGCTGTGCCTCGCTCGAAATGATATTTCCGGAACCCTGAAGGAGGCTAAAGATATCCGAAACTGGCTTGGGTATGAGACTGAACAACCCTTCAGGGAAATAAGGGAAGCCAGGAAGTCTATTGAGTCGTTGACAGCGCTCGTTAAGACTGGGCACGAAAAAGGCAAGGACCTAGACGCGCCCGCAAACGGGGACCCAAAATGGGATACCGTAGCGGCAGGCCTGACAAAGCTTGGAAACCATATAGCGAGCGTATCAAACCAGCTGGATACGCTCCGCCAAGCGGTCGAAAAGATCCGGCAGGAGCTCCAAGCACCCGCGGAGCCCTTCGTTGCCCCTCTTCTACCTCCCGAGGCCTCATTGGAACCAAAACTAGACAAACTGGCCGAAGACATAAATAACACGATGAGAATGACGAGAGCCATACTAGAGAAACCCGACATTCCTCCCCCCCAACAAGCAACACCGCTGGATCTTAAAAAATACCTCCAGCCTTTGTCAGAGAGACTGGACATTGTGTCCTCTGAATTAAGAGTACTGAGGGATAAGGAACCCCAGTTCCCGGCCCAACCAGCACCGAGCCTAGATACGGAATTCGCGGTGGAAGAAGTAAAGAGGACACTTGCTTCCATTGAGAAGGGAGTATCGGAGCTGAAGCAGCCGGAAATAATACAACAGGGTCCCAAAACCTTCGCCCAGGTTGCCAAAGCGCCAAAACGACCGAATCATACTCTGATAATCTCCTCAACAGATCCACAACACACGGGGGAAAATGTCATCGAAAGAATGAGGACAGCTCTTGACCTCAAAACCACCGGAGCAAGAGTCGACAAGGTAAGGAAAGCGCGCAACCAGAAGATCGTAGTGAGCTGCGCGAGTAAAGAAGACCTCAGCCTTGTAAAAAGTCGTGTCCAGACCACCAGTGGGCTACAAGTCCAGGAGCCCATGCCAAGCAACCCACTGATCGTCGTCAAAGGGGTGGGCTCTTCCTACACAAATGAAGAGATGGTGGACCTCCTCCAGGCCCAAAACAAACACCTTTGGAAAGATCTGGACCCGGCTGGCCTTGTCGTTAAACTGAGATTCCGAAGATGCGCGAGGAATCCCCATGAATGTCACCCGGTCTTCGAACTCTCCCCAGAGCTTTGGAAGCGGTTCACGCAGGCGGAAAAGGTACATCTAGGAATCCAAAGGTGTCCAGTAGAAGACCAGTCTCCTCTAGTGCAGTGCACCAAGTGCCTAGGCTACGGACACGGCAGAAATCTCTGCAAGGCAGAAAAAGAGAGCTGTGGCTATTGTGACGGTGCGCACACTGGGAGAGACTGTTCAGTCAGGGCAAACGGCGGCCCTCCTGCCTGCGTGAACTGCACCAAAGTAGGGAGAGAGGGAAAAGACACGGTTCACCCAGCGTTCAGCTCTGAATGTCAAGAGAGACAGAAATGGGACAACATAGCGAGGTCGCGTGTTTCCTATTGCTAAGGACAACGACAAGAACAATGAGTCAACCACCCAGCAAAGCACAAGAGGACCGGCAGGTAAGCTAAAGTTCATCCAGGCTAATCTACAACGCTCCAAGCTTGCAACAGCAGAACTTCACCATGCGGCCGAAGAGATGGGAATCTCAATCGCACTTGTCCAAGAACCCTATGTTGGGAGAACAGGTGTGATGAAACAAAACCCCGGCACACAGGTCATCCAGTGCACTCTCAATCGACAAAAACCAGTAAAGGCGGCAATCGTCGTGTTCGGAAACAACCTGGAGGTCATTCACGACCCCCAGATTGTAACCGAAAATGTTGCAGCCGTCCTACTGAAGGCGGGTCAGCTTAAGTTTGGAGTGGTATCAGTCTACTTTGAGGGTGACCAAGACATAGACCCATACCTCGTCAAAACCAAGGAGGCAACCACAAAGCTACGCACATCAAACATACTGGTGGGGAGAGACGTTAACGTCAAAATACGTCGACCTAATACACCGCTCGGCCAAAAAATCGATACCGAAACTGGGAAATCAGAAAACTGACTCGAGACCGCCGTGGTGGACCGATTCTCTTGAACAGTTAAAACAAGAAACACTGACCAAGAAAAGGAGAATCAGGAATGCGGCCCCTAGTCGAAGGAACCTGGTCATCGACGAGTGTGACGAGTACGCAAAGGCCAAACTAGAGTACCAAACTAGAGCAGCGGAAGCAGCAACTGAAAATTGGAAGGAGTTCTGCTCCACACAGGACCGGGAGAGCATGTGGGATGGCATTTATAGGGTCTTAAGAAAGACTGCCAGAAGACAGGAAGACACGCTCCTGAGAAACACCGCAGGCGAAACATTAAGCCCAGAGCAATCAGCGAATCTTCTGGCAAAAACTTTCTACCCAGACGACTCTGTGGACGCCGAACAACAACACCACGCGTCGGTCCGGAGACTTACGGAGGAATGTACCCCAAATGAAACCGAGAGCCTATCGGCCGACGATCCACCATTTACGCCCGCGGAGTTGGAAATGGTCCTTCAGCGACAAAACCCAAAGAAAGCTCCAGGACCTGATGGTTTGACTGCCGATATTTGCACAGCTGCCATAAATTGCAACAGGGAGGTGTTTCTGGCGCTGGCCAACAAGTGCCTGTCGTTACAGCACTTCCCAAGGCAATGGAAAATAGCTCACGTGTGCATACTCCGTAAGCCGGGCAAGGACGACTACACCCACCCAAAGTCATACAGACCAATTGGACTACTCTCGGTCTTAGGCAAAATCGTTGAGAAGCTCTTCGTAGGTAGACTGCAGCACCACTTCCTCCCGACACTAAACACACACCAATACGGGTTCATGCCGCAGAGGGGAACCGAGGACGCCCTCTATGTCCTAATGGAGCACATACGAGCAGAAGTGAAAGCCAAAAAGGTAGTGCTTTTAGTATCACTGGACATAGAGGGGGCCTTCGATAACGCGTGGTGGCCTGCCCTCAAAATGCAGATGCTACACAAAAAATGCCCCAAGAACCTCTTCGCTCTCGTATCTTCATACCTGGAGGACCAGTACATCAGGGTCAACTATGCCAGAGCGACTAGCGAGAAGGGTACCACAAAAGGATGCGTCCAGGGCTCAATAGCCGGTCCGACGTTCTGGAACCTTATCTTAGACTCGCTTTTGGAAGAGTTGACGACAATGGGGGTATATTGTCAAGCGTTTGCGGATGATGTAGTCCTCATTTTCTCGTCTCACGAGGTCAGCTCCCTGCAGCAGTCAGCTCAAAGAACGCTGCAGACAGTGTCAGACTGGGGTGAACGAAACAAGCGGCTTCGCCGCTCATAAAACCAACGCAATGGTGATTACGAAGAAGCTCAAGTACGACACCCCCGTAATTCACATGTCTGGCATTCGGTTGAATCTTGTCGAGGAGATCAAGCTGTTGGGTCTCATCATAGACCACAAACTCACCTTTAATGCGCACGTGACTGCAACATGCAAAAAAGCCGCAGACATCTACAAACAACTAGCGTGCGCGGCAAGGGTGACATGGGGCCTGAACAGCGAGATAATCAGGACTATATATGTGTCGGTGATAGAGCCAATCGTGCTGTATGCAGCGAGCGCGTGGGCCCCGGCAGCAGAGAAACTGATGACGAGAAATCAGTTAGACTCGCTGCAAAGAGGCTTTACGCAGAAGATCTGCAAAGCGTACCGCACGGTGTCTCTGACATCGGCTCTCATCCTGTCGGGCCAACTGCCCCTAGACCTCCGGGTCACTGAAGCATCTACCCTATTCAAGGTCAAAAAGGGTCATTCCCAAGAGTACCTACCACCGGGAAGAGAGGTCGAGCGCAAAGCCGGGCCCCTACAGATCCCCCATTCATCGCGTCTCATAATAACTGAGTATGAGTGCCTCGAGAACATGGATCCTGAAACCCTGAATGATCGTCAAGTAATCGGACCCCATATTTACACCGACGGCAGCAAAATCGAGGGCAAAGTCGGTGCGGCCTTTACTTGGTGGAACGAAGGCAGGGAATCCAAGTACTCAACCTTCCGCCTTGAGCCGCACAACACTGTCTTTCAGTCGGAAATGTACGCGTTATATCGAGCAGTCTAAACGGTGAGAACGTCTAGGATGGCCTCCGCTAACATACTAAGCGACTCAAGATCTTCGCTTGATTTGTTGAGAAGCCCGTCTGTCACTCACCCGTTGGCCCTTGGTATAAAAAGGCTAGTACGTGAAATCCGAGAGGAGGGCAGAGATGTGAGACTGTTCTGGTTGAGAGCACACGTGGGTACTCCTGGGAACGTGAGAGCGGACGAGATAGCAAAGAAAGCGGCTCTTACAAAGAAAACAGCCCCCGACTACGACAAGGTACCAATTTCCTTCATCAAGAGACAGATTCGCGAGGAAACTGTAAAGAAATGGCAGCAGCGGTACGAATCCTCCAGCACAAGTTCGGTCACTAAAGTGTTTTTCCCCACCGTTATGGTGGCAAGGAAGATTCTTAAAGGCATGGCACTGTCACCTACCCATGTCCAAATCTTGACCGGTCACGGCGGATTCGGGGCCTATCTCCATCGCTTCCACCTTAAAGACAGTCCCTCATGCGTCTGCGATCCCAATTGTGAAGAGACAGTATGGCACGTCCTTACTGAGTGCCCAAGATTTGGTCGTGAGCGAATGGACCTAGAAACTGAAATCCAGATCTCAGTTATTCAGTCCACACTCCATTCCATCATGGAGAACAAGGCCACCAGAACACCATTCTTGGAATTCGCGAGCAGGATTGTGCGAGTCGTAGCAAAGGCCAATGGATCAACACAGTTCACCCCACACACACACAACCCTACATCCACACCCGCACACAACCCTACACCCACACCCGCACACAACCCTACACTCCCATCCTCACCCACTCCCATACAAACACTTCACACCGTGAGCACAGCCGTCACCATGGACACGCCCAGCTCCAGCATTTCCCAGCTGAGCCCTCGCACCTTGGCTTTACGCCAGTTACTTACATGCGGGGAGAGTGGGCAACCTGGCGTCAGAACCCGTGGTGTGGCTCTCTTTATGAACAAGAACACCGAGAGACTCGGTATAAGCTTCTGCCGCGTGGAAAGGGGAAACAGAGTAGCCGGGCCTAGCAGCGCTGATCAACGGAAGCACCTCAAAAGCGAGCATGAAACGCACGAATTTCAACGCGTTGCCCGAAGCGGAAGTTGCCGAACACCGATACCGTGTAGTGCGATCACAAAACAAGACGATCGCACTATTCGAGTGGCGTGAGGAAACCCCGTTCGCACAAGCATGCTCCCTGCTCACCGAAATCGGACAGGCCGGCCGGTATGCGAGCGGATGCCCTCGAATAATCAGCGTGGACGCAATGGCGATTGGCTACGATAGGGGGAGAGTGGCCGATCGGTACGGATGCATCAAAGTCTCACAAGACCATGAGGTGGTAGTTTACGAGGACAGAGGGGAAGACTTAAGCTTCCTAAAAGCACCTCGTAACGATGCCAATAAGACTGCGACCGACCGCCAGGAATCTTCCAAGTCAGCCCCAAATACGCCTTCTGGCTCAGAGCGACTACAGCAGAGGCTTGCCGCGGAGAAAGCTGCTTCAGATAAGAAAAGCGACAGTTCAAGAGAGAAGGCCAAGTCCGTGAGTCGAATAAAAACCATCTCCAACCTCCTAGGTCGGCTACTAGGTGTCAACAGTGCGAAGCCAGGAAACCCCCATCAAAACAGCCAGGCGGCCGCATTACGGGAGTTCACCAGGGTTAACCCGAAACCTCCTAAAGAGCAGCGGCCAGCTCCAACTAGGGCCGATAAAGGAGAAGTCAGCCCGCCGAAACTCAGGACGGCAACAGAGCCTGCAGACCACATAGCGAACGCCTTTCTCGAGTTTCAAGCCATCACTAAAGCAACAAAAGCAGTCAGTCTCATGACTTGCCAGAAAATCATGCAGTCATACCAGCTGGAGATTGAAGGTCTGCTTAAAGTAAGACTCGAAGAGGTCGAAGCAGCTATATACAACAACGTCACGTCCCAAGTCATCAAAGGAGAAATGACCGGCACATACATGGCTGCGTACAACGCTACACACGGCTTCGTGCCGTTGGACGAGTCAGCAACGTCACAGACTGGCCACATAACATTCGTGACACCCGAAAGTGACCCAATAGTGATAGTGGCCCGATGTACCAAAATAATGTTAGACGACAAGATCCTCAAACAGGCGGAAGCAATCTCGAGGAGCATAAGTCAAAGCGGAGGCTGGTCACTACCGAAAAACCCAAAGACCATCCATACCTTGCGTAACTTAAGAGTTCGTTACTAACATAATATTATTTTGAATAGTTTGTAAAGGTGGTGAGGCACAGCTGCCAACATGAACCTTGTCATACTCACTTAAACGACCCGCTGATGGTGGCGTGTGTGTTGGATCGTTCAATTCCCTCAAATGTGGTTGAGTAGGGCGGTGCCAATGCAGGCGTCAGTTTTCGTGAACGAACGCTGTCAGTAGAGTCCGGTCAGGTTTCGGTTGCCAGCTGTGCGTCAAATCTAATGTTGCATGTTTTAACCCTAGTACATAAGTATAATTTAACACCAAAAGTAACTGTGTAACAGAAAAAAAAAAAAAAAAAAAAATTACAATAATCCAAAAAAAAAAAAAAAAAAGACAATAAAACAGTAAAAAAAAACAAGTGTGATGGATTCATCAATAGTAAGTAATTAGTTTTAAGTAGAAGTAAGTTGTACTCCGGAGTCACCACTTGTACGTGGAGGTCAGAGTCACAAAGAAAAATGTATTTAAACAAGGGCACGGACGCTTATGTCTGTGGATATGATTGTAAGGCAGGAGGTGGTTTTAGCTGGTTGGAGCCCAGCACTACTCAGACTGGCTCGTCTGTGAGGCAGCTTGAGTGTCCGACCGGATTTCCCCTCCTGCCAAAAAAAAAAAAAAAAACCCCTAACCTAACCTCTAACCTAACCTCTAACCTAACCTCTAACCTAACCTCTAACCTAACCTCTAACCTAACCTCTAACCTAACCTCTAACCTAACCTCTAACCTAACCTCTAACCTAACCTCTAACCTAACCTCTAACCTAACCTCTAACCTAACCTCTAACCTAACCTCTAACCTAACCTCTAACCTAATCCCTGACCTAACACAATCACTATCGTCGTTATCACAATCACTAACACAATCTCCATCGTCGTTATCACAATCACTATCACAATTACCATCGTCGTTATCACAATCACCATCGTCGTTATCACATTATATCAACAATAATCAGAATAATATTATCAATAATAATCAAAATAAAAGCATACCTTACATGTTAATGCCTTAAAAGTCGTAGAGCAACTGAACCCGCTTCATTTTTTTTTTCGAAATGGCATCTCGCAGTTTAATCTAGAGAGGTTGTCGTCTGCTTAACCGGACAATCCTGTGGGTACCTTAAGTGTAAGGCCTCCAGCCAGGGCATCAAAACTTACAAACTAAACGACTACAGGCTAAGGGCACCCCCTGTGGGGTACGGGCCTCGGCTTAGGGCGTCGCTGGGAGAGGACAGCAAGGGGACAGGCTGGATCTGAGTGGGACTGATTTTGAACTACAGGCTCAGCAACGCTCCTTCCTGCTCTCTTGGAGAAGGGTAATAGCGTCATCGGGAACGACTACAGTATGCCTTGAGCGGCAGATCTGACTAATTCGCGAGGGTTCGTAGCGGGCGGCCGCAGCAATCAGGAGGTTACGATGTTTGATGGCAGAATCGAAGAAGGGCTTGGAGAGGCGCTTCATAAACTGGGCTAACGTGGGTATTTTAAGATCTAAATGTAAACGGTCATTTCTGACGTAATAGGGGCTCCCGTGCCTTTACGTAAGAATCGGTTCTGAAGGACCTGCATCCAATGGAGATATCTAGGCTTGGCGTGGGCGTTCACGACACAAGCGTAAGTCATGATGGGACGGATCACAGCGGTATAGAGAAGCAATTTGCACCTGAGACAGTTTGCTCTTTTCCGTTAGTAAGTAATGGAGTCTACCCATCGCGAAAGCAGCTCGGTCGCGAGCTGCTTTGATATGTGGCCCGAAGGTCAGATGGTTGTTGAGAATGACTCCTAAATCTTGCTTCTCCCAGGGGATAGGCTTGCCGTTGTAACAAATCTACTTGATCATATTTTAGGCCAAAAATGAGTTGCACCATTTGACAAATAGTTAAATGACGTCATAACTTTAACCGTAACTGTAACCGCTCACTTTCCGCTGGTTAGTGTTGTTGTTTGTGTTAAATTATCCGTCAAATTGTCAAACGCGTTGAATATAACCTCTAAACACCATGTCCCTGCTCCAAGAAATACTCGCGGAAACCAGTTCTGAAGACGAAAACGATGATCTTGAATTCGCTGGTGCAACACATTTTGCTATAACCGTTTAAGTCAGCGTTACTGTTAGTGTTAAATTTGACACAAACCGTAACTATAACTTATTATATGGTGCAACTCAGTCTAAGTATATCAGCGAAAACCAAGCGGTTATCTGATGATCATTAGATCAGCTCCAAGAGTAGTCTTTTTTCAGCCCGTCCGTCAGCTCGTTTCCCCAAAGTAGTCTTCCTTTTCCAACTCTTAGTTTTCTTAGTGTGGCCATCATCTCATCTGACAAATGTCGTTGGCCAGAACATATCCATGAGTGCGTAAAGAATTTTATAGATATAATTTAAAATTAAGTTATTTAGTAAACAATCTTAATAATTTATAAAATACATTGGCTAAGCATATTGATAAAATAATTTAAATTAAACAAACCAAAGAGAGAAATCATAGAGCCAGACCATAGACTCAGCAGAACAATGACGTATTATATATAGACACGTCATGAACCAACATCGCGGCGCTTAAAAACGGCGAAAATACTAGAACTACTTATAAGCGTGAAGAAAGAGAAAGAAAATATGACACCGAACGGCGGGATGCCTGTTGCGAGAGGGAGATAAATATACAGTCACGTCACAGGATTTATTAAATTATAAACAAACGTAGCGTCGCGCGACAGGTTGGTGCGTAACTAAGCGCGATGTGGCCAATTGGCTTCATTTCATGTTGTCATTTTAGAGTGCGGACAACGTATCTATAGTTTATATATCATTGGAGCAGAAAGAGAATTAAAAACTAACTGACAATTTGACGCTTGACATAAATATCACAACATGAAAATTATAAGTTACAATAATATTTTATTTCAGCTATTTTTAGTAAAAGATCGTATTTAAATCGATTTGCTAAGTGTAGATATGTATATAAACAAATAAAAAACATGATAAATAGTATTATGAATGGTGAATATGATGTGTAAGTATAGCATAATACTATACCGTACATAGTGATCGGATTGGTGACCCCGCTTCACTGTGGCTCCGTTTTATTATACCCGTTAACAAACAAGTATGATTCACAAGTGACTGCATCCGTGCTATTCACCCATAAGGAGTTCCTTCATAAAAAGACAATCCTGGCTGTAGGATCAGGACATGATAGAAATCGTGTTTATCTATCAAAATATAAACGTGTTTACAAATCTTCGTATTCATGCTATTTACCGTTAAGGAGTTACCTTGTGAGAAGACAACTGGTGAGTTATCACGGTAACACCTATCTAAGAACATGCTTTAATCGAACCCTAACCCATAATTGAAAACTGCATCAAAATCGGACTAGTAGTTTTGGAGAAAAATGGCAACATGTATTTGCACAAACAAACAAACATCCGCTCACCCCAAATGTATCTCCGTTCCATCGTGCGTAAAAATCGTCTTGAGTTATAAATGGTGTACCTAACCCGACTTAATTTTTTTAGTCCCGGGTTGGCACGGGTGGACATTTATTTTCCTCTAATACCACCCCTCCCTTATTTTTTCCTAGTAATAAATATAGCCTATGACACTTACAAATAACGTGGCTTTCTATTCTATTGATAAAAGAATTATCTAAATCGGTCCAGTAGATCCAGAACCTCATAAAATTTACCTCTCTATAGTATTAGTATAGAAGTACACTGCACTGAAACTATCACATTGTCACCAGACTGCTCGAGGAGAAGGGAAATCTTTAGACCTTAGAAAGGTAATTAAGGTGATTTCAAGTCTGACACTCCTGTCAGACTTTTCTGACTAAAACCCATCCATGTTCCTTCATCACCCTTTATGTTCCGGGGCCACGGTATCTCTTTCGAACAGTCCTGCAACCCCGGCAGGCATCGGCCCTTGCGGACTCCTTGCTATTGCTGACTCTATGGAACACGAACGCGCCGTCGACAGGCCTGTCGTCGAGAGACGGACGGACGGCGAGCTAGCCCATAGCCCACCGTCCACAGGCCCGCGCCTACGGTGGCCCCCGACGCCCGGGGCGTCTCCCGCGGCGGCCGGGACGTGAGGTTCTCTCCCTCTCACGTTCCGCCACCTCCTTCTCTAGCATTACGACGCGTGTGCGCGTGTTTTGCGTGTGATAAGGATGGCTTCGTGAAGGTGGAGAGGAAGAAGAGGAAGAAGCCTCCTAGTCGGAACCAGAGCGGGACCGCGCTGGCAGGACCCAATATGCTGCGTCCGGCGATACCATCGACGCAGCTCTATGTGTCCCGGCTATATCACACTACGAAAGTAGAGGAGGTCGTGGAGTATGTCCGAGCGAAGACCAGCTGGACCTTGAGGGTCAAGAAGTTGGAGTCGCGCCACAACACGAATTTCAAGTCGTTCGTGCTGTGAGTTCCGACTCATCACATTGAGACCTTCCTCAAGGAAGAGTTTTGGCCGAAGGGTTTCGTGTATCAGCGATTCCGCGGAAGGCTACGCGACACCACGCAGCGCAACATGACGCCGTCTCTTCGTGTACAATAGTTTAAAAAATTAGGTTTTTGTAGTTTATATAAATAATATTATATGTATGTTAGTCTGTAAGGTAGATATATCTGATATGGGTCTTTTGTTACCTGATTAAATGGTATATTATTATTATTATTATTTCCTTTATTCATTTATAAACAATGTTCTTACATTTTTTAATATTAATTAAAAAATATACATAAAAAAAAAACATTTAAAAATACAAAAAAATTGTAGCCCACCGGTATCGGGAACAGGGTCCAAGCTACCGGCAGTCAGCCGGCGGCCGGTAGCTTGGACCCTGTACTGGCCCCTTGGACCCAGAGGAACCTCCTAACAATACGAGCCGTGTCCAGGAGTACCGGTTTCTGAATCAAGCCCTTGATCCAGCTGCCTAACGAGAGCCTCCTCAGGTATTGATCGAGGCTCTTGGCAATTAAGCCATGGGCTGATACGACTATCGGCACAATGATTGCTGAGTCCACTTCCCACATGTCAACAACCTCGCGAGCCAAGTCAAGATACTTGCTTTGTTTATCTTTCTCGGCTTTCACGAGGTTGTCATCATGCGGCACCGTTATGTCAACAATCATTGCGCGCCGCTCTGATCAATCCACCACCACTATATAAGGTTTATTGGCTACAAAAGTCCTGTCAGTGATGATGGATTGATCTAAGTACAATGTGATACAGCCATTATCGAGAACTGGGTCGGGCACATACCTATAATAAGGCACTTCCGATTCCACAAGGTTGTATTTTAGAGCAAGATGCTGATGGATAATAGTGGCTACAAGGTTGTGTCTATGCAGGTACTCTCCGTTAGCTAGACGAGAACACCCGGAGATAATGTGACGGATTGATTCGCCTGGACGGTGGCATGTCAACCGTGCCATCCTTCACAATAAATCTCCAGTAATTATTCGTCATCATAACTTCATCCATTATTGCACAGCCAAAACCTTCGGTTTCTCCGAATAGGTCCCCGGAACGTAGCCAGGCTGCGGACGCTGGTAGGTCTACATCGGGCCCATGGAGAGCGCAGAAAAAGCGTCCGTGAAGCTCCTTACTCTGCCATACCTCCCTGCGATCGTTAGTGTCAAGCACTGGAGGTTTGCGCCTGAGATGAAGATGAGAAAAGCGGTCATTGACCTACCTATATTTATTAGACTTAACTTTGAAAACCAAAAATAAGCCTGTTCAAGTCTTGAATCGTCATCTATCGTGATCTTTAACATTTTTTTTGTAATGATAAACGATACAATATGGTTTATTTGTTTTCGTTTGTACGAAGATATATTAGGGAAAGTGCAATGACCGCTATTCTCATCTTATCTGGCTCCAACTATACTTCTTTCTTTTCTGTTCATAAACGTTCTGTTCAAGAATGAGCAACTAGTCCTTTCACAGTTATTACGATTTGTGGCTGGAGCTGGACTGTGGTTTTATCTTTTTGTTTGACAATTGAAAATGCCTGTGACATGTTTATTTGAAATAAATGCTTTGAGATTGCGTTAATTTCATGTCTTGTTTGATTTTCAGTGAGTACAGGCGCTACAATCGCTGCGAGCTGTTACTGTCGTGCTGCGACTTCGTGTGCACGCTGCGGCTGTAGCCGGCGGAGGGCGCCGTGGTGCCGCCACCCGCGGACACGCTGTGCGCACGCCGCCCTTCTGTTTGGGATCTGCCCGACCACCCCGCTACTAGTAGTATGTGCTTTTTCAACCATGTACCAGTAGTATATATTATACTCTCTAGCAGCTGTATCTGAAACGAGCGCTGAATCACCGTCTCTTGTTGTGTTACTGCATTTTGCTGACATGGGCAATTTTTTTTTGCTTTCTTGTTTTGCGTCATGTTTTAGCGCAAGTAAATTTTCAGTACACTTCCTCAAAAACTGGCTCTTATCGCAATACTATTAGTTTCAAAATGCAATGTATTTCACACTCGTGGATTTTTTGTGACCGTCAGGATGGCTGGACCAAACGAGGTATATTTGTATATGAGACCCTGTGCACTGTTTATTACCTATTTGCTACTATTACTATCTACCTATAATTCAATATTTTACATTTTTATACATTTCTGCCTAGAAAAGAGCCTAGTTTTTCTCCTAGCCCTCTTTTAGTTTTAACGGAATCCGTATAAGTTATCTTGCTTGTCCGTCTGTCTGTCCGTCTGTCACCAGCGACTTTCTCGCAGGAACGGGTGGACCTAGCAAGTTGAAATTTATACCAGATACTGAGGTCTATAGTCCCTATTAGGTGTATAAAAAACCGGCCAAGAGCGTGTCGGGCCACGCTCAGTGAAGGGTTCCGTAGTTTCCCGTCCGTCACGATAAGTGTTCCCACTTATGAGTTTAAAGGTGGGTATCCATTATGTAAAATACTTGCATATACGAATATACTACAAACTTAGTCCAGAAATTATTTTGTACAAGTTTTTGTCTTTTTTGTACAAAAACTGTTGTTTCCATCAAGTTCAAAATGATTTTTCTAGAAAGTCCTTATAAAGTTCTACTTTTCAGATTTTTTTCATATTTTCTAAACTTATGATTCAAAAGTTGACACATTGTTTTTTACTTTTGGAGCGATTATTTCCGAAATTATTGACATTATCAAAAATGATTTTAGAAAACCCCTATTCATTTTTAAATACCTTTCCAACAATATACCACACGTTAGGGTTAAAATTAAAAAAAAAATCACTTCTCACTTTACTTAGAGGGGGGATACCCTAATAAAACTGTTTTTTCCAATTTTTATTTAACCACTTTGTCGGCGTGATTGATATACATATTGGTACCAAATTTCAGCTTTCTAGTGACGGACGGACGGACAGACATGGCGAAACTATAAGGGTTCCTAGTTGACTACGGAACCCTGAAAAGGGGTCCTGAGTCAACACGATAAAAAGATATGGGCAAATTTAGATTTTCGCGAAATCAACCGGAAGTAACCAATAGGTTTTGGGTCGAAAACCTATTGTATAGGTAGGTAGTTACCGTTGACCTAGAATTTTGTATCATGTAAAGGAAACACCTGAAAACCGTAAATAAAAATATAGCAATAGCTTAAATTAAGTATAGTTTGTGCACAACAAAATCAACACCATTGTCAACTTTAACGTTGGGGCGTGTCGAACTTGAATTGAGCTGCGTCAGGCACTAAGAATAACAGTGTTAGTATCTATATCGACTCAAGATTGGACTCGTGTATCCAGACACTCAATATTTTCTGAGCTATTGTACATAATTTATATCTTCCTCTCCGCTAGAAGTAATCCGAAAATAGTACATTACTGCAGCGGCCAGCAACAGAGGCATTGATGGACGAACGTGTAAATGTGGGCCGACATACACATACGTAAGTCCATCAATGCCTAGTTGTGGCTGAGGCTTGTATAGGGAACGTGCACAACGACGGTGCTGCCAACTGGCGTCGCCAATCCGAATCTTGTGCTGTATTAATGCTTGACATAGACTTTTCTAACAAGTAAACAGAATTAATTTTATAGTGAAAATTAATTAAGTAATCATAATACATTGTTGCATTTCTGGATGTAGGTACCAATACATCCACAAAAATGAAAATAAATCAATTAGCGTAAAATTCTATTACTTTCCAAAGAATACTACTATCATACCATGTTTTGGTGAAAAACGCAAAAAATGGATAAACGCAGTAAAGAAAAATATTTGAAAACAACTTGTTTTTGTTACACTCTGCATTGAAAAGGCCCTCAAAATCAACCGTCCATGAACATGCCAGAACCATTTATACTTCAGCATACACGTGTTCTACTAGACCGCACTAAAGTTCACACCGAATATCTCTCAACAGTTAATCAAAGACTCCACCTCAGAATATAAACATGGTTATACCCACAATAATGTTTTTAGTTGGCTGCACTCATTTGTTTTTTTAAGTTTTGTATCTAAATGCTACGGACTGCATTTTATTGATTGCTTCATCAAATGATTGTGAACTAATTGATATAATAGAGCCTGGAGATACTGTTCTCGCTGATAAAGGATTCCCTTCCATTATAACAAGTGTTGAAAATAAGAAAGCTATCTTAATTATGCCAGCCACCATGTCTTCATACACCACAATTTTCATCAGAAAGTAAACGAAAGACCTAACCTAACCTAACCTTTTTTTTTTTTTTTTTTTGTTGCCGAGGTGGAAAATCCACACGGATGTCCTCCGCCCTGGGGCGGGCGGAGGGGTCTGTCGGACTCTGACCGACTAAAAACCACCCCGGTATTCCCTTCCCACACTTGCACCGGAGATCATGGGAACTAGTGCGCCTTCCACGATCCCCGGCTAGTGCTGGCCCGCCTCTGCGGGCCACCTCATGTTTGCGGGGGGAGTGAGGTGTACTCCCCCCGCAACGCCAATAGGGGCGCGCGCGGAACACTACGCGCCACCGCCTCGGGTCCAGTTATTCGGCGGGGCGGCGGACGTCCCCAAGTCCACCGTCCCTCTGGACCCGTTTAGGGGGGCCGGAAGAGGGCGTTGTCCGCCCTCCTCCGACGCCCGACACGTCTGCTGCGGGTGGGGAGAGCGGTCTCGACCTCCCTCAACCTCTCCGCAGCCTCCTTCTGTGAGATGACCGTTTCACAGAAGGAGATCACCGCATCCCACGACTCTGCGCTCCCGACCATCGCGCGAGCGACGGCTGGCAGCGACAGGTCGGCTCCCACTTCTGTCACGAGGTCACGGCGCGGCTCCTCCCATGCGACACACTCTGCCAGCGTATGCCGCGCCGTGTCCTCCAGACAATGGACGCAGTGATGACACCGGGCATCCGGCTCCCTGTTTATGCGACACAGGTATTTCCCGAAGCAACCGTGCCCCGAGAACACCTGCGTCGCCCGAAACGACAGGGAGCCGTGCCTTCTCTCGAGCCATTCCTCGAGCACTGGTCGGATCGCCTCGATGGTAGCGAGGCCGGCGGTAGGGCGCAAAAGCCTCTCCCGCCACTCCGCCACCATGACCTCGCGGAGCTGAGACCGACGCAGATCGATCTCTCGCTGTATCGGTCCACCGCCCCGCGTCCGCACCTCCTCGCGCCACTGGTACAGTGACGCGAGGACTCTCGCCTCTAGGTCCCAGGGTGGCGACCCGGCCAGTGCACAAGCCGCCTCGTAGGAGACTGTGCGATACCCCCTGACAGACCTGACGGCCATCGCCCTCTGCGGCTTTCGCAGGATCGCGATGCTGCCGGCCGTCAGGTCAGAGGCCCACACCGGGGCCCCGTACAGGGTCATGGATCGCAAGACCCCCAGGTACAATCTCCTACAGGCAGTGCTCGGGCCCCCCAGATTGGGAAGCAGCGTTGCGAGCGCGCCCGCTGCGCCCATCAACTTGGGCGCCAGCCGCTGGAAGTGGGGGCCGAAGCTCCAACGGCTGTCGAGCACCAATCCCAGATACTTCATGGTGGACTCGACAGCGATTGGAGTACCCCCGACCACAATATGTGATCCCGGCGGCGGCGCCCGCCGGGGGCCGTGAAAGACCACGGCCTCCGACTTGTTGAGGGCCACCTCCAGGCCCAGGCGCCGTATGCGGCCCACAACCTGTGAGACCGCAGCCGTGGCTAGCAACGCTGCCTCCCTGTACGAGCTCCCCCGGGCCGTGACCAGTGTGTCGTCTGCGTAACACACCAGGGCCACCCCCGGTTGGAGCTCGCCTCTCAGCACCCAGTCGTAGCCGATGTTCCACAGGGGTGGGCCAACGACCGAACCCTGTGGAACACCGCACGACATGTCGCGCCGGCCTCCGCCGTCGCGTCCCCTGTAGGTGACACACCTTTCCGCTAAATAAGCCCCAACGATGCGGCGGAGGTACGGGGGCACCCTGTGATAACACAACGCCTCCCGAATGCAGCTCCAGGGCAGGGTGTTGAAAGCGTTAGAGATGTCCAGGGACACCGCCAACATCACCCCGCCCCGGGACACCGCTTCCTCCGCCAGGACTCTTACCCGCATAATGGCGTCCACAGTGGAGCGCCCATGCCGAAAGCCGAACTGGCTATCGTCCAGATCCGGCCCCTCTCTGTACAAGTGGCTTGCGAGGCGGGCAGCAATAATCCGCTCGAAAAGCTTACCCACCTCGTCCAGCAGCACTATGGGTCGGTATGCGGATGGCGAATCCGCTGGGCGCCCCGCCTTCTTGAGCAGGACCAGACGACCCTTTTTCCACTCACTAGGGAATTGGCCCTGCTCAAGACACGCTGAGTAGAGTCCTCTCAGCTGGGGCTCTAGCTCTTTCAGAGCGAGGGCAAGCGCGACACCAGGAACTCCGTCGGGTCCCGGGGCAACGGTTTTGGCCCGAAGCCGCGCTATTGCCACCCTCATCTCTGCCTCTGTCACCTCGGGGACGCTGACGTCCTCCTCATCCGTTGGCTCTGTGGCTGTGGGCAAAGCCATCGGCGGCGGTACATGCTCTTCTCTGGCAGGGAAGAGCGTTGCGACCACTTCCTCCAGCAGCTGAGGCTGCAGACTCTCAGTGAGTGGGGGCGCCCAGCCACAAAGTTTCCCTCGGACCGCACGATAAGGGCGCCCCCACGGATTCACGTCAAGGGTCGACAACATCTCCTCTCTGGCTCGAGTCCTAGCCTCGCCGACGGCCAGCCACAGAGCCTCCTTGGCCGCGCGGTACACCTCATACAGCGCGGCCTCTTCTTCCAGAACCCGACGACGTCTCCTACGGTATCGGGTGTACTGGCGTCTCACCTCCACGCACGTCACGCGCAACTGCGCGATAACGGCGGACCACCAATACAGCTGGCGTCTTGTGGGTTGGGTGACGCGGGGCATAGACGCATCGCAAATTTGCGTCATTGCCCCGCGGAACCACTGCGCCTCCGCTTCGACGTCGACGGGTTCGTTCGTCGTTGACTCCCGGACCTAGGCCTGGAGAATCGCGGCCTCCTCGAGAAGCTCCCTGTCGATACGCTTGTATGACCAGCGAGGACCATCCATTTGCGGGGCCGTTGGGCGACCGCCGCCCGCAGTCTGGGTGGAGACGTCAAATCGAATATATCGATGGTCCGACAGCGTCTCCACCTCTACGGCAACTCGCCAGTCGCGCACACGGCTTGCAACAGTGGGGCTTGCGAACGACACGTCCACTATGGACCCGCCCCGCTGCCGCACGCATGTGTACACCGAGCCCCGATTCAGGAGGGTCAGGCCGGTCTCGACCGCCCACTCCTCCAACACCTCACCCCTGGGATCGGTGATCGGGGATCCCCATGCCGTAGACTTGGCATTGAGATCCCCGAGCAACAGCACCGGGCGAGGATGGAACCGGCTCACGACAGCACCTAGCTCGACAAGGAACTCCTCGAAGTCAGCGAGACTCTTGTTGGGGGAGAAATACGCCCCAATTGTGACTATGCCATCCACGAGGGCAGCCACCCAACCGTGTCCTCGGGACGGCCTGTCAAGAGACCCGCTAATGATGGCCACCGAGCCATCCAGGTCCCCTGCCCAGTTATCACGGGGGGGGACAAAATACGGCTCGGCGACCACAGCCACGTTGATCAACCACTCCGCCATGCTCTGGAGCAATAGATCCTGAGCTCTGGCGGCGTGGTTAATGTTCGCCTGGAGGAAACGGAATTGTGCCATTAATGACATTCCATTTCCTCGGCTCCTCCTTCCCTGGCTCGGGAATCGGGCTGTGGGAGAGGCGCAGGTTCTCCGACAGCTTTAGACCTCCTGTTCTTGGACTTGGGTGCCTTGCAGGCCTTCCCGCCAAGTCTGTGCTCCGAGCGTTTCCCTGCAGCTGCGCAAAGGCTGCAGTTTGGCGTTCCAGAGCACTGGGCCGCTTTGTGGCCAGGTCGACCGCAGCGGAAACATAGTTCGCTGCGGTCGACCTGTGCAGTGCATTGTGCCTTGACGTGCCCCTTTTCTAGGCACCGGAAGCAATTCAAAGCCCGCTTAGGCAAGAGCTTGACCCTGGCAGACACCCAGCCTACCAGCAGTCGCCCACCATCTGCAACCTTGTTCGCAGCCGCAACTGGGCATCGCACCCAAATAGTGCCCATCCCGTCCGTGCCGCTGCGAATTTCACCCGCCACCACGCTGTCTGGCGGACACCCACTGGTTTGGGCCATAGCCGCCACTACTTCCTCCGGGGTTACCGAGTCGTCCAGGCTTTCCACGCGCAATTCAGCCGTGACCAATGGCCTGGACACTCGGGCGTCCTCTGGCTTAAGGATTTCCCGAAGTTTGGCGGCCAACTTGTCCGCCCTCTCCTGCCTCCCGGCACCCGACACCTGAAGCATCTTGGCACCCGTGGCTGCCGTCCTGAAGACGAAACCAGCCGGGGTGCCAAACTCGCTAAATTGAAGCTTCTGCTTCATTTCCGCCAGGACCGACTTGTAGGTCACTCCCCTGCTTACGGCTTCGGGCTGCAGTGTAATAACTACAGCCTCGGAGCGTGGGGTAGTGACCCTGGGCGGCCTCGTGCCCTCTGATCGAGCCGGTACCTGGGGCGGTGTCGGCTGTGGCGCGTTCTTTTTGCGCCCCTTCTTCACCACCGTCGTCCAGGCCTCCTGGGTGGGTGGTGCGGTCGCCGGTAGCGTGGCCTCTTGGGTGGTAGGAGGCGCGGTTGCAACCGCCGCCTTCTTCCTCTTCTTCTTTTTGCGGCGGCCCTCTCCACCCACCGTCACATGGGCGGGAGAAGCGGTCGCCGGGGGCTGGGACGTTGGAACGAGGGGTGCAGACGCACCCTGTACGGGCGTCCCCGGCCCCACCGCGGGCTTTTTGCCCCCCTCTGCAGGTATCTGCGTGACCTGCACTGGCTTCGTCCTTGCGGACTCTTCCATCCTCCGCCTATCCGCCGCAAGCGGGGGGCGGAGGATCTCAGCTGGGGGCAGTCGAGACTCGATTGCCTCCAGGCGGGCACTCACCATGCCCCCACACTGCACCATGCAGATTCTCGCCACCCTCTCTACGTCGTAGTCCGACAAACTACACGATGGTGGCACTGCAGGTTTAGGACCCGTCGAGGGAGGCACCTGCTGCTGCCCCACATTTCGGAGATCGGCAAACTGCCGCTTGAGGTCCTCCAACTCAGATCGAAGACGGCTGTTCTCCTTCCACAGCCTCGTTGTCTCCTCCGAGGTCGTGTGGTCATGGAGAACCTGAACCGCCTCCCTGATTCCCTCTGCCGCCTCTTTGAGGGCACGCGTGAACGAGCCCTTCAGGTTCCCGGATTTGGTGGCAACCTTCAGGACAATGTCCACGCCGTCCATCACTTGGCGGCTGAGAGCCTCTGCTGTCAGGCTCTCCCCACTGGCCGCCTGGGCAGACCGCCGCTCTCGGGCCTGTCGGGCCATTTCGGCCACCTCATCGGCCGCGACCGCTCTGCTTTGAGCACGCTTCGCGGCATTGGCCTCCGCCTTTGTGCCCACAAGAGCGACGGTGACCCCTCCAAGGTCGTCGACTGAGACCACGGGCGAGACGCGATCCGAATCGCTGACCGTTGGCGTATCGGGGCGCTGCTTCAGGAAGCGGCCCCGGGGTTCGCGTGACGCTGCCGGACTATTCGTCCCGCGACCTCTGCCTCTCCTGGCTGTCGGCACCTTGGTGGCTGGCAGGTTCTCCTCACTAGAGGACAGACCCGCCGCCGAACCCGCGTCCGACTGACAGCCTCTGGAACGCTTCCCCTAAAACTTGGAGGGTGCGGCGGCCGTAACTGCATGCGGTGTGTCTTCCGACTCCAACATGCACACCCTCTCTAGAACCACGCGTGGCTCTACTGGAGCCTCTGCTCCCACTCTCAGTGACGCAGCGCCGGAGTCCGACACTGCGTCTGCGTCCGCCACGCGGCGCTCACCCGGCCTTCGGTCAGGTGGTTTAAACGAGATCAGGTCTCCGAAAGACCGTGATCTTGAGCCTCCTCGGCTCTCGTTGCCTTTGGCAAGCGGAAGACGATTGTTGCCCTCCCCAGAATACGAAGGGCTTGACGACCCCGAAAGGATCGTGGCGGATTCTCCAGCTGCTGAGCAGCTGGTACCGCCCTGGGGTAAATCTTTGCAATGCGTCTTTTTCATGTTGTTTTTCCTTTTAAGGGTATGGTCCCTGTTTCCCTACTTACTACTCCCTACTACTACTCATAAAATATAATACATAAACATACAGACATATCTAATATATTATATACATACATATATTATATTAAAACATATATTTCCCCCCTCCCCCTTGATCCTTTATCACGACGATTCATCACGCTCACAGTCACGTCTGATGGGCAGAAGCGTACTAGAGGGCGACGAATGCCGTGATCCAAGATGAAGGTGGATCCCCAACCCTGATTCACTCCCCGAGGACTTCGAGGAGTGAATCACTTATCACGTACCGTCCGATGAGCCCGCTCCGTGAGCCATCGCACGGTACACGACGTTTAAACCCACCCCTGATTCACTCCCCGAGAACCTCGAGAAGTGAATCACTGATCACGCACCGTCCGATGAGCCCTTTCCGTGAGCCATCGCACGGTGCACGACGTTTTGACCCAGCCCTGATTTACTCCCCGAGAACTTCGAGGAGTGAATCTTCAATCACATACCGTCCAATGAGCCCGCTCCGTGAGCCATCACACGGTATACGACGTTTTAACCCACCCCTGATTCACTCCCCGAGAACTTCGAGGAGTGGATCACTAATCACGTACCGTCCGATGAGCCCGCTCCGTGAGCCATCGCACGGTACACGACGTTTTAACCCTCCCCTAATTCACTCCCCGAGAACTTCGAGGAATTCGAGTAGTGAATCGCGAATCACACATCGTCCGATAGACCTGCTCCGTGGGTCATCGCACGACGTACGATGTGGACCCTCCCCATATTCACACTCCAATGACTTGGAGCGTGAATTGCGCACTGTCCGGATCGGACAGGGCACCCCTCCCCAGAATATTTGCCACGACAGTAACATTCCCCAAAGAATAAGAATTTCTTCTCATGCCCCGAGGAAGGATACTGCCGCGCCCAGGGTGCACTGGCCAAGCAGCTGCTCTTCCCTCCAGACGTATCGAGAGGGACCAGCAACCACTAGGCACACGTGGAGGAATTCTGACGCACCCCAACCTAACCTAACCTAACCTAACCTCTAACCTAACCTCTAACCTAACCTCTAACCTAACCTCTAACCTAACCTCTAACCTAACCTCTAACCTAACCTCTAACCTAACCTCTAACCTAACCTCTAACCTAACCTCTAACCTAACCTCTAACCTAACCTCTAACCTAACCTCTAACCTAACCTCTAACCTAACCTCTAACCTAACCTCTAACCTAACCTCTAACCTAATCTCTAACCTAACCTCTAACCTAACCTCTAACCTAACCTCTAACCTAACCTCTAACCTAACCTCTAACCTAACCTCTAACCTAACCTCTAACCTAACCTCTAACCTAACCTCTAACCTAACCTCTAACCTAACCTCTAACCTAACCTCTAACCTAACCTCTAACCTAACCTCTAACCTAACCTCTAACCTAACCTCTAACCTAACCTCTAACCTAACCTCTAACCTAACCTCTAACCTAACCTCTAACCTAACCTCTAACCTAACCTCTAACCTAACCTCTAACCTAACCTCTAACCTAACCTCTAACCTAACCTCTAACCTAACCTCTAACCTAACCTCTAACCTAACCTCTAACCTAATCTCTAACCTAACCTCTAACCTAACCTCTAACCTAACCTCTAACCTAACCTCTAACCTAACCTCTAACCTAACCTCTAACCTAACCTCTAACCTAACCTCTAACCTAACCTCTAACCTAACCTCTAACCTAACCTCTAACCTAACCTCTAACCTAACCTCTAACCTAACCTCTAACCTAACCTCTAACCTAACCTCTAACCTAACCTCTAACCTAACCTCTAACCTAACCTCTAACCTAACCTCTAACCTAACCTCTAACCTAACCTCTAACCTAACCTCTAACCTAACCTCTAACCTAACCTCTAACCTAACCTCTAACCTAACCTCTAACCTAACCTCTAACCTAACCTCTAACCTAATCCCTGACCTAACACAATCACTATCGTCGTTATCAAAATCACTAACACAATCTCCATCGTCATTATCACAATCACTATCACAATTACCATCGTCGTTATCACAATCACCATCGTCGTTATCACATTATATCAACAATAATCAGAATAATATTATCAATAATAATCAAAATAAAAGCATACCTTACATGTTAATGCCTTAACAGTCGTAGAGCAACTGAACCCGCTTCATTTTTTTTTTTCGAAATGGCATCTCGCAGTTCAATCTAGAGAGGTTGTCGTCTGCTTAACCGGACAATCCTGTGGGTACCTTAAGTGTAAGGCCTCCAGCCAGGGCATCAAAACTTACAAACTAAACGACTACAGGCTAAGGGCACCCCCTGTGGGGTACGGGCCTCGGCTTAGGGCGTCGCTGGGAGAGGACAGCAAGGGGACAGGCTGGATCTGAGTGGGACTGATTTTGAACTACAGGCTCAGCAACGCTCCTTCCTGCTCTCTTGGAGAAGGGTAATAGCGTCATCGGGAACGACTAAAGTATGCCTTGAGCGGCAGATCTGACTAATTCGCGAGGGTTCGTAGCGGGCGGCCGCAGCAATCAGGAGGTTACGATGTTTGATGGCAGAATCGAAGAAGCGCTTGGAGAGGCGCTTCATAAACTGGGCTAACGTGGGTATTTTAAGATCTAAATGTAAACGGTCATTTCTGACGTAATAGGGGCTCCCGTGCCTTTACGTAAGAATCGGTTCTGAAGGACCTGCATCCAATGGAGATATCTAGGCTTGGCGTGGGCGTTCACGACACAAGCGTAAGTCATGATGGGACGGATCACAGCGGTATAGAGAAGCAATTTGCACCTGAGACAGTTTGCTCTTTTCCGTTAGTAAGTAATGGAGTCTACCCATCGCGAAAGCAGCTCGGTCGCGAGCTGCTTTGATATGTGGCCCGAAGGTCAGATGGTTGTTGAGAATGACTCCTAAATCTTGCTTCTCCCAGGGGATAGGCTTGCCGTTGTAACAAATCTACTTGATCATATTTTAGGCCAAAAATGAGTTGCACCATTTGACAAATAGTTAAATGACGTCATAACTTTAACCGTAACTGTAACCGCTCACTTTCCGCTGGTTAGTGTTGTTGTTTGTGTTAAATTATCCGTCAAATTGTCAAACGCGTTGAATATAACCTCTAAACACCATGTCCCTGCTCCAAGAAATACTCGCGGAAACCAGTTCTGAAGACGAAAACGATGATCTTGAATTCGCTGGTGCAACACATTTTGCTATAACCGTTTAAGTCAGCGTTACTGTTAGTGTTAAATTTGACACAAACCGTAACTATAACTTATTATATGGTGCAACTCAGTCTAAGTATATCAGCGAAAACCAAGCGATTATCTGATGATCATTAGATCAGCTCCAAGAGTAGTCTTTTTTCAGCCCGTCCGTCAGCTCGTTTCCCCAAAGTAGTCTTCCTTTTCCAACTCTTAGTTTTCTTAGTGTGGCCATCATCTCATCTGACAAATGTCGTTGGCCAGAACATATCCATGAGTGCGTAAAGAATTTTATAGATATAATTTAAAATTAAGTTATTTAGTAAACAATCTTAATAATTTATAAAATACATTGGCTAAGCATATTGATAAAATAATTTAAATTAAACAAACCAAAGAGAGAAATCATAGAGCCAGACCATAGACTCAGCAGAACAATGACGTATTATATATAGACACGTCATGAACCAACATCGCGGCGCTTAAAAACGGCGAAAATACTAGAACTACTTATAAGCGTGAAGAAAGAGAAAGAAAATATGACACCGAACGGCGGGATGCCTGTTGCGAGAGGGAGATAAATATACAGTCACGTCACAGGATTTATTAAATTATAAACAAACGTAGCGTCGCGCGACAGGTTGGTGCGTAACTAAGCGCGATGTGGCCAATTGGCTTCATTTCATGTTGTCATTTTAGAGTGCGGACAACGTATCTATAGTTTATATATCATTGGAGCAGAAAGAGAATTAAAAACTAACTGACAATTTGACGCTTGACGTAAATATCACAACATGAAAATTATAAGTTACAATAATATTTTATTTCAGCTATTTTTAGTAAAAGATCGTATTTAAATCGATTTGCTAAGTGTAGATATGTATATAAACAAATAAAAAACATGATAAATAGTATTATGAATGGTGAATATGATGTGTAAGTATAGCATAATACTATACCGTACATAGTGATCGGATTGGTGACCCCGCTTCACTGTGGCTCCGTTTTATTATACCCGTTAACAAACAAGTATGATTCACAAGTGACTGCATCCGTGCTATTCACCCATAAGGAGTTCCTTCATAAAAAGACAATCCTGGCTGTAGGATCAGGACATGATAGAAATCGTGTTTATCTATCAAAATATAAACGTGTTTACAAATCTTCGTATTCATGCTATTTACCGTTAAGGAGTTACCTTGTGAGAAGACAACTGGTGAGTTATCACGGTAACACCTATCTAAGAACATGCTTTAATCGAACCCTAACCCATAATTGAAAACTGCATCAAAATCGGACTAGTAGTTTTGGAGAAAAATGGCAACATGTATTTGCACAAACAAACAAACATCCGCTCACCCCAAATGTATCTCCGTTCCATCGTGCGTAAAAATCGTCTTGAGTTATAAATGGTGTACCTAACCCGACTTAATTTTTTTAGTCCCGGGTTGGCACGGGTGGACATTTATTTTCCTCTAATACCACCCCTCCCTTATTTTTTCCTAGTAATAAATATAGCCTATGACACTTACAAATAACGTGGCTTTCTATTCTATTGATAAAAGAATTTTCTAAATCGGTCCAGTAGATCCAGAACCTCATAAAATTTACCTCTCTATAGTATTAGTATAGAAGTACACTGCACTGAAACTATCACATTGTCACCAGACTGCTCGACGAGAAGGGAAATCTTTAGACCTTAGAAAGGTAATTAAGGTGATTTCAAGTCTGACACTCCTGTCAGACTTTTCTGACTAAAACCCATCCATGTTCCTTCATCACCCTTTATGTTCCGGGGCCACGGTATCTCTTTCGAACAGTCCTGCAACCCCGGCAGGCATCGGCCCTTGCGGACTCCTTGCTATTGCTGACTCTATGGAACACGAACGCGCCGTCGACAGGCCTGTCGTCGAGAGACGGACGGACGGCGAGCTAGCCCATAGCCCACCGTCCACAGGCCCGCGCCTACGGTGGCCCCCGACGCCCGGGGCGTCTCCCGCGGCGGCCGGGACGTGAGGTTCTCTCCCTCTCACGTTCCGCCACCTCCTTCTCTAGCATTACGACGCGTGTGCGCGTGTTTTGCGTGTGATAAGGATGGCTTCGTGAAGGTGGAGAGGAAGAAGAGGAAGAAGCCTCCTAGTCGGAACCAGAGCGGGACCGCGCTGGTAGGACCCAATATGCTGCGTCCGGCGATACCATCGACGCAGCTCTATGTGTCCCGGCTATATCACACTACGAAAGTAGAGGAGGTCGTGGAGTATGTCCGAGCGAAGACCAGCTGGACCTTGAGGGTCAAGAAGTTGGAGTCGCGCCACAACACGAATTTCAAGTCCTTCGTGCTGTGAGTTCCGACTCATCACATTGAGACCTTCCTCAAGGAAGAGTTTTGGCCGAAGGGTGTCGTGTATCAGCGATTCCGCGGAAGGCTACGCGACACCACGCAGCGCAACATGACGCCGTCTCTTCGTGTACAATAGTTTAAAAAATTAGGTTTTTGTAGTTTATATAAATAATATTATATGTATGTTAGTCTGTAAGGTAGATATATCTGATATGGGTCTTTTGTTACCTGATTAAATGGTATATTATTATTATTATTATTTCCTTTATTCATTTATAAACAACGTTCTTACATTTTTTAATATTAATTAAAAAATATACATAAAAAAAAAACATTTAAAAATACAAAAAAATTGTAGCCCACCGGTATCGGGAACAGGGTCCAAGCTACCGGCAGTCAGCCGGCGGCCGGTAGCTTGGACCCTGTACTGGCCCCTTGGACCCAGAGGAACCTCCTAACAATACGAGCCGTGTCCAGGAGTACCGGTTTCTGAATCAAGCCCTTGATCCAGCTGCCTAACGAGAGCCTCCTCAGGTATTGATCGAGGCTCTTGGCAATTAAGCCATGGGCTGATACGACTATCGGCACAATGATTGCTGAGTCCACTTCCCACATGTCAACAACCTCGCGAGCCAAGTCAAGATACTTGCTTTGTTTATCTTTCTCGGCTTTCACGAGGTTGTCATCATGCGGCACCGTTATGTCAACAATCATTGCGCGCCGCTCTGATCAATCCACCACCACTATATAAGGTTTATTGGCTACAATAGTCCTGTCAGTGATGATGGATTGATCTAAGTACAATGTGATACAGCCATTATCGAGAACTGGGTCGGGCACATACCTATAATAAGGCACTTCCGATTCCACAAGGTTGTATTTTAGAGCAAGATGCTGATGGATGTAACAAATCTACTTGCTCCTATTTAAAATAAAAGGATAAGCAGACTTGTTCAAATACAATTTTAATTTAGGAAAGATAAAAAATACAGCTAGTTATAAAAAACTACCTAGCACGCACTCAGTTTTAAAGTTTATGTACTTAGATGGACAATAATGAGTTTACCACACTGTAAGAACGGGAACAGGCGTCAGGGTAGCAGGTCAATACCGGAGTAACCTTGAAGTTGTGCTCTGAAGCAGTAGAAACGGCGGCAGCGCAGATCTCAGAGTTCACTAGGACAGCTCAGCAGCAAGACAGTGCAGAACTCAGGGCCAGACGTAGGACAGCCCTGCGAGACCAGTAGACGGACAGGCACGTAGTGGGAGTGGGGTACGTGGGAGTAGAAGTCCCAGGAGAAACTTTCGTTGGATCCCCTGGACAGTTTAAGAATCTCACCGCCAAAACCAAGCTGCTCTCTGATACTCCTCAAATCAGATTCCAGAGTAGTCTTTTTAGCCGTCCGTCAGCTCGTTTCTCCCAAAGTAGTCTTCTTCTTTTAAATCTTAGTTTTCTTAGTGTGGCCATCATCTCAACTGACAAGTGTAGTCGGCCAGGACATATTATACATGAGTGCGTAAAGAATTTTATAATAAAATTTAATATTAAGTTATTTAGTACACAATCGTAATAATCTACAAAATATAATGGCTAAACACATTTTGATAAAAATAATTTAAATTATACAAACCAAAAAGAGAAATCATAGAGCTAGACCATAGACTGAGCAGAAAGAGAATTAAAAAACTAACTGACAGTTTGACGCTTGACGTAAATATCACAACATAAAAATTATAATAATATTTTATTTCAGCTATTTCCAAGTTAAATAATCGTATTTAAATCGATTTGCTGAGTGTAGATATATAAACAAATAAAAAGCATGATAAATAGTATTATGAATGATGAATATGAAGCGTAAGTATAGCATAATACTATATGGATAATAATGGCCGTGTGGTATCCGGCAGAGTAGAATAGAACCAACCCATTACACTTACGGGTGTCGTATAAGGCGACTAATGTCTGAGGCAGAACACCTTGCGCCTCCGTAGACCAGAGAATGGGCAGCAGCGCTCTCTGTGCTTTTGTAACAACCGTACTGCGATCGCCAACCCGCCTGCCAAGCGTGGCGATTATGGCAAAAACCCCCCTTTGGGGGAGGCCCATGTCCAGCAGTGGACGTCTTTCGGCTGAAATGATGATGATGATGATGATGAATAGTGGCTACAAGGTTGTGTCTATGCAGGTACTCTCCGTTAGCTAGACGAGAACACCCGGAGATAATGTGACGGATTGATTCGCCTGGACGGTGGCATGTCAACCGTGCCATCCTTCACAATAAATCTCCAGTAATTATTCGTCATCATAACTTCATCCATTATTGCACAGCCAAAACCTTCGGTTTCTCCGAATAGGTCCCCGGAACGTAGCCAGGCTGCGGACGCTGGTAGGTCTACATCGGGCCCATGGAGAGCGCAGAAAAAGCGTCCGTGAAGCTCCTTACTCTGCCATACCTCCCTGCGATCGTTAGTGTCAAGCACTGGAGGTTTGCGCCTGAGATGAAGATGAGAAAAGCGGTCATTGACCTACCTATATTTATTAGACTTAACTTTGAAAACCAAAAATAAGCCTGTTCAAGTCTTGAACCGTCATCTATCGTGATCTTTAACATTTTTTTTGTAATGATAAACGATACAATATGGTTTATTTGTTTTCGTTTGTACGAAGATATATTAGGGAAAGTGCAATGACCGCTATTCTCATCTTATCTGGCTCCAACTATACTTCTTTCTTTTCTGTTCATAAACGTTCTGTTCAAGAATGAGCAACTAGTCCTTTCACAGTTATTACGATTTGTGGCTGGAGCTGGACTGTGGTTTTATCTTTTTGTTTGACAATTGAAAATGCCTGTGACATGTTTATTTGAAATAAATGCTTTGAGATTGCGTTAATTTCATGTCTTGTTTGATTTTCAGTGAGTACAGGCGCTACAATCGCTGCGAGCTGTTACTGTCGTGCTGCGACTTCGTGTGCACGCTGCGGCTGTAGCCGGCGGAGGGCGCCGTGGTGCCGCCGCCCGCGGACACGCTGTGCGCACGCCGCCCTTCTGTTTGGGATCTGCCCGACCACCCCGCTACTAGTAGTATGTGCTTTTTCAACCATGTACCAGTAGTATATATTATACTCTCTAGCAGCTGTATCTGAAACGAGCGCTGAATCACCGTCTCTTGTTGTGTTACTGCATTTTGCTGACATGGGCAATTTTTTTTTGCTTTCTTGTTTTGCGTCATGTTTTAGCGCAAGTAAATTTTCAGTACACTTCCTCAAAAACTAGCTCTTATCGCAATACTATTAGTTTCAAAATGCAATGTATTTCACACTCGTGGATTTTTTGTGACGTCAGGATGGCTGGACCAAACGAGGTATATTTGTATATGAGACCCTGTGCACTGTTTATTACCTATTTGCTACTATTACTATCTACCTATAATTCAATATTTTACATTTTTATACATTTCTGCCTAGAAAAGAGCCTAGTTTTTCTCCTAGCCCTCTTTTAGTTTTAACGGAATCCGTATAAGTTATCTTGCTTGTCCGTCTGTCTGTCCGTCTGTCACCAGCGACTTTCTCGCAGGAACGGGTGGACCTAGCAAGTTGAAATTTATACCAGATACTGAGGTCTATAGTCCCTATTAGGTGTATAAAAAACCGGCCAAGAGCGTGTCGGGCCACGCTCAGTGAAGGGTTCCGTAGTTTCCCGTCCGTCACGATAAGTGTTCCCACTTATGAGTTTAAAGGTGGGTATCCATTATGTAAAAATACTTGCATATACGAATATACTACAAACTTAGTCCAGAAATTATTTTGTACAAGTTTTTGTCTTTTTTGTACAAAAACTGTTGTTTCCATCAAGTTCAAAATGATTTTTCTAGAAAGTCCTTATAAAGTTCTACTTTTCAGATTTTTTTCATATTTTCTAAACTTATGATTCAAAAGTTAGAAGGGGGGGGGGGGGACACATTGTTTTTTACTTTTGGAGCGATTATTTCCGAAATTATTGACATTATCAAAAATGATTTTAGAAAACCCCTATTCATTTTTAAATACCTTTCCAACAATATACCACACGTTAGGGTTAAAATTAAAAAAAAAATCACTTCTCACTTTACTTAGAGGGGGGCTACCCTAATAAAACTGTTTTTTCCAATTTTTATTTAACCACTTTGTCGGCGTGATTGATATACATATTGGTACCAAATTTCAGCTTTCTAGTGACGGACGGACGGACAGACATGGCGAAACTATAAGGGTTCCTAGTTGACTACGGAATCCTGAAAAGGGGTCCTGAGTCAACACGATAAAAAGATATGGCAAATTTAGATTTTCGCGAAATCAACCGGAAGTAACCAATAGGTTTTGGGTCGAAAACCTATTGTATAGGTAGGTAGTTACCGTTGACCTAGAATTTTGTATCATGTAAAGGAAACACCTGAAAACCGTAAATAAGTAGTTTAATAACAAAAAGATAGCGATTTTACTATTACAAACTTATTATTTGCGGTAGGTGCAATAGCCGTTTCATGGGATCGAACAGCAAAGTTAAGTTTGTCTTTTATAAAGTTTGTACCTACGGAACCCTCTGTGCGCGAGTCCGACTCGCTCTTGGCCAGTTTTTCTTCTTTTTATAACATTACGCCTGTAAACACTGTTTTAAGCATTCACTTTTTAAAACTAAACTTATGTTGAGCTCAAAACCATGTGACGGTGGTGGCATGCCCGACATAATTATGTCAACCGTGCCATCCTTCACAATAAATCTCCGGTAGTTATTCGTCATCATAACTTCATCCATTATTGCACAGCCAAAACCTTCGATTTCTCCGAATAGGTCCCCGGAAGGCGGAACGTAGCCAAGACCAGTCTCCGTGACTGCAACTGATAAAATTCTGACAAAAAGTGTGTGTATCGAGCCTACTACACACACACAGCACACACACACGCACAGCCGCGTTAAGAAGCCCTACTCTCTAACGTTTCATCCGTATATTCGGATCTATCCGTCTCTCTCACTCGCACTCATCTGCAGACATGCGCGAGAGAGACGGATAGATCCGAAGGGAGTAGGGCCTCTGTAACGTAACCATGTTATGTTACAGCGTCCTGCAGCACGCCTCGTCCGCTACCCTCGCCGGTGCCGACCCCACAGCTACTGTCGCCCTCCAGTGCCGAGTTCCCGCTCACGGATCTCGATACACTGCTGGAGAACGCCGGTTGGTTAATATTTATTATGTAACAAACATTGGCTCCGTTCAACTGCGGTCGGCCGGCCGCAGTTCACTCAGTCGCTTGCTCGCTACAGAACATCTATATACCTATACGGGGTTAGCCGCCCCCCGCACGCCCCGCACTGCGCACAGATGTTGTTCGTGCTGTCTTCTCTATACGTAGTAGTAGTAATAGCCCAATGGTAACAAATAAGTCTAATGATTTTTTTAAATAAAACCGTTCTAAAAGGCACTTTTGCATCTTAAACTACAGTTGCTGCCTATTCGTAAAGTTAGTTTCGTATGGAGAAGAATAGGCTAGAATCTCCATCGAATCGGACCAGAAGCTCTAAATAAACCCTTATTGGAGTAGTATCCCAAATGTTGACGCTTGACTATTTTAGCAAAGATACAATAAACTAAGAACACGTAGGTAACAGTATTAGGTACATACTATAAATACGTCCTCTAATTTATTGTTTTTCCTCACTTGTATTGTACATACGATCTTTTCCAACGCAGGACTACAAGGTATTTTGGAAAAAGACTTCGTGCTGATGCAAGGACTGAAGAACGACTTGAACGGAAAACTAGCTGAAATGGAGGCAAACAAACAAGTGGTAAACCAATACCTAGTAACATTTTAGCAGTAAGTGGGTGTTGGATAGCTATCAGAATAACCTCTAGCTAAGCCGTCTTCACACACGCCGTGCGTAACCATCTGCCGCCATCTACCGGTCATTGGAGACAACTAGTATCGTAGGATGTAAGAGTTGTTAACAGCGCCATCTATTGCAGAATAGCCATTACGACTTTTTGTTACTATTGGTTCATAGATGGCGCTACTCATTTGCTAAAAAACGAAATCCTAATGTGTTGATAATTGTATCACCAAAATAGTTATAGCATCATTTTAATCATCAAAATAGTTCAGCTAACCAGTTTTGTTGAAGCTTGTCTATATCGATTGATTCTTCAGGTTTACAATTCTTCTATGGAATGGGGACTATCGTTTTTTTACTCACCAGTTGGCGCCACTGTTGACTAAGGTCCAGAGGTATAGCTGTCAAAAGGCGACATTCAAAGATTGGCGCCGAAACAAAGTTTTCTATCTTGAATCATCATCTGCCTAGCCTTTTCCCAACTATATTGGGGTCGGCTTCCAGTTTTACCGGATGCAGCTGAATACCAGTATTTTACATGGAGCGACTGCCTATCTGACCTCCACAACCCAGTTAGTACCGGGTAATACGATACCCCTTGGTAAGACTGGTTGTCAGACTTATTGGGCCTCTGACTACCTAACGACTGTCAAAGATCTACAAATGACAGCCGGGACTAACGGCTTAACGTGCTTTCCGAGGCACGGAGGAAACTCGGTATGTAATGGGTGGTCACCCATCCACAGACCAACCTAGGCAAGCACGGCTTAACCTAACGATCGACCCGAGCGGCTGTTATTATTTAGCCACGAGCTCCTCCAAGTTCAAGTTTTCTATCTTGAATCTCATGTTTATTTAATTTAACTATCATCATATCGATTAGCTATGCCGCAATGTTGTGCAGTTCCGTTTTGTTCGGAAAAAAGAGGAGGACACATGTTCCCAAAAGATAAAACTGTTCTAAAACAGTGGCTAGTGGCGATTCGCAGGAATAAGTTTATTCCGACAAAACATTCTCGTGTTTGTAAAAAACATTTTAACCCCGAGGATTATGTGTTACCCAAAGAATCAAATACAGAAAATCTTAACTAATTATCATATTTATCCTGATTTGAGTAATTTTTCCTACTTTCATCTCTTGTATGTAGGTAAACTGTTCACAAATTTTCAGCTACTCCTAAATTAAAGCCAAAAGTTGTACCTAGTCAATTTTCTTGGAACCAAGAAAGTGAAGAGAGAAAGGAAATGAAAAGAAAACGTGCAGAAAGAGCTCATCAACGTCAAAAAAAGAAACTGGAAACTGCTACACTTTCTTCTTTAAATAAAGGGGAAGCTCAACATGAAGAACATTTTGTCAGTAAATTGAAGATATTCTTAATTATTTATATTACCACAACAGCTTCAAAAAACTTAAACTACACACAACACACAATAAATTCTCCAGCATTAATATTTTAAACAAAATTTGCAGACTTTTGATGAAACTTATGAAGAAGTAGAAATTGAAATTGAAAATACAGATGTCTCACTACAATGTTCTTTATGCAAATGTGGAGAGAACTTAACTAGCATTGCCAATTTGTTAGTACATGAGAGGAATAGGGAAAATACATTGACCATGTTTCGAATTGAAAATCTCAAGGAAAAGCCTGAAATAGTACAATTTTACACTGGTTTTGATAATTATAGCCATTTCATGTTTGTCTTCCACCTTTTTGGCGATGAAGTAAACAACATAAAATACTATCCATCATGGGAGCCGGCTCGAGGAAAACATGTTTTGACACCATGCAATCAATTTTATTTAACCCTTATAAAATTGCGAAGAAATATGTGTAATGTAGAACTATCTCTTCATTTTGGAATAAGCAAAACTTCTGTGAGTAAATACTTTTTAACATGGATTAATTATCTTTACTGCAAGTTAAAGGATCTGAATGTATGGGTACCAAAAGAAACAATTGATCAAAATGTAATGTATCAAAAGAGGAATAATACCTGTACAGTAATTATAGATTGCACAGAAACAAAAATTGAAAAACCACAAAATCCGGTTTCTCAACAAGCTACTTATTCCAACTACAAATCTGCCAACACACTGAAAGTGTTGGTTGGAATTTCTAGCTCTGGATGTGTGACTTTTGTATCCGATGCATATGGCGGATCAATCAGTGATAGAGAGATATTTGAAAAGTGTGGAATAATGAGTCTACTTAAAAAAGGGGACATTATACTTGGTGATCGTGGTTTTCAAATTCAGGATCTAGTTTCTCATATGGATGTTACAGTAAACATGCCACAGTTCCTAACAAAGGGCAGCAATCAGTTTGAAGCACACCAGCTAAGAAAATCAAAGAAAATATCATCTGAACGTATCAATGTTGAGCGTAGCATAGGTTTAGGGAAAACGTTTAATATTCTGAGTAATAAGTTACCATTTAGTTTGGTAGGTCTTGGAGGAAGAATCATATTTGTATGCTTTATGCTTACCAATTTCAGAAAGAATATAATGTAAATAAGGATTCTGAGGAATTACTTAAGCAATTATTAAATAAAATAAAAAAAAGAAATTAATTACTTATTAAACTTTTATTTATCCTTCCCTTTACAAATAAATATTAAACATTGTAAATCCATACAATGGATATGATAGTGAAAGATAGTCGAGTTGTTAGTTAAAACTAGACATTGGTAGTTAATGTATTAAGTTATAAAATTTTCTAGCAATAACAGGTATCATGTATGTATGATAAAAAGCAGTTATTTTTGGTATAATAATTTCTGAAATAAGCTTATCATTTCTATTTACATAAATTCTCTTTTCATCTTTATTTGTCCAAACAAAAAAATCACAATACTTTCTTTCAGTAACAAGTAACTGTGTTTGAATTTGAAAATAGTAGGGGCTACTTTCTTTCAAGCAATATTCATTATTGATCATTTCTATGTGCTTGTAATTATCCACTCTGATAAACTCATCTTTTATAGAGAAAGGACATTTCACTTCCAATACTGTTAGTTCTCCAATTAATCCATCTGGCGAAGCTCCAATATATGGATATTTATTAGAAATACAAAATCCACAACATTGTACTTTATTGTATGACATAGACTCATAGGCTTCAATAGCTGTCTTCTCTTTTGAACTTCCCCATTCAGTAGCATGACTTTTAAATTGCTTGGGAAACAAAACATCTTCAGCATACTTCACTTTATCTCTTCTGTCAGTAAACTTGCATATATTGAAAACATGAGATCCAGTAACCCTTATGCTTCGTTCACTATGCCACATTTTATTTTGTGACTGCTGCCTTGTTTGCTGCTCTATCAAACTTGCTTCTTCTGGAGAAACCTGAAATGAAACATCTAATATTAATAAAGAGAAATATTATTAAATTCTAGTCATCTCACACTTGATAATCTGATTCCAAGATAGATGTGTTCTCGTTAGAGATACTGTGGGTACATAACCAGACATAATAGTACCTGAGACCTAGAGCAAACATCTATGTTCATCAATATCATACAGTGTGTCCTTGATGAGTATGAAACCCATACACCTTTCATGCAGAAGTTATATTAGGTAAATACATATATTATATAATAAATAAATAAATGGGATGTAGGTTACTCACAGTAATTCTGTTAAGGACATATTGGTCAAGGATGGGTAGTTTAAGGTAATCATGGTCATTAGATATTCCATGCAGGGAAGCCACTTCAAACACACCGCATATACCAAACCTGTTTTTTTCTAAAGAGCAATAGTTTATTACCCTGTTTCTAACAATATCATTCTATTCTACAGTACTGCAAGTATTGTCAGGGCGTGGATCAAAGCACAAATTTGTTCGTTTGCGTTTTGTGACATTATATTCTTGTAGGTACTTCAAATTTAAGATTTTCAGCTTTTATAGGTGATGAATTCAGTTTTCTTTTCTTTGGCTCATGCCATTTCTGTTTGTTTTCTGTGGGCGTTTTTTTGATAAGCCATTCAGAATGTTCCTTAAATCTTAAAATTGCATAACAAACACAAGCTATGTGCTTGCAGACTGCCATTGGCCCTCTACCAGCAGCACACTCACACATGGACTGGACAACTTTTCCATCCGTCTCAATGGCAATATTTACAAAGTATGACAACGATTTTGTGTTTTCAGAGTGTACCTGTCCTCTATAAAAAAGCACATCATTTTGATTAAATGTCACTAGAGCCATTAAGTATTCATTAATCATCATGTTATAGCCCTTTCTATGTACTGCAGCATACTCAGTCAGTCCCACATTATCTGCGTACACTTCTAAAAAGTAGGTGGTAATATTTACGATATCCAAGTCTGGTGATTCACTTTTATTCGATACACTACTGTACAAACTGTCTGAAGACCACTCAACAAATTTTTTGTTAACGTCTACGTTTCCGACAAAGTTTTTGTTACGGTCATAGTCTTGAAGTCTGTAAAAAGAAAAAACAGCTGTTACCCCGGCAAAGAAGCATACTTTTGGCAAAAAATAAGTTTGTAAACAGTAAACAAACCTCTGAATTAAAGTTGCTCTTTGAGACCGCTTATTTTTGCGCCTCTTTTTTTTAATTCCGCTTTCAAAGCGTTCACATTCATAGCCAAATAATCCATATTTGCGATAATTTCACAAAGAAGATTATTTTTGAACAGGTAAATTATAAAATTTTTAGTTATATTACGAAGCGCGCCAAAACTAGTGAAGAAAAATGAATGTTATTGAACCTCACGCGACACAAGCGCCTCTAGCGGCAAATTCACACGCGATAGCCCCCATTGAATAAGATAAATTATAATTTTACCTCGGGCCTACTAATACGAAAAAACAAAACAACACGATTTGTCTATGATTCATATATAGTTTCTTTTTGGGAGCCAACTACCAACCAACATACATACAACAGACTTGAAAGAGGTCTTTGATAACCTGCAAAGTTTTTTTTATTTTTATTATCATAAATAGTAGGTAAGTATACTCCAAATATTTTCGTTATTCATCTGTTAACAAGATCGAGTTACCTACTTTATACCTTATACCTATACCTACCGAATTTTATAGACATATTTATTTACCACCAAGAAGTTATATTCTACACATACATTTTGGTCACACAGACGTTTAATTTAACAAACCAGACTGTTATTTTCTTATTAAATTTGCGACTTGGACTATCGGAAGCTCAACATCTATGCGATAGCGTGAAGATACACCAAGCGATATAATTATACTCGAATAATAATAGGTATCATCAACACGACGAAGAACAGGGAGATTATCACATCGATGTATATTTTCTGTATTGCCGGCAGATTTTCTGACATTTCCGAATGAATTTTAAGTCACTACATTCATGAAAGTGGTCTTTGTGTGAGACTGCACAAACAGACTCACGATGTCCGCGATTACGCGGAGCCCTAATCAAAATAATATTTGTCCAATCGACAAAGGGAAAAAACCTATTAGATACACTTACCATCACGTTGGTACTGGTGATGTGACGTAGCCCCTGGTCACGTCGTATCTGGGTGGGGTGTAAGTGTAATGTGCTTATGTTGTGTATGTAAAGTCATGTAGATTCGACGGTAACCAAAGGGCGCCCCACAGCGCGTACCGTCGTCTCCCTGATCAAACCTTCAGATCACACACGTGGCACTTTTCAGTCAAGGTCCAACTGAATCTTATCCCGGTTTGCTAACCCAATCGGGGATTTACAATAGTCCAGCACTGAATTTAGGAAGTTACCGGCGTCCAAATGACAAAGGCCGGCTACATAACCAACAAATTACTCGCGGTCACGACCCAAAGTGGCGAGATCTCTCAATTTTCACTCAATTATCAACAAAATATCAAACACCGATCAAGATGGTATCGGATTAACATAAACTCAAAGTTTCAATCAATAATTACACGAAACAGCGTGCATCAAAAAAAAAACGAACGAAGACAACGCAAGCAAGTTTCTTCCCAATCAAAATGGCACTGACAAGCAAACGTCATCGCACTGACAACTGAAACGTCATCTGTCAAACGTCGAAAAGGTGCGTTCAGAAACTTGGTGGATGAAACAGTCTTCATTAATACGTTCTGGTCCAGTTATCTGTGAAATAGCATCAGTAACTAATTTCAAAAGAAATTTTAGTCTTTAAATTCGATATTTTAGAAATAATTCAGATAATAAGAAAATTCCTTTAATATTTGAAATATACATTACATCGAAAACAATGAACAAAGAAACAGACCAAATTAGCGTTTAATGGATGCACGTAGGTCACACTATTACGATACAATATGAATTCGTCTAATTTGAAGTTATTCATAAAGGAAAAAGTACATTTCAAAGGAAATTAAAAAAAATATCGCAAGCGGCGAAATTTTTTTTAACTTTCTTCTCCACTCCTCTAGAAACTCAATAAAAAAAATCCCATGAAAATCTGACCACTATAAACTTCGTTCCACGTTATTGTCTAATTGCACTCGACTATTTTAAGACCAGATATGCTCACACATACGTTTAACAACAACCTGACTGTTTTTTTCTTAAAACATTATCCACTTCGACTATCTGAAGCTAAAGCGTAAAGACCCACCAAACGATATGCCGTCAATGCCTGAACTCTAAACGGCTTGATTGCAGACTATTTCCGGCATCCAGCATTACTGGTACACCCACGGGCAGCGAGAAATCGACGCCGAGGAACAGCAGGAGTCACCGATTATGAAACAGATGTTTATTTGAATTATAATTTGATAGAATACAACTAAAAATAAATGTTTTCTCTCGAACATACTTGGAAATTTGAGCATTATTTTGACAATCTTCTTCGAGATAAATCGAAATTGCTGTACGGGCCAGATACATACGACTAGCGGTCGGCAAAAGTTGTATTAAAATCTACATCTGTCGTGTTTAGCGGCCAAATAAATTACATAGTAAACTCATATCTGTCGTGTTATTTAAAAATGGAACGATCTTTTACTCTGAAACATGGCAACCAAGGAGGTAACGTACCTATCAAATGTTTTATTTAAATTTCGAATTGTCTTGCAAATAGAAAGCAGTTTATTGAAAAAAAAAAAACAAATGAACTCTAAACGCGAGAGTTTTAATTTATTTCCTCGCATTTTTGAGAAAAGTACTATACAAGCCTCAGCCACAACTAGGCATTGATGGACTTACGTATATGTATGTCGGTCCACATTTACACGTTCGCCCATCAATGCCTCTGTAAGTTGCTGGCCGCTGCAGTAATGTACTATTTTCGGATTACTTCTAGCGGAGCCGAAGATATAAATTATGTACAATAGCTCAGAAAATATTGAGTGTCTGGATACATGAGTCCAATCTTGAGTCGATATAGATACTAACACTGTTATTCTTAGTGCCTGACGCAGCTCAATTCAAGTTCGACACGCCCCAACGTTAAAGTTGACAATGGTGTTGATTTTGTTGTGCACAAACCAAACTTAATTTAAGCTATTGCTATATTTTTCTATTTAGTTGCCTAGTTGGAACTAATATTTCCATACAAATGAAGGGTGCACACAAGGGTGGACTAAAAACATGGTGAAGCGCAAGGCATAAACTAGTTTGACATCTCTAACTTGGTTCATAGCTATAGCCGTCCTTTTCCCGCACTGTCTTTTATTAAAAGATAGCAATAGCCTAAATTAAGTTTAGTTTGTGCACAACAGAATCGACACCATTAACGCCGTAACTAATCGACTCTCTGGAGTTCTCTTATGGAATCATTTGTTAAATTGGAGGTGCCATCAAAGTTTCTGCATCTGTAGAAAATATTCGTACCCCAAGCAGAGATGCCCGTTTAGAAACTCCATATCGACAAGATTTACTATCTAATGAATTGGTTGAAATGAATAAAATTGTCACGTATTCGAATGATTCCGTTTCTGAAAATCATGAAAGTGCAAAATAGGTTCAGCCAAAATTTGTGGAAAAAGGAGAAGTGGTTTTATTTGAACAAGACGTTGTTGAGCAATTACCACTTTCACTTACTAGTGCAGGATTGGTTATTTTCTATACTAATATTATAAAGAGGAAAACTTTGTTTGTTTGGTTGTTTGTTTGGTTGTAATGAATAGGCTCATAAACTACTGGACCGATTTAAAAAATTCTTTCACCATTCAAAAGCTACATTATCCACGAGTAACATAGGCTATATTTTATCCCCGTACTCCCACGGGAACGGGAACTACGCGGGTGAAACCGCGGGACGTCCGTTAGTAATATACAGGGTGGAATTTTGTAATGCCACCTGGAGGGCAAGTACTCTTAATACTGCAGATAGAAAATTTTACTCAAAGGAAACATTCCTTTATTTTTGAATAGAAAGCAAACTGCATTCAAAGATTTTGAAAATTCTCGTGCCACACTCGGGAATCGAACCGCCTAAATTCCAAAAAAATATCACCTGTATTTTTATGGCACCAATCGATAGGGTCAATCATAAAGATCAAATCCCTCTAACAAACAATGAAAAGAAAACCATAAAATATTAACTTATAAATTCAATGGGACAACATAAAGCACTTTTACTCAAAGGTTCATCCTCCAATTAACCTAATAAACAATTATCTTTTGACGACATTTATTGATTAAAATGACGAAGAACTATTTAGATAGGAAGATTGCAATTTTCTCAAACAAATACTTGCAAATTGCAATCTTTTTTCTTCATTTGTAAATATCCATCCTTTGAATAAAAGTGCTTTAACGTATTGAATTTATCCCAATGAATTTATAACTTTAGATTTCATGGTTTTCCTTTTATTTAATTTATAAAAAATAAATAAAAAATAGGCGTGACAGTACCCAAATTTGCCTACAACAATATAAAACGGCACTTATGCAAAAAAGTGTCTTTTGCATGGCTCCTAAAATCTATAATAAACTTCCGAAAAACTGGAAGCAGTTAAGGGATGTAGAATTCAAAAGAAAAGTAATTAATTTACTAGCAGATAAGGCTTATTATAATTTAAAAGAGTTTTTAGATGAGAAATTATGATTATTTGTTACGTATCTTTTATTCTCTATCTTTGTTATCTTTTTTTTAATTATCATGTTAATTTTTGAATATATTGACTCAGAGTGACATTATAAATTATTGTATTTAATATTTGCATGCCAATGTTGGCAAACGTGATGATCTGTATTTATACTTATTTTAACATCTCTTGCATGCTGACAATTTGTATGTATTGTACTCATGTTTGTGCAAATAAATAAATGATTATGATTATGATTATGATTATAATATTTGTTAGAGAGATTTGATCCTTATGATTGACCCTATCGATTGGTGCCATATAAGTACAGGATGTTATTTTTTGGAATTTAGCCGGTTCGATTCCCGAGTGTGGCACGCGAATATTCAAAATCTTTGAAAGCAGATTATTTTCTTTAAAAAAATAAAGGAATGTTTCCTTTGAGTAAAATTTTCTATCTGCAGTATTAAGAGTACTTTCCCTCCAGGTGGCATTACAAAATTCCAACCTGTATATAATAGAAACAAGCAAGAACTTACAACAAAGACTGTTCAATATAAACATTGAAAGATGAAAAACTGCTCTACAATGGCTATGTACCAGCTAACCTGCAAGCAATCATCAACGACCTCACGCGGCGCACGCGCTTCCAACACTGAGGCGCCGACTGGAATTCAAACTCGACTGGAATTCACTGCGCCCCCGCCAGGGGGCGCGGCAGGCGGTATCAGGGCTATGCCCTCTGACCGCGGCGGCCATACCTCGGCCCGTAAAAACGGACCCGTCCTTGGATTGGACATTGTCCAAAACTTGGTGGGCGCAGACATGCGCCCATGTGTGTGGTTGCTGTGTTGTGACTGTAGGCGCGCCACAGCGCTGTTGCACAGCGCTGCTTTCTTCACAGTGCCCCGGCGGTCCGTCTCCGCCGGGTGAGACCCCCGGTTACCCGAGGGAAGCCCAGCGGGAGACAACCAGCGACAGAGGCACCGACTTACAGCGCACCTACAGTGGATGTGTGATTCCCGCCCGCCCCACTAACCAGAGCTAGCCGACAGTGGTACGGGCTGCGGAAACGACGTGTGTGTGTGGGCGGTATTGTATGTGTAACACCGCCCATGTATGCGTTTACCGCGGGCTCAAGAGCTGCGTCCACGCGTGTGTCTACGTGAGTGTAGAGGCGTGCATGTGTGGTTATAGATGCGCGCCCTACCTATATTAACTTAGAACAAGTCGCGCATCTGGGTGTGAGTGATGTGTGTGGAGTCATATTGTGCAGGTAAGCTGCGTGTAGCGGGGAGCAGCTTACCTGGGTCAATCCGGTGGTGAAGGCGGCGGAGGGGGGGCGACCATGCAATGCCGGTCGCGGACGCTCCACTGGTCATCCTTGACGGTCTATCCACTGTACAAGGAGAGTAGCGCAGCCAGGCCGTCAAGGACGACCAGTTCCACGTCTCGACCCTGCCTGATGGCACCGATCAGGTCCATCAGCAGCTGGATGGCGCGGGCTGTGAACTCCTTCTTCTCGGCTTCTGAGCCGGCTGCTGGGCCGGCGCTGGTTGTACGGCTCAGAGTGGTCAGAGGGAGGTGGCGCCACCGTCGTACCGTTAACAGCTGATTCAAATCGCTCTGTATAAAATAATTCTTAAAAGTGTCTTTAAAGCAAACTTCGGGTCAATTATCGTCTACTCAGTGTTAAAAACAAACAATACGTGAAGTGAACCACAAGTATAGGACTTATTGCAAGATTTAAATGAGCAATCAATGTTGAAAGCAAACAGTGATGAAACTAACCACTATAAGTTTGAAGGACTGTGTATCTGATTATAAACAGTGATTCCGAAAAAGTGCCGCCCAAAATGCCAACATAATGACTAAGTGATGTTTCAGTGATATTTCAGTGATATTTCAGTACGGAAATAAACTTAAAAAATAACCTAAAAACTGAAAGTGATCATATGGCATAGCATTCTTTGTTCCATTTACTACGCTCAAAACATAAAACAGTGCCATCTATGAACGAATAGAAAACTCAACCATCAACAAACGCGATTACTAGCGCCACCTACCGGCAAATAGCACATCCAAATATTACTTGTTTAAATATTGGGTGTGCGAGGGCGCTGCAGTGCCACGATTACACAAAAACTGTCACCACCTCGAATTTGATGAAAGCGCCACCTAGTATTGAGTAGTATCGAATAGCAACCCATGTTTAGTTGCGTAATGTAACTAGCGACAAAGTTCTGAAGAGGGCGCTAATATTAATGTCATCAACGCCACCTACCAGCAAACGACACAAATACTTAGTCAGACAATCAACCATCTGTCAATAACTATCGGCAATCACATTTAAACTCTCTGTTATACTCACAAGAGGGCACCACCTGTATGAGATCTTTTCTTGGATTCATCATTTACTTCATAAATCCTCAAGAAACATTATATAACAATGGAAGAAATAATGGCAACCCTACGCTTAATTCAGAAAGATCTCGAAGACCAAAAACTTGCAATAAAGGAAAACGGTATAGAAGTAGCAAAAACAGTTACGGATAATATGAATTTGATTTTAGACGAAAAACTAAATAATCTCGAAAAAAAATACAAAACCCTAGAAGAACAATGTGGAAGACAAGAACAAAGACTAAATATATTGGAGAAACAGGCAAGAAACCGAAACATCGTATTTTTTGGCATTGAAGAACACAACTCACCCTACTCTTACTCGGATTTAGAAACGCAAATTATTAATTTCATATCGAGATATCTCGGAATTGAACTAGATCGTAAAGAAATTCAAGAAATCAGAAAAATAGGGAAATATACAGAAAAACCAAGGCCCATTGTGATGACACTGACCACGGTTGGTATGAAAATTGAAATTTTCAAACAAAAGAAGCTATTAAAGGATACAAACTACTACATTAAAGAAGATTACCCACAACACATTTTAGAGAAAAGGAGAATGCTACAGGAACAAGTAAAAATTGAAAGAGAGAAGGGTAACAAAGCTATATTAAAGTACGATAAATTAGTTATAATAGGAAAACAAGAAATAAATAATACATCAGGAAACAACAAACGATCTCTTCCGACATCTCCTCAAGAAATCTATGATCGCAATGAACCATCACCTAGAACTCAACCAAAAAAGAAAAACAAACCTGCATCAAGCACCTCACAAAACACAACTAGTTGTTCTAGTGAAAACATAATCAAGCCGGGGATCCTCAACTATCTGGTGAATAAAAATCCAACTAACCAAGATAAGCCAAAAAATAATCTAAACCAATAGCAATCGGCAACCCCTCTCATAAACAAAATAGATAAATACAACACAGAAAACCATCTTCCAAGCCGGCTGGTCACCGTGGAAGAGATTGACCACTACCCTCCAAGGAAACAATTAGAAATCAGCCCAAAACCCGGAAATCTATCAACAAACAAGTTATACATAGCAACATACAACGTGAAAACACTCTCTTCATATCAAACTCAAACTCAAACTCAAAGCATTTATTTCAATTAGACCATTACGGCACTTTTGAAAGTCAAAAATACAAAAAAGAAAATCAAAGCTACAGTCCCAGTCACAAGGCATAATAACTTGAGAAAGTACTGTAGTTGCCCATTCCCTAGCGTAGATCTCTATGGAGAAGAATGGGCAAGAAACTCCATGGACACTCTTTTAAAATCAAAATATTGTTACAAAATCTTGGTTACATCATTAATTTTGAGATTATACATATATGTGAGAACGATGTAGAAAGACGTGCACACTAAGAGCATCCAGAGTGAAAGATTAGATTAAAAATGTATGAATAAAGTAATTAAAATGAACATTGGCAGCTAAGAGATGACCAGTCCCAACTGACAGCGCCCGTTCACAGATATGAAAGACTATTAGAACTCGAAGAAGCCCTGAAAGAAATAAAGTATGACGTCATCGGTCTGTCAGAAGTCAGAAGAATGGGCAGCCAAATAGAAGAATATGAGAGCACGATATTATGTTATGTAGGCCACACACCTGGACTTTATGGCGTGGGATTTTTAATAAAGAAATCCTTACAACCGTATATTGAACGATTTATAGGCTTCACAGAAAGAATCGCCCTGCTTAACCTCAACATTCAAGGATATATTATAAGTATTATACAAGCATATGCCCCCACAACTCTTTCAAGTGAAGAAGAGATTACAGAATTCTATCGAATTATGGACATGGCAATCCAGATATCCTCAAAAAATCTTATAATAATGGGAGATTTTAATGCAAAAATAGGTCAACCACTAAAAGATGAACATATCATTACAGGAATATATGGATATGGAGATAGAAATGACAGAGGTCAAAGACTAATAGATTTTGCTTTTGAAAATAGACTTGCAGTGATCAATACTTATTTCAAAAAAAAACCAAGCCACAGGTGGACTTGGCGTTCACCCAGTGGAGTATACAAGAATGAAATCGATTATATACTGTCAAACCAACCTAAGCTGTTCGAAAATATAGAAACACTAAACCTTAACTTCTCCACAGACCATAGAATGGTAAGAGCTACAATAACTTTAAAAGTAGCAAAGAAAAGCCGAATCAAATTCACCAACAACCAAAATAGCACTTTAAAAACGAGAGAAGAAATTGAAGCATACAAGCAAAATCTGGGGCATCAAATATCAAATTTAGTTGATTATCAGATGGAGACGACAGTGCAGGATTTTTATAACAAATTACTGCATGCTATCAACGTCAGTCTACAACAAGCAAGACAAGTTAAGAATACCCGTATTAGACACAAAATTCTCTCAGAGAGGACAATGGCATTACTAAATAGGAGACAAATATTACAAAAAACACCGGACAAATCCCGATCAGAAAAAAACGAACTTAGCGCACTATATAAACTAACGAGTAGATACATAAAATATGACTATAAAAACTACAGGAATCAGAAAATACAAACTTACCTTACACAAGGAAAAAGTTTCAAAAAAGCTATGAAAGAACTCCGAACAAATAAGACTTGGATCGAGGGATTAAACCAATCAGGACAAACAACACACAACCGTAAAGAAATATTAAACATTGCTACAGAATTCTATAAAAACCTATACAGTGCGAATACACAACAGACAAATAACAATAAACAGGAAACATATAACAACTACGGAAGCCATGAAAATAATATAAACTATATCGACGAACTGGAAATTATACAAGCAGCTAATAAGTTAAAATTAGAAAAGAGCCCAGGCCCAGACTTCATTACTAATGAAGCAATTAAACATGGATGTGAAATACTAGCATCACCACTGACCGCATTATTTAACCTAATACTCAAAACTGCGATCATACCTGCACAATGGTCAGAATCTATTATAATCTTGCTCTATAAAAAAGGAAACCCTAATGAAATCGGCAATTACAGGCCAGTAAGCCTTCTACCAACTGTTTACAAACTATTCTCTTCCATAATTAATCGAAGAATATCTGAAACTTTAGAAAAGAGACAGCCCATAGAGCAAGCTGGCTTTCGAAAGGGATATTCAACCATAGATCACATACACACTCTGGAACTTATTATTGAAAAATACCAAGAGAACCGAAGACCGCTCTACATAGCCTTCATAGATTACCAGAAGGCTTTTGACACAATTTCACACACAAGTATATGGGAAGCATTAAGTAAACAAGGAGTAGAAAATGAGTATATACAAGTAATAAAAAGTATATACAACAACAGCGTCAGTAAAGTCAAACTGGAATCAACTGGTCCCGATTTCAACATCAATAGAGGAGTGAGACAAGGGGACCCACTATCTCCAAAACTATTTATTGCAGTATTGGAATCGATTATAAATCAATTAGACTGGAAAAAGTACGGTTTGTATATCAAAGGAGAATACCTGAGTCATTTACGGTTCGCAGATGACTTGGTACTGCTATCTGAATCCGGTGGCAACTTAGAGCACATGATACAGTCATTACACGAAGCCAGCAGACAAGTCGGATTAGAAATAAACTTGACAAAAACAAACACCATGACAAACAGTTATAAAAGAACCATCTCTCTAGAAAACAAACCATTACGGTACGTGGATCAATATATCTACTTGGGAAAGCAGATAACATTGGGCAGCAATAGCAACGAACTAGAGGTGGAGCGCAGAACACGAATTACGTGGAATAAGTTCTGGAGTTACAGAGAAGTAATGAAAAGTAGCATGCCAACAGAAATGAAAAAGAAAATGATGGACACTTGCATTTTGCCATGTCTGACATATGCTTGCCAGACGTGGAAATTTACGAATAACATTAAGAATAAAATAATAACGTGCCAGAGAGGAATGGAACGTAGCATGCTTAATATAAGAAAAACACACAGAATCCGTCATACAAAGATAAGAAGCATAACCAAAACAGTAGATGCGCTCAAATATGCTCAAAGACTAAAATTCAAGTGGGCTGGACATGTAGCACGACTTAAAGATAAGAGATGGACATCGAAAGTAACTACATGGGACGGTCCACAGGGCAAGCGGCGCGTCGGTAGACCGTACACGCGCTGGGAGGACGACATTAGAAAAGTCGCTGGACCGCACTGGATTTATGTCGCCAGAGACAGAGGCAAATGGAAATCCTTGGAGGAGGCCTTCACCTGAGAGGGGTCCATGCATATAAAAAAAAAAAAAATATATATATATATATATAATAATTAAATAAATAATAATAGTAACATGAATATCCTAAAAATAATAATAATTTACCTATATTACGATATATTTGATTATTTTAATTTTTCTATTTGATACATTTATATCTGAATTAATTGATTATTATTTATTCTTTTTCTATTTTTTCTTTTTTGTAATATTTCAAAGTATGATAATAATAATCAAGCATGAAATTTTGATTCATATTGTTAAATTATTTTGTAAATGCATGGAATAAAGGGCTTTTTTATTTTATTTTTTATTTATTTATTTATAAGCTGCGTGTAGCGGGGAGCAGCTTACCTGGGTCAATCCGGTGGTGAAGGCGGCGGAGGGGGGGCGACCATGCAATGCCGGTCGCGGACGCTCCACTGGTCATCCTTGACGGTCTATCCACTGTACAAGGAGAGTAGCGCAGCCAGGCCGTCAAGGACGACCAGTTCCACGTCTCGACCCTGCCTGATGGCACCGATCAGGTCCATCAGCAGCTGGATGGCGCGGGCTGTGAACTCCTTCTTCTCGGCTTCTGAGCCGGCTGCTGGGCCGGCGCTGGTTGTACGGCTCAGAGTGGTCAAGTTGCAGTGAGGTGAGTTGACGAAAACCACAGACTTCACGATCCCAAGTAGTTTAATGTAAAGTTACAAAAGTTATGTTGGATGCTAATCCGTGGTATGATCGCTAAGGTAGCTACTGGTCAACTAACGTTTAGTATAATAAAAGTATATAAAATGAATTAACGAAAGTAGGTCGCGGCGTCAGCGACTTACTTGCCTGTACGTGAACCGTACATGCTCCCGAGGGAAAAGTGGGATGAGCATCCATTACAAACAGTAGTTAAAAAATAAATGTAAAAGTAAACAATTCATGTAAATGGTAAAAAGTTAAATAGTTAAAAGTTAAATAGTTAAAAGCTAAATAGTTAAAAGTTAAATAGTTAACAATAGTAAATGTGTAAAAGTATAGGTATAACATTCAATTTAATTCGTCGAAGTGAAATGCTTTCTTCGGCTGCCTTACTTCGCTGTAAACGGGCTCCGCTGCTGTCGAATGTATTTCTTGTAGCTCGATGTCCCCTCCAAAGTTATCCCTTCCTCTAGGTGTCACTCCTGTTTTGGCAGAGAGTGTTTTGACGCCTTTCTTTGTTTCGCACCATCGTTTAGTGATAATATAGAGGGCAAGCACAGCGAATCCTCCCAACAACAAAGATGTAACCGAGTAGAGATAGATGTCGTGACTTGACATGTCCGATGCCTTCGGTAAAACTTCTCTGTTCTTCTGGAATTCCAACTGCTGGTCTATTTTTCTTATTTCTACTGCAGTTGGCGTCTCTTGTTCTGTTATATTTAATTTTGCATTCTTCCAGCCGAGGTCAAAGATATTGTTAATTGTTGAATTTATGGTTGGTATTTCTATCTCTGGTTCCATGTTAAAACTACTTCCCAGCTGATTGTGTGTAAATATTGTGGCGTCCTTTTTCTGCAGTAAGCACTTTGATTTCAAGGAAATCACTCCAGTCCCGTCAATGACCGCTGGCGTAACTTGATCGTTACATATGACGCGCATCAGCTGTTTTCCGCACAAGGTAAATAGCCACATATTCGATTTGTGAAGTTTTGTCCAGGTTTCTTTGCACGTTACGTCATTGAGGACGCATGATAATGACTCTTGTTGGTTGAAGACTTGGGCCTCACATGGGGCGTCTTCGTCGTGCATGTTGTAAACAGGACTAAGTGCGACACAAATGAATTCGTCTTCTCCGTACGAAGTACATTGGCGCATGTCTTGGTCTTCCATTGTTATGTAAGAGTTTTTTACTAAGTTGATTGCGATGAAGCTTGAACTTGGTTGTACGAGTTTTAAACGTCCTTGTCTAAGGAACGGTATCGGTATGACTCGATATATCTTGTAGTCTTCATCGCTCAGCAACGGGATATGTATTTCAAATAGCATGTAGTTGTTTGTAATTCGGGCCTTCACATGGATAAGGTCATAGATATTTTTCAAATCCCTTTGAATGTCCTTTACCGGTAACGACAATCCCTGTGGCAAGCTTCCGGATATTATGTTTAGCTGTTCGATCAGCTGGTAGGGCGGAAATAGATGGGTGTCTAAATGTCCTCTGTAAATGTTGGCGAGAGCATTTATCAACATTTCCAATATTCGATTTAAATCATTTAAAATCAGAGTTGACGTCACGGCCGCGGAATTTATGTCGTTCATCGTGAATAGCATTTGCGCCCTGTTCACTATCTTTGTGATTTCACTGCAAGTTTGGTTCATGTAGTTGCGCAATGTTTCGAATTGTTTATCCATAAAGGCAGTGTTTCTTTTTATAATGTTGTTTTCAGCCTCTACAATTAATGTTTGGTTTTTCATAAGTTGTAGTAGGTAGTCATCATTTGATTGTAGATGCTGTATGTCTCTTTCGTACTTTTCGGCGAAGTCTGCGTCGAGCACGCCGAAAAGAGTTCGTGCTAATTTCCCAACTCCGTCAAAGTAACCTCGTTTTGGTCTTGAGTGTTGAGTGAGCAGCATAGAGTTGTAGTCGGCTAGGTGACTCAGTTCATGACGTAAGTGGCCGACAATTGGTTCGCAAGGCGTGTATTCATGTGATATTCTTTGGCATAGTTTATCTATTTGGTTCACATAATCGTTGATCCGATCAGTTGCTTGCCAGTATGACGTTAAGTTGTAGTAAACCAATAGAGTCCATTCGTCATGAATTAACTGAATTTTACCCGCTTCATCGAAGTAAATCGGATGATCGCTTGGTATCTATGTAACCTTCAAGTTTTTCGTTGACGCTGATTGTGCAAATCCCGTCATTGCTAGTATGGATAGCAGAACAAGTGATGGCCAATTGTTCTTGGTTTTTGTTGTGCCTCCCCGTTTTTTAGTTTCCCGAGTAGTTGTTATTTTTTCATCCTCTTCCTTTACTCTTGGTTCTTCGGGTTTCATCGGTAATGGTGAAAGCTTCGTTATTGGTCGATTTTTCTTTAAACATTCAATATCGTCGCCATAGTTTTCATATTGAACGTTCTTGATGATCAATTCTGTCGCGCCCATAATGTCTTGTGGTGATAAACACATAACCCCCATTTTGTTACCGCAGTCGGCTAAGTTGTCGGTTGAGTTTAGTGTGCGTTTTTGCTTACGAATGTTGCTCAGTCGCAAAATCCATCCAAGCACTCGTATTACGCGTTTATAATTACTGTTTTTATTCAGTAATGTATTAATTATTTCACATATGTTGTATGTGACTGCGCAGCAGTTTATTTCTTGCAACTCAGTGTTTGTTGTGTAGGTCAGGCGATTGTCTTGATGGATTTTTGGCATGTTTGTTTTTAACCAATCTGGTCCATTCCGCCAAAGTTTAAAATCTAGCAGTTGAAAAGGTGTTAGCCCTCGAGTTGCACAGTCAGCTGGATTTTCTTCTGACTTCACATAGTTCCAGCAGTTTGCCGAAATAATGCTGTTTATTTGTTTCACTCTGTTAGCTACATATTTCTCCCATCGGTTTATGTCGCCCTGCAACCATGCTAAAACGACCTTGGAGTCACTCCAGCACCTTATGTGTAGGTTTTTATTGCAGAGAGTGTTCTGAACCTTTTCTAGCAGTTTGGCTTGTAAAACGGCCCCGCAAAGTTCCATTCTAGGTACAGTTATCCTATTGCTGATTGGTGCAACCTTTGTTTTTGCCGTAATTAGTGCAGTCTTGTATTCGCCATCTTGATTTCTCACTCGGCTGTAAATGACACACGCGCAAGCTTTTTCGCTTGCGTCGCAAAACCCGTGTATCTCTAGGTTGTTTTCTTGACATTGTAACCATCGTGGTATTAAAAGTTTGTTTAGTAACGGGATGTCTTTTCTCATAGTTTCCCATTCCGTAGCGAGATCGTCGGGTAAGCGTTCATCCCAGTTAATTTTGCTTATCCAGATTTTTTGGAACAGAAGTTTGGTTTTTATTGTAAGTGGCGATAATAATCTAAGTGGGTCGTACAGCTTGCTTATTTCGCTCAGCAGTGCGCGTTTTGATAGATTTTTCTTGATGGGTAAATCCCATTGGTATGTGAAGCTATCGTTGTCTTGATTACACCTCATGCCCAACATTTTTGAGTTTGTTGTTTTTTCTGGGCTGAAGTCGATGTTCGTGTTGCGGCTCTTTTGATCATCTCGTAAGTCTTCCAAGATAATCGGTTCGTTCGTTTTCCATTTTCTCAAGTTAAATCCTCCTTTTTTCATCAACTCTATTAGCTGTGTAACCAGTGTTTTCGAAGCCTCGATAGTATCCTGTCCGTACACCAAATCATCCATGTAGAAATAGTTTTTCAGGACGTCTCCAGCTTCCGGATAGGTATGTTTCTCATCTTCTGCGAGTTTATGTAGAGTGCGCATTGCCAGATAAGGTGCACTTTTCATTCCATAAGTGACTGTGCTCAACTGCCAATCTTGTAGAGGTTCGTTAGGGGAAGATCTCCAGATTACAGTTTGTAGATGTTGTTGTTTTTCGCTCAGCCATATGAACCGATAAAGTTTTTCTACATCTGCTGTAAAGACGTATCTGTATGTTCTCCAATTGATTAGTAGTGACAGTATATCCTTTTGTAAGTTCGGACCGCAGTACATTTGATCGTTGAGACTGCTGTCTCCCTTTGTCTTGTACGACGCGTTGAACACTACTCTTAGTTTTGTGGTAGTGGATTCAGCTCTCAGCACGCCATGGTGAGGTAGGTAGACTTGGCCCCTATTTCCTCCTGTGACAGGTTTCATGTGTCCCATGGCGATGTATTCGTTCATAAAACGCCTGTACTCGTAACTGAGCTCTTTGTTTTTTAGCATTTTCCTTTCCAGTTGAAGGAACTGTGCTAATGCTTGTGACCTTGCATTTCTTAAGTTTGTTTCGAAGTTAGGCTTCATAGGCATTTGTACCACGTATTGTCCGTTCGTCAATCTTGTGGTAGTTTCGTTGTAATATTCCTCACAGTGTTGTTCCTCACTAGTTGATGCTGACTTGTCTGGAATTTCTTCGGTTTCCCAAAATCTTGCCATGTTTTCGAAGTCGTTCAGTGTCACCAAGCAGTTGAATGTCTTTACATTCCCGCATAGAATCCAGCCCACTTTGGTTTGTTGAGCTACTGGGTATCTGTTATCACTCCTGATGACGCCATTTAGGATAAGTTCAGAGTAAATGTCCGCGCCCAAGAGCAGATCGATCGGGCCCGACAGGTTGGACTGTGGATCCGCTAGTTTCAAGTTTTCCAAATAGTCCCAGTTGTTGATTGAAAACGATGCGGTAGGTAAGTTGCTTATAAGTTTTTTTCATAATTAATGCTTCAAAGTTAAATTTGTAGTCTGAATGTATTGACTGACATTCTAAGTTCATTGCCCCTTTGCAGTTGCCGCTAAGGGTTCCAACACCCGATACAACGGCGCTCACTTTACGTCGCTGTAATCGGAGACGCTGTGCAGCGTTTTCCGTTATTAGGCTCACTTGGGAGCCTTGGTCAAGTAGACCTCTCAAGTTGATGAAGTTTCCATCAATTGTTCTGACTTTCAGAAGTGCAGTTGTCAACAACACTTCCTTTTCTTCTTTCGTTATGTTGTTGACCCCATAAGAAGTTGAAGGGGTCGACAATGGGTTTTCCTCCCTTGTTGCTAGTTTGTCGCTAGATAGTTCAGTTTCAGCTTCATGCATAAGTGTGTGGTGTGCCTTATGACACAGTTTACACGTCTTTCGTGAATTGCATTGTTTTTCTCCGTGGCTGAATAGGCAGTTTTTGCAAATATGCAAGTTGCGAATTGTGTCAGCGCGCTTGTTTGCGTCCATAGCCAAGAATTGTTCGCAATTCAACAAAACGTGATTAGTTTTGCATATTGGGCATGTTTTTGTTGTCGTGAAGAAGGCCTTTGGTGAGTTTTGTGACTTGTTAAAGTACGATGACCCCTGCGTTTTATTCTTGTAGTTATTATTTCGGTGTTCTGATCCCTTGTGAGGCTGCTTTTCCGATTTCCATGGTTTATTTGATGATGATAATTTTTGGCTGTTTCCCTGCAGAGTTTCCAGTGACATGAATTTTGATTCTAGAAACTCGGCGAACTCTTCCAGGTCGGGAAATTCCCTGGGATGTTTGATCTCCTTTACGTATTCGTTATATGTAACGCTATCTAGTTTCTGAACTAATAGGTGAACCACGATCGGATCCCAATTGGTGGTGTCTAGCCCTATGTTTTTGAGCCCGTTCAAGCACTCCATCATGACGTCGTGAAGCTTCCGTATGCTTGCAGCGGTTGGTTGCTGAACATTAGGTTGATTCAAGAGCGTGTTCATGTATGATGTGAATAACAGCCGTTTGTTATCGTAGCGGTGGGTCAACATCTCCCAGCAAGATGCGTAGTTCTCAGCACTGATGCCAAGATGCTGAACCAGTTTCTCCGCCTCACCCTTCAGTTTTGTCTTCAAGTGTTGCATTTTTTGAGCCTTCGAAAGTGTCGGATTGTTGTGTACACTTTCGCAGTAAAGGTCTCTAAAAGTCAACCACTGGTTATAGTTGCCATGAAAATCCGGTATTTGTATTCTTGGCGTAGATTTCTCATAATGTGCATTGTTCCAGATGTTGTGTTGTAGCTTCCTTTTCAGGTCATCATAAAGGTTTTCTGCTGTATTGTATTTCTGTTGATAAATTGAGTCTTCATCTTGTAGTATGTAGTCTAGTTCCCAATTTGCCTTTTCTATAAGCTCCCATTTAGTTCTCAGGGTGCTTAAGTTGTCTTCTAATTCCCATTTTTCCATGGGCACCGTCGATGCAATGTTTATCTTCTCCACAGTGCGTTCGAACGCTCTAAAATTGCAGTATTGTTGACGCAAAAGATCTTGCTGCTTTTCCGTCGACTCGCTTGTTCCTCGAGGAGGTATGTGGAATTTGATATCGTCGAAAGTAAATTTCGATTGTTCCCTACCTTGCTTAGGCGTCGAAGGTCGTTGTTCCGTCTTACTAGTTGATGCAGACGGCAGTTCCGATTTACGTTTCAACATGTCTTGCAGCACTTCTTCATACATCTTCTTCGTACTGTTGAAAATGTCGTCGTTGAAGTATTGAAGGTCTGTTGTTCCAGACTCTTCCAGTAGTTGATGGTTGTGAACAAACTTCTCCCAGTTATTGTTCAGCCGAGACAGACGCTCCTCCAGGTACGCCAAGTTCTTCCTGATGGGGCTGTCCTTCTTGTAGTTGATGCAAATAAGCTTCAAGTCTCGGAAGATAGTTTCTTGACGGCTTATCAGCTCTGCAACACTCTGAACCATTGTTGCTAGTTATAGCTTCGACCGTTGGTAGAACAGAGTTGTGTCACCAATGGTACTAGTTCGTAGATAGTTGTGGATAAGTGTGTTCGCACTCTACTAACGCTATGTGCGCCTTCTCAATCCAGCTGGGGCGACCCGCTTGTGGGAGACCAACTAGACCGATTCGCTAACGTTATAGTAATAGAGACACTCTACACACTTTAAATCCGGCTCGAAGGACCACTTTTTATGTACGGCTCAGAGTGGTCAAGTTGCAGTGAGGTGAGTTGACGAAAACCACAGACTTCACGATCCCAAGTAGTTTAATGTATAGTTACACACAAGTTATGTTGGATGCTAATCCGTGGTATTATCGCTAAGGTAGCTAATGGTCAACTAACGTTTAGTATAATAAAAGTATATAAAATGAATTAACGAAAGTAGGTCGCGGCGTCAGCGACTTACTTGCCTGTACGTGAACCGTACACTGGTGGTGCCTCTATTGGCACGGGATTCCGTTTGTGGTTGGGCCGGGGGCCGCGCCATGCCGGCGCCAGCTGTCGGCCCAACGGTCTTCCTCGCCTCGGGCTGCGTTGGGGCTGCAGCCGGGGTCACAGCCCGCTCCAGGGTCGGAGGTAGGTCGCCCGGTTGTTCTCCCTCAGGTGCGGTGGGGGGCGCGGGTATCTTACCCTTGCCGCCCCGCTTCCTCTTCTTTCCCCTCCGCCGCTTCGAGGAGGGGGGAGCTTCTCCCCTGTTGGTGGGCCCGTTGGCCGCCGCCATCAGCGACACGCCTTGGGCCTCGGTGGAGGCCACTTCTGATGGCCCCTCGGCAACCGTGGTCGGTCGCCGTGAGGCGGTGACGGCGGCGACTGTGCCCGCTCGCCTGTTTGCCCTAATCTCCGCCTGGAAGGAAGGGCACTTGATATTGTTGGCGGGATGCTCGCCCCCGCAGTTGACGCACGTAGCTGGTGCGTCACGTGGGCGGGGGCAGTCCCGCGCTGAGTGCCCCTCTCCACAGCGGACACAGGCGAGCGGTCGGTGGCATTGGTGGGATGAGTGCCTCCACTTCTGGCACCGGTGGCACTGGGCGGGCCCACGCTTGCCCCGCCAGGCTTCTATCTTTACACCCCTCATGTATAAAAACACGGAGGTGTCGAAGATCCTGCGTACATCGGGCGTCCTTTTGAGTACGGCGTGGAACACGCAGCCGGGTCGTCCCTGGCTCGCCTTGATATGGCGAACGTACTCCGGCTCGTATCCCAACGCGCGGAGCTCCTCCTCGATCTCTGAAGGGGTGGTGTCCACAGGCAGCCCCCTGATGGCCACCTTGAAGCTTCGCTCCGCCTGCAGCGAGTAAGCAAACCAGGATGTGCCATCTTCCTTCTCCAGGCTAGTCAAGTAGCGCTGGAGCACCCTATATTCGACTTCACTCTCCGGAGTGAAGCGAATTCCAGTGCCAAATGGTTGGGCACTGGGGGGGTGACCCAGCTGCTCCTTGAGGGCCCTGAAGTGTGAGGCCCATCCTGGCAGCTTCTCCACCACAAGCGAAGGATACCTAGGCCGCTTCTGCGGCTTCGGCTTGGGCTGGCTGGCGGTCGTGTTGTCCGAGTCCCGGGGGGCCGCCAACTGTGAGGGAGAGACAGTGTTAGTGACACTCACCCCATGCTGCGTCCCTGGACTCTTCGGCGTCGGTGTTGTTGAGGAAGGAGGCGTGCGGCGGATGGCCTCCGCAAAGGTGGGTGACCTTGCGGTGACCTGCCCCCCCCACGGCGGCGCGCAGTCGCGCTGCTGCGGCGGGTTGAGGCAGTATCGCTTCGCCTCCTCCTCGGACTCGTCCGTACTGCGGCGACGTCGCTGGGGCCGTGAATCCGACCGGCAGTCGGGGTCATAACCCCGCGACGGCGACGTTGCTGGTCCTGGTGTGCGCCTCCCCCGTTCACTCGGCCCCGAGTCTTCCGACCCCACAGACACGAGCGACATGCTCGAGCCGGCTCGCGACGAGCATGCCGACCGTTCTGCTGGTGAGTCGTAGGCCGAGGCACGAGGGGGCGCCGGCGATGCGGGCACCTGGGGCGCCAGTAGAGCCTGGCGCGCTCCCGGTGCCAGCCTGGGGTCCCGGCTGGAGAGCCTCGCCACGGACGCGGCCCCGGAGGGCGCAGTCGATGCGGTGGGGCGTGCAGCCGTGGCGGCGCGGTGTTGCGCGACGGAGCGCGCAGATGGCGCTGGTGTTGGCGCTGTAGGCGCCGAGGAGCGAATGGTGGCCGCTGGGTTGCGCGGCAGCGGCGTGGGCGCGCGCCACGTGGTCGTGGCGGTTTGCACCTGTGGCGCGGGGTCGCGCGCAGCCACACGCGCGGGTGCGGCGGCGCGCGCTTGCGGCGCGCGTTCAGGTTTCTTGGTGGCAGGGGGCCCCTGGGCCTGCATCGGAACTGGGCGGGGCGCAGGCGGGCGCACAGATACAGCGTGCGGTCGGCTCGGCGGAGGCACCGGCGCAGCACGCGCAGGCGCCGGTGACGTCGACGGGCCGCTCGCAACGGCAGCTGCGCCTCGGCTCGCTCCGTCCTCTTCCCTCTTCCCACGGGCTTCGGGCGTCTTCTTTTTCGCTGGCTTCTTGGAGGGCGTCGCCTTGTTGGACTTCTTCCTCTCCTCACTCGGAGGGGGGGAGGGTCCAGGCTGCGCCGGGCCGGGAGTCGTGAGCCCAATGTTCGGCATCGATGACGACGACTCCCGGTTCAGCGCCCGGTGGCGGTCCTCAAAATAATTTTGGTCGCGGAAATATCGGCGATATGACTCCGACATTTTTGTGGCTTCTGGCTGCTGGCTGGGATGTGGGCTCGCGATCGCAGGCAGTGCTCGGAGGCACCGGGCAGCGTCGGTGACTCCCCCTGTGCTCGCACCGGTGCTGAGCACTTGCGCGAACACAGGGAAAGTGAAGGTGGTTGCAATCCGCGCGAGCGGAAGTTTTCGGCAAGTACCCCCAAGTTGGTTCACTTTACCGAAAACTTCCTCCGGAGTCCGTCTGCGGCGCTGTACGGTAGCGGCGGACGTCTGCAGTGGACCACTGGCCGATCCATTGAGGCGCCGTGGCCGGCCGCGCGCTTATTTACGTGTGTTCGACTCCCGCGGCTCGCCGGAGCGAGTGACGTAGTCAGTAGCAACACGGGGCTCACGCACCAGCTCGCTCGTGATTGGTCCGTTTATATTTTAGCTAGGTGATCAGACAACTACCCCTATGGTGAAATTGTATATATAGATTAGGCCATTTCGATAATAAACATTCCAAAATCCTATTGTGTTTTAATTACCAATACCTTGGTAAAGTGGTGACCCCGACAATCGTTATTGTGCATAAAATCGAAAATGGCATCAGCAGAAATTGCAACTATCTCCGTCAAAGCCCGAATTCCTACGTTTTGGTGCGACAAACCGGCACTATGGTTTGCTCAGTTCGAAACTGTTGTCAACCAACAGAAACCCAACGAAGAAGCCAAATTCAGCCTGATGGTGGCGCATCTGGAAAAAATGGATGTCGAGCAGATCGGTGACATCATTATGTCCACAACCCGCACCGGAAGATACGAGGAGGCAAAGAAAAGGCTACTTTCCGTGTATGAAGAGTCAGAAACCAAACAGCTTCACAAACTATTAAACGAGATGGAACTCGGCGATCAAAAGCCGTCACAACTGCTCAGACGTATGAGAGAACCGGCTCACGAGAAGATACCTGACTCAACTCTTCAGATGTTATGGATGCAGCGCCTACCGATGTCAACACGAGCAGTTCTAGCAGTTAGTGAACAATCATCACTCGACGTACTCGCTACAATGGCAGACAAAATGCATGACCAAGACACCGAAGTACAATCCGTTTGTTCCTGCACCTGTCAAGAACATTCGAAAACATCATCACCGTCATCTCGTGTACAAGAACAGAAACCGCATGGAGAACAGGATCTCCATAATGCCATTATGCAACTGACGAAGGAGATTGCCGAGCTAAAAGTACAGCGGGCACAGACATCGACGCACGCATCTCGCCGTTTCGCTCGCTCACGATCCCAGTCTCGTTCGCGGTCCGGCGGCCGAGAATATAAATATGAGCGCAACACAAGCGACGCTTGTTTGGATTCGCCAGTGGTCCAGAGCTGACGTCTCCACTACAGCGCTGCAGACGGACTCCGGAGGAAGTTTTCGGTAAAGTGAACCAATTTGGGGGTACTTGCCGAAAACTTCCGCTCGCGCGGATCGCCACTACCTTCGCTTTCCCTGTGTTCGCGCAAGTGCCTAGCACCGGTGCGAGCACAGGGGGAGTCACCGACGCTGCCCGGCGCCTTAGGGCGCTGCCTGCGATCGCGAGCCCACTCACCACCTGAAGCCACCGACAAGAAGATGTCCGGCGCCCGTGACTCGTCCGGTCACGGTGACGACGACTACGAGGCCCGTCTCTGGGCGCTGGAGCGGACGGTATCGATGCCGAACATCGGCTTCGTGCTGCCCGAGCCAGCGCCGCCCGGTCACCCCCCCCCTCGTAGTGAGGAGAGGAAGACGACCGGCAAGAAGAGGTCCGCCGCCACCAGACGGAAGAAGAAATCGGCTGAAGCCCGGGCGGAGAGGGAAGGGGTCGGGGCGAATCGAGGCGCGGCTGCCGATGCGTGTGGCCCGTCGGCGTCACCGGCGCCTGCGCGTGCTGCGCCGGCACCACCGCCGAGCCAACCGCACGCCGAGTTTGTGCGCCCGTCTGCGCCCCGCCCGGTTCCATCTCAGACACCCGCCCCCCTCACTGCCGCTGTGAACACAGGCCGCGCGCTGCAACTGCGCGCCGCCGCTCCCACGCATGTGGCTGTGCGCAATCCCGCGCCGCCCGTGCAAGAGCCCGCGATTCCGTGGCGCGCGCCCGCGCCCGTGTCGCCCACTCCGCTGCCACGCACTTTAGTGGCCACCCCAGTGCCGGCACCAGCGCCATCTGTGCGCCCCGCCGTGCAACAACGCGCCGCCACGGCTGCACGCCCCGCCGCGTTGACTGCGCCCTCCGGGGCCGCGTCCGTGGCGAGGCTCTCCAGCCGGGACCCCAGGCTGGCACCGGGAGCGCGCCAGGCTCTACTGGCGCCCCAGGTGCCCGCATCGCCGGCGCCCCCTCGTGCCTCGGCCTACGACTCACCAGCAGAACGGTCGGCATGCTCGTCGCGAGCCGGCTCGAGCATGTCGCTCGCGTCTGCGAGGTCGGATGATTCGGGGCCGAGTGCGCAAGGGAGGCGCACACCAGGATTGACCACGTCGCCGTCGAGGGGTTATGGCTCCGACTTCCGGCCGGAGTCACGACCCCAGAGACGGCGCCGCAGCACGGACGAGTCCGAGGAGGAGGCGAAGCGGTATTGCCTCGACCCGCCGCCGCGGCGCGACCACGCGCTGCCGCGGGGAGGGCAGGCCGATATCGGGTCGCCTACCTATGCGGAGGCCACCCGCCGCACGCCTCCCCCCTCACCACTACCGACGCCGACGAAAGCAGGGACGCAGTATGGGGTGAGTGTAGACAACGCTGTCTCTCCCTCACAGCTTGCGGCCCCCCGTGACACGGCCGCCACGCAGCCCAAGCCAAAGTCGCAGAAGCGGCCGAGGTATCCTCCGCTGACGGTGGAAAAGCTGCCAGGATGGGCCGCCCACTTCAGGGCCCTCAAGGAAGAGCTGGGTCACCTCCCCAGTGCTCAACCATTTGGCACTGGAATTCGGTTCACTCCAGAGAGTGAACTCGAATATAGGGTGGTCCAGCGCTACTTGACTGGCCTGGAGAAGGAGGACGGCACTTCCTGGTATGCCTACTCGCTGCCGGCGGAGCGAAGCTGCAAGGTGGCCATCAGGGGGCTGCCCGTTGACACCACTCCACAGGAGATCGAGGAGGAGCTCCGCGCGTTGGGATACGAGCCGGAGTACGTTCGCCACATCAAGGCGAGCCAGGGACGACCCGGCTGCGTGTTCCACGCCGTACTCAAGAGGACGCCCGACGTACGCAGGATCTTTGACACCTCCGTGTTTTTATACATGAGGGGTGTCAAGATAGAAGCCTGGCGGGGCAAGCGTGGGCCCGCCCAGTGCCACCGGTGCCAGAAGTGGAGGCACTCATCACACCACTGCCACCGACCGCTCGCCTGTGTCCGCTGCGGAGAGGGGCACTCAGCGCGGGACTGCCCCCGCCCACGTGACGCACCAGCTACGTGCGCCAACTGCGGGGGCGAGCATCCCGCCAACAACATCAAGTGCCCTTCTTTCCAGGCAGAGATAAGGGCTAACAGGCGAGCGGGCACAGTCGCCGCCATTACCGCCTCACGGCGACCGACCACGGTTGCCGAGGGGCCATCAGAAGTGGCCACCACCGAGGCCCAAGGCGTGTCGCTGATGGCGGCGGCCAACGGGCCCACCAACAGGGGAGAAGCTCCCCCCTCCTCGAAGCGGCGGAGGGGAAAGAAGAGGAAGCGAGGGGGCAAGGGTAAGGTACCCGCGCCCCCCACCGCACCTGAGGGAGAACAACCGGGCGACCTGCCTCCGACCCTGGAGCGGGCTGTGACCCCGGCTGCGGCTGCAACGCAGCCCGAGGTGAAGAAGATGGTAGGGCCAACAGCCGGCGCTGGCATAGCGCGGTCCACGGCCCTACAACAGGAAGAATCCGATGCCGAGCGCGGCATCACAAATGCCGGCCCAGCCGCCGGCCCAGAAGCCCAGAAGGAGTTCACAGCCCGCGCCATCCAGCTGCTGATGGACCTAATTAGTGCCATCAGGCAGGGTCAGGACGTGGAACTGGTCGTCCTTGACGGCCTAGCTGCGTTACTCTCCTTGTATAGTGGATAGACCGTCAAGGATGACTCAGGAGCGTCCGCGACCAACAATGCATGGTCGCCCCCCCTCCGCCGCCTTCACCACCGGATGGACCCAGGTAAGCTGTTCCTCGCTACACGCAGCCTACCTGCACAATATGACTCCACACACATTACGCACACCCGGCTGCGCGACTTGTTCTAAGTTAATATAGGCAGGGCGCGCAGCCATGACCACACATGCACTCCTCTACAAGCACGTAGACACACGCGTGGACGCGGCCCTCGGGCCCGCGGAAAACGCACACATGGGCGGTGTTACACATACAATACCGCCCACACACACACTTCGTTTCCGCAGCCCGTACCACTGCCGGCTAGCTCTGGCTAGTGGGGCGGGCGGGAATCACACATCCACTGTAGGTGCGCTGTAAGTCAGTGCCTCTGTCGCTGGTTGTCTCCCGCTGGGCTTCCCTCGGGTAACCGGGGGTCTCACCCGGCGGAGACGGACCGCCGGGGCACTGTGAAGAAAGCAGCGCTGTGCAACAGCGCTGTGGCGCGCCTACAGTCACAATACAGCAACCACACACATGGGCGCATGTCATGCGCCCATCAAGTTTTGGACAATGTCCAACCCAAAGACGGGTCCGTTTTTACGGGCCGAGGTATGGCCGCCGCGGTCAGAGGGCATAGCCCTGATACCGCCTGCCGCGCCCCCTGGCGGGGGCGCAGCGAATTCCAGTCGACGCTTGTTATTACCACCGGCGCTTCGGCGAGCACGCACGCAATTGTAGATATCCATGCAAATACAACAAGCACACGGAAAACTAACCGAGGTCTTGGCTACGACGAAACCCGAGATCAACAACATTTCTGCATACCGTCTTTATGTCTACGATACCAACAACAAACTACGTTTTCTAATCGACACTGGAGCGAACGTGTCGGTGGTGCCTCCTTGCAACAAAGGATTAACGACATCGAACGTACTGTTATACGCAGCTAACGGTACACCGATACGAACATATGGCGAACGCGACTTTGACCTCAACCTTGGTTTACGTCGACAATTTAAATGGAAATTCACCGTCGCTGACGTGAAGAGACCAATCATCGGCGCTGACTTCCTGCAATTCCACGACCTACTAGTTGACCTACGAGCCCAGAAACTTATTGACAAGAGGACAGGCTTATCAATCTACGGTTGTTTGTCAAGCAGTACAACGACGCCGACGGTGCTGACACTCAACGTGAACGATCCATACTGCAACCTGCTGAAGAAATATAGCCACATCACGTCTGCTCACTTCAGTGACGCAACCGACAAAGATGTGGAGCACCACATCGTTACGCATGGACCACCCGTGTACTGCAGAGCACGCCCGCTCCCACCGCACAAATACCAGACCGCCAGAGACATGTTCCAGCTAATGCTTGAATAAGGCATATGTCAACCCAGCAAATCACCGTGGGCTAGTCCTCTCCATCTAGTCCAAAAGAAGAATGGTGAACTCAGACCCTGCGGCGACTACAGGAAGTTGAACGCCGTGACGAAACCCGATCGATACCCGATACCCCGCTTACGTGACTTCACCTACAGACTGCAGGGAATGAAGATATTCACAAAGATTGACCTCCGCAAAGCATATAATCAACTACGAGTTCGACAAGAAGATATAGAGAAGACTGCGGTTATAACACCGTTCGGATTATTCGAGTTCCCAAGAATGTGCTTCGGTTTGCGCAACGCGGGACAAACTTTTCAAAGGCACATGAATAATATACTGGGCGATTTGGACTACGTATTCCCCTTTGTCGACGATCTTCTTCTGGCGTCCCCTGACCCAACTCGTCACCGACAACATCTTGAAGAAGTTTTTAAGAGGTTACAAGAACATGGACTGCGAATAAACGTGTCCAAGTGCGTTTTCGGAAAGGAAAAACTTGAGTTCCTGGGCTACGACGTGTCGGCTGCCGGGATATATCCTATTGAAGAGCGCGTCAAAAGCATTCAAGCGTATCCAGAACCAAAAACAGTACAAGAACTACGACGCTTCCTCGGCATTATCAACTTCTACAAGGAAAGCATTCCACACGCAGCTCATACTCAAGAAAAATTATTCAAGTACCTTCGCACCTCAAAAAAGAATGACAAGACACAAATACAGCTGACGAACGATGAAAAACAAGCATTCGAATCATGTAGAAATAGCATAAAAAATGTCGTTATGCTGTCACATCCGTCAACAAATGCATCCATATCACTCATGTGTGATGCATCGAATACGTGTGTCGGCGCAGCCCTACAGCAGTACACAAACGGAAGATGGCAACCGCTCGGGTTTTTCTCAAAAAAGCTGACCGACGCGCAAACTAAATACAGCACGTTTGATCGTGAATTGCTAGCCATCTACCTAGCTATCCGCCATTTCCGAAGGATGTTTGAAGGAAAAGAAATCACCGTATACACCGACCACAAACCTCTCACGTTTGCACTAACGTCAGACAACAGCAAGACAGAAACGCCGATGCGGACAAGATACCTACTGTATATCAACCAGTTCACGTCGAAAATCATTCACATCGATGGTCAACAAAACGTTGTAGCCGATGCCTTATCAAGACTCGAAACAATTACGGCACCATCTCCGATAGACTACGACGAGTTGGCACGACAACAACAAGATGACAGCGAACTTAAAAACGTCGTGCGTAACAAAAACTTACGATTTGAAAACAAGAAGTCAAACAACACAAATCACAAGATATTATGCGAGATGTCAACTAACAGCGCCCGGCCTTACATACCCTCACAGCTCAGACGAACAGTGTTTACTACAATCCACGAGATGAGTCATCCCGGCATTCGTGCAACACGACATCTGATAACGAAGCGATTTTTTTGGCCAAGCATGAATGTCGACATAAACAACTGGACACGAAGTTGTATCGCATGTCAACAAACGAAGACTCAACGACACACAGTATCACCACTTGAAGCTTTTCCACTTACTGGCCGTCTGTCTCATGTCCACATCGACATCATTGGACCACTGCCATTATCAGATGGGAAACGATACTGTGTGACGATCATTGACAGGACGACGAGATGGCCAGAGGCTTACCCAGTCGCTGACATAACCGCCGAAACAATCGCCCGAGCTGTGTACGAAGGTTGGTTTGTTCGCTACGGATGTCCAGAACGATTGACCAGCGACCAAGGACGACAATTTGAATCAGAGCTATTCAGAAGCCTTATGAAGCGATTAGGCATCGAGCGCACACGTTCGACTTCTTACCATCCGCAAGCAAACGGCATGATTGAGCGGTGGCATCGCTCACTGAAAACAGCAATAATAGCTCGTCTCCAAAATACAAGCTGGACGTACGAGCTACCCACAGTCATGTTGGGCCTACGTGCAACAATGAAAAACGACACGGACATCTCAGTAGGTGATAATTGGGGTTTCTAGATCACAGGAGATCTAGAAACCCCAATTATCTTTTCAAATATAACATATTCATCTATTCAAATTATTTCATCATCATGATATTAATCAATCATCTATTCAAATAACGTTATTTCACTTATTCAAATAAGTAGATGTTATTTTCTTTTAATTAATACTTATCATCATCATAATATTAATTAATCATCTATTCAAAATAATGTTATTTCACTTATTCATATATATTTTATATTTCTAGACCAGAAGAGATCTCTTGTCCGTAGTAATATTTGTTGATCAAACGTCAAATACGACCTACATTTTACTGAATCTTGCTCTGTCCGTTTGTATGGTTGTGATAGTTTGATGAACGATGAAATGAGATGTGTTCAATATTTTCTGATCAGTCATATCTTGAGTAAATATTATCTCACCACTTGCATTTGTTGATGCTGTTCAAAGGGCGAGTAATCATGACGTCATTTCATGATAATGGTCATTGTTTTTAGAGTGGTTTCACCGAGACTCGTTAGCTCAGTCGGTAAGAGCGCCGCCGATTAACGATTCGGGGAAACGGAGGTCGGAGGTTCGATTCCTTCACGAGTCTTTTTTTGTAGATGTGTCAATTTTATCGAATAGATTTATATTTTTGTTTCTCTAAAAAATAGACGTCTTGCTTTGTCGACATAATATTTTCCTTTAACAGCATTTAAATAAAAGCAATCAGGAAAGTTTTGAACATGCTGCAACCAAGGATCATCGTAAATTTCCCAATTTTCTATAACACCTCCACATGAGAAACAAGCTGCTTTATCATTTACACTATTTCCACAATAGAAAAATCCAGCGTCAGCCATTTCCATCACTAATCTTCTCCTCGAATTTACCGTTGCCCAATAATGATTAAATGAAAATTCACGCATTTTATACGTGTTATACATGTCATAGCGCGGATTGTATTTATTTTGAGACATGTTCTGTTTACTCGCTCTCTACTTCTTGCTACAGATAATTATAAAAGCATAATGAGGCTGTATAGTTGTTGCTAGCAACTTATAAAGATTAATATTTAGGGGTTTGGGAGGGATTGGAAACTGTAATCGTAAAAAATTAAACAAGGAAAATATTTATATCAAAATTTTATTATCTATACACCATCTATTTAAATATAAAACATTTTTTAAAGCACATATTGAATCATGATAAATACAACTATACAAATCATGGCAATCTTCATATTTTTTGTACAAGCTTATCAAACTAGGACAATCTTTATCTTCTAAATTATTTACATTATTATTATTTGAAATATCTTTTAACCACAATACTTTTTCTTTACCTTTGGTGTAAACACATTTATCTTTTAAAATATTTTCACTCAAATACCGATAATTTTCGTAAGACACAAATCCTTCATCCCAGTATATCTTTCTATTACGTTCAATCCAACTAACTTGTCGTTTTTCTGGCTCCGTCAAACCGTCATATGGAAATGGCGGCTTAATTAAAAACACCTGAATTTTATTATTACATAATATAGCAATTTCTTTAATGACAAATAAATTTGATTCTGTTTTGAAACCTTGAACATCTACAATGGCAGTCATGATAACCTGCGCACTATGTTACTCAAAGGTTTGTATTCCACAAGTCGATCGTTAATAATTAAACAATATCCAGTTGTGTTATCTGGTATTGGTGCTGAGCATTCAACCTCCAGACGCACATCTACGGGGCCTGTTTTCAAACTATCGTTTTGTCTTGAACAGTCTATGATAAAGAGAGGAGCCTTTTCCTTGAAACCGACCAAATCAAGCAAGGGATCTGCAGGACAGTTGTAATACGACTGACGAAATTTCACATACATTTCATATAATATATTGTATTTGTTCTCGGAAAAATCTAAACTTAGAGGCTCGTAAGGATAATACTGTGAATTCAAGAATAGCGTTACGTTGGTAACGCCACAGTGATCAAACAGAGAACTGTCTCTGGTTTTATTATTTTTTCTGTTGGTTTGCAAGCAAAAAATTACATATCGGGGTTTCTCTAATTGCGATGCAGTCTTAACTGACCAAGAATGTTTTGTAGTTTTGGGGAGCAAAGGATACTCATATAAATCCCAATTTCGAAACGCTATCTGAATCGGTTTATCTCTTTCCAAGTGTTTGAGCAGTGTCAGTCGTTCGCGATCTGACACTTTTATATGTGGTACACGCCATTGCAATCTTTGTATGTCTATTTGAATATGTGCCATGTCATCATTCACTACGATACTGTTTAAGTTAGAGTTACTTCTATTTAGAATAAGTTCATGTTTACAATTTATCACAATCTTATTGTAATCCTCTGCAAATCCTAAAATCTTATTAAGAGGTACAATAGCACTAAAATGACCATCAGTTTTGAATCCATCTATGTTCCAACCCCACAAGGCAGCGATTTTATTTTCTCCGTCATTCATTGAAACGTATGACTTTATTGTCGACGTTATTCCAGAATTTTTAATGCGATCTATTTCAATACCATTTATTTCGTATCTGATATCTTGAAACAAAAACATAACAGGGTTGTTACTAAACGTAATATGTTTCTTAATCGGTTTTCCATCTTTGTCGAAGAACTTTGCTTGGCCCTCGACGTAAATTGAACTGGCTGACGGTAACACGTATATGTCTTGTTGGTGTACGGGAATTCTGATTTCATCGTTTTCTCTAAAGCTGTTAGTGTAGGGATTGTATGAGTGGACTTCATAGCTTTCAATCGAACTATCGAAGTGGGGTACTTCAGTAATTTGTAGTATACTCATACTTTAAAACCTAGAGCTATAAGAAATCCTTGATTAGCTTTACTCAATTTATTCACGGCTTTCTTACGTCTATGCACCTTAATGGTCGTAGATGGAATAAGACGTTTGATTTTCACTGGAGTGCTTTTATAATATACAATCATTTTGTTTTTCTTAAATGAAGGCGTAATTGAATATGTTCTTCACCAAAATTAATACAGTTACCGAGTTGATCAACAATTTTAACAGATATAGATGAAATTAGATTTTTGTTCACTGGAAAGTAAATAACGTTTTGCGGAATTTCTATGTACCGATGACCTGGAGCAGTATCAGATACAAATTCGTGAATATAATGAGTTGGTAATCCGTTGCAGTATGAACCGTGAACAAGATCGCATTCGATTCTGATTACAGACAGTTTACTATTATTGATGGTCACATTAAAATAAGGTTTTGAATTTAATACTGAAAAGTATAGCAAACCGCACTCGTATTGCTCAGATAAATGAAGAGGTGGTTGAAAATACGAAACCAATTCAGATTTGTTTCCAGAGATGGTAACCGTAGTAGACATGCTTTCATACTGAAGCCTTATAGAAAATTCTGCTTATTTTATCCTTGACTGCACCAGAACTTCTTTAAAAAATTTAAACAAAGATGTCCACAATTAAATGGGTTATCACGTTGAATGTTATCATAATTATATTGAACTTTGGGTCCTACGTATTTTATAAATTCCTTGGGAGGTTTAAGATTTCCGTAACTATCGAAATACTCAATATAGTCATTATATTTTGCATAGGCTACCCAATGAGAACCAGGATTTTTAGAACTGTCCAAATTAATAACTCCACATTCTTTTTTTAAAGGGTATTTAGGGAGCTCATCTCTCATAAAGACACCTCTAAAATAAGGAATATTATTTCCATATTTCAAAATGTCTAAGTTAGTTAGGGCTCGTTTGGGTAGCCGATATTTTAGTTTTTTTCTTTCGATACAAAAATACCAAGTCCAGCTTTATGTGGTTTAAGGTGTAGTCCTTTTCCAATGCAGAGAGCTTCCATCTTTTCATTGTGCCTCTTCGATTCAATCAATTTTTTTTTAGCCATCTTGAATTCATTAATGGTTTTAGCTATTCCAGCTGCACCGCCTGCTAAAGCTCCCACAGCTGACAGTCCAGCAAAAATAGGAATCAACGGCAATACTCCACCAATTTTTGGTATAGGAATGACACGGGGGAGTTTACAAGATGATTCATCGGCTAATTCTCTTGCAGCGGCAATAGCCAACTCTATGGCCATTTTCTTGCTCTTTGGTTTCAATTTTGTAATGTGTCTTTTTGTTTTAGAAATAACATATTTTAATTTATTTTTTACCCCTTTTCCAGATGTTACTTTTCGACAACACTTTTTAATACTACTTCTTAGACCAGAACCAGTTTTAATTTTTGTCGACATAGCCCGGCTTACTAAGCGTGCGGCAAGTTTTTCACCTACAGTTGCATCCGAAGCGACTGCTCGTTCTTTCGCCATTTCTAATAATACTAAATCAGCTTCGTGTCGATCCTTTAAGTTTGATGATTTATGATAGGCAATGTCGTGATCTTTGCAATATTCGTCTAATTTATTAATTCCATTGTCACCTTGTGTAAGCCTTTTAATTAATTTTGTACCAGGACCACAAAACTTGTATCCTGGTAAGTGTAATTCAAAAGGTAGATGATTTATAAGCCAATTGAGAAGACTACTCTCTCCAATACACATTATACGACTGATGAATCTGGTTTGAACATTTTAATAAATACTTATAAATTGAAGCGCTCGCCCGTTATTTTATTTTTATAATATTACATTTGATTTATCAATCCAACTGTTTTCAGCTGAAGATAAACCTAACCATTTTACTAAAACCTTGTTACCTTTTTTTCTTAGAACTTTCTCCACTAGATATACATTGGGATGTTTTGTTTCTTGAAGCTCTTGCTCATAAAATGCACCTAAAATAGGCTGACCTCTGATTGCATCTTCTATTAAGTAGGTGATGGGGGTTGTGTTTTGTCTCTTTCGAATTTTAAATATTTCTGTTGACCAGTTCGGGGTGTAACCTTTTTCAAATGCTCCTTTGTACTTACTGATTCGCACATAATCACCAATTTTATACCTGCTTTTTATATTATGATGATTTTTTACTAACTTTAAATGTCTTTCTAATATGCGTTTTTTATTCATGTTATTCACATTGGCGGGGGCCTCATCAATTGTCCGATGATAAGTGAGATTGTATTTGTAAATAACATTATTAAGCGTACTATCTACCCAACTGTAGTTGCCTTTTAAACTAAACTCCTTATAGATTTTCGATTTCAATGTCCTGATAAATCTCTCAACTATTGAAGCCTTTTTTGTTGAGTAGGTTGAATAATGATTAATATTATAAGTTTTCATAAGCTTTTGAAATTGATTGTTATAAAATTCTGCTCCATTGTCCGTTTGCAGATTTTTAGGAATACGTCCTTTATTCAGCAATTTCTTGAAAGTGTTACATACATCATCTTTAGTTTTACTTTTCAGAGGAAAGGTCCAAGCATATTTTGAAAATGTGTCAATAATAGCTAGAATAAATCTGTAATTTTTATTTTGTTTCGAAATTGATTGCATATCGATTAAGTCTGCTTGCCACAAGTCATCTATATCTTTCATAATAACACATCTTCGTGGGAAGTTCACCCTCGCATTTTTATGAATTTCGTTTACCACGTCTGCTTTGCTCATGTTCACAATACAGCACATTCGTCTTGAATTCGTATATAATACTGAATAAAAAGTATATTATTGAGACTATTTATTCTTTAATTATGCCAGCTTCTTTCAATTCTTCTATTATCGATAAAATTTCATTATCATGATTTGTATTGCCAGCATCTCTAGAAGCAACTAATAGTTTCAATCTCTCAACCAGTTCGTTAGGGTCATCCCAATAAACTAAGTCAGTGTTATTTCTGTATTTCTTTAGGGATGGTAAGTTTCCCCCAAATTTTGGGAGAATGTTATCGTTTAACGATTCGAAAAATAATGGTTTGATTACTTCGCGATATTTTAATCCTTTATCACCTCTTATTTGACCATCAGGATTAAAATCTCTCTTATGAGCATTTGTGTAATGCAGCATATCCTTATAAACGAGTCTATCTTTGCCTGATATTAATTTTAAATCAGGTCTTCTTCGAAATAAAAGTTCTTTTAAGCCGGGGGTTAAATTGTAGGATTTGTCACCGATTTTAATTAAAATAACGTTCGCGTCATTCAAACTATCAATTTTAGAAAATGAAACTACTGAATTACCCATTAATAATGTTTTGTTTATACTTCTTATTCCAAACGGTATATTTACCCCATCATAAATATCATGGATATCCCGACCCTCTAATGAAATTTCTAAATCATCCGGTAATTCTTTTGCGGGGGAGTTTTTAACAGAATTTAATTTTGGATCACAGCAGTCTTCAAACTTTGTAGATGAGCTAGTATTAATGTCATCCAATTCAATGTCGTCTGAATTATGGTGTGTTGTGTTATGTAAATGCTTCATTTTTTCCACAGACATATTCGAATCAACTAGAGTTTTAAGGGGGTCTGTGACAGGTTTTAGAATTTTATCGAGTGACAAATTCATCGAGTGTTCGTGGTTCTTCATTTGTTTTATTTTATTTTTTATGGAGTCTACAGACTTCATTAATTCTATTTTAATGTTCTTTTCCATAGTTTATAACGAGTGCACTCAGTTAAGGAAGATATAATACTAAGTAAATTTTTTATGTTATTGATTTATATATTAATATCATCGAAATCAACCAAATTTAAAAAAGCTATCTAAATTATGTCTGTATCTTCCGTTATTTAATGAGGAGTCTTTGCTAATACTAACAAAGCTATACGGCTCTCTCCAAACTGAATTACAAACACTCTTGAATTGATTCCAGGACATGTCAGAACTGACATGCTCTTCATAAATATGTTTCAAGTTTACATCGTCTTGTTTAAATATAATAAGAAAGTTTGCGTTATCACGCAACAACTGTTTCGGGATTTTAGAGTACGTCTGACATAAATAAAAGCAATCGATTTGTTTATGTCTACCCATAGAGAAGTAATTGCGAATGTTTATTTGATTTTCACATGCCACATCATCGAAAATAAATACCGAATTGGTTAGTGCTTCATCCGGAGCTATGACTTCTCTATTATTATTAAATTCATTAAACTTAATCTGAGGTACTCTCTTTATGACTTCTTTTAAGAAACTGTATTTTGGTTGAAAATTAGTTTTCGAGTATAGGTAAAGGTTTTGAAATTTGAGACCATTTTTATGTAACAATAAACTAAGCACTACGTTTGTTTTCCCGCAATTCGAGGGACCACATATTATACAACGAATCGTATTTGGAAACAGAATGCTATGTCTAATCTGGTCATCAGAGTCACTAAGATTTAGATGACTAACATTAAGTGATGTGTGTTGTTTGATCAACTTCATTTTGTATATTAATAAAATGCCTGCCTTACATCGATATATATAGAAAAAAAAATGCGATGGATTCCAATTTCATTCTTTGTAAGTGCTTCATACTACAATATAAAACGAAGTTACTGTTTGAACATTCTTAATTCCAATTCTACAACTTGATGTCATCGGTTGGATTTTTTTCAAATTATAATATTACTGACTAATTTAAATCGTAAGTACTGAACTAATTTATATTATTTTATATTTAGTGCAAATCGTTAAAAATATATATAAATACAAATTGATTTAAGATTAAACTAAAGCAGTTTTTTTTTTCAGAAAATGGAAGACCTTGATATTGTGGATGATGCTATTAAGTCATTCTTTTTTGCTCAAGAACACCCAGGAAACAATATAGAGGAGACTGAGTTCCATAACCGACAACAGGACAACGAAAACAGTGTAAAAGAGCAACCAATAAAAGGAAAGGCTAAGAACAAGTCCAAATCAACTTCTAAAATTACGTTATCCAAATTATTTACCTCGCCATCTTCATCTTACGTTCTTCGTAAGGAGCCAGGAAAAGCACATCATTTAATTAAAATATGTATTTATGATTTAAGTAACAGCAATGTAATACGCAATCTTGACCACTGTGATAGTGCTAGTGTGAGCGTTCAGTATCAAGTTAAAGACAATCATGACGAAATTATGGATGAAACAGACTATCTAGTCAGTAAAATAGTTAAAAAGTTAAGTTCGGCTTCACATACTTTTTAAATGATATTTGTATTGTGTATACTTAATTATTCATTGTAACTAAATATAAGAATGTTAAATAAATTTGAAATTTGTCCTCTAGGCTGTGCTTTATTTACCTGAAGAACTGTTTTCAAATAGTAAGTAATTAAAATAAACAGACTTAAGTGCAAGGTCAAATAAAAAACACGTTTTTAATTTTGAAGTAGATACATTATTTATATTTCACTTTCAATACAACATCTGCCACTAATACTAAATTACTTAATCATTTTTATACTAAAATTAATTATTACTATTGTCATTCTCATAATAAACTATTTTAAAGGATTTATGATATTATTATAATATGTTAGTTAAAATATCGTATCACTATGCCCCCACGGTAACGTATCAACTTGGTTTAATAATATCTGTCTCTTGTCATCATTTTTATTAATAATTATTTTATCTGTCTCTTGAGAGTACAATACATGTTTAATAGATTTAATAGTGTTCATTTTGCATTTAAATATTCTGTCACTCAGTAAAGCTGTATTATAATTATACAATCGTAATCGCCTTGTAACGGGCTTAGTTACACCCTTAGCTTTCTTAATTTCTCCATGCAAACTGTTTATGCAGTAAAGTTTGGCTCTAAGCCCTGTAAACTCAGTAATAATATCACCCCCCAGCTCATCTTTGAATAGGCCTGGAATTTGTGCATTGACTCTTGGTATATCATGTCTGTTGTTAACATTAAAATTACTAGTATCAAATTTTGATATGTCTTCTTTAATATCTTGATATACATCTGGAGTTTTAATAAAATAAAGCAAACTATCTGTATCGGTATAACATAGCCTTGCTTTGTTTCTATATTTATTTTTGATATAGTCGTAGTGAAAATTATACAAATGCTGTTTTGCATACTCTAAAACAGTAAAACCGATATATATTGGTCTGTCAAGATTAATTTTTTCCGGACTCAAATGAATAGCAACAAAGTTTTCAGAAAATATTGTAATATTCTTTAAGTTAGGTTTCGCAATCAAGTTTTCGGCACTAAGGTGTTTGTTTGTCTTGTTATTCTTTTCATTCCATACCGTTACTAATTTTATATTTACTTGTTTTCGTCTATTTTCAATAGTTTTTCCGAATATAGCATTATTCAACAGTTTGAATAAACTTTTTTCAAATGGCGAGGATGAAGCTTGACGTAATCGAGTATTTAAGTCAATGTATTTTTGTAAAAAGTTTTCTTGCCTAAAGGTAAGCACACGGTGAGTTTTTTTCAAAACGAGCCCGTTCCTTAAACATTCTTTTAAATGGATGTAATGTATCACATACTTAAATTTGTCATATAAGTTTGCAATTAACTTTGGGGTTTTACCTCCTGGGGGGGTAAATTTTTCTGCCGCGAAAGGTAAATCGCGATGATACTTATGTAAATAATCCGGATAAGCTAAATCAACTTCTAGAATATATCCAAAATCTGAATCGTCTGGTATATTAGTTACATTAAGTGCACATATTTCTTCGGGTAACAAAAACCTGAAATCAGATATTGGTAATTTTTTTGTCATCGCATAGCCATATAAATTATTACAATCCAGATATATCAAGAAAGTTGATGCTTCATTGTTATCAAAATTCGATAAATATTTATTATTAGCCTTTGCATTACGAAGAGAACACTGAGCTAAGCCTCCACGTATTCCATTTTCTATTAACTCATAAATCTCTAAATCACTAATTAATTCTAACTTAACCCCTGTATACAACATCATAGCATCCCAGCTCAAGCTAGGTGCAGTGATATAATAAGCTGGATCTAGATTATAATGTCGTAAACTGGTATCTCTAAAATTTTCAAATATGTCGCAAAGTAACAAAACATCCGTTTTTAAATATAAGTCTGTATATTCACCGAGAGATTTCATTTGAAAAGTTTGCCATATTTTTTGCACGTGCCTGTATTCTTCATCAGTTATGTGTTCACATTTTAAACTATTATAGAAACATTCTTTGGGAGGAAGACCATTTTCATCGTATTTTGTGAAAGAGTCCATATAGTCGTACGGGTAAATACCTTTTCGATGCAACAATTTCAATAACTTTTTGTCACGAAATTCATTTGATAAATTAATAAAGTCACTGTCACTTAAATTTCCAGATAATACTTCCAAACTTGAATTAAGGAACTGGAAAGAGTCAATAAACTTTATTTGAATAGGCTTTGAAGTATTCTTGGTTTGAATAATTTTAGTAACAGACATGTATTTTTCTTTAGTCTTTGGTATTATTTTAAAATAACCTTCATATTTTGCTAGCTCTTTGATAAATAGATGACAATCATAACCTGCCAAATTATGAAAAACTATCGGCACGAAAGGACAAACCCTATGCATTAAATTGCAATGCGAATGTGCAGCACCTCGGTACTGTGATGTTACATGATCGTGGTCTGTCACCTTGTCTTCAAATAATAAATGTTTACATATATGGCATACAGTGGCATTATTGAAGTCATTTTCTTGATCTTTAGTTAAAGGTGACATAAGTTGTACTTTTGATAATATATGATAAATTTTTTCTATATCCTTAAGCAAATATGTAACAAAAATTTCAACACAATCTGGCCCTCTATACATGACGTATTTATTTAAATTACGATCATATGAACAACAAATGTAGTAACCAAAACAAGAAGGTTTATGTTCTTTGTATATGCGAGTACTATCTGTTATAAATTGATTATGATTTACTAAAAGGCTTTCAAAATCTGCATATATAACAAAGTTAATTTTTTGTTGCCGTTCATAATTTTTAAATTGAAGAATAGTATTTTTCTCCGGCAGTACAGTTAATATTCTGTTACACATATGGGAGTTGTACTTAATTTCACTTTTAAAACATTGTAAACATAAATCGCATAAATACATTTTACCTTTGTGATGAGTAATTTGCCGTTTAACTAGTCGTAAAAGATCTTTGATCAAGCAATAGTGACTTTTACCATTTCTCTCAATAAACAACAAATTAATATGACAGCGCTTTCTTGAATTAGTCACATATAATGGGCCGGTTACAATGCTTTTAATATCTAATCCATAAATATTAAGACTTATGTTGGGATTAATTTTTTCAAAATGTCTAATATCAGTGTTTGTCGGGGGAAACATCATGCCATCTATATTCAACACCGTAGAGTAATGCGGATATGAATTAGTTCTACAGACATTGCTCTTTTGTGGAAATAATGCTGCTACAACACTCCATAGGAAACAGTGATTGTCTTTGTTTTTTATATTAACACAACTTTTGGAACGTTTCACTACATTTGGTAACTCTATGTAAGAACCACCTCTCAAAGGATTGAATTTATTAACATTTATTTCTAGATGATTCATAAAGAGGCAAGTCCAGCCAGACTCACGGTGCTGAAATTCAGACAGTTTTCTTATAAAAGTACGCATAACATTTAAGTATAATTCTTTTATATCGGTACTGTAAAATATTGATTCATACTTTGTATTAAATGATTTCAGCTCTTGTTCACCAGACGTTGGTAGAACAAAGTAAGCGAAAAGCTCAAAGTTCACTTTAATACAGCTATGTTTCACAAGACAAACGCCCAATAAATTCATTACATGTTCCTGATAATCCTTTAGGAATGCCTCTGGCGTGAGATATTCCTCTGATGGATTAAGTCTGTAAGTAATTATTCTGTTTTTAAATGCTGTCGCAATGATATCGATATTCTTAAATTCAGATTTCAATATGCTATTTGATTTATGTAAGTTCGTTCTCAAGTGATATTGATATTCGTTTTTAGGTATCTCAATATTACAGTAATCACATTTCAATAAATTGGCACCGGATCTGGTAATAGAAGTTCGTGTAACTGTAAAAAAATAAAAATAAAACATAAACTTTAGAAAAACGTATCTATTTATTCTACACGAAACTTAGAGATACAAGAATGAATATGAAGGTAAATACGAGTAAATAAAATATTAATACACTAATATAATATAATAAACATTAATTTAAGTACCTACAAAAAGTTAGTATCATGATAATACATATCATTAGTAGGAACTTATTATAACAGGTGATTAGTAATAATTACTGACAAAGTTGACTGGACAATCTCTGAACTCTTTTCTCGTGGCAGTTATAAAATTATTGAGGTGCTGCCACGAGTCCGTGTTCTCATCTGTTCTATTTTTAATAGAGATAATCGCGTGGCGCCACCTATTCATAGGGGCCACATGTTGAATTTCGTTACAACTGTACACCTTTAACTCTACAAAATGTGTCCCTTTTTTGAAGTCAAATGTTTGACGAGAGTGTCCGTTAGCAACTCTTCGGCTCATGACTGACTGTAAGGGATGAATTGGTTTACCCGCGACTGGTTGATCCTGGACATCATCGTCACTATCAGTTCCGAATATGTCATGGACCGTGGCTTTCTTCAGGGCGATAGGCTTGATGACAGGTTTCTTGGTTTTAGCCGGTGGTGGAGACAGTGCATGCGTAAAGGCTTGACTCCCCCTTGATGTACTGGGTGCGGGCGGTGCGGCACCCGAAGATTGTTTTTTCTTTTTCGGGTTGACTTTTTCAGGCTCACGTGGCTGCCGAACTTCGTCTTCCGACGGGGGCAACGATTCAGAATATCCATGATGTGACCTAAAATACATAATTAAGTTTAATTTTAATTAAATAAATAATTAATACATAATACAGGAGAAATTCTTAGTGTGGCGAAACGTTTAAAAAAAATAGAATGTACATGCTAAGTATATCATATCTAGGTAGGTAGGTATATCTACTCCAAATGTGAATACCGTAAGGAATGGGACATACATAATTATGTATAATCATTTTTTAAATAAAAAATTTAGACACAAATAATGAATCAAGAAATAATACTTAATATTAATTAATTGTTTTTTTTTTCACTGAGTAAAAGTTGGCTCTAACAACTGTTGGATATAAGCTACTGAATGAATAGATGAAATGAATGAATAGATGAAATGAATGAATAGATGAAATGAATGAATAGATGAAATGAATGAATAGATTCTACTATTTAAAAACCAGAACAAATAAAACAGTTAATATTATTATTTATTAATACAACTTACATTTTCCTTGAGGTACTGGGTGCGACCACCGAGAGGGATTTCCTCTTTTTTGTTTTTAGTTTTTCAGGCTCACGTGTCTGCCGAAGTTCATCATCTGACGAGAACAACGATTCAGCATTTTCATGATGTGACCTGAAATTCAAACACATAATTGTTTCAGATAAAATTAATTAATAATAATTACTTAGTATATGGTCATTGGTACATTAAAAGATCTAGGTTTATCTGTAAGGTGTATCTACCCCTAAATGTGAATACCGTAAGGAATCGAATGATACATATTATGTAAAACATTTTTAAATTAAGACAAAAAAAATAATAGAACATTAGTGAATTGTATTGTTTCCCTGAATAAGGTTGACACAACAAGCAGCTGCTGGATATGAGCTACTGAATGAATAGATGAATAATTAATGAATTGATTCCTGATGAATGAATAAACGCTACTATTTCAAAACAAAACACAAATAAAATTACAATAGACTTTGAAGATAATATAATATTATTAATAAAACTTACATTTTTTATGGTGTAGTGTCCTGGTTCTTGATGGCAGGTCAGGGGAAATAGTAGTGATGTTCCAAATGCCCGCGTCCCGATTTAAATACTATTCAATCCATGTGATTTTAATCCATATATGGGGTGTACGTTTGACTAAAAATCCTGAGTCAAATCACGACACCAAATAAGAAAAGTGCTTAACTAGCACCGTCGTAAGTAAGTTTAACTTTCAATCTTAAGTACATGTAGTTAAGATTTCAAACTAATACTTGTATTTTCATTACCGCTATTATTATGTGCAAAACTAGTTTTATACTCTGACTTTGCTTATGATTAATTTTATGATAAATATATGAAAACATCTTCAAACGAACAAACATAGATTTAGATTTTTGATATTAGTATTGATTCGATGTAAACAAAGCAATGCAGGCGTCGCCCCGTCGGCAGCATCCTATTTCATCAGTCCATAAAAGTAAAGTAGTTTCATGGCTTAAATGTTTAATTTTTAACCTTATAGACATATTTAAAAAAACTATACATGCATAAAAATGATTACGGATTATTATTATGTATAAGAATGATGTGCATGATATTTTATCCCAACATTTGTGTTTCTGCTATTTAAAAATAAATCAATAATAAATAAAACGGTTAATATTTTATCTTTATATTAATAATAGCAGGTAAAACCACGCTTAGCAGTTGTATGTTAATATTGTTCAATTGTTTTGATCCGTCTCCTTAAAAAGAATTCAACTTACGTTGCAAATTCATTAGGTTGATATACTATTAACATACCATGACTTTGCAAGCCAAATCATCTGAATAAAATGTATGAAAACAATCACCGTGAACAAATGGACAGTAGTATTATTTTATTGATACATATTTATAATAAACAATAACATGTTAGGCGTCGTAATGTCTGAGGTTTCAATTTCACCATACCATTTTTGTACAGATATTGAAATCTAACAAAAGTATACGAATTTGAACTTTATGTATTAAAAAATGCATTAAATTAAAAATTATAAAAGGGGGAGTTTAATAACTTTGAAATCCATTTCAAGTTTTATATCTGAGGGTGAAGAGTGATATAATTGCAGAATGTCGGTAAGTGTTCCATATTAAATATATTCTCTGACAATTTAAATACTTATGTATCTATTAACAGCATTCTGTAAATAAGTAGCATCACTGAATAAGTTATTTTCACACATGCTTTATTTCAATCGTAAACGTTATATTAAACTAATATAATATTGCATCGTTCTTTTTCAGGACACGGAGGATCTTTTCAATTTTGTACCCGTGAATCAACCAGTTCAACAAACCACCGGACAGAAAACGCTTAATCAACCAGTTCAACAAACCACTGGACAGAAAACGCTAGGTCTTGCTCGCAAGAGATCAAAAACAGATCAAACATTCTATCAATACATAAAGAAGCCTGTAACTCGTGGAACAAAAATAATCAAAATAGAAATATATGATATCGACGGTTTTCAAAAATTCGAACAGCCGATGTGTAATTGTGATGCTGATATGTGTGCTCAACATGTTGTAAAATCTATATTATTCGATGATATATATACCAGTACGAGAGAATTAATTGCCAAAATTCAGGATGTCATCGAACCAAAAGTGTAGATTTAATCATTTATATGAATGTACAGACCCAATAAAATTAACAAGGTACCGCTGTCAATTGTATATGTTTAAATTTCTGAAAAGTAAGTTTTTGTATCTATGTGTAAGAAGTAATGAATAGGCATCAATATGCAAAAAAAATGTAAGTAAGTCAATATTCTGTGTCATTTCTTATCGTATTTGTAATTCATGGTTAGTGTGCTTAAATTCTAAAATAAATAAATACCTTAAAAAATTATGAAGTTTTTTTTTTACTTACAATAATTGTAAGCATTAATTAAAAGAAAATAACACCTACTCATTTGAATAAGTGAAATAACATTATTTTGAATACATGATTGATTAATACTATGATGATGAAATAATTTGAATACATGAATAGATTATATTTGAATAGATGAATAGATAATTGGGGTTTCTAGATCTCCTGTGATCTAGAAACCCCAATTATCACCTACTCATCTCTGCAGCAGAAGCACTATATGGCCAGTCACTTAGACTACCCGGTGAAATGTTAGGCGTGAAGATAACCGACCAAACGCAATCTCATTACGAAGACGTGATAACGAGCGCAATGAAAAAACTATCCGCCGCACACAGCAACACCGATCGCCGAACAACGTACGTGCCTCGACAGCTACAAACGTGTACGCATGTATTTGTGCGTAATGATGCCGTCCGCAAGCCGCTCACACCAACATACAACGGCCCACACCGAGTTCTTCAACGAAATGACAAAACGTATACAATTCAAATCGATAGAAAACCGAAGAATATCTCTGTGGATCGACTAAAACCTGCTTTCCTGCTGGACACTGAGCCTGACGCTGATGTCAGCCGTGAAGCTGTTTACACCACGAGGTCTGGAAGAATTTCAAGACCAACAGTACGCTTCGCTGGGGGGGAGCACTGTACCAGCTAACCTGCAAGCAATCATCAACGACCTCACGCGGCGCACGCGCTTCCAACACTGAGGCGCCGTGGCCGGCCGCGCGCTTATTTACGTGTGTTCGACTCCCGCGGCTCACCGGAGCGAGTGACGTAGTCAGTAGCCACACGGGGCTCACGCACCAGCTCGCTCGTGATTGGTCCGTTTATATTTTAGCTAGGTGATCAGACAACTACCCCTATGGTGAAATTGTATATATAGATTAGGCCATTTCGATAATAAACATTCCAAAATCCTATTGTGTTTTAATTACCAATACCTTGGTAAAGCTACTAAGACATAATACCTTGTACCGAGATTTTAAAAAAACCATCAAATTTTGAAATGTATTAGACTGTAATATCTCACAATTTCACAAATATCAAGGTGGGTCCATATTGGCTCACCTAAAGTTCTTTACCCGAAATTGTTCTTCCGTATGATTTGTAATCCGAATGATCACTCTTCCTAAAATTTTTAACCGACTTCAAAAAAGGCGGAGGTTATATGTTCGTGTGTATGTATTTTTTTTTTTTATGTATTTTACCCATAGACTTAGTATATACTGCCGTAATTTTACCTGATTTCTCTCCCATTTGTGGACCGATTTTCAAAATTATTATATATATTATAATATATTATAATATTTTTTCATTTGATAGAATACACTCCTGAGGTGGTCCCATTTTAATTTGGTGAAGATCTGATGCTGACCTTCGGAGATATACAATGGAACTCTTCAAAAAGAGACGGCAAATCTGTTGTGATAGCTCCAATCGGTTGGATGTTCATTGTTTATACAATATCATGACGGAACATCACGCCTGTATGCTCTGAGGGGGTACGCAGAAGTGTACAATTTACCTGATTTCTCTCCCATTTGTGGACCGATTCTCAAAATTCTTTTTTTATTTGAAAAAGTATACTCCTGAGGTGGTCCCATTTTAATTTGGTGAAGATCTGATGCTGATCTTCGGAGATATACAATAGAACTCTTCAAAAAGGGACGGCAAATCTGTTGTGATAGCTCCAATCGGTTGGATGTTCATTGTTTATACAATATCATGACGTAACATCACGCCTGTATGCTCTGAGGGGGTACGCAGATGTGTACAATACACCCAGATTTCGACAGTTATGGCATGTTATGTTCCATTTGTTGGGGATAAGCCTATTACCATGACATGTATTGTTAACCATATACAATGAATGCATAGCAAATATTTGTAAGTATAGGATATTACAACTAAAAATGGAAAAATAAAATAAAACTTTTTTGCCAAAAATAAAACCGACTTCAAACACAAACAAAAAACAACAAACAAAAAAAACACAAAAAGAAAAGGACAAAAAAATACACTAAAAAAAAAAACAAAAAAAAAACACTAAAACAAAACCACAAAAAAGTGAAAAATAACTTTAGCTTCAGAAGCCGGTGAGAAAAACACCAAATCAATCAAAGGTCAAGTTTCAGAAGTCGGTGACAAAAACACTAAATCAATTAAACAAGGTCACCCACTTCTGAAGCTTGACCTTTGATTGATTTGGTGTTTTTCTCACCAGCTTCTGAAGCTAAAGTTATTTTTCACTTTTTTGTGGTTTTGTTTTAGTATTTTTTTTCATCCTAAAGTTTTCATTCATACTATTTGTGTTGTGTGTGTGTTAATCATTTCATTAATGTGAATATATTTCAACTCCTACTGTTTTTTATCCTAACGCTCTTATCCCTAAACATAATAATTACCATAATATTTTCACTCATACTCAGAAAGAAACATTTATCAAGTGTAATGAAAAATATATGTGGCTAGAAGATGATATTTATAGTTTTAATTTGAGGGTATGATTATTACTTGGGGGTATGCTTTACATAACGTACTTATTACTATAACTATACCTGAGATAATGATGTCTAAAAAATCAACTGTTTAGAATGATTAAAGGTCGTTTCACTGATTTTTGTCTTAAATGAGAGTGTCGTCATGGGGCACTATGAAAAAAATACATATAAAAGTTTCGCGACCAATTTCGAGGTAGCTAGTAGTCGAGTAGTTGGTCACAGTTCTAACCTAACCTATGAATATCTTTGCAGGTACACACCGCTATAAATATATATGAAAACATATATTTAACTACTTGTACCGTACTATTATTTGGCATACAATTAACGAACCACCAGATTTATCAAAATGTAACGGGAAAAAAATCACTTTTGGTTGCCAAAATCAGTAAATGATCACCAAAATTAATCCCCATTTTATCGTAAAATTAGAACCAAAAATTTATTTTTGACCACCAGAAATTGAACTGTTATGCTCTTGCATCAGAGTCGAGGGAGACCCGGTCGACGGAGCCCCGCGAAGCGGGGCTCCTACTTCTGAATGGTTTATAAAAAAATAACCACGAAGGGTATGGTGGGGTCTATCACAATGTTTGCGGTAATATACAAGTAGGTACAGACTGAAGACTGGACTTATTCTATGAACATCAAAGTTCCAGTCAATGAAATTCACCGGTAGATGGCGCCGTAACCGTACCCAGGCCGTTGCCGCCAAGTTATTGACAAAACAATTATCAACCCAAACACCAAACTAAACACACCGTAACCTATATGTTATGGTAGCATTGTTATTAGTATTTTGTTACTAGCAGTGTTAGTTGTATTTCTACAACAAAATGTCGATAAAATCAGAGAAATCTTTGCTGGAAGAGTGTTCAGAGATTATAGAGAGAAGCTACTCAGTGAGGAGTGCGTCAGACGACAGTTTATCATGGTGCGTATTAGTTTGATTATTAAAAACTTTTATTTATCTGCAATAGTCATTGTTTCTTTAGGTCAAATCTTGCAAGCTGAATTAGAACTACTTCCTATTATCCTACGGTTAGTTATTACGTTGATTCAGTATGGATAATAATGCATTTTATGCTATGAGAGTGAGAGTGTAACCTGATTCGATACCCAGGTTTGGCTCCAGATGAGGGAACTCCTCCACAGTCAACAAAATAGACATTGAAATTTTGTGTACTTACGCAATCAATTCTGATTAAGTCTACAGACTGTTTAATGTGCCCCGGGGTTGGGTCTAGACAGGAGATCTTCTCAAACAAGTTTTTTGCTAAGAAAGTTTTTACAAATCGTCTGGTTAACACAATATAGTTTCGTAACAAGCAACAAGTTCATTAATTTTCCATCAGTGACGATGAAGACGAATGTCTGGCTCGTGTACTGATGAACAAGATGTCTCCAGCGGTGCTTAGCAAACTGAGGCGATGTTTCAAGAAGAACAAGGTGAGAAACAAAGCGCAGGATATTGACAGGTAAGAAGATGTTTATTCATTTGAAAAAGTCCTATAAATATCCTAAATCATAAACCTAGCGGGAATCAGTGCACTTGTGTGCATGTATGGCACCGCCAAATGTATGTGTGCTAACTGCTACCTATCTAGGTTGTTGTATATAAGTTCCTTGAATAATAATGACATTGGTGCCGATTCCCTTGTTCACAAACTAAACTAAATTTAAGTTGAATGCATCTTTTTCTTTCTATTTCATTATGAAAAGGATAGAAGATAAATATTAGTTTAATCCTGTCAAATTAGTCAGCACCTGACGTAATTTGATGTACTTAATTTTAGTGGTCAACTTTTGAATCGCGTCTAAAACTTGTATGGCGCTGATTAATTTGACAGAACATAACTAAAATTTATCTTCTGTCCTTGTCTTAATGAAATATAAAGAAAAAGATGCACTGAACTTAAATTTGGTTTAGTTTGTAAACAAGGGAATCGGCACCACTGTCAATGTAAATTGCGTTTTGATAGACTGATATTAGCGCGTATATAAAAGAAAGAAAGAAAGAAAAAGCATTTATTAGCCCGCACAGTACAAAATACAAATAAAAACGCAATCGACAACAACGTTCAACGTTTTGTTATACGGAACGCGCAAATACGAAAGAGTATGTTTTTAGGGTTCCGTAGTCAACTAGGAACCCTTATAGTTTCGCCATGTCTGTCCGTCCGTCTGTCCGTCTTCGCTTAATCTCTGTGACCGTTAGCACTAGAAAGCTGAAATTTGGTACCAATATGTATATCAATCACGCCAACAAAGTGGTAAAATAAAAATTGGAAAAAAATGTTTTATTAGGGTAGCCCCCCTATATGTAAAATGGGAAATGATTTTTTTTTTATTTCAACCCTAACGTGTGATATATTGTTGGAAAAGTATTTAAAAATGAATAGGGGTTTCCAAAAATTATTTTTTGATAATGTCAATAATTTCGGAAATAATCGCTCCAAAATTAAAAAACAATGTGTAACCCCCCCTCTAACTTTTGAACCATAAGTTTAGAAAATATGAAAAAAATCTGAAAAGTAGAACTTTATAAGGACTTTCTAGGAAAATCATTTTGAACTTGATGGAAACAACAGTTTTTGTACAAAAAAGACAAAAAGTTGTACAAAATCATTTCTGGACTAAGTTTGTAGTATATCCGTATATGCAAGCATTTTTACATTGTTTCATCCACCAAGTTTCTGAACGCACCTTTTTGACGTTTGACAGATACAGATTACGTTTCGTTGTCAGTGCGATGACGTTTGCTTGTCAGTGCAATATTGGTTTGGAAAAAACTGGCTTCCGTGGTCTTGTAATTTGGTGCACGCGGCTGTCGTGTAATTATTGATTGAAACTTAGTTAGTTAATGGTAATCCGATACAATCCTGATCGGTGTTTGATATTTTGTTGATAATTGAGTGAAAATTGAGAAATCTCGCCATTTTGGGTCTTGACCGCGAGTGATTTGTTGGTTATGTCCGGCCTTTTTTGTGTCATTTGAACGCCGGTAAATTCCTGAATTCAGTGCTGGACTATCGTATATCCCCGATTGGGTTAGCAAACCGGGATAAAATTCAGTTGGACATTGGTGAAAGGTGCCACGTGTGTGATCGGAAGGTTTGTCCAGGGAGACGTCGGTACGCGCTGTGGGGCGCCCTTTGGTTGCTGTCGAATCTACATAACTACACATACACCACACAAACCACAGTTATACTTACACCCCACTCAGATACGACGTGACCAGGGACTACGTCACATCACCGGTACCAACGTGATGGTAAGTGTATCTAATAGTTGTTTTCCCTTTGTCGATTGAACAAATATTATTTTGATTAGGGCTCCGCGTAATCGCGGACATCGTGAGTCTGTTTGTGCAGTCTCACACATACATAATGGATACCCACCTTTAAACTCATAAGTGGGAACACTTATTGTGACGGACGGGAAACTACGGAACCCTACACTGAGCGTGGCCCGACACGCTCTTGGCCGGTTTTTAAACTTTGTCCCACTCAACGAATTTCTTCTTAATTAAGTCATTTTGTAGTTATAGCTGGAAAGTTTTCCGGAAGTTTTGAGAAATGGGTAACTTTATAGATTTTGAATTTCAACTATGCCATCTCGTATCTTTGCCGCTGGCGCCGCCATATTGGAAAGCCGGCCAAGTGCGTGTTAGGCCACGCGCAATATAGAGTTCCGTAGTAGCCCCGTTATCACAATATAGAACGATTTATTCTAAGGATTTTGTATTTGGTACAAAATTATTCAACACCCAAGTTCAACAACTATTACTGCTAAACGAATAAAGTTATTTAACCGCTATAATTTTCCTTTAAAGTTCATGAAATGTACTAGCATCATGAATTTTTCCAGATTTTTCAAGCCAGCAGTTAAGCTTTTAGAGTGGGGGACGCCCTACTGGAACAAATATTTGCACTTTGAAGTATATTTAAGAGGAGCTAGTCTAAAAAAATAAATTCCAAAATTTTATTTTTGCTACTTTGTAATTGATATACACAGCCCTACAAAATGGCAGGTTTCTAGTACTAACAGTCTCTGAGAAAAACCTCGGACAGACAGACAGACAGACGGACATGACGAAACTATAAGGGTTCCTTGTCAGAATTACGGAAGCAGTTCTTTGACAGTATCTACTTGCCGACTTATTTTACGATATAATCATTTATCTGAAATTAAACTAGACAGACAATATTAGAAGTCATTAATGGCGTAGTACATGATATACAAGGTGGAATTTTGTAATGCCACCTGGAGGGAAAGTACTCTTAATACCGGAGATAGCAAATTTTACTCAAAGGAAACATTCCTTCATTTTCAAAAAGAAATTAATCTGCATTCAAAGATTTTGAAAATTGGCGTGCCACACTCGGGAATCGAACCGTCTAAATTAAAAAAAAATAACACCCTGTACTTTTATGGCACCAATCGATAGGGTCAATCATAAGGATCAAATCTCTCTAACAAATATGATAAATAAAATGAAAGGAAAACCATGAAATCTTAAGTTATAAATTCAATGGGATAAATTCAATAGGTACGATAAAGCACTTTAATAAAATGATGGACCTTTACAATTGAAGAGAATAAGATTGCAGAATAAGTTTGCAATTTGCATGTGTTTGGTTGTGCAAATTGCAATATTCCTATGTAAATAGTTCTTCGTCATTTTAATTAATAAATGTCGTCCAAAGAGAATTGTTTATTATGTTCGTAATTGGATGGACCTTTGACTAAAAGTGCTTTATCTTATCCCATTGAATTTATAAGTTAAGATTTCATAGTTTCCCTTTCATTTAATTTATCGTATTTGTTAGAGGGATTTATTTTGATCCTTATGATTTACCCTATCGATTGGTGCCATAAAAGTACAGGGTGTTATTTTTTTGGAATTTAGACGGTTCGATTCCCGAGTGTGGCACGCGAATTTTCAAAATCTATGAATGTAGATTAATTTCTTTTTAAAAATGAAGGAATGTTTCCTTTGAGTAAAATTTGCTATCTCCGGTATTAAGAGTACTTTCCCTCCAGGTGGCATTACAAAATTCCACCCTGTATAAGTTGGAATGTATTCTATTCTTCACTACGCCCGGTATGAAAGATAATTGATTGACGAAGCAATATTGTGTATTTAAGGCGCGTGGAGGAGGTGATGCGCGCAGCTGCTGCTGAGGAAGGCATTGAGTTCGCGGAGACTGCACCACCGCCACAAGATACGCTGTGGCTCGACGAGAACGGATTCGTCACTTCACTGGACACTATATTCGGTAAATTGTAGAAAGTTATGCATTGCGACGCGTTTTAGTTTCTATCCAAAGAACAACGGCGGGATCTCAGCCGAATTTGATTTGAGCGTCTACAAGTGACTTATTATACGAAGGCAGTTTCATTGTTTTTCTACGTTTTTTCAAAGTATCACATTAACTAGTTAAGGCCGGATAAAAAAAGATATTTTAAATGAAAAGTTATTTGATTTTTTTATTGAGGTTTTGTGTTGCCATTTTATATTTATTCTGCCAAGTGACAGTAAGTACAGCATTGCAGCTCGCACTATAGTTCGATCCACTTCCCCTGTACCGCGTATGCTTACGAAGCTCAACGCGCTCATGGAGACCAACCCTGGATTGGACTTGTTTGCTGATGAATGGAAGACGATATTGTTGGAATGTTTGTGGTTCTGCGAGAAGACCGAGTAAAAATATTAGGTATTTAATTTAGTATTAATGGTTTTATATAGGTACTGTACTAAATAAATAGGTAATAATAAATAAATAACGTAGGTGTACTCCTTCACATATAGGAGACACAGCATGCATGATAAAGTTATTAACTAAGCTAACGAAGTTAACACTCTGTATGGTGTAAAGATTGTAGATAGACCAATAAATAAATATATACGTCACTGCAGGTCACCACAAATATACGACGCATGCACATAAACTGTTTCAATCACTGGACAGCTTCAGCACTGGCAAGGTTTGGTGAAGACAGCTTATAAGCAAGCTGGTTGCCGTTGGAGCCAAGAAGACAAGCACGAGAGCTGAGGTGTGGACACCGCTGAGCGAACAAGACGTCAAGAGATTAGAACATTGTAAGGTAAGAAATACACTTCGATAAAATACACTATAGTTGGTGTCAGTTAAGATCACAATAGCGGTCACTGCCCTTTCCCTAATATCTCTTCGTATGAACCAGAACAAATGAACCATGTATCGTTTTACATTAGAAAAAATGTTGAAGATCACGTTATACGACGATTCGTATTATTATTCGACGTTATAACTGAAAAATTGAGGGCGTTTCCATGCTAAACTCTTATTGGAGGATTATAAAATTTATGATAACCATAAGACGTTTAATTATCAAACGTCATAAATTCGTTGCCATGACGACCAAGTCTTTTGGCAATTGACGTATTCATAAAGGAAGTACTTCTAACAAAAACAAAAAAAAACTGGAATTTCTTTCTTGGAAGTAACTGTGAATAGAATATTAAGCAAAAATAACTGATTTTAATTTCTAAATGGGGTTTGATGGAGCATCTAGCCAGAATAAATACTTAAAACAAAAACCAGCCAAGTGCGAGTTGGACTCGCGCACGAAGTGTTCTATGACAACATAAACAAAGCGGCAAAAAATCACTTTTGTTGTATGGGAACCCCCTTAAATATTTATTTTATTTTAATTATTTGTTTTTAAAGTGAATATACAACTAAATATTTTGTAAAAAATTCAAGCGTTTACTTGTTGCTTTTATTAATATCAAGCAAAAAACGGCTAAAAATCACGTTTGTTGTGTGGGAGCCCCACTTAAATATTAATTTTATTCCGTTTTTATTTGTTATATGTGTATAGCGGCAACAAAAATACATCATCTGTGAAAATTTCAACTGTCTAGCTATCACGGTTCATGAGTTACAGCCTGGGTGACAGACGGACGGACGGACTTAGTAATAGGGTCCCGTTTTTACCCTTTGGGTACGGAACCCTAAAATTGGATTATATTCAAGATAACACCAGTATTTTTATGACATCATTAGTGGCTTTAAACCTGACAAAAAAAAACTCGCCAAATCTGAAACTTTGCCCTGCATTGTTTTATCGTCCGGTGCAGTTTACTTTTATTAAAGACTAGCGGACGTCCCGCGGTTTCACCCGCGTAGTTCCTGTTCCCGTGGGAGTACGGGGATAAAATAAAATATAGCCTATGTTACTCAAGGTGAATGTAGCTTTCTAATGGTGAAAGAATTTTTGAAATCGATACATTACTTCCGGAGATTACCCCCTACATACAAACTTACAATCATACAAACTTTCAAACTAACAAACAAATGTTACCTCTTTATAATATATTATTATTATTATATTATTATCTCCTTTATTCATTTTATCTACTTACTTTACATATTTTTAAATGTATCTTAAAAAAATAGATATTAAAAAATACATTCAAAAATATAAAAATAGTGGTCTGCCGGTGTCGGGAGCAGGGTCCAAGCCACCGGTGGTTAGGGCTGCAGAGACAGGAACCTCCTCACAATGCGAGCCGTATCGAGGAGTACCGCCTTCTGAATCAGGCCCTTGATCCGACCGCCTAAAGAGAGCTTCGATAGATGGTCATCGAAGCTATTAGCTATAGGGCCATTGGCCGTCATGACAATCGGCACATAACCGAGTTCATTATTATTATTATTAGTATAGACTAGCGGACGTCATGCGGTTTCACCCACCTAATTCCTGTCCCGTGGGGAGTACGGGGATGAAATAGCCTATGTTACTTAGGGTGAATGTTGCTTTCTAATGGTGAAAGAATTATTGAAATCGGCGCAGTAGTTTTTGAGTTTATTCATTAAACATACAAAAATACAAATCTTTCCTCTTTATTATATTAGTGTAGAAAGTGAAAGCAGAAGAACAGATAATGAAGTCTGAAATATCTTCTCTCCGACCAACTGAGTGCAAAAGCAATACAATTAGCCTCAAGTCCTTGATGACGATGATCGATGCCAACCCTTGTTCGATTTAGGACAGATTCGCGTAACGACAGATTTGCTTTACGGCAGATTCGCATTACGGCAGAAATTGTACAGTCGTGTTAAAATGGTCAAGCATAAAAACCCTTTTTGTTTCAGTCAATATCATGTTATGGCCACTCGTAATTATGTCATGGTATATTTTTATTATATGACATTGTCGTAGGTAATGCGATAGATTTGTTGTAGATTGTTTGTTTTCAGGCTGAACAGAAAATAAAATAAGTATGTATCGTAAGATAAATAATAAATAGCATTTTTGTTTATTGTTATATTAATAATACCTACAGTGAACTGCTCGATATAGATAATGGACTTCACTGTACTTCTACCGTAAAGTGAATCTGCTTTAAAGCGAAACTGTCGTTAAGCGAATCTGTCCTAAGGCGAATCTGTCCTAAAGCGAACAAGGGGATGCCAAGACATACCTTTCAGCAGCTAGATCGTAATTACCGTACACTGGTGTCGATTCTGTTGTGCACAAAATAAACTTACTTAATTAAGAAAAGGCCAGCTATAGCTACGAACTAAGTTAGAAATGTCAAACTAGTTTATGTCTTGCGCTTCACCGTGTTTTTAGTCGACATGTTTTTACATGCACCCTTCATTTGTATGGAACTATTAGTTCCAACAAAATTTGACAGCTCTAAATTACGTCCGTCTTTTTCTCGTTTTATTACAGACTAGCGGACGTCACGCGGTTTCACCCGCGTAGTTCCCGTTCCCGTTGGAGTACGGTGATAAAATATAGCCTATACGGATTCGGAAGAATCCCTCTAAGTAATGGTAAAAGAAATTTTGAAATCGGTCCAGTAGTTTTTGAGCCTATTCAATACAAACATACAAAAATACAAAGGTTTCCTCTTTATAATATTAGTATAGATAAAAAAATAGTAATAGCCTAAATTAAGTTAAGTTTGTGCACAACAGAATCGACACCACTGTGTACTTAGAAATTAAATTGGTGTAATCAGTAAACTAATTAACTCACTACCCTCATTAGCTAACTCATACAATAGATAATTTTGAATAACAGTATTACTTAAACTCATAAAAAATTTATGAGTTTAAGTAATAATAATAATTAATAATGACGATAGATCGTTACATAATTAGTTCTTCGTAACTTATTTTTTTATGATCATGTGGCGTGTTATTCAAAGTTGTGGTCGGGTTCATTGTTTAAGTAGTCCGTGTAGATTTTAAGCTTAAATTAAGTTACCTAAACCTTTTAGTAAATAAAAACTATACGCGAAAAGCTTTTATGAAAGCTTTTCGTTTTAATTTACTAAAAGGTTTATTTCTTCTTTTCAGTGCATTTTTATAAAAGCTTATTTTTTTCTCAAACCGTATATAAACGCTAATAAATAACGTACATATCAACTCGTTACTATGAGTTTATATTTGCGTCTTAAATCTGACTAGTGGAACAGAAATATTGTACACACCAATTTACTGTGTAAAGTTAGGAATTTAGATTAGTTAATTATGATAAGTACATATCTAGCAGTTCTAAGAAATACTTTTACCTCGTTATCACTATGTTTAAGTATCCCACGTTTATTAACTATTTAAGCATAGATCATATAAAAATAACTTCACTTCTATTTCTGAATTCCACTGTACCACATGTTCAAGTCATTTACTGCGTAACCAATTGGAGGAAAAAGGGACTTACAGGATGTAAATCATGCGTTCCTTCGATAACAGCCTTCAGCACGCCGGTTCAGGCGATATTTCCACCAAGCGTCACGAGAGGAGAGAGTTTGAGGATTCACCACACAGCACCAATAACTTGTCACTTTTTGAGTTTTTTGAAGGTATAGCGCGGGCGCACAGACATACGTGTCGCCAGTAAGCGAGCGGATTTTGGAGTGTGTGAGGGCGGGGGTTGTTCTATTGAACGGAAGCGGAAAAGAGTGGGAGTAAGGAAGGAATCGATTTTGATTGGAAGATCCTTCTCGAATGAGCTAATAGGTGAAGTGTAATACAGTGTTGCAAGTATGCGTTTCTGATTTCAACAGATAATTAGATAAAATTATTAATAATAATAAGTATAGATAAAATAATGCGAATGGCGCAGACAACTCCCCCGGCCTAGAGGTTTTCCTCTAAACTCTTCATATGTTAATATTTGAGAACCAATGACTTTAAAAAGATGAGTTTTGACACAACGAACATTAACTTCGCTGAGTCCATTAAAATGAGGACCGTAAGGCGGACTATGTTTAAATCGTACACGATGTTCAGCTAGTTGTTCACCTATGTAATTTATATGAGATTTGGATTGAATTAAGGCGTAAATTTCGTTTAATTTGCGCTTTGCGCCAATAAAGTTTGTGCCTCCATCACTATAAATCATAGCAACAGGACCTCTACGAGAAATAAAACGCTTAAAAGCGGCGAGAAATAAATCTGAACTAAGGTCAGAGACTAACTCTAAATGTACTGCCTTAGTTGTTAGACAGACGAACACACAAATGTAAGCTTTGTGGCTCTTAATTCCGCGTTTTCGGATATGAGTAATGTAGAAAGGACCACAGTAGTCCACAGCGGTATTAACAAACGCTTTCACTTGTGAAACGCGAAAGTCGGGTAGATCACCCATAGGAGGGTAAGTATTTTGAGGTTTAAGTTTAAAACATTTATTACAACTATGTACACGTTGCCTTACAATATTACGAGCAGATAAAATCCAGAATTTTTGTCTAATTATAGATAATAAAAGAGCGGGACCCGTATGTAAATTAGTTACATGATAAAAGTCAATTACGAGTTGAGTAAAACGTGATTTAGTTGGAATTAAAATGGGGAGCTTTTGACCATAATCAAGTTGAGAATGAGTTAACCTTCCACCTACTCTGAGAATATTATTCGAATCCAGAAAGGGGTTAAGTTTAGCGAGACTTTTATTTAATTTTTTATTTGATTTTAAAGCGATAATTTCTTCAGAGAAATATCTACTCTGTACGTAACGTATAAGGTATATTTCCGCGGTATCCAAATCCGAAACGGAGATACAACCACGCGAGTTTAGTAACTTGCAAAAACGTAATATAAAAACCAAGCTACGTAGTAAAATAGAATATTTAGAAATGCGGTCAATTAAAGATTGAATAGGTTGAGAACCTTCTTGCGTAACTTTGACTGAGAGAGTGATATTTTTAGTTTCCATTAACTCTGAATTATTGTTATTTAAATTGACCTTAAGCTCAAACTTACTACAGTCAACACTTTATGGAAAGGCTATTTTTACATTTACTTTGATAAGATTCAAGGATTGACATGAACGTGAGTTTTAAGTGGGAACAAAGTTTAAATATGTACTTTAATTATGAACTAAGTGGTTTAGTTATAATATTTAGAGCAAAGGTATTAGAGACACCATATTAAGTGTGAAGTAGGGTTTGTAGTGAATGTTATAAGTCTGGGCAAGAGTTTTCGTCCTCGGATTTGCGTTCACAATTATTTGTCAAGCAAAATGAAACGTAACGTAGTTGGTGTTTACTGGGACGTCGCTCGGTGTCTGTGTAATGTTATGTAAATTATACAACACTAATACGTAAATTAAAACAGAATACTCCCCAGGTTCGAAGAATTCAAATTCACAGTCCAAAAAACAACAAACAAAAAAAAACACAAAAAGAAAAGGACAAAAAAATACACTAAAAGAAAACAAAAAAAAAACACTAAAACAAAACCACAAAAAAGTGAAAAATAACTTTAGCTTCAGAAGCCGGTGAGAAAAACACCAAATCAATCAAAGGTCAAGCTTCAGAAGTCGGTGACCTTGTTTAATTGATTTAGTGTTTTTGTCACCGACTTCTGAAACTTGACCTTTGATTGATTTGGTGTTTTTCTCACCGGCTTCTGAAGCTAAAGTTATTTTTCACTTTTTTGTGGTTTTGTTTTAGTGTTTTTTTTTGTCCTTTTCTTTTTGTGTTTTTTTTGTTTGTTGTTTTTTTTGAAGTCGGTTTTATTTTTGGCAAAAAAAAATTATTTTATTTTTCCATTTTTAGTTGTAATATCCTATACTTACAAATATTTGCTATGCATTCATTGTACATGGTTAACAATACATGTCATGGTAATAGGCTTATCCCCAATAAATGGTACATAACATGCCATAACTGTCGAAATCTGGGTGTACTGTACACATCTATGTACCCCTCAGAGCAAACAGGTGTAATGTTACGTCATGATGTTGTTTAAACAATGAACATCCAACCGATTGGAGCTATCACAACAGATTTGCCGTCTATTTTTGAAGAGTTCCATTGTACATCTCCGAAGATCAGCATCAGATCTTCACCAAATTAAAATGGGACCACCTCAGGAGTATACTTTTTCAAATAAAAAAAGAATTTTGAGAATCGGTCCACAAATGGGAGAGAAATCAGGTAAATTGTACACTTCTGCGTACCCCCTCAGAGCATACAGGCGTGATGTTCCGTCATGATATTGTATAAACAATGAACATCCAACCGATTGGAGCTATCACAACAGATTTGCCGTCTCTTTTTGAAGAGTTCCATTGTATATCTCCGAAGGTCAGCATCAGATCTTCACCAAATTAAAATGGGACCACCTCAGGAGTGTACTCTATCAAATGAAAAAAGAATTTTGAAAATCGGTCGACAAATGGGAGAGAAATCAGGTAACATACATAAAAAAAAAAAAAAATACATACACACGAACATATAACCTCCGCCTTTTTTGAAGTCGGTTAAAAAGTTGACAGCCGGTTATCGAATGGAGTTATCACAATATAAATACAGGCTTGCACAACAACGTAACACATTCTAAGTCATACGTTATCGGTTCCTTTAACAAATGAAGAAGTTATTTTTATGAAACATATTTATTTACAATAACAATGTCACTGTCAGTAATGTCACATGTTATATAAACCGCTTATTATAAAATGTTCCGTATAACCAAGTATTGTAATGCTCAACGGGCGCTACTTAACTTAGCTGCATAATAGTCGATAAAAAATAGAGTGGTCAACTGCTGAGGCGAAGCGCGCTGTTAGTCACCGTAAAGTGATATCCATTCAGTGTGATACATAATACCAATAATATGACATTCACGGTTGTCAACAAAGTTCGGTGTACAACCGAAGCTTGATAGTCACTGGATATCAGAAAGTTACATAATAGGCCTGCAGGGCTTCATGGCCGTGTCAAGAACCGCTGGATAACCGATGTGATATATCTACCGGTGAGTAATTCTACTGTGTCAGTTTGACTAGTCTACTACATATTTAAAATCTCGATATCTTTAAAAAAAATGTCCTTTACATGACACATTTTCCGTAGGCCTAGACCATTTTTTTCTAGAAACTAGCTGTATATGACATTTAAATTAATATTTTTATAAAAACTAAGTCTCTTTTACTCACAGTATTTGGTATTTACATTAAATCAAAATCGAGTACATTTTACAACAAGTCACATAAGTTATTCCATAATTTGAGATGTTTTATTATTGTCTTAAACATTAGTGTTCCCTGAGTAGGTACAAATACCATGTCCCTTACATTAAATTGTAACTCAAATTATCATAATTATATTTTAGACTTTTTTATAATTTTACTGTATGGGTGAATATCAAAGTAGCAAATTTTACGTGTCCTTGTTGAGAATCAAGGTGTAAAATGATACAATGTTTCTAATTTTTTTTACAGTATATTACGTTACTTGGTGCAACTAGGGCCACATTTTTTATTGTTATAAGTAAGTGTTTCTAAATAATCAGGAAAAAAACAATTGCTTTAAAATTCAAGTTTGGTGGCTTATCCTAGTTCCATTTTTTGATATAATTGCATTCACCAAAGTAACAATTTAAGGTACAATAAAAAATAAACAATGTCCTATAGTTTATGCATTAGACACAATTATCTCACAATTATCTAAAAACAATTAAACCATATTAGAAAATCTAATTTAAAAGCACAGACAAAGTTTGTCCAAGCAAAACACATATTTTTGGTGGCACTTTTTCAACTTACTATAACATGAAGTTTAGTGCGTGTGCGACCAATCGCATTTTTCTTTTATTTCGCACCTCTCGGTCGTGCGCTGGGCTTGCTTGTAACAGGTTTGTGATTAGTGCTGCGATTACCCGCCAAAAACGTAAGTACTTATCTTGGGTGGCACGGGGGACAAGAATTGTTCAATTTTTAGTGGATCGATTTGCTGTTGATTTTAACGTGTTTTAATAGTAAGCTACACGTTATTGCTAGTGATTTGGGTAACGCATAAATCAGTGATATTAATTTAATTTTAACTTAAAATCCCTATTTTAAAGATTTTTTTTTATATCTAGTTCCAATTTCGGTGGCTTTGGTACCGTTTTCACGTACTGTTTGTACATAAATAGCCATTTTTTTTTACGTTGCAAGACAGTTTCCTTTGACAACAAATAAATGTTATGTACTTGGGAGTAAATAAGACCTATTATTAAAGGGGTAGCATACTAAAGATCAAGTTTCTTATTTTCATTTTGTTGATTTTTAGAATGTCAAAACAGACCAATGAAAAGAGGCTGCTTACAAAATGAAGAGATGAAAGAAGAAGAAAAGCAAGAATAATGTTTCATCATCAGCCTACAGCAGACCACTGCTGGACATAGGCCTATTCAATGGCATGCCACTCAATTCAATTCTCAGCAACTCTCATACAGATGCTACCAGCCACCCTGCAAAGATCGTCACTCCAGTCATTCGAGTCTGAGGGCATCCCATCTTACGCTTGCTGATACGCGGTCTCCACTCAAGAAGACGTCTACCCCAATGGTCATCGGTTCTATGGCTAATATGACCGGCCCATTGCCACTTCAGCTTGCTTATTCTGGGAGCTATGTCGATAACTCCGGTTTTCTGTAGGATCACCTCATTCCGGACATCCACCCCATCTCAGAGAGACTCCAAGCACAGCCGGTTCCATAGCTCGCTGAGCGACCTTGAATTTATGAACCAGCCGTACCGTGAGCCGTGACGTTTCAGTAAGTTATAACAGGCAGGACGGGTTGGTTGAAGATCTTCCATCTTTAGGCACTGTGGAAACGCGACGAGAAGACCAGACGATGTTTCCCAAATGCTGTCCACCCCAGCTGAATTCTTCATTGAGTCTCAAAGTTGTTCTTACCAAACTTCAGAGTTTGCCCGAGATAAACATAGTCTCGAACACCCTCGAGTGGACCGCCATTGACTACAATAGGTTTAGAACTGACCAGGTCTCGACAGAGTCAAAAACCTTCTCATTGTCTACAAATGCAGCGGCCGATTAAACTCTTTGGAATTCTGTATGATCTGCCGCAAAGTGTGGATGTGGTCTATGGTGCTACATCCTCCTCGAAACCTGGTCTGCTTCGGACTCTTGAAAACAGCGTATACACGTGGCTAAGGAGCGAAATGGGTCTGTAATTCTTTAATAGGGTCTTGTTCCCCTTCTTAAAGAAAACAACGACCACGCCCCTTCTCCACGCTTCTAGAGTTCTCCCAGATAACAGAACCGAGTTGAAAAGCTCCTGAAGGTCTCTTGCAGTTCTTCCTCCCGCTTTCAGGAGCTCTGTAGTTATTCCATACTCATCAGGGGCTTTTCCATTTTTAAGCTATCTAAGAGCCGCCTCGATTTCACCTTGGCTGAATTTTTACAGCTCTTCTGGGAAATGACGGTTAAGGTGGTTCTGGAATCCTCATTTTCGGAATCAGGGGGTCTAAAATGGCTGCTTTAGCAGTAATCATGTTAAAAATTCTTAAAATAGACTATGGTTATGTCCATAAAGTAGTTTGAAACTGTATGGCATAGGCATTCGGCGGTCACGAATGTTTAAAATTCTATTTTTTATTTGTTAACAGCATTAACAATATAGAGTGTACCATTAAGAGACCTTTACTTTGAAAAACTCTAAATGTTTATTTCCTTATTTGTCCCATACATCAATGCCGTTTATTTACATCTAAAATTTTGTAAACGTATATCACTCGTATTCATTATCTATTATTTAACGTAAGGGACATGCTATCTTTGAAACTGTAGGCTTTATTATTATTTTTTACTATTTTAGCTGCAAAGAATGAAGAAATTTAGGAAACTTTGTCCTAGACACTTTTTACATAAAACATATAGTTACAAAATTATAGCCAGTTTTGTAAGAAAAATATCTTATTTTTGCTCTCCTGAAAACCTTAGTTTTGTCCCTTACGTTATTTCATATTTCCAGTATCGATATTTAGAAGGAACTCTAAAATGTATAGGCTCTCCATAATATATATCCGTTAACCAATAGAGTCCGCTTCATCCAGACATTTAGAGCAGCTATATTGGAGCAAAACATACATGCATCTGAAACGCAGGATAGAAATAATGAGTTGTATTTTTTAGGGTTCCGTAGTCAACTAGGAACCTTTATAGTTTCGCCATGTCTGTCCGTCCATCCGTCCGTCTGTCCGTCCTCGCTTAATCTCTGTGACCGTTAGCACTAGAAAGCTGAAATTTGGTACCAATATGTATATCAATTACGCCGACAAAGTGGTAAAAAAATGTTTTATTAGGGTAGCCCTCCTATATGTAAAGTGGGAAGTGTTTTTTTTTTTTCATTTCAACCGTAACGTGTGATATATTGTTGGAAAGGTATTTAAAAATGAATAGGGGTTTTCTAAAATCATTTTTTGATATTGTCAATAATTTCGGAAATAATCGCTCCAAAAGTAAAAAACAATGTGTCCCCCCCCCCCTCTAACTTTTCAACCATAAGTTTAGAAAATATGAAAAAAAATCTGAAAAGTAGAACTTTATAAGGACTTTCTAGGAAAATCTATTTGAACTTGATGGAAACAACAGTTTTTGTACAAAAAAGACAAAAAATTGTACAAAGTAATTTCTGGACTAAGTTTGTAGTATATTCGTATATGCAAGCATTTTTACATAATGGATACCCACCTTTAAACTCATAAGTGGGAACACTTATTGTGACGGACGGGAAACTACGGAACCCTACACTGAGCGTGGCCCGACACGCTCTTGGCCGGTTTTTCTTAATGTAAATGAAAGTGGCTAACAACAACAGCCCATAACGTCTACTGCTGGACATAAGCCTCTCCCAAGATGGGAGGAATTTGCCGTAATCTCCACGCTAGGCAGGCGGATTGGAGATCGCAGTGATGAAAGACTAACAGAAAACCCTGCTGCCCATTATCTGGTCTACGGAGGCGCAAGGTGTACTGCCTCAGACATTAGTCGCTATATACGACACCCGTGAGTGTAATGGGCTGGTTCTATTCTACTCTGCCGGATACCACACGGCTAAAAGTGGCTAAGCTGGTAAACAAATTCTGGGCCAACTCAATTTAGATTGCCATCGACAATCGACACGCTAAGATGTCATCCATAATAGCTTCTTTATTTCTTCTGTTTTCTTAGGTTTAGGGTGTTTCTTGTTTTATTGCCAAGGAACAGCGTTTCCTTTCTTTCATTCAGGACGCGCAATTCCTGGTGATGTCGGCATCGGATCGCAGCTTGACAATGTACGACGCGACAACGTTGTCGCACACGCCTCTCTACTGTATCACCGGACTGCCCAATATACCTACTGTAAGAAGGTGACCTCGCACTAGTTTACTTGCAATCATGGTTGTAATCGTGCACTATTTTAGTTGCAATCATGGTTGTACTCGTGCACTAGTTTGTACTAACATTAAATGTAAGCATTACCCAAGGGGTGGGGACCTGGTGTCCTGAAACGCAGACCTCACGTCTAGCTTAGGCACCAGTCTCCCACAGTATAATTATTGTTGTTACGTATTTTGTATTGATACCTCTTTAATGTACCTATATTGTGGTGAGAAATAAATCTTTATTATTATTACTAGTTTAGTTGCAATCATGGTTGTAATCGTGCACTAGTTTAGTTGCAATCATGGTTGTAATCGTGCACTGGTTTAGTTGTAATCGTGCACTAGTTTAGTTGCAATCATGGTTGTAATCGTCACATCATATAAAAAAAAACTTTTATATAACTTGCAACTTACGTATGTAGTTTGCTTAAGTCAAATTTTGCAAGCTGAACTAGAACGACTTTCTCTCATCAGGAGTTGAAAGTTTACAAGTTGGTTCAGTTTCGGTGAAAATGCTGTTTTATGATATGCATGATCTGATACTACACGGGCTACACCCAGGATCGAGTCTATATGGGGAAATCTTCAACGGTCAGCAGTAAATAAATTATGATAGCCCGTTCTTACGTCTTAGCTTAGCTGATGGACACAGGGTTGGGTACATCCAATCAAGTGATTTTCTCAAAGGTCTTGAAAAATTTTTGTTAAAAAAGTTTTTACTAATCATTGTTTTGTGTTGTAGTGTTTGGCGTACTCCGCGTCTTCAAACATAAGTGAAACCTCCCAGCTTGCCTTCGGCTCAGAGAGAGGCGACGTAACGATCGTCTGCTTCCTCCAGCCAAAGGTGCAGCTATTTCATACGAAAACGCCCGATGCCATCAATTACTACTTTTGGATGGTAAGCCACGCTCTCTTTGATTAATTATTTATTTTATTTATTTATTTATTTGGATCTCCAACAAAAGATACACAGATACAATATAAGTCACAGTTATACAAAGGTTCTTCTAAGTGTGTTCTTTCAATTACAGGAGACCACAGCATGCACATAAAACTAGGTGTTAACACAAAAAAAATGAATAAAATATAAATAATTCGAAAAACAATACAAAACCCAAAATAATAAAAAGCATTTGATGACAAGAAATCATACGTATTAAAATTAGAGTTGAAAATTGAATTACAATAAAAGTTAAAATCAAAATCAAATCAAAATCCAAATTAAAAATCAAAATTAGAATCAACTTCAAAATAAAATCAAAATCAATATCAAAGTCAAAATTCAAATTAAAATCATAATCAAAAATAAATTGTATTAATATTAAAATCGTATTAAAAATTATGTTAAAATTAAAGTTGTACTTCACTTCTATCGGTGCGTTACGTAAGCTTTTGCATACTTGTGAGGCATATGCGGAGGCCCATGGGCTCAGTTACAATGCTAAAAAAAGTGAATTCATGGTCTTTAGAGCCGGTGTTACTCATCTGTACCTCCTGTCACTCTTTGCGGCATTCCTTTAAAAAGAGTGCAACATTTCAAGTACCTGGGCCACTGGGTCTCTGACGACTTGTGTGACAATCTGGACATTGAGAGGGAGCGCAGGGCGCTGTCTGTCCGGTGTAATATGTTGGCTCGCAGGTTTGCGCGATGTACTAGACCTGTGAAGGTGACTTTATTTAAGGCATATTGTCAGTCGTTCTACACGTGCAGCCTGTGGACCAACTTTACGCTGCGGGCGTACAGCGCACTGCGTGTGCAGTACAACAATGCTTTCAGGATACTGTTAGGGCTTCCGCGGTTTTGTAGTGCTTCGACTATGTTTGCTGAGGCGCGGACCGATGATTTTTACGCGATCATAAGGAAGCGGAGCGCTTCACTATTAAATCGCCTACGAAGCAGCTCGAACAGTCTCCTGAGGGTTTTGTCCGAGCGGTGGGACCTGTCCCTGATACAGAGGTGGATGCAGCTTCATGTCAGCGCCTCTCCTCGTTTTAGTTGACATGCGTGTGTGACTTTATATTTTAAATTGTGTGTGTTTAATTTTGTTATTTATTGATTGTTATAATGTGTACCTAATATTAATTTATATTTAACTAGCTGACCCGCGCAACTTCGTCTGCATCACATGACCTACCTACTACCTACCTACTACCTACCTACTACCTACCTACTACCTACCTACTACCTACCTACTACCTACCTACTACCTACCTACTACCTACCTACTACCTACCTACTACCTACCTACTACCTACCTACTACCTACCTACTACCTACCTACTACCTACCTACTACCTACCTACTACCTACCTACTACCTACCTACTACCTACCTACTACCTACCTACTACCTACCTACTACCTACCTACTACCTACCTACTACCTACCTACTACCTACCTACTACCTACCTACTACCTACCTACTACCTACCTACTACCTACCTACTACCTACCTACTACCTACCTACTACCTACCTACTACCTACCTACTACCTACCTACTACCTACCTACTACCTACCTACTACCTACCTACTACCTACCTACTACCTACCTACTACCTACCTACTACCTACCTACTACCTACCTACTACCTACCTACTACCTACCTACTACCTACCTACTACCTACCTACTACCTACCTACTACCTACCTACTACCTACCTACTACCTACCTACTACCTACCTACTACCTACCTACTACCTACCTACTACCTACCTACTACCTACCTACTACCTACCTACTACCTACCTACTACCTACCTACTACCTACCTACTACCTACCTACTACCTACCTACTACCTACCTACTACCTACCTACTACCTACCTACTACCTACCTACTACCTACCTACTACCTACCTACTACCTACCTACTACCTACCTACTACCTACCTACTACCTACCTACTACCTACCTACTACCTACCTACTACCTACCTACTACCTACCTACTACCTACCTACTACCTACCTACTACCTACCTACTACCTACCTACTACCTACCTACTACCTACCTACTACCTACCTACTACCTACCTACTACCTACCTACTACCTACCTACTACCTACCTACTACCTACCTACTACCTACCTACTACCTACCTACTACCTACCTACTACCTACCTACTACCTACCTACTACCTACCTACTACCTACCTACTACCTACCTACTACCTACCTACTACCTACCTACTACCTACCTACTACCTACCTACTACCTACCTACTACCTACCTACTACCTACCTACTACCTACCTACTACCTACCTACTACCTACCTACTACCTACCTACTACCTACCTACTACCTACCTACTACCTACCTACTACCTACCTACTACCTACCTACTACCTACCTACTACCTACCTACTACCTACCTACTACCTACCTACTACCTACCTACTACCTACCTACTACCTACCTACTACCTACCTACTACCTACCTACTACCTACCTACTACCTACCTACTACCTACCTACTACCTACCTACTACCTACCTACTACCTACCTACTACCTACCTACTACCTACCTACTACCTACCTACTACCTACCTACTACCTACCTACTACCTACCTACTACCTACCTACTACCTACCTACTACCTACCTACTACCTACCTACTACCTACCTACTACCTACCTACTACCTACCTACTACCTACCTACTACCTACCTACTACCTACCTACTACCTACCTACTACCTACCTACTACCTACCTACTACCTACCTACTACCTACCTACTACCTACCTACTACCTACCTACTACCTACCTACTACCTACCTACTACCTACCTACTACCTACCTACTACCTACCTACTACCTACCTACTACCTACCTACTACCTACCTACTACCTACCTACTACCTACCTACTACCTACCTACTACCTACCTACTACCTACCTACTACCTACCTACTACCTACCTACTACCTACCTACTACCTACCTACTACCTACCTACTACCTACCTACTACCTACCTACTACCTACCTACTACCTACCTACTACCTACCACCTAAATCTTAAAAATTGTTTTCGAAAATAGAAACTTTTTTTTTTACGTTTTAATTTTTTTTAATGTATTCTGCTATTCAGGACGGAGACAAATCCAACGAAACAAAAACCATGAAAATTGATCCAGCAGATCTCGAGTTATAAGTGATGTAACAAACCCGACTTTGTTTTATATATAGATTTAATTCAATTGTATGTGTAATTTTATTTGTTTATTGATTATTTTAATGTACTTTTATGTGTTTTTAAGTTTTTATATTCTAATTTATATTTAATTTAATTCAATTGTATGTGTAATTTTATTTGTTTATTGATTATTTTAATGTACTTTTATGTGTTTTTAAATTTTTATATTCTGGAACTATGGACTACCTATGTCTGAAATAAATGAATTTATTATTATTATTATTACTTCTAAGTTATTCTACATTAATATTGCAGTGGTCAATTTTTTGTTGTATTTAGAAATGGGTAAGGTTATGTCAATGTCAGATTGCTTTGACACTTCATTATATTGACTACAGAGTCTTGGGAGAGCGGCGAAATGTCCTAAATTAGTTTTGGAACCTTTGACATAAAATAAATTGTAACTAGTTTTCCGCGGCAGGCGAGATGGCGCGTTCATATGTAATTTGCCTAGTAATTCGCTACAGTCTATGGCTCCATTAAATATTTTGTCATTTCAATTACTCAATCATTCCATCATTTGATTTGTTATTTTGCCGTTGTCTTTTTAGTTCGATTGGGGCATTTATTGCCACCGACTTCCGAATCTAGACCATGATGACAAGAAAAATTCTCGCTGAACATTTTTATTTACAAAGAAAAACATGTTACATTGATAACTTTCTCCTCTAGGAAAGGGGAAGTTGAATGCTTGCAATCCTACACACACCGAATACAATAGATAACATCATTCTCAGTATGTCTAGGCGGGTGGAAAATTTAGTAATAGCACGTATTACGCGTTATTAATTTGAATGAAGAAAGTACATAAAGGGTGTAAAACGTCTCTTATCGAAGCCGAACAGCACTTGGGGTATAAAACGTCTCTTATCGAAGCCGAAAAGCACTTGTCCTCCTCGTCATTGCGATCATTTTTTTGTTCCATGCCATACCTGGGAACCTTCTAGTTACGGAGATATTGGGGGTCAAAGTTCCAACTTTATGACAAGTTTTTTTTAAATACAAGTATTAAATCTAAGATTTTTACTTTAAACACCTCCACGACCCGCGTACTATTCAATCTATCCATCAACACAATGTTTTGAGTGCGTTACATTGAGTTCTACCACAAAACATGATTTTTCACCCAAAAAAAAATCCTTTTTTCCCAGCAATAATATTTGCGTAAAGTTACTTAGTTTGATGTACAGAATGCTTGGTTGACGGCTTCGTGATGAGCTCTTTTACACCCTGTATTTCACCAAAACAATTTTACTCGAAAAAAAATATAATGAAATGTGATCTCATTTTAATTTTAAAAGCTGTAATTTGAAATAAGAACAGAATTTTACACACTATAAAATAAAACCGTAGTTTTTTTAATTTTCGCAAACCGGTGGTGCAGTTAGAGCAGCCCCAACCAGGACGTGTCTCATGAGGAAGCTCGGTTGCGTGGCGTTCAGCCGCGGCGGCGTCATCCTCGTGACGTGCTCGCACGACGCCGCCGTCAGCATGCGCATCAGGCACGTGCCCGGCAAGATGGATGACTACGTCTTTAAACTTAACAGAGTAAATATTTAACGACTATTTTAATTTTATAGTCTGATCTCACATTGCAGTATGACTGCAAATCTCAAGCTTGGACAAAAGTTTTACAAAAATTATAACGAAAAACATTATGCGACACAGTCAGGACACTTTTTATTTATTTTTATTTGATTCAATAGTAGATAGTAGAGCGAGGATGTAGAGAGAGGAGCTTGTGACTAAATAATAACTGCCAATCGGGTCGATCGTTAGGTTAAGCCGTGCTTGCCTAGGTTGGTCTGTGGATGGGTGACCGCCCATTACATACCGAGTTCCTCCGTGCCACGGAAAGCACGTTAAGCCGTTGGTCCCGGCTGTCATTTGTAGATCTTTGACAGTCGTTCGTTAGGTAGTCAGAGGCCCAAAAAGTCTGACAACCAGTCTTGCCAAGGGGTATCGTATTACCCGGTACTAATTGGGTTATGGAGGTCAGATAGGCAGTCGCTCCATGTAAAATACTGGTCTGGTGGTACTGGTCTGGTAGCTGCATCCGGTTAGGCTGGAAGCTGACCCCAATATAGTTGGGAAAAGGCTAGGCAGATGATGATGAACTCTTCTAATCTTACAGAATTATTAACGAATAGGTAGCGTCAATGTAACCAAGCATGAGTATCTAATAACAAGATGACACATGGGTGGCAGGATGTGAACAATCTCGAACTGCCAAGTGAAGAAACAACCAAGCTGGTTAAATGAAACAAGTGCGAGTTGGACTCGCACACCGAGGGTTCCGTACAAACCACATATTTACGGTTTTCAGATTTTTACCTTTAAATGTGCAGTAAGACCTTGTTTTTTGCCAAATTTCGTGATTCTAGGTCAACGGAAACTACCATATAGGTTATCGACTCAAAAGCAAGAGCGCTGAGAAGAAACTGCTACTCTTAGAGAGGCCATGGTGGAGCGAATGAATTTGACCCTAAATCTCGTCTCCCAGTGGGGTGACGTCAATCTGGTCGAATTCAATGCTCTGAAAACACAGGCGTGTCTCTTCACTGCAAAAAGGAGCCAGTTCCACTTTCCGTCGTCTCCCACTTTGTCTCCCACTTTCCGGGGTGCATCTGTAGCAGTTACACTTTGTCTCCCACTTTCCGGGGTGCATCTGTAGCAGTTACTGACCGCCTACATGCTTTTGGGCATGGAGTTGACATCGGATCTCAACTTTGGCGCAACCATCGAGTCAAAAGCTCAGACCGCAGCTAAGAAGCTGGGCATCTTGAATAAGGTGGGGCGATACTTCACATCTGGACAGCTTTTAAGTTTGTACAAAGCACAAGTCCGTTCCTGTATGGAGTATTGCAGTCACTTGTGGGATGGCTCAGCAAAATGCCAGCTTGCTGCACTTGACTCGGTGGAACGCAGAGCTAAAAGGTTTATAGGCGACGAGACGTTGGCAGCTTCGCTTCACAGCCTAGCTCATCGGCGCACAGTGGTCCGGATTTTTAAAAAGGTGGACATAGGATCGAAAATGCATATTTAACTTAACAAAAAATTGTTTCGTATAGGAAATTTAACGCTGATTAATACTTATTACTACAACTTTTCAAAAAAACTGCTCCTTCACGTCAAAAAAAAATATTGAAAATAAAAATGTATGGGAGAAAATCTATTTTTTTTTTTCTCCGTTCAGTATCAAAGTATAGCAAGCAAACCCTATATTCTGGTAAGTACTTATTGTCCTTAATACGACGACATATAAATTGCTTGCGTATCCCTGCGGCCTTGGCGCCTACGATGCTTTAAAGTTTAAAATTTTAATGTTGAATTATCTTAATATTATTAACGAGTTTTACAATTGAAATTAATCCAAAATATCATTTTTAATAAAAAACAAGCCCCCCGCGCGCCCCATCCGTGTATTAGGCTCGCCCCCTATTACTTGGGACTTATATATAACTGTCGAAATGACAGTGTACTATAGTGTAGTATACACTTTTGCCGAACCCTTCGGGGAATATAAAGCGTGATGTTATGATAAAATAAGCATTTTTGCTTAATTTTTTTTTAATAATCATTTGTTGATTATTCTTTCATCTGTTGATATTTCCTATTGATAAATCATAGTTGATATTGTTGGTTATACTACTAGCGTGACTCATCTTAAAAGAAACAATTAGAAATAGATGTAGCCCTGAAAAGGGCTTTTTCTGAAGTCCTGAAAAGGACTATTTTAAGTAGTTCTGAAAAGGACTACAAAACTCAATTCTAACAATAACAACATCACTAAATCTGTCACGTTTACATTAATGGATCATCTTCAGACTGCAACTCCTGTAGATCCATATTTTCGGTTTCTTCTGTTACTACCTGAGGCAACAACAAAAGCTCTTTAACATCTGGAAAAAAATCGAACTGCTTTGAGCTGCTGTATTTTGGTCGAATATGGGATAAATACGGGTCTGAACTAATTAAAAAATTATGGAGCAAGTCCTCGTTGGTCTTCATCCTGTTAAATTTTCTTGTGTGATATTCACGAACTCTTCGAAATTCTTTATTTCTTGCTTCTCCCGCTTCTTCGGAAAGAATGCCAATTGGTAGGAGGCCAAAGTGATGACAAATGTCTGCACCGTGTATGAGTAGCTTGTGCACACTTGCGGGCATATAATACCATGGGTCTAGATGAACAAAGATCTCAGCTGTTTCTCTGCAATAAGTCCTGAATTTTTCAATATCTATGGCACATCCTGATGAAATCGTTTGAAGAATAACCGCAAAATGCTTCAGTAGGCCTTTGTCAATATTGGTTATTTCGGCAGATTTCTCATAATCTCTAAAAAACCTTCTGGCTGTGTTTCCGTCGTTTGTGGTTCCAAAGCCTTGCTTCACAAAATCCACAAGTATTCCCATTTGCTGTTTGAATTCTTCTTGTGTCAAATGTTTCTTCGCAGCTTTTAGTTGCTTGTTAGCACCTCGTGCAGTCCACATCTCAGTCATGAAAATTTTAAACTTTGAAGCATCGTAGGCGTCAAGGCCGCAGGGATACGCAAGAAATTTATATGTTGTCGTATTAAGAACAATAGGTACTTACCAGAATATAAGGTTTGCTTGCTATACTTTGATACTGAACGGAGAAAAAAAAAAATAGATTTTCTCCCATACATTTTTATTTTCAATATTTTTTTTTTACGTGAAGGAGCAGTTTTTTTGAAAAGTTATAGTAATAAGTATTAATCAGCGTTAAATTTCCTATACGAAACAATTTTTTATTAAGTTAAATATGCATTTTCGATCCTATGTCCACCTTTTTGAAAATCCGGACCACTGTGCGGCGTAATGTTGCCTGCCTGTCGGTCTTCTACAGACTGTACTTCGGTGAGTGTGTGCAGGAGCTCCACGACCTGATCCCACTATCACCCTTTTACCACCGGACTAGCAGACGTACTGCGGCGTACCATCTGCACTTGGTTGACATCCTGATGTGTTGTACTAAGCGGTTCTTCTCCACTTTTATTATGTGCACAGCCAAAGTCTGGAATTCTCTGCCTGCATCTGTGTTCCCACCAGGGCGTGCAAAATTTATGGATTTTTGAAAACCGGGTTTGAAAGTCAAAACCGGAGTTCCCGGTTTTCCCGTTATTGAATTAAATTTTGATTTAAATCATCTTTTTTCGAACGCACTTAATTAAGAAATCTTCAATTGAGAGTCATCAAATAAATCCGAACGCAACCTTACACTTCTCCCTCTGCGACCCCGCACCCACGAAGCGACTCCTGCGACCCGATTTCGCCTGCCCAAACTCAAACCTTACCATAAACTTTTCCCAAACCAAATGGTGCTGACATATCTGCGACTATCACAAACTTATTGCAGCAGCTAAAATATAAGCTAAAGGACCATCGCCGTAGTTGTCTCCAAGTAGTCTGTGCCATCGTTATCGTTATCATCTGACGCTGAAGTTGTAGCTGATGAGCTAACTTTTCAAGAGCAGCTTGATGAGGAATTGGATAAATGCAGGAAAACCCCCAAGAATCGGTCTTATTTCACAAGAAACATACTTACAAAAAATATATGACATACAAATTAGGATGTTAAAAATTATAGTTCCTTACAAAATAAAGCTTGAATTTAAAGACAACTATCAACAATTATTTGAATATTGTAAAATAATAAATGTCTTTGACAAAGTAAAACTAGCTATAATTTCAACATATGCTAACGAAATTGATAAATTAAGTAAAAAAATAAGACCCAATAACTTAAGATGTTTAGAATACCTACCATTATATAATCTGCCGAAATGTAACAATGAATATGGAAGAAGGACCTGGAGGTACTTGTTACCTAACCTATTGAATAAACTCCCTAAGCAACTAATTAATAAATTAAAATCAAAGACAAATTTGCTAAGAAAACGACTCACACTTATTTGATCAAAAAAGTCGATCAAAATTATTTATTGGCTAAAATTTATTTATTGTCATTAAAAAATAATCAATTATGTTTCAGAAATACTTTGAGCTATTTTTTGAAGCAGGAATTTGAAATAGGTGCAAAGGAAATGATTTGTCACTATTTATTGCAATATTTCTTATAAAAACTTAGACGTATTCATTAAAAACTTATAAACTAACTAACTAATAAATTATTAAACTATTAAAATCGCTAAAACTACTCTTCTTCATCTGAATCATGTACGCTATCTTCTGCATCTCCTTCATCCCTATCAACTTCGTAGGACATTAACATTTCTCTAGTTTCTAGTTTAAAAGGTTTTGATTTTTAGACACTTTTGGTCTAATACTTGTCAAATATACCCTATTTGACAAGTATTAGACCAAAAGTGTCTAAAAACGTCCGAAGTTAATAATAATATATTTAAGACTTCCATAATAAAGTCAGATCTACTGAATTTTCTTGCATATTGTTCCCTGAATTTCCAAAAATGTTTATTACGAACCTCTGCAGCTTCTTCTGATACGGCCCCTATTGGTAGTTTGGCGTAAAATAAAGAAATCTATAAACAAATTTCAAACTCCAGTAAATCCAACTTTGTTTCGAAATCTGGTTCAGTATATTCTCTCGCTTTTCGAAAAACATATTCTCGCGTCACGATCTTAACACCAGAAGACCCTACAACAAGAGAAATCTGAAATTAACTTAAAATTAAATGTCCGCAAAATAAAGTTTGTTTTGGTAAATACCACATGCACTCAATTTTCAAAATGTTAACATTTTGGCACGTTTTGGCAGCAATTTTCTTTTTAAATTTCTAATGTGTATATAACAAGATAATAAAAGAATTTGACTCGGGAAAAGTCCGAAAATACAACAAAAAGACTTCGAAATATTGGAAAAGGCTAAAATCGACTCATCATTTTAATGTACCCAACAAAAAATGGCGTAAATAATAATTAAAGGTATATATTACAAAAACAAAAAGTAATTTGAATTTTACATACCTTGTTCTACACCGTCCATAACTATAATTGGATTAATCCTGATTAATCTAATTGTAACACTTATTTTTAACAATTTAGTTGCCTCACTTTCACTGCGTATTAAGTTCGTACGATCAAGCTTGCGTTAGAAAGACGATTGATTGTGAACGGAATGTTAGTAAGAACAAAACAGAGGTGAGCGGTATATTGTCCCCCCAACCCTTCCGGTTTGCCAGGTAGCGAAAACTACCTTCATATTGATACTTTGTAAATTCGACTTTTAATCGACTTTTTGGGTGACTCCTATGTGGTGGATCAATTCAAAGTACCTCCAGATCTTTCACAAATTAATAAATAATTTAATAATTTTAGTTATATCAACAATTATTATAATGTAAACAAGCGAGACGCCTCACTCGCACATAATCTTTAATAATTAAGATTAAGCGATGTGTGCTTAACCAAAATTAATGTGATTTTTCTTTGAAATAAATAGTTTTAATTTTTTTTTTTTTTTTTTTTACTTTTCTTGGTTTATCAAGGTAGAACAAGTCATGTATGAAAGCATGACGTAACTATTTGATGTGTGTACTACCAACAAGTGTTGAGAGTGAGAGAGCCTTTTCGAGTGCTGGGTACTTTTGCAACAAAATAAGAAGTACGCTATGATCTGATAAAATGTTAGATGCACTTCTATTCTTATGAACAAATTATCAAGAACAGCGGTCTCATCGAAAAAAATGTTATTGTTTATTTAAATTAGTGTACGGTACACAGTTGATTTGATCTCGTTTTATAGTCAAATATGAATCCTTTAATGTTGTTAGTAGTTCGTAATTAATGAGCTCAAAATTTAAAAAAACCGGCCAAGTGCGGCAACAGAAATACATCATCTGTGAAAATTTCAACTGTCTAGCTGTCACGGTTCATGAGATACAGCCTGGTGACAGACAGACGGACAGACGGACAGACAGCGAAGTCTTAGTAATAGGGTTCCGTTTTTACCGTTTGGGTACGGAACCCTAAAACATCGAGACGTTTTTTTGAATCTTTTCGATTTCTTAATGATTCGGTACTATGCATGTTTGTATATTGTCTTAAAACATTTCTTTTGGAGAATTAATGTGGATTGTACGTTTGTCGAGTTCCCCCAATATAACACAACACCGTAAGTTAACAGTGGGTACACATTTCTAAAATACGCATTTCTCGTAACACTTGGATTTGTAGTTTCTGCCAAAACTGACAATGCGATTAGAGATACCACAAACTTACTTGTTGTTGATTTGATCTCAGTTAGTTAATCTTTATATTATTTTAAGTTCATGTTATCCATATTCTAAACTATTAAAGTGGTCTTCTTAGTATTGGCATAAATGGTTGATTAAAAAGAGGTTTGATACAATTTGTTAAAATTCAACTATGTATTAAAAATAAAAATAAAAAAGTTGCCGAAACTGGGGCTAAAACCGGTTTCCGTTTTTGGGCACTCAAACCCGGAATACAAATCCGGTTTTGAAGACCTTCCGATTTTGCACGCCCTAGTTCCCACCCACATTTAACCCGCCTGCCTTCAAAGCAAGAGTGAACAGGCATCTTCTGGGCACGCTCGTCCCATCATAGATCCGATCCATCGCTTTCCATCAGGCGCGATCGAGGTCAAGAGCAGGCCCATATTGTAATAAAAAAAAACAAGTAAAGGAAAATTTCTGAAAATTAAAAAAAGTTGTAAATTAAGGTAAATTTTACTACAAGTTTTCGCAAAAATCTAAATTTGCCCATATCTTTTTGGTTTCGTAGTACGATACCTACTTTCAGACTATGGCAACTTTTTTGTTATTTCAAGTAATCGGTGGGACGATGCCAACGTTTTGAAATCACCATACATTAGATCGCACGATGCAAACAATCGCATATTGCAAAAAAAAAACCGGCCAAGTGCGAGTCGGACTCGCGCACGAAGGGTTCCGTACCAATTATTATAAAAAAATCACGTTTGTTGTATGGGAGCCCCCCTTAAATATTAATTTTATTCTGTTTTTAGTATTTGTTGTTATAGCGGCAACAGAAATACATCATCTGTGAAAATTTCAACTGTCTAGCTGTCACGGTTCATGAGATACAGCCTGGTGACAGACAGACAGAAAGACGGATAGACGGACAGACAGACGGACAGACAGCGAAGTCTTAGTAATAGGGTTCCGTTTTTACCCTTTGGGTACGGAACCCTAAAAACCTTGGACAGACAGACGGACGGACATGACGATGACGAAACTATAAGGGTTCCTTGTCAGGACTACGGAACCCTAAAAAAACTTAACAGATTAAAAGGGCTTTGGAGGTCGAAAAATTGGATTTGACTTAACTACTTTATCACTACAACACAAAAAATCAGAACTACCTGATTTGATGCAAGGCAAAATGTACGTACCAATTCCAATTCCAAGGACTAATCCTGTTGTACATTTATTCGTCATGTCACCCCGTCGCCCTCAGTGGAAGTCTACTTCAGTGTTTGTCAGAAGTGTGACGTCAGTTGCATCTTGTATGTATGCGCATGACTATTACGTTTACGTTATGGCTAGGTAGGAATATTATGCATGACTGTTTGGAAAACTTTCTGTTAAAGTAAATGTTAATATTGTTTTTCTGCATTTATAATTGTTAAGTGTGCCTCACACCGTCGGTTACAAAATGCACGATTGTTCTGTGTGAAAACACAGTAAAGCTCGCACACTGTACCGAATCCCAATTACTTACTCCAACTCATTTGTGCTAGCTGATCTCGATTTGAAGCGATGCCGTTACGCTGCTTATCAATTGCTTTGAAACTCCTGAATTTTGAGTTTCTAATTTCAGAGTTTTAGAAAGAATCTCAGGCTCGTGTTGATGTTACTCCAATGCAGTGATTTTATCTGTGCGGAGTTTTAAAACGTATCGAATCGGGTAAGAGACAGGCGCCGCTGGTTGGTCAAGTTAAGGCGTTTCCGCCGCTCGACCCAAACAGAATCATATGATAAAGCCTTTACTATTATCTAGGTATTATTCAACATTTACCGACTGTCAGAATATTATCTGGAACGAACTTGAACACGAACAATGAACGCTTCATCTCAAACAGTAGCTCTCCTTAATCTTCCTGCAAATACAAACAATTTGCGCTCTGATGTCTAACCGATAAAATCTATATATTTACACAACATACATTATAACCGCTCTTATTTTCTACCACATAGAGGCCACTTTAAATTTAAGTGCATCCAATTTGCAAATGTTATCGAAGAACAAAAAGGTGCAGTTATTTATAGACAAAAGTGTGGTATATAATATGCCAGATGATTGTTTTATCCAGAGATATACCTACAACTTGTCAAGATGGTTGGTGATACTAGACGCTTCCTATTGGAGGATATCCTGAGTGAGAAGCAGGTGCATCATATCGTGAAGCAGGCTGTTGGGGCGGATGTGTGGGCCCTGCAAGGGTGTGACGTCAGAAAGGCCACGGAGGGTCTCGCCGGGTTCCTCGGCGACCACATGAGGGCCACGCTGCGAGTGACCGTGGACGGCGAACTGAAGACCGTTCACCTGTTCATCAAGTGTATTCCGATGAAGAACAAGCCCAAAGCGGAGTTCATTGATAATAATAAGTATTTCAAGAGAGAGCGGTACATGTTCCAAGTGCTGGAGGAGATTCGGGATGATAATGGTGAGCTAATAAATAATGAATTTTTATTTTTCTCATTGAATATTTAATTACTAGAAGCTTTCCTATAAAATTTATGAAGGAAAACCCAAATTAAGTAAGCATAATGCGCCGCGTGCAGCCTTTGGTTATTAAGTTGTATCAAATAATGCCTACTAAAACAAATAATTTGAATGTTCTGCTTCAATACCGTCCTACTTAACTTTAACTATTAATTATCACAAAAGAATCTCGTTAATACTCGCCAGACACAACAATGCCTCTCAGACTAAAATAAAACAATGCTCAAAGTAAACACAAACATTTCACTGATATTACCCCTCAACATTTTATGAAGATTACCAGCAATTGTTAACTTGCATCATTTTATTTATTCCTCTCAAAACGTTTCCATATCATTCCCTCCAGATCCGAACCCCTGGTGTCCAAAGGCCTACATATACACGGACTCAATGATTGTGATGCCCGACCTGGCGGTGGAAGGCTACTCCTCACGCCACTATCTGGACACCCTGGACTACCAGCATGAGATGTTCGGAGTCGCCACCCTGGCGCGGTTCCACGCCGCCTTCACCAACTACGAGACGAAGAAGAGCATCCTCAACAACCGACCCTACAACAGCAACGAAGAATGTGGCAGTCTGCTAGATGAACCAACATTCTGTGACTCCCCATTCATAAAATCCTGCGCGAAACTGACTGCTAACATCATCAAAGCTTACTCCTCGAAGTCTTACCGAAACTTTCCTCATTTGGAGCAGAAAATAGCGCAACAATACTTAGTAGCGTGTGAGACTGTCAAGGAGTATAAGGGGACTTTAAATGTCCTGATACACAAAGATTTGTGGGTGAACAACATGATGTTTAAGTATTACGACAACGTCTTGACCAACGCTATAATTGTCGACTTCCAGTTGCTTCGTTACACACCTCCTGCCTTTGATCTGATGACTTTCATGTACTTGACTACTTCCAGGAGTTTTAGAGAAAAGCACGAGACAGAAATCTACGATAAATACTTCTCAGTTTTTTGCGACAATTTGACTGAAGATTCTAAGCAAAGAATGAAAGATTTGGGTTACGATAAGAAGAGTTTCCTGGACTGGTGTGAGCAATGTCGTATGTTCGGGGTTGTGGAGCCAGCTGCTATCCACCCGTTCATTCTGATGAACCCGAAGACGGCGCAGGCGACGTTCGACGACCCGGAAACGTACGACCGGTACGTGAACGAGGACCGGTCGGAGCCCGTGCTTGCGTACGCGCAGACTTGCGGCGTGTACCGCGAGAGGCTGCTGGAGATCTCCGAGGAGTTCGTTGAGAGATACGTACTCAATGAACTATAATGAATGATGTATTTCTGGGCTACCTAATAATTAAACTTGGCTTGGCATAAATCGTGGTTAATTCATTAGAAGCCCTTCCGATTTAATAAAGAATTATAATTAGTAAATGACTTCCTTTATATGCGAATTTCCTATGGCGGGTGCAGACTCAATCACCTGTATACTCGTCCTGTCCGTATGTCAGTTTGTCACAGCCATTTTAATCCGAGACTGTTGGCACCACACATTTGGGAGAGCAGGTGTCAGTGAAGTAATGTAAAAAAATAAAAAAGGGTGGTGGTACTCCATTTTGTGACTGAAGGTTGAAAAACCATACATATAACTGTTTGGGGGTGCTGTTATCAAGGTTCCTAAAACACTTTTTCTCAAGTCAATGGTTTATGAGATATTCGCTTCAAAAGCCGTAAAATTGGGTGCGTCTCATTTTTATGGTAAGAGGGAAATTTTGAAAAAAAAAATGAATTTGTAGAACTCAAAAAGAACTTTCAACGAAAACTTGTTTGAATAAGATTTGATTTGCATAATTAAACTTAGTTTTTGAGATATGGGTCTTTTCCGTGAAGTTACCTCCTTTGTTTTTGCATTAACATGTAACCATGAAAAACAAATTTAGTTTGGCTGTTGAGTGTAAATTGACTGAATGAGCGTTAAAAATATTTCAATTTTATTGTTTGGTGCTACAGAACCCTCTGTGCGCGAGTCCGACTCGCACTTGGCCGATTCTTTTTAATCACTAATGAAACAAGTTTTAAAGTCATGCTAATAAAATAATATTATGTCGAAACAACTACATATAGCCTTGTAGGTATCTACATACGTCAACAAAAAGGAACAAAGGGCCCAATCAGCGCAAAACCTACCTACACAGATCAAGCTCGTCACTCTCCACTAGTAGTGTGAGAAGTCTGTCTAATCCTCGCGAGCTGGTGGCAAGTGGTAGCGTCAAAGTGTAAAGATAAACAGTAAACCAACTAGATTATAAGACCCTTTTTATGATCAAATGTGGATGGCATTTGTTGATTTCTGTCAGTCGTTAATTCGTTATGGGTAGTCAGAAGTCTTCTAAATACTCTTACATTTTAAATAACAAAAAAGTTGTCATAGTGCGAAAGTTGTATATTCACTTTAAAAATAAATAATTAAATTAAAATGAAGAAAAATTTAAAAGGGGGGCTCCCCCTCATACAACAAACATAATTTTTGACGGAACCCGTACCTCAAAAGTTAAAAAAGGAACCCTTTTAAGATCAGTTTCTTGTCCGTCTGTCACCACCGATTTTATCAGGAACGGGTGGATCTAGTAAGTTGAAATTTATAGCAGATACTGAGGTCTAAGTCCCTATTAGGTGTATAAAAAATTATACCTTAATTTTCAACTATTTTTATTTTTCGGAATTTTCAATTTACTTGTGCTGTAAGACCTTACTTTTAACCAAAATTGTCAATTCTAGGTCACCCGGAAATACCTTATAGGTTTTGGGTAGAAAACCTATTATGGTAGTTCCCGTTAACCTAGAATCACGAAATTTGGCAAAAAACTGTCAGAGTCTGTTCACGGGTAATCTATGGATCAATTACACCAAAAGGTCGCTAGATGCCCTGCGAGTCCAGTATAATAATGCCTTCAGGATGTTGTTGCGACTACCTCGCTTCTGCAGTGCGTCGGGGATGTTCGCGCAAGCTCGTACCGACGGGTTTCACGCGATGGTCCGTAAAAAAAGTGCCTCGCTACTCAGGAGAGTGAGAGATAGTCGCAACAGCATCCTGAGAACTGTAGCGGAGAGCTACAGCTCTCCAATTGTAATTTTTCTTGTGCAGAGGGTAATTGGTACTAACACTAGATAAAGTTATTTAATATTATGTTACTAACACTCTATGGATCTTTTTGTGTCCGAAATAAAATCAATTATTATTATTATTATTAAAAAACAAGGTCGTATAGTACCTACATGTAAAGGGAAAATTCTGAAAACCATAAATATGTAGTTTAATAACACTTATTATTTGCGCTTGGTGCAATAGCCGTTTCTAGGGATCGAACAACATAGTTAAATTTGTCCTTAAAAAGTTTTAACGGAACCCTCGCTGCGCGAGTCCGATTCGCTCTTGGCTGGTTTTCTTTTTTGAAGTTCAATATTCCACTTCCACATGGCACATTTGATTTCAGGGAGTGACTTGTTTCCACGTGGTGTCGGCGCTGCACTTGGTGGCGACCGGCGGATGCGACGGCGCTGTGCGGCTGTGGCAGCCGTGCGCACGCGCCCCCTTCGCCACGCTCGTAGCTCCCACCTCACCCGCCATACTTGACATCGCCATTGTAGCTGCCCATGAGCTCGTCATCGCATTTTGCAATACTTGTGTGAGTTCACTTTGTGTTTCAATTTTCAACACATTTTTCGCTAACTTTTTGGAAAGAGGCAAAAAAGATTTTGGCAATTGCTTCAGCAACCATTATAATTAGGCCGTTTTTACATATCATAGAGGCCTTCCATTTTAAGCGCATCATTATTTCTTCAGTGATGGCCGCAGAACAAGAAACTTGATTCTCATGACATCAAAATCAGGGAAAACATTTGTGACAATATGCAAATTTGTGACATAAATACGTATTATTTGCCGATGATGTGTCAGTAATAATACCCGAGTGACAAAACGTTGCACCAACAAGAAGTTAAACAAACCATTACCAATTTAATAGATTGGCTAAATGAAAAGAAAACATCCTAAAAGAAAATCAATCTAAAAAAAATCTGCCAATTTGATAACTTTAGACAGAACCCACCAAAAAATAATTTTGAACACAATAACAATTAAAAGCGAAAATATGTAGCATGTTTTTAGGGTTAACATTAGATCAATAGGCATTATAATAGAGTTGGCACATTTTATATTTTTCTTTATATGTGTATGTATGTGTTTATGTGTATTAAGGTAAAACGAAAACAACCTTTGCTTGCAATAATGTCACAGCTATATATTATATTTTATGTTCACATATTAAGTTCTGATAAACAGACGGTGCACATTTGGGACTTGTACGAGGAGTGTCTGCTGCAGACCATCAAGATCAAATTTCCGTTTTTGGGTGTGCTCGGAAAAAAGGTCGAGTTCGGCCCTTACTGCATACATCCTGGTAAGAAAATCATTTGTTATTCTGTATTTGTATAAATGATTAGAATGATGGAGACAAAGGGGTGGGGCCGCCACAGATTAGATAGAGATAGAAAGATTATCGGTGATGTCGGAGGTTATTGATCTTAAAGGTCCAGGTTGAACAGTTACCACTTCGGACTCAATGGAAACATGGGGATAGTATTTTTTCGAGAAAAAGAAATGAGTTCAATAAATAGGCTGCATAGTCGGCTGATTGTGCCCGACTGGTTGCGGTTGGTCGGGCTTCCTTTCCCATCCCAGAGCATGTCTTTCCTTACAAAGAGTGCCCCCTGGTGTATCCGGTTTGTCCGGGTCAGGCTTGCTCCTGGCTGGGTGTGGTGCTCAATCATCAATCAATCAACAAAAAGAAATAAGTTCAATAAAATAAAATGTGATCGAGCATGTCCAATGAGCTGTGGGCCAAAATATCCACTTTCTGGAGCCCTACACAGCCAGAAGGCGTCGCGGCACACCTCGTAAAAGATGGCGGATAAAAGCAACGATCAGTAGTCCACATTAGTCCTGGATAGAAACAACTGGAGGTCATGGGGAGAGGCCTTTGCCCAGCAGTGGGTTGACGCAGGCTAACAGTATCAGTATCAGTGATCGAACATTTTATCGGCAAGGTTATCCTTTCTTCTCAGGTCCAGTTCGAAAAGAGGAAGAAGAGGAAGGATCGATATTAGACGAGCCGATAGTGATGTCTCGGCGCGCGTCCAGCGTGTATCAAGGCTCTACCGGCGGACTGATGCTGCAGTTCGACAATCAAAACGATTGGGACAAGAAGGGACTTGAAGATGAACCGTTAGTTTTGCAATTTATTATCTCCTTTATTCCTTCCTTTTAACACCTTACTAGATTACATTTTTAAATATTTCTTAAGCCAAAAAACATAAAAAAAAACATTTGAAAATATGAAAAATAATAATAATGTTAATATGAATAAAGGAGATAAAAATAATAATATTAATTTTTATATTATTTTATCATGATTTTTTTCATTTATTTTGTCATACTATGCGTTGCAATGCACCTTTTCCTACTTACCTACTCTACCTACGTGAAATGAGCTGTCAATTGCGAAAGATGCCAAACCTAATTGTGTCACGTCTTGTGCCTTCTCGTGTAGTGGGTTTTTACCAAAATTTTTAATTTTTCTTTTTATTTTAAACTTTTTAGAGAGCATCAAAAACTGACTAGTAGTTTTGAAGAAAAATGGCAACATGGATTTGCACAAACAAACATCCTCTCACCCCAAACGCACATACCGTCTCCGTTCCGTAATGGGTAAAAATACTGGTATTCAGCTGCATCCAATGAGACTGGAAGCCGACCCCAAGTCAGGATAAGCTTTTATGAAAGCTTTTCGTTTTCGTTTTCAGTGCATTTACTAAAAACTAAAAAGTTTTTTTTTTCAGTGCATTTTTGTAAAAGCTTATTATTAAAAAAGTTTTTTAATTAATATATTTTTAGTTTTGTCGTAATCATTGAATTCATACTATTTACCGTTGAGGAGTTCCCTCGTGAGAAGACAATCCTGGCTGTAGGATTAGGTCAAAATAGAAATATTTTATATCTATCAAATATGAACGTGTTAACATTTGAGTATATAACTATGTAGATATGTAACTAAAATATGTATTTAAATATTTAATGTTCGTAACTTATTAGGTATAAAATTTAAACACTGGGATTCACTTCATAATAACGTTATATTTATCTTGAAGTATACAATTAACCGTAGTAGTGTATATAATACAACGTTACGTAGTAATGTATCAACCATAATTAATAAACAACACACATGATGATCACATCATAATAATCCCATCATAATAACCACATCATAATAACCACATCATAATAACCACAATCATCATCACTATTACAAGATAATGAAGTTGATTGTGGTTATTACAAAATAATGAAGATTATTGTGATTCACCTTTATTATCACAATCATCATTTTATCACAATATCCTCCATCAATAACCTCTAACCTAACCTCTAACCTAACCTCTAACCTAACCTCTAACCTAACCTCTAACCTAACCTCTAACCTAACCTCTAACCTAACCTCTAACCTAACCTCTAACCTAACCTCTAACCTAACCTCTAACCTAACCTCTAACCTACAGCCATCTCCCTTGCAAACCTCACTCCTCTTCCAGCCAAAATACTCGCAATGGCGGAATGCGAACGATCCAAACTGAATGGCTACTCCTCATTTCTCCCCTCTGATATTCAACTGGAAACCCCCACCCCTCCAATTGAGTTTCTTCATCCTTCTCTCAGAAACGGAATTAAATTCGACGAATACAAAACACTCGATGAAGTTGCGGCAAAGTGCTCCCCTGAAACTGTGCAAATATACACTGATGGTAGCAAGCACAATGATAGGGTGGGTGCTGCTTTTGTCGTCTTTAGAAATAACAAAGTTATCCTTACCAAAAAGCTGAAGCTTCACGACTGCTGTTCTGTTTTCCAGGCCGAATTGTGTGCAATCCTGCACGCCTGCAAGTGGATTCTCCAAAATAACACCCCATCCTCTACTATTCTCTCGGACTGTAAGTCCGCCCTCATGGAATTGTCAAACCCATTAAGTTCAAATCATTTCGCCACTCAAATTCATAATCTCCTTCTTGACGCAGAGACTGCTGGCCTCAGTCTAACATTTGCCTGGATAAAATCTCATGTTGGCATCCCAGGAAATGAGCTAGCTGACTCCGCTGCCAAAACCGCTGCCAACCTTCACCGCTCCTATGACTACTCTTCTATCCCAATAAGCTTCATAAAATACCAGAATTCTCTCCTCTGCCGTCAGGCATCTTCGGATTTATATGAAAAAGCCACTTACATTAAAACTCTTCTTCCCACTTATGAGCATCTCCAAGCATATCTAGCCAAAGTAAAGCCAAATTTTGCCATTACTCAATACCTCTCCAATCATGGCTATCACAAGTCTTATCTCCACCGATTTCATATAGTAACGGATAACCTGTGTCCGTGCGACGATCTATCCATCCAGACCTGGCAACACTTGTTGCAGGACTGCCCTCGCTTTTCTTCCACACGAAATGATCACTTGACTATTACTAATGATCTTGAGCCGTATGAATTGTCTCGGGTATTATTGAGCCCAGAGGCAACAGACACGTTACACAATCATATTTACCAGATCGTCAGACAGCTAAAAAGGTTCAATACGCCTGATTAGCTCTCGCTGGACTATTAATGAAGTAATTTTATAATGTTTGCTGTTTTATATTATAGTTTTTATTTTAGTATGTTTAATCTAGATCTTAAAATGTAAATACCTATATTAGCCTTAGACTATTTAGAACGAATCAAGCATGTATAACCACCTGTATCATTACTGTATAATCTCTATCATATTTTGTAACTTAAACAATAACCTATGTTAGCCTTAAGACTATTTAGATAATAATTAAAAATAACAAACAAAAAACAAAACAAAACAAAAAATAAATAAAAAAAAAAAAACATAAAAGAACAAAACAAAAAACAAAAAAATACTAAAACAAACAAAAACAAAAAATAACATTCTCACCTTCTAATTGTGATTATTATTGCACTATATACGTAGTTTTATATTTTGTTAAAACAATTTAAGATTACAACTATTAATATTGTGTTTAAACTTAAATTATATCTTAGATCTAGAACAATTTATACATTTCTAGACCTATTCAACACAGTCTCTTTTGAAACACAATCCTTCCTTCACCCCCCCAAACCCAAAAACACTCCGGAAAAAGGGAAGACATACCCATAGTGTTACCCTTTTTCCTCAATTTACCTTTAAAAAAAAAAAAAAAAAAACCTCTAACCTAACCTGTAACCTAACCTCTAACCTAACCTCTAACCTAACCTCTAACCTAACCTCTAACCTAACCTCTAACCTAACCTCTAACCTAACCTCTAACCTAACCTCTAACCTAACCTCTAACCTAACCTCTAACCTAACCTCTAACCTAACCTCTAACCTAACCTCTAACCTAACCTCTAACCTAACCTCTAACCTAACCTCTAACCTAACCTCTAACCTAACCTCTAACCTAACCTCTAACCTAACCTCTAACCTAACCTCTAACCTAACCTCTAACCTAACCTCTAACCTAACCTCTAACCTAACCTCTAACCTAACCTCTAACCTAACCTCTAACCTAACCTCTAACCTAACCTCTAACCTAACCTCTAACCTAACCTCTAACCTAACCTCTAACCTAAGTACACTGCCATACGCGGTCGCAACAACATCAGCTCCACGTAAAAAAATCGTAAAAATCGCAATTTTTGAGCTGCGCGTTTTTAATAGTTACAGTGCAGTTAGTTAGTGTCTGATTTACCAGTATTCATGTGGGCAACGTCATAGGTCATCAGGGTTGGCTGCAGCAGGTCATCAACTTTGAGGATCTACCAACACCCAGAGGTCAGTGTTTCTTTTAAACCGTGTCAATTTTTGGCGAGGCGCCGCAATTTTCCGTTCAACGACACCAAGATCGCTAAGATCTGATCACCGGCAGCGAAGTTATTAGGCATCCAAATCTGCCAAAATAACCTTCAAAACACGTGTTTTTAACCTCAAACCTCCACAATATCGCAAAATACACACGTGGGAATCCGTCACAGCAGACAGATCGGACCTACCTGAAGCCTTCGGAGCCGACCCGAGGACTTTGCCGTGCAGTGCTGAGAATTACATCCCAAGCCGCCAGGTAACCTCTAGGGAACTCCTCATCCCGTAGTCCTAGAACATCCGTGTTTGGGCTCGCCTAAACCGGGTAACTAGGGCCTTCCCCTAATCCCTTCTTATCAACCCTTTCCTTTAACTCCCCCCCCCTCACCCCTCCCCCTCAACGACCCCCCCCCCTCCGTTGAATCCAGGGATCTCTAGGGTTACCCTTTGGTATACTCGTGTTTAGGCTCTTCTGGATCGGGAAATCAAGTCCTCCCCCCTCCCCCCCTTAAAACCAACCCGCCTTTTAATCCCTTTACTCCCCCACCCTTACAACCCCACCCACATATCCTGTTTCCATAAATAAGCTCCACACAAACCCCCCCCCCTCCCCCTCTAGGTTACCTCACCCCCCTGAAGCCTATCTCTGGAACCGTTAGAGATAACCATATCGAGATTAGGCTCATTCGATTCGGGAGAAAAAGTTGAACAATCTGGCCCTGGCAGAATTGCGAGGCGAAGTATTTTGAAGAAGGTTCTGCCCCAGGAATCTATCAGAATCGACCTGAGGCGCTGCACTGCAGCTAAACAGAAGCAAAGGGCACATTTGCGTCTGTTGCGCAGCGGCGTGTACTCCGGATTACAACATAGACGCAGTCCAGCAAGCGTCAGAACGCCACAACATCGCGTCAAGAACATCGAGAAGACAGCATCATCACTGCGTGCAAAGCTGTCGAAACTTATTTAGGGTGAGTCCATCACACTAAGAAAAAAAAAAACTTGTTGGTAATATTAACTAATACATAGTGTTACTTTTTAACTTTAAAATCCTAAGATGTCTTCCGTTCCTTCAATCCGTAAGTCAGCTGCGGAGGTCGCACCTAAGGCACGAACGTTGCGGACGAAAGTCCTAAAGAACGTAGCAAAATCCACTACATCGGAGAGGCTTACCCAACAGTCCTCCCCACGGGATCTGCCTGAAGTGTCGAAGGCAGCGTCGGAACCAGCTGCCGTGGAGGGTAGCCTAGCGTCGTCAGTCGACAACCTGTCCCTGCCGGAGAAATGCGACGCAGCAGAGATGGCGGTGTCAAAAGTAATTAATTGGGAGCAACTGGGCATATCTCCACCACACCGCATCCTGTCAGACGAGGAAAGCTCAGTCGCATCGTCCATCACCGACCATCAGGCACGAAAAAGGGCCAGTCTTCTCTACAGCACACCAAGAAGAGGGACTGGCGTAGAAATGGACATGGCGACGAGAGAGGCCAATACTCTACTACAGAACGGGAAGAGTGCTTTGGAGGCATCGGGAAATATGAAGAAGGAGTACAGGACGACTTGTCATGACAGCTTACAAGGGCTGTACGAAATCGTCCTGTCCCTGTCCGACTCTCGAGCGAGGCACAAGTATAACCTAGAGAAGGAGCGCTCTCGACACGCCCGAGAACTTGTGAAAGTGGAGCGTTCCCACAGAGAAGAGGTGTTAAATTACCACAAAACACTCATCACCGAGCTGTGCCTCGCTCGAAATGATATTTCCGGAACCCTGAAGGAGGCTAAAGATATCCGAAACTGGCTTGGGTATGAGACTGAACAACCCTTCAGGGAAATAAGGGAAGCCAGGAAGTCTATTGAGTCGTTGACAGCGCTCGTTAAGACTGGGCACGAAAAAGGCAAGGACCTAGACGCGCCCGCAAACGGGGACCCAAAATGGGATACCGTAGCGGCAGGCCTGACAAAGCTTGGAAACCATATAGCGAGCGTATCAAACCAGCTGGATACGCTCCGCCAAGCGGTCGAAAAGATCCGGCAGGAGCTCCAAGCACCCGCGGAGCCCTTCGTTGCCCCTCTTCTACCTCCCGAGGCCTAATTGGAACCAAAACTAGACAAACTGGCCGAAGACATAAATAACACGATGAGAATGACGAGAGCCATACTAGAGAAACCCGACATTCCTCCCCCCCAACAAGCAACACCGCTGGATCTTAAAAAATACCTCCAGCCTTTGTCAGAGAGACTGGACATTGTGTCCTCTGAATTAAGAGTACTGAGGGATAAGGAACCCCAGTTCCCGGCCCAACCAGCACCGAGCCTAGATACGGAATTCGCGGTGGAAGAAGTAAAGAGGACACTTGCTTCCATTGAGAAGGGAGTATCGGAGCTGAAGCAGCCGGAAATAATACAACAGGGTCCCAAAACCTTCGCCCAGGTTGCCAAAGCGCCAAAACGACCGAATCATACTCTGATAATCTCCTCAACAGATCCACAACACACGGGGGAAAATGTCATCGAAAGAATGAGGACAGCTCTTGACCTCAAAACCACCGGAGCAAGAGTCGACAAGGTAAGGAAAGCGCGCAACCAGAAGATCGTAGTGAGCTGCGCGAGTAAAGAAGACCTCAGCCTTGTAAAAAGTCGTGTCCAGACCACCAGTGGGCTACAAGTCCAGGAGCCCATGCCAAGCAACCCACTGATCGTCGTCAAAGGGGTGCTCTCTTCCTACACAAATGAAGAGATGGTGGACCTCCTCCAGGCCCAAAACAAACACCTTTGGAAAGATCTGGACCCGGCTGGCCTTGTCGTTAAACTGAGATTCCGAAGACGCGCGAGGAATCCCCATGAATGTCACCCGGTCTTCGAACTCTCCCCAGAGCTTTGGAAGCGGTTCACGCAGGCGGAAAAGGTACATCTAGGAATCCAAAGGTGTCCAGTAGAAGACCAGTCTCCTCTAGTGCAGTGCACCAAGTGCCTAGGCTACGGACACGGCAGAAATCTCTGCAAGGCAGAAAAAGAGAGCTGTGGCTATTGTGGCGGTGCGCACACTGGGAGAGACTGTTCAGTCAGGGCAAACGGCGGCCCTCCTGCCTGCGTGAACTGCACCAAAGTAGGGAGAGAGGGAAAAGACACGGTTCACCCAGCGTTTAGCTCTGAATGTCAAGAGAGACAGAAATGGGACAACATAGCGAGGTCGCGTGTTTCCTATTGCTAAGGACAACGACAAGAACAATGAGTCAACCACCCAGCAAAGCACAAGAGGACCGGCAGGTAAGCTAAAGTTCATCCAGGCTAATCTACAACGCTCCAAGCTTGCAACAGCAGAACTTCATGCGGCCGAAGAGATGGGAATCTCAATCGCACTTGTCCAAGAACCCTATGTTGGGAGAACAGGTGTGATGAAACAAAACCCCGGCACACAGGTCATCCAGTGCACTCTCAATCGACAAAAACCAGTAAAGGCGGCAATCGTCGTGTTCGGAAACAACCTGGAGGTCATTCACGACCCCCAGATTGTAACCGAAAATGTTGCAGCCGTCCTACTGAAGGCGGGTCAGCTTAAGTTTGGAGTGGTATCAGTCTACTTTGAGGGTGACCAAGACATAGACCCATACCTCGTCAAAACCAAGGAGGCAACCACAAAGCTACGCACATCAAACATACTGGTGGGGGGAGACGTTAACGCATGGAGCCAGTGGTGGGGAAGCAACAGCGAAGACCACCGAGGGGCGGCGTACAATGCCTTCCTATCTGAACAAGACCTTCAGATACTCAACACGGGCCAGACTCCAACTTTCGAATGCTACAGGGGAGACAGGCTGTACCAGAGCATAGTCGACGTTACCACATGCAGTGTGTCACTGTTAGGCAGAATTGAGGATTGGCGTGTAGACAGGAAAGTAACGACATCCGACCACAACGCGATAACATTCTCATTACGCCTAGAAAAAGCGTTGGAGCCTCTTAAACCAGTCTCTACACGCATATATAACACCAAAAAGGCAAAGTGGTCGGACTTTAACACGCGCCTCAAGGCATACCTGTTAGAAAACAACATCACACCCGCCACAGTATCTGAAGTCTCGGACCCTGAAAAACTGGATGCTTTGGTCTCAAAATACGTCGACCTAATACACCGCTCGGCCAAAAAATCGATACCGAAACTGGGAAATCAGAAAACTGACTCGAGACCGCCGTGGTGGACCGATTCTCTTGAACAATTAAAACAAGAAACACTGACCAAGAAAAGGAGAATCAGGAATGCGGCCCCTAGTCGAAGGAACCTGGTCATCGACGAGTGTGACGAGTACGCAAAGGCCAAACTAGAGTACCAAACTAGAGCAGCGGAAGCAGCAACTGAAAATTGGAAGGAGTTCTGCTCCACACAGGACCGGGAGAGCATGTGGGATGGCATTTACAGGGTCTTAAGAAAGACTGCCAGAAGACAGGAAGACACGCTCCTGAGAAACACCGCAGGCGAAACATTAAGCCCAGAGCAATCAGCGAATCTTCTGGCAAAAACTTTCTACCCAGACGACTCTGTGGACGCCGAACAACAACACCACGCGTCGGTCCGGAGACTTACGGAGGAATGTACCCCAAATGAAACCGAGAGCCTATCGGCCGACGATCCACCATTTACGCCCGCGGAGTTGGAAATGGTCCTTCAGCGACAAAACCCAAAGAAAGCTCCAGGACCTGATGGTTTGACTGCCGATATTTGCACAGCTGCCATAAATTGCAACAGGGAGGTGTTTCTGGCGCTGGCCAACAAGTGCCTGTCGTTACAGCACTTCCCAAGGCAATGGAAAATAGCTCACGTGTGCATACTCCGTAAGCCGGGCAAGGACGACTACACCCACCCAAAGTCATACAGACCAATTGGACTACTCTCGGTCTTAGGCAAAATCGTTGAGAAGCTCTTCGTAGGTAGACTGCAGCACCACTTCCTCCCGACACTAAACACACACCAATACGGGTTCATGCCGCAGAGGGGAACCGAGGACGCCCTCTATGTCCTAATGGAGCACATACGAGCAGAAGTGAAAGCCAAAAAGGTAGTGCTTTTAGTATCACTGGACATAGAGGGGGCCTCCGATAACGCGTGGTGGCCTGCCCTCAAAATGCAGATGCTACACAAAAAATGCCCCAAGAACCTCTTCGCTCTCGTATCTTCATACCTGGAGGACCAGTACATCAGGGTCAACTATGCCAGAGCGACTAGCGAGAAGGGTACCACAAAAGGATGCGTCCAGGGCTCAATAGCCGGTCCGACGTTCTGGAACCTTATCTTAGACTCGCTTTTGGAAGAGTTGACGACAATGGGGGTATATTGTCAAGCGTTTGCGGATGATGTAGTCCTCATTTTCTCGTCTCACGAGGTCAGCTCCCTGCAGCAGTCAGCTCAAAGAACGCTGCAGACAGTGTCAGACTGGGGTGAACGAAACAAGCTTCGCTTCGCCGCTCATAAAACCAACGCAATGGTGATTACGAAGAAGCTCAAGTACGACACCCCCGTAATTCACATGTCTGGCATTCGGTTGAATCTTGTCGAGGAGATCAAGCTGTTGGGTCTCATCATAGACCACAAACTCACCTTTAATGCGCACGTGACTGCAACATGCAAAAAAGCCGCAGACATCTACAAACAACTAGCGTGCGCGGCAAGGGTGACATGGGGCCTGAACAGCGAGATAATCAGGACTATATATGTGTCGGTGATAGAGCCAATCGTGCTGTATGCAGCGAGCGCGTGGGCCCCGGCAGCAGAGAAACTGATGACGAGAAATCAGTTAGACTCGCTGCAAAGAGGCTTTACGCAGAAGATCTGCAAAGCGTACCGCACGGTGTCTCTGACATCGGCTCTCATCCTGTCGGGCCAACTGCCCCTAGACCTCCGGGTCACTGAAGCATCTACCCTATTCAAAGTCAAAAAGGGTCATTCCCAAGAGTACCTACCACCGGGAAGAGAGGTCGAGCGCAAAGCCGGGCCCTACAGATCCCCCATTCATCGCGTCTCATAATAACTGAGTATGAGTGCCTCGAAAACATGGATCCTGAAACCCTGAATGATCGTCAAGTAATCGGACCCCATATTTACACCGACGGCAGCAAAATCGAGGGCAAAGTCGGTGCGGCCTTTACTTGGTGGAACGAAGGCAGGGAATCCAAGTACTCAACCTTCCGCCTTGAGCCGCACAACACTGTCTTTCAGTCGGAAATGTACGCGTTATATCGAGCAGTCAAAACGGTGAGAACGTCTAGGATGGCCTCCGCTAACATACTAAGCGACTCAAGATCTTCGCTTGATTTGTTGAGAAGCCCGTCTGTCACTCACCCGTTGGCCCTTGGTATAAAAAGGCTAGTACGTGAAATCCGAGAGGAGGGCAGAGATGTGAGACTGTTCTGGTTGAGAGCACACGTGGGTACTCCTGGGAACGTGAGAGCGGACGAGTTAGCAAAGAAAGCGGCTCTTACAAAGAAAACAGCCCCCGACTACGACAAGGTACCAATTTCCTTCATCAAGAGACAGATTCGCGAGGAAACTGTAAAGAAATGGCAGCAGCGGTACGAATCCTCCAGCACAAGTTCGGTCACTAAAGTGTTTTTCCCCACCGTTATGGTGGCAAGGAAGATTCTTAAAGGCATGGCACTGTCACCTACCCATGTCCAAATCTTGACCGGTCACGGCGGATTCGGGGCCTATCTCCATCGCTTCCACCTTAAAGACAGTCCCTCATGCGTCTGCGATCCCAATTGTGAAGAGACAGTATGGCACGTCCTTACTGAGTGCCCAAGATTTGGTCGTGAGCGAATGGACCTAGAAACTGAAATCCAGATCTCAGTTATTCAGTCCACACTCCATTCCATCATGGAGAACAAGGCCACCAGAACACCATTCTTGGAATTCGCGAGCAGGATTGTGCGAGTCGTAGCAAAGGCCAATGGATCAACACAGTTCACCCCACACACACACAACCCTACATCCACACCCGCACACAACCCTACACCCACACCCGCACACAACCCTACACTCCCACCCTCACCCACTCCCATACAAACACTTCACACCGTGAGCACAGCCGTCACCATGGACACGCCCAGCTCCAGCATTTCCCAGCTGAGCCCTCGCACCTTGGCTTTACGCCAGTTACTTACATGCGGGGAGAGTGGGCAACCTGGCGTCAGAACCCGTGGTGTGGCTCTCTTTATGAACAAGAACACCGAGAGACTCGGTATAAGCTTCTGTCGCGTGGAAAGGGGAAACAGAGTAGCCGGGCCTAGCAGCGCTGATCAACGGAAGCACCTCAAAAGCGAGCATGAAACGCACGAATTTCAACGCGTTGCCCGAAGCGGAAGTTGCCGAACACCGATACCGTGTAGTGCGATCACAAAACAAGACGATCGCACTATTCGAGTGGCGTGAGGAAACCCCGTTCGCACAAGCATGCTCCCTGCTCACCGAAATCGGACAGGCCGGCCGGTATGCGAGCGGATGCCCTCGAATAATCAGCGTGGACGCAATGGCGATTGGCTACGATAGGGGGAGAGTGGCCGATCGGTACGGATGCATCAAAGTCTCACAAGACCATGAGGTGGTAGTTTACGAGGACAGAGGGGAAGACTTAAGCTTCCTAAAAGCACCTCGTAACGATGCCAATAAGACTGCGACCAACCGCCAGGAATCTTCCAAGTCAGCCCCAAATACGCCTTCTGGCTCAGAGCGACTACAGCAGAGGCTTGCCGCGGAGAAAGCTGCTTCAGATAAGAAAAGCGACAGTTCAAGAGAGAAGGCCAAGTCCGTGAGTCGAATAAAAACCATCTCCAACCTCCTAGGTCGGCTACTAGGTGTCAACAGTGCGAAGCCAGGAAACCCCCATCAAAACAGCCAGGCGGCCGCATTACGGGATTTAACCAGGGTTAACCCGAAACCTCCTAAAGAGCAGCGGCCAGCTCCAACTAGGGCCGATAAAGGAGAAGTCAGCCCGCCGAAACTCAGGACGGCAACAGAGCCTGCAGACCACATAGCGAACGCCTTTCTCGAGTTTCAAGCCATCACTAAAGCAACAAAAGCAGTCAGTCTCATGACTTGCCAGAAAATCATGCAGTCATACCAGCTGGAGATTGAAGGTCTGCTTAAAGTAAGACTCGAAGAGGCCGAAGCAGCTATATACAACAACGTCACGTCCCAAGTCATCAAAGGAGAAATGACCGGCACATACATGGCTGCGTACAAAGCTACACACGGCTTCGTGCCGTTGGACGAGTCAGCAACGTCACAGACTGGCCACATAACATTCGTGACACCCGAAAGTGACCCAATAGTGATAGTGGCCCGATGTACCAAAATAATGTTAGACGACAAGATCCTCGAACAGGCGGAAGCAATCTCGAGGAGCATAAGTCAAAGCGGAGGCTGGTCACTACCGAAAAACCCAAAGACCATCCATACCTTGCGTAACTTAAGAGTTCGTTACTAACATAATATTATTTTGAATAGTTTGTAAAGGTGGTGAGGCACAGCTGCCAACATGAACCTTGTCATACTCACTTAAACGACCCGCTGATGGTGGCGTGTGTGTTGGATCGTTCAATTCCCTCAAATGTGGTTGAGTAGGGCGGTGCCAATGCAGGCGTCAGTTTTCGTGAACGAACGCTGTCAGTAGAGTCCGGTCAGGTTCCGGTTGCCAGCTGTGCGTCAAATCTAATGTTGCATGTTTTAACCCTAGTACATAAGTATAATTTAACACCAAAAGTAACTGTGTAACAGAAAAAAAAAAAAAAAATTACAATAATCCAAAAAAAAAGACAACAAAACAGTAAAAAAAAACAAGTGTGATGGATTCATCAATAGTAAGTAATTAGTTTTAAGTAGAAGTAAGTTGTACTCCGGAGTCACCACTTGTACGTGGAGGTCAGAGTCACAAAGAAAAATGTATTTAAACAAGGGCACGGACGCTTATGTCTGTGGATATGATTGTAAGGCAGGAGGTGGTTTTAGCTGGTTGGAGCCCAGCACTACTCAGACTGGCTCGTCTGTGAGGCAGCTTGAGTGTCCGACCGCATTTCCCCTCCTGCCAAAAAAAAAAAAAAAAAAAACCTCTAAACTAACCTCTAACCTAACCTCTAAGCTAACCTCTAACCTAACCTCTAACCTAACCTCTAACCTAACCTCTAACCTAACCTCTAACCTAACCTCTAACCTAACCTCTAACCTAACCTCTAACCTAACCTCTAACCTAACCTCTAACCTAACCTCTAACCTAACCTCTAACCTAACCTCTAACCTAACCTCTAACCTAACCTCTAACCTAACCTCTAACCTAACCTCTAACCTAACCTCTAACCTAACCTCTAACCTAACCTCTAACCTAACCTCTAACCTAACCTCTAACCTAACCTCTAACCTAACCTCTAACCTAACCTCTAACCTAACCTCTAACCTAACCTCTAACCTAACCTCTAACCTAACCTCTAACCTAACCTCTAACCTAACCTCTAACCTAACCTCTAACCTAACCTCTAACCTAACCTCTAACCTAACCTCTAACCTAACCTCTAACCTAACCTCTAACCTAACCTCTAACCTAACCTCTAACCTAACCTCTAACCTAACCTCTAACCTAACCTCTAACCTAACCTCTAACCTAACCTCTAACCTAACCTCTAACCTAACCTCTAACCTATGGGGTCGCTCGACGAATGGAACCGGAGGTACCAGAATGGCGAAACCGCCTCTGTAACTAAACTCTTCTTCCCCGATGCAATCGACGCCTTTAAAATCGTAAAGAAGGTAAAACCAACAGGTATCCTGACACAGATCTTCACGGGGCATGGTGGGTTCTCCGAATACCTGCACCGTTTCAAGTGTAAGGAGAACCCATCGTGCATCTGTGAACCGGATGCACTGGAGTCGATTGCTCACATCATAACCGAATGCCCAGTCTTCGAAAAAGAGAGATACGAAGCCGAACAGAATCTAGAGAATAGCATCAATAAAAATAGTATAAAGATCCTGATGTCAGAAAAGAAATCTAGGAAAATTTTATTAGACTACTGCCTAAAACTTGCCACCAAAGTGATAGAACGAAATAAAGTCATCTAAAACTCTGTGCTTTTCCAAATATGGACATTTCCTTCATGGAATAGATATTTAGGCATAAGCATAGATTATCATAGCACATAAACAAGACAATAACAAAAATACTTAAAACTAATAATTTAAACATTCAAGCCACTTAAATAACAAAGTTAAATTAGAAAACAAATAAAAATCGCAGTAAAGTAACAAATCAAGAGCAAAAAAGGACTCTGACTATGTCAGGGGGACACCAGCAGAGCAGGAGTAGGATTCTCCACTCCTGCCACTTAAAAAAAAAAAAAAAAAAAAAAAAAAAAACTAACCTAACCTCTAACCTAACCTCTAACCTAACCTCTAACCTAACCTCTAACCTAACCTCTAACCTAACCTCTAACCTAACCTCTAACCTAACCTCTAACCTAACCTCTAACCTAACCTCTAACCTAACCTCTAACCTAACCTCTAACCTAACCTCTAACCTAACCTCTAACCTAACCTCTAACCTAACCTCTAACCTAACCTCTAACCTAACCTCTAACCTAACCTCTAACCTAACCTCTAACCTAACCTCTAACCTAACCTCTAACCTAACCTCTAACCTAACCTCTAACCTAACCTCTAACCTAACCTCTAACCTAACCTCTAACCTAACCTCTAACCTAACCTCTAACCTAACCTCTAACCTAACCTCTAACCTAACCTCTAACCTAACCTCTAACCTAACCTCTAACCTAACCTCTAACCTAACCTCTAACCTAACCTCTAACCTAACCTCTAACCTAACCTCTAACCTAACCTCTAACCTAACCTCTAACCTAACCTCTAACCTAACCTCTAACCTAACCTCTAACCTAACCTCTAACCTAACCTCTAACCTAACCTCTAACCTAACCTCTAACCTAACCTCTAACCTAACCTCTAACCTAACCTCTAACCTAACCTCTAACCTAACCTCTAACCTAACCTCTAACCTAACCTCTAACCTAACCTCTAACCTAACCTCTAACCTAACCTCTAACCTAACCTCTAACCTAACCTCTAACCTAACCTCTAACCTAACCTCTAACCTAACCTCTAACCTAAACGCTAACCTAACCTCTAACCTAACCTCTAACCTAACCTCTAACCTAACCTCTAACCTAACCTCTAACCTAACCTCTAACCTAACCTCTAACCTAACCTCTAACCTAACCTCTAACCTAACCTCTAACCTAACCTCTAACCTAACCTCTAACCTAACCTCTAACCTAACCTCTAACCTAACCTCTAACCTAACCTCTAACCTAACCTCTAACCTAACCTCTAACCTAACCTCTAACCTAACCTCTAACCTAACCTCTAACCTAACCTCTAACCTAACCTCTAACCTAACCTCTAACCTAACCTCTAACCTAACCTCTAACCTAACCTCTAACCTAACCGCTAACCTAACCTCTAACCTAACCTCTAACCTAACCTCTAACCTAACCTCTAACCTAACCTCTAACCTAACCTCTAACCTAACCTCTAACCTAACCTCTAACCTAACCTCTAACCTAACCTCTAACCTAACCTCTAACCTAACCTCTAACCTAACCTCTAACCTAACCTCTAACCTAACCTCTAACCTAACCTCTAACCTAACCTCTAACCTAACCTCTAACCTAACCTCTAACCTAACCTCTAACCTAACCTCTAACCTAACCTCTAACCTAACCTCTAACCTAACCTCTAACCTAACCTCTAACCTAACCTCTAACCTAACCTCTAACCTAACCTCTAACCTAACCTCTAACCTAACCTCTAACCTAACCTCTAACCTAAACGCTAACCTAACCTCTAACCTAACCTCTAACCTAACCTCTAACCTAACCTCTAACCTAACCTCTAACCTAACCTCTAACCTAACCTCTAACCTAACCTCTAACCTAACCTCTAACCTAACCTCTAACCTAACCTCTAACCTTACCTCTAACCTAATCCCTGACCTAACACAATCACTATCGTCGTTATCACAATCACTAACACAATCTCCATCGTCGTTATCACAATCACTATCACAATTACCATCGTCGTTATCACAATCACCATCGTCGTTATCATATTATATCAACAATAATCAGAATAATATTATCAATAATAATCAAAATAAAAGCATACCTTACATGTTAATGCCTTAAAAGTCGTAGAGCAACTGAACCCGCTTCATTTTTTTTTTCGAAATGGCATCTCGCAGTTCAATCTAGAGAGGTTGTCGTCTGCTTAACCGGACAATCCTGTGGGTACCTTAAGTGTAAGGCCTCCAGCCAGGGCATAAAACTTACAAACTAAACGACTACAGGCTAAGGGCACCCCCTGTGGGGTACGGGCCTCGGCTTAGGGCGTCGCTGGGAGAGGACAGCAAGGGGACAGGCTGGATCTGAGTGGGACTGATTTTGAACTACAGGCTCAGCAACGCTCCTTCCTGCTCTCTTGGAGAAGGGTAATAGCGTCATCGGGAACGACTAAAGTATGCCTTGAGCGGCAGATCTGACTAATTCGCGAGGGTTCGTAGCGGGCGGCTGCAGCAATCAGGAGGTTACGATGTTTGATGGCAGAATCGAAGAAGCGCTTGGAGAGGCGCTTCATAAACTGGGCTAACGTGGGTATTTTAAGATCTAAATGTAAACGGTCATTTCGGACGTAATAGGGGCTCCCGTGCCTTTACGTAAGAATCGGTTCTGAAGGACCTGCATCCAATGGAGATATCTAGCTTGGCGTGGGCGTTCACGACACAAGCGTAAGTCATGATGGGACGGATCACAGCGGTATAGAGAAGCAATTTGCACCTGAGACAGTTTGCTCTTTTCCGTTAGTAAGTAATGGAGTCTACCCATCGCGAAAGCAGCTCAGTCGCGAGCTGCTTTGATATGTGGCCCGAAGGTCAGATGGTTGTTGAGAATGACTCCTAAATCTTGCTTCTCCCAGGGGATAGGCTTGCCGTTGTAACAAATCTACTTGATTATATTTTAGGCCAAAAATGAGTTGCACCATTTGACAAATAGTTAAATGACGTCATAACTTTAACCGTAACTGTAACCGCTCACTTTCCGCTGGTTAGTGTTGTTGTTTGTGTTAAATTATCCGTCAAATTGTCAAACGCGTTGAATATAACCTCTAAACACCATGTCCCTGCTCCAAGAAATACTCGCGGAAACCAGTTCTGAAGACGAAAACGATGATCTTGAATTCGCTGGTGCAACACATTTTGCTATAACCGTTTAAGTCAGCGTTACTGTTAGTGTTAAATTTGACACAAACCGTAACTATAACTTACTATATGGTGCAACTCAGTCTAAGTATATCAGCGAAAACCAAGCGGTTATCTGATGATCATTAGATCAGCTCCAAGAGTAGTCTTTTTTCAGCCCGTCCGTCAGCTCGTTTCCCCAAAGTAGTCTTCCTTTTCCAACTCTTAGTTTTCTTAGTGTGGCCATCATCTCATCTGACAAATGTCGTTGGCCAGAACATATCCATGAGTGCGTAAAGAATTTTATAGATACAATTTAAAATTAAGTTATTTAGTAAACAATCTTAATAATTTATAAAATACATTGGCTAAGCATATTGATAAAATAATTTAAATTAAACAAACCAAAGAGAGAAATCATAGAGCCAGACCATAGACTCAGCAGAACAATGACGTATTATATATAGACACGTCATGAACCAACATCGCGGCGCTTAAAAACGGCGAAAATACTAGAACTACTTATAAGCGTGAAGAAAGAGAAAGAAAATATGACACCGAACGGCGGGATGCCTGTTGCGAGAGGGAGATAAATATACAGTCACGTCACAGGATTTATTAAATTATAAACAAACGTAGCGTCGCGCGACAGGTTGGTGCGTAACTAAGCGCGATGTGGCCAATTGGCTTCATTTCATGTTGTCATTTTAGAGTGCGGACAACGTATCTATAGTTTATATATCATTGGAGCAGAAAGAGAATTAACACTTCAATACCCGCAATTACAGACACAATTAAAATAACAATGCACCGTGCCTCTGGAGGCACGGCCGGGAGCATACGGGTTAAAAACTAACTGACAATTTGACGCTTGACGTAAATATCACAACATGAAAATTATAAGTTACAATAATATTTTATTTCAGCTATTTTTAGTAAAAGATCGTATTTAAATCGATTTGCTAAGTGTAGATATGTATATAAACAAATAAAAAACATGATAAATAGTATTATGAATGGTGAATATGATGTGTAAGTATAGCATAATACTATACCGTACATAGTGATCGGATTGGTGACCCCGCTTCACTGTGGCTCCGTTTTATTATACCCGTTAACAAACAAGTATGATTCACAAGTGACTGCATCCGTGCTATTCACCCATAAGGAGTTCCTTCATAAAAAGACAATCCTGGCTGTAGGATCAGGACATGATAGAAATCGTGTTTATCAATCAAAATATAAACGTGTTTACAAATCTTCGTATTCATGCTATTTACCGTTAAGGAGTTACCTTGTGAGAAGACAACTGGTGAGTTATCACGGTAACACCTATCTAAGAACATGCTTTAATCGAACCCTAACCCATAATTGAAAACTGCATCAAAATCGGACTAGTAGTTTTGGAGAAAAATGGCAACATGTATTTGCACAAACAAACAAACATCCGCTCACCCCAAATGTATCTCCGTTCCATCGTGCGTAAAAATCGTCTTGAGTTATAAATGGTGTACCTAACCCGACTAGGAGGTTCTCTCCCTCTCACGTTCCGCCACCTCCTTCTCTAGCATTACGACGCGTGTGCGCGTGTTTTGCGTGTGATAAGGATGGCTTCGTGAAGGTGGAGAGGAAGAAGAGGAAGAAGCCTCCTAGTCGGAACCAGAGCGGGACCGCGCTGGCAGGACCCAATATGCTGCGTCCGGCGATACCATCGACGCAGCTCTATGTGTCCCGGCTATATCACACTACGAAAGTAGAGGAGGTCGTGGAGTATGTCCGAGCGAAGACCAGCTGGACCTTGAGGGTCAAGAAGTTGGAGTCGCGCCACAACACGAATTTCAAGTCGTTCGTGCTGTGAGTTCCGACTCATCACATTGAGACCTTCCTCAAGGAAGAGTTTTGGCCGAAGGGTGTCGTGTATCAGCGATTCCGCGGAAGGCTACGCGACACCACGCAGCGCAACATGACGCCGTCTCTTCGTGTACAATAGTTTAAAAAATTAGGTTTTTGTAGTTTATATAAATAATATTATATGTATGTTAGTCTGTAAGGTAGATATATCTGATATGGGTCTTTTGTTACCTGATTAAATGGTATATTATTATTATTATTATTTCCTTTATTCATTTATAAACAATGTTCTTACATTTTTTAACATTAATTAAAAAATATACATAAAAAAAAACATTTAAAAATACAAAAAAATTGTAGCCCACCGGTATCGGGAACAGGGTCCAAGCTACCGGCAGTCAGCCGGCGGCCGGTAGCTTGGACCCTGTACTGGCCCCTTGGACCCAGAGGAACCTCCTAACAATACGAGCCGTGTCCAGGAGTACCGGTTTCTGAATCAAGCCCTTGATCCAGCTGCCTAACGAGAGCCTCCTCAGGTATTGATCGAGGCTCTTGGCAATTAAGCCATGGGCTGATACGACTATCGGCACAATGATTGCTGAGTCCACTTCCCACATGTCAACAACCTCGCGAGCCAAGTCAAGATACTTGCTTTGTTTATCTTTCTCGGCTTTCACGAGGTTGTCATCATGCGGCACCGTTATGTCAACAATCATTGCGCGCCGCTCTGATCAATCCACCACCACTATATAAGGTTTATTGGCTACAATAGTCCTGTCAGTGATGATGGATTGATCTAAGTACAATGTGATACAGCCATTATCGAGAACTGGGTCGGGCACATACCTATAATAAGGCACTTCCGATTCCACAAGGTTGTATTTTAGAGCAAGATGCTGATGGATAATAGTGGCTACAAGGTTGTGTCTATGCAGGTACTCTCCGTTAGCTAGACGAGAACACCCGGAGATAATGTGACGGATTGATTCGCCTGGACGGTGGCATGCCCAACATATGTCAACCGTGCCATCCTTCACAATAAATCTCCAGTAATTATTCGTCATCATAACTTCATCCATTATTGCACAGCCAAAACCTTCGGTTTCTCCGAATAGGTCCCCGGAACGTAGCCAGGCTGCGGACGCTGGTAGGTCTACATCGGGCCCATGGAGAGCGCAGAAAAAGCGTCCGTGAAGCTCCTTACTCTGCCATACCTCCCTGCGATCGTTAGTGTCAAGCACTGGAGGTTTGCGCCTGAGATGAAGATGAGAAAAGCGGTCATTGACCTACCTATATTTATTAGACTTAACTTTGAAAACCAAAAATAAGCCTGTTCAAGTCTTGAATCGTCATCTATCGTGATCTTTAACATTTTTTTTGTAATGATAAACGATACAATATGGTTTATTTGTTTTCGTTTGTACGAAGAGATATTAGGGAAAGTGCAATGACCGCTATTCTCATCTTATCTGGCTCCAACTATACTTCTTTCTTTTCTGTTCATAAACGTTCTGTTCAAGAATGAGCAACTAGTCCTTTCACAGTTATTACGATTTGTGGCTGGAGCTGGACTGTGGTTTTATCTTTTTGTTTGACAATTGAAAATGCCTGTGACATGTATATTTGAAATAAATGCTTTGAGATTGCGTTAATTTCATGTCTTGTTTGATTTTCAGTGAGTACAGGCGCTACAATCGCTGCGAGCTGTTACTGTCGTGCTGCGACTTCGTGTGCACGCTGCGGCTGTAGCCGGCGGAGGGCGCCGTGGTGCCGCCGCCCGCGGACACGCTGTGCGCACGCCGCCCTTCTGTTTGGGATCTGCCCGACCACCCCGCTACTAGTAGTATGTGCTTTTTCAACCATGTACCAGTAGTATATATTATACTCTCTAGCAGCTGTATCTGAAACGAGCGCTGAATCACCGTCTCTTGTTGTGTTACTGCATTTTGCTGACATGGGCAATTTTTTTTTGCTTTCTTGTTTTGTGTCATGTTTTAGCGCAAGTAAATTTTCAGTACACTTCCTCAAAAACTGGCTCTTATCGCAATACTATTAGTTTCAAAATGCAATGTATTTCACACTCGTGGATTTTTTGTGACCGTCAGGATGGCTGGACCAAACGAGGTATATTTGTATATGAGACCCTGTGCACTGTTTATTACCTATTTGCTACTATTACTATCTACCTATAATTCAATATTTTACATTTTTATACATTTCTGCCTAGAAAAGAGCCTAGTTTTTCTCCTAGTCCTCTTTTAGTTTTAACGGAATCCGTATAAGTTATCTTGCTTGTCCGTCTGTCTGTCCGTCTGTCACCAGCGACTTTCTCGCAGGAACGGGTGGACCTAGCAAGTTGAAATTTATACCAGATACTGAAGTCTATAGTCCCTATTAGGTGTATAAAAAACCGGCCAAGAGCGTGTCGGGCCACGCTCAGTGAAGGGTTCCGTAGTTTCCCGTCCGTCACGATAAGTGTTCCCACTTATGAGTTTAAAGGTGGGTATCCATTATGTAAAAATACTTGCATATACGAATATACTACAAACTTAGTCCAGAAATTATTTTGTACAAGTTTTTGTCTTTTTTGTACAAAAACTGTTGTTTCCATCAAGTTCAAAATGATTTTTCTAGAAAGTCCTTATAAAGTTCTACTTTTCAGATTTTTTTCATATTTTCTAAACTTATGATTCAAAAGTGCACGCGCACACCAATGGCTTTCATACTGTGCTGCGGCGCCGCATCGCTTCGTTGATGCTCCGTACGCGTGGGAGCGCCAACACCATCCTGAATGTGCTCAGCCACAAGCTGGACAGCCCCCTTCTGGGGCACTGGGTTCAAGCACAAGTGCGTGTGCCCGGGGCCCCAGAGGGTGGCAAATACTTAATTTTTTTTTTTTTTAAATGTTTAATAATTTAATGTAATTTTTATGTAATTTGTAATGTAATTTGTATTTTTTAAATGTAATTTTTAACTTTATTAACTTATAAATGTAATATTTTAAATTTTAATATTTTGTGTATTTGTAAAAATTTCTGATGTAATTAATTTGTAATGTAAATTTTGTTAAAACGTTATGGACTAATGTCTGAAATAAAAAGATTTTTTTTTTTTTTTTTTTTTTTTTAAATTAGAAGGGGGGGGGACACATTGTTTTTTACTTTTGATGCGATTATTTCCGAAATTATTGACATTATCAATAATGATTTTAGAAAACCCCTATTCATTTTTAAATACCTTTCCAACAATATACCACACGTTAGGGTTAAAATTTAAAAAAAAATCACTTCTCACTTTACTTAGAGGGGGGCTACCCTAATAAAACAGTTTTTTCCAATTTTTATTTAACCACTTTGTCGGCGTGATTGATATACATATTGGTACCAAATTTCAGCTTTCTAGTGACGGACGGACGGACAGACATGGCGAAACTATAAGGGTTCCTAGTTGACTACGGAACCCTGAAAAGGGGTCCTGAGTCAACACGATAAAAAGATATGGGCAAATTTAGATTTTCGCGAAATCAACCGGAAGTAACCAATAGGTTTTGGGTCGAAAACCTATTGTATAGGTAGGTAGTTACCGTTGCCCTAGAATTTTGTATCATGTAAAGGAAACACCTGAAAACCGTAAATAAGTAGTTTAATAACAAAAAGATAGCGATTTTACTATTACAAACTTATTATTTGCGGTAGGTGCAATAGCCGTTTCATGGGATCGAACAGCAAAGTTAAGTTTGTCTTTTATAAAGTTTGTACCTACGGAACCCTCTGTGCGCGAGTCCGACTCGCTCTTGGCCAATTTTTCTTCTTTTTATAACATTACGCCTGTAAACACTGTTTTAAGCATTCACTTTTTAAAACTAAACTTATGTTGAGCTCAAAACCATGTGACGGTGGTGGCATGCCCGACATATGTCAACCGTGCCATCCTTCACAATAAATCTCCGGTAGTTATTCGTCATCATAACTTCATCCATTATTGCACAGCCAAAACCTTCGATTTCTCCGAATAGGTCCCCGGAAGGCGGAACGTAGCCAAGACCAGTCTCCGTGACTGCAACTGATAAAATTCTGATAAAAAGTGTGTGTATCGAGCCTACTACACACACACAGCACACACACACGCACAGCCGCGTTAAGAAGCCCTACTCTCTAACGTTTCATCCGTATATTCGGATCTATCCGTCTCTCTCACTCGCACTCATCTGCAGACATGCGCGAGAGAGACGGATAGATCCGAAGGGAGTAGGGCCTCTGTAACGTAACCATGTTATGTTACAGCGTCCTGCAGCACGCCTCGTCCGCTACCCTCGCCGGTGCCGACCCCACAGCTACTGTCGCCCTCCAGTGCCGAGTTCCCGCTCACGGATCTCGATACACTGCTGGAGAACGCCGGTTGGTTAATATTTATTATGTAACAAACATTGGCTCCGTTCGACTGCGGTCGGCCGGCCACAGTTCACTCAGTCGCTTGCTCGCTACAGAACATCTATATACCTATACGGGGTTAGCCGCCCCCCGCACGCCCCGCACTGCGCACAGATTTTGTTCGTGCTGTCTTCTCTATACGTAGTAGTAGTAATAGCCCAATGGTAACAAATAAGTCTAATGATTTTTTTAAATAAAACCGTTCTAAAAGGCACTTTTGCATCTTAAACTACAGTTGCTGCCTATTCGTAAAGTTAGTTTCGTATGGAGAAGAATAGGCTAGAATCTCCATCGAATCGGACCAGAAGCTCTAAATAAACCCTTATTGGAGTAGTATCCCAAATGTTGACGCTTGACTATTTTAGCAAAGATACAATAAACTAAGAACACGTAGGTAACAGTATTAGGTACATACTATAAATACGTCCTCTAATTTATTGTTTTTCCTCACTTGTATTGTACATACGATCTTTTCCAACGCAGGACTACAAGGTATTTTGGAAAAAGACTTCGTGCTGATGCAAGGACTGAAGAACGACTTGAACGGAAAACTAGCTGAAATGGAGGCAAACAAACAAGTGGTAAACCAATACCTAGTAACATTTTAGCAGTAAGTGGGTGTTGGATAGCTATCAGAATAACCTCTAGCTAAGCCGTCTTCACACACGCCGTGCGTAACCATCTGCCGCCATCTACCGGTCATTGGAGACAACTAGTATCGTAGGATGTAAGAGTTGTTAACAGCGCCATCTATTGCAGAATAGCCATTACGACTTTTTGTTACTATTGGTTCATAGATGGCGCTACTCATTTGCTAAAAAACGAAATCCTAATGTGTTGATAATTGTATCACCAAAATAGTTATAGCATCATTTTAATCATCAAAATAGTTCAGCTAACCAGTTTTGTTGAAGCTTGTCTATATCGATTGACTCTTCAGGTTTACAATTATTCTTCTATGGAATTGAATAAAATAAATTATAATTTTATCTAAAGTGACACTTAGAAAATAAAGATAAATCCCCTTTTGTAGAACAAGAAACTACCCATTACAAAGTGTTACATTTGTACATGAAATAAACGTTGACAAGCCAAACAACTGACAAATTTAGAAAAATAGGTGAAGATAAAGTGATTAAGAAAAGAAGTGTCTGATGGGATGATGAGTAATAGACGAAGAAGACATGCTGCGCCGACGCTAAATGAATTGGGATAAGGGCAAGAACATGATTTTACATGAAAATGTTTTTGGTGGTATATTTATGCGACTTGCTATAGTCGGGTACACGTATTTTCTTACCATACGCAACCCTCCGTGCACGAGACGGACTCTCTATCTCCCAGGTGTGTTTTAGAACATCATGATTGTGTTTTAGAACATCATGATTGTGTTTACAGATGACGAACGCCGTGTCTGCAGGGGCGCCATACTTGGCACTGAAGACATACGACCCCACCCGAGTGGAGCCCGTAGACGAAATGATAGACGAGTACAAACGGGTCATGAGGTTCGATTTATTATCTTTTAAAAACAACACTAAAAACATTAATAACTACATCAATACATAGATAAATTTTATTTTACCGCAATCCTCGGGCCTACTAATACGAAAAAACAAAACAACACGATTTGTCTATGATTCATTATAGTTTCTTTTTGGGAGCCAACTACCAACCAACATACATCAACAGACTTGAAAGAGGTCTTTGATAACCTGCAAAGTTTTTTATTTTTATTATCATAAATAGTAGGTATACTCCAAATATTTTCATTATTCATCTGTTAACAAGGGTTCTCTATTGTATTACCTAACTTTTTTATTCATAATTTAAAGTGCCATAACTTTTTTTGTCCTAATCATCATTTGTCCGAATGATAACTTACCCGAACTTAATATCACATAATATCACATGCCATAAAATTGAAATCCCTAAGTACAATATGCTCTAAACCCGTTTGTCATAAATATTACAATCAATAATATACAAAACACTTAAAATCGTTTTCAATAATAGTTATAAATCCTAAATAAAAATAAAAAATGTTTAGATCTTAATAATATTTTTAAAACAAACCGGTATGTTCCCAGACGTTCCCAAAAGGGAACAGAACATTGTTATTTTAATTGTGTACCTCGATTGTGTATCGGGTACCTACAGTAAAGTAAGTATTACTTAGCTTTTGCTATGCTATGAACTTCTCTCAACACAACACATTTTTATACAATATTGCTCTTATGAAATTTGTAAGAATTAAAAAGTAGAACCATCATATCGCAGAAAGTTCATAGTTAGAATCTTCTTTTGTTTTGGTATACATTTCATATAAGTAGTCACTAAAAGGCAGAAAATCAATCAATCAAACCGTCAATCATTATAAAACAGTTGAGTGTGAACATAATTATGTGGATTTTATTTTTCCCTGTAATAAGTATGCAAACATGCAAACAAACATGCAGCAAGCATGCAGCAAGCAGGAAGCAAGCATGCAGCAAGCATTTAGCAAGCATGCAGCAAGCATGCAACAAGCTTGCAGCAACCATGCAAGCACGCATACAGTATGCAAGCAACCATGCAAGCGAGCAAGCAGCATGCAGCAAACATGCAACAAGCTTGCAGCAACCATGCAAGCACGCATACAGTATGCAAGCAACCATGCAGCATGCAAGCGAGCAAGCAACATGCAGCAGGCATGGTTTCTGTCACGGCTCCGGCGCTGCGGAGCTCCGGCGGTCCCACGCGAGCTTATCGTCGCAGATGTGTTTAACGCTCACCACCGCAGCTTCGGCTTGCTGGCCGGCTTCGCCGGCCAGCCTCAGCAGCGGCGGCGAGTGTTACAACCACCTGCTCCTCAACTCGCGGGCCGCCTCGCCCCTCCGCGCCTACGCGATTTTAAATTACACTCTAGGGGTAGGGCAGACAAGACTGCGTGGGGTCGGATTTACAGCGATTCGTTTCTGTCACTAAAACCTAATTTTTAGCAAATGTTTTAGGACCAAAACATTTATTACACTTATATGGACATTAGGAATAATACACATTATATAATATAATACTTAGGATAATTGACTTTATGGCATATAAAATTAGAAGATTCAATTATTATAGTATTCGATATTATGACAGAACAGTTTTAGAAATAAAGATAATTATGTAAAACAAAATTTCGGGATTTTGAACATTATGGTAACTGAAGTTTATAGCAAACGTTTTATGGATACTGATTTTCGGACAAACATTTTTAGGAGATATAAGGGAGTACCGTTAACAAGATCGAGTTACCTACTTTATACCTTATACCTACCGAATTTTATAGACATATTTATTTACCACCAAGAAGTTATATTCTACACATACATTTTGGTCACACAGACGTTTAATTTAACAAACCAGACTGTTATTTTCTTATTAAATTTGCGACTTGGACTATCGGAAGCTCAACATCTATGCGATAGCGTGAAGATACACCAAGCGATATAATTATACTCGAATAATAATAGTTATCATCAACACGACGAAGAACAGGGAGATTATCACATCGATGTATATTTTCTGTATTGCCGGCAGATTTTCTGACATTTCCGAATGAATTTTAAGTCACTACATTCATGAAAGTGGTCTTCATTAATACGTTCTGGTCCAGTTATCTGTGAAATAGCATCAGTAGCTAATTTCAAAAGAAATGTTAGTCTTTAAATTCGATATTTTAGAAATAATTCAGATAATAAAAAAAATCCTTTAATATTTGAAATATACATTACATCGAAAACAATGAACAAAGAAACAGACCAAATTAGCGTTTAATGGATGCACGTAGGTCACACTATTACGATACAATATGAATTCGTCGAATTTGAAGTTTTTCTTAGGAAAAAGTACATTTCAAAGGAAATTAAAAAAAAAGTCGCAAGCGGCGAAATTTTTTTTAACTTTCCTCTCCACTCCTCTAGAAACTCAATAAAAAAAATCCCATGAAAATCTGACCACTATAAACTTCGTTCCACGTTATTTTCTAATTGCACTCGACTATTTTAAGACCAGATATTTTGCTCACACATACGTTTAACAACAACCAGACTGTTTTTTCTTAAAACATTATCCATGTAGCAGCTCATACTTACGTGTCTAGGCATACGTATTAGAGGAGCGCACGCGGCCGTCTGCCACCGTGCGCCCGCGCGTACTAAGCAAGCCGACGACAAGAGAAAGGAATTTGGACTCGATCGGCCGCCGCATCATTGCGCTAGCGCTCGTAGGAGCTCGGCACATGCTACCGCCATTATTAATTTGTGTTAGTTATTAAGTTTGTCTATGTACCCTTATTATTATTATTTTTCTATATCGAAATTGTATATAAGCTGCGCCTCAGAATAAATCATACAGATCATTATTCGCCTTCTTATTTAAAACAACTACCATCCTTAAAGCATCGATTCATAAATTAGTGAACCCTATTCACTAAAGTGGTGACCCCGCGTTCGATTACTACGCGTGAAGACGAAGTGTAAGGCAGAGTGTGAAGAAACCAAGCTTGACTCGTTGGCTGCCATGGCTGACAGAATGCAAGAACAGCTGAAAGAGGTGAACGCCGTGTGTTCCTGCCAGTGTCAACCTACCGCGTCAAAAGCGTCAGTGACATCTAAACCAGCAGACAAACTCTTCAGCATGATAGAAGCCCTGACCAAAGAAGTTACAGAGCTGAAAACGAATCGATCCCGCCAATTTCAACGCCGATTCCACAATTCCAGAAACCGTTCCCGCTCTAAATCTCGGGATAGAAGAAATGCCGTGTGCTACTTTCACCAGAAATTCGGCAAGGCAGCATACCGATGCAGAAGTCCGTGCAGTTTTAAAGGAATAACAAGCGAAAAGCCGGAAAACGAATGAAGACCCAAGCCGTGGCGGTGGCCGAAGTCGACGATTTATCCTCATACCGCCTATTTATTTACGACAAATCATCTGGCAAAAAGTTCCTTGTCGACACGGGTGCAAATGTTTCTGTGTTACCCGCCACAGCACGCGATAAGTAGCGAACACCAACCAACTACTTGTATGCAGCAAATGGTTCAAAAATACCCACATACGGCGAGCGAACCATTGAACTCAACATCGGAATGCGGCGTGCCTACAGTTGGCGATTTATGGTTGCAACAGTCAGTAGGCCGATATTAGGCGCTGATTTCTTGCACCACTACACCCTGATGGTAGATCTCCATGGACGACGGTTGGTGGATAAAAAAACCAATTTATCGGCACGAGGTTTCCTGTCACCTGCAGCAGAAGGAAGCATCCGTACCATCAATGACAAGCTTCCCTACCACGACCTGTTAGCCGAGTACCCAGACATCACGAGACCAAACTTAAAGAAACTGGGAAATAGTGAAGTCGAACACTACCTCGAAACTACCGGCCCGCCGATATTTACCAAAGCGAGACCACTACCGCCCCATAAGTACAACGCTGCAAAACAAGAATTCCAACTCATGATGAGCGAGGGAATTTGTCGACCGTCTAATAGCCCATGGGCTAGTCCATTACACATGGTTATGAAAAAGGATGGTACCTACAGATCCTGTGGTGATTACCGCAGACTCAATGCCGTAACCACACCCGATCGATACCCGATACCACGACTTCACGACTTCACACATAACCTCAAAGGAAAGAAGATTTTTTCAAAAATTGATCTGCAGAAGGCCTACTACCAAATCAAAAATAGAGAAGAAGACGTGAAGAAGACAGCCGTGATTACTCCTTTTGGCTTGTACGAGTTCACAAGGATGTGTTTTGGTTTGAAAAATGCAGGCCAGACATTCCAACGACACATGGACAACGTGCTTCGTGGCCTACCTGTTTTTCCATTTGTCGACGACATTCTTGTAGCTTCTGAGAATCAAGAAGCACACAGAAGAGAACTACAAGAAGTTTTTAAGCGACTCAGCGACAGTGGTTTAAAAATAAACGTCGCTAAGTGTATCTTCGGCCAGTCAAAACTCGATTTCCTGGGATACACAATAAGCCCTGAAGGCATTACACCGACGGAAGAAAAGGTACAAGCAATCCAGTCCTATCCATTGCCAAATACGATCCAAGATCTACGTCGTTTCGTCGGAATGCTGAACTTTTATCGTTCGAGTATACCCCATGCGGCTGAACATCAAAAAAAATTGAGCAAGTACTTTCACAACGCCAAGAAAAACGATAAAACAAAAATACAGTGGACCGAAGAGGCAAAACAAGCATTCAATCAATGTAAACAAGACATCAAGAACTGCGCATTATTGTCCTATCCATCACTAAGCGAACCTTTCGCACTGATGACAGACGCATCAAACACATGTGCTGGTGCCGTTATACAACAAAAGATCAACGACAAGTGGAGACCACTGGGATTTTTCTCCAAAAAGTTCAGTGACGCACAACAAAAATACAGTACGTACGACCGTGAATTGCTGTCAATCTACATGGCAATACGTCATTTCCGTCGAGTGTTTGAAGGACGAGAGTTAGTTGTTTACACGGACCACAAACCGCTGTGTAATGCATTAACTTCAAACAGCAAGTCAGAGACACCCCGCCGAACAAGATACCTTGAATATATCGGACAGTTCACGTCGAATATTCAACACGTAACCGGCCAGAACAACAAAGTCGCAGATGCACTATCACGAGTCGAAACAATAACATGCCCGACACCACTGGATTACACCGAGTTAGCAAGAAAACAAGACCAAGACGAAGAATTGAAAATGCTAGCAAACAAAGGAAAATACTTATTCAAAAAGATTTCCATTCCCAACTCAACTGCCCAAGTTACCTGTGAGATGTCATCAAGCACTGCCCGTCCATATCTGCCACCAGATTTTCGAAAAGATGCATACCAAGCGATTCACGACCTTAGTCACATAAGGGCGACAAGGAAGCTAGTCACTGCCCGCTACTTTTGGCCCTCCATGAATAGTGACGTAAATGAGTGGACTAGAACATGCGACGCATGTCAGCGTGCGAAGGTGCAACAACACACGAAGACACCCATTGCAAGTTTCCAACAAGCAAACAAATTGGAGCATGTACATATGGATATTGTTGGCCCGTTACCTATTTCAGACGGCTATCGATATCTATTGACCATGATAGATAGGGCTACCAAATGGCCTGAAGCCTGCCCATTGGAAGACATAACCGCAGAAAAGGTTGCTAATGCATTTTATGATGGTTGGATCGCGAGATACGGTTGCCCAGTAACCATAACCACCGACCAAGGGAGGCAATTTGAGTCTGACCTCTTTAATAAATTGATGCAACGCATGGGAATTCACCGCACCCGCACCACTGCTTACCACCCGCAGTGTAACGGCGTGATAGAACGATGGCACCGCACACTCAAGACATCACTCACCGCAAGGCTAAAATCAACAACATGGTCACGTGAGCTACCTACAGTGCTACTGGGACTGCGCGCTTCGGTAAAAGAAGATGTTGGTGCGAGTACAGCTGAATTGCTATATGGCCAAACGCTGCGATTACCCGGAGAATTCTATGAAGAATCCACAAAACATCGCGACACGATTTCCAACTTAATGAATAAGTTGAACGGAGCGTTAAAAAAGGCCCAGGCGCAACGGAAAACAAACCAATCACGAGCGACATTTATACACGACGACCTACATAAATGTTCGCATGTTTACCTACGCAATGACGCATCACGCAAGCCTCTGACGCCGACTTACAATGGCCCGTACGAAGTGATCAGTCGTAACGACAAGTACTTCACTATCCAGTTACGCAATAGATGCACAAACATAACTGTTGACAGATTAAAGCCAGCTTTTCGGTTGAACACTGAGTCAGAAGCACCAGTCACAGATACGTACGCATATGTCACAAGATCAGGAAGGACATCGAAGCCCTGCGTGCGTTTCACTAGCGGGGGAATGATGTAGCAGCTCATACTTACGTGTCTAGGCATACGTATTAGAGGAGCGCACGCGGCCGTCTGCCACCGTGCGCCCGCGCGTACTAAGCAAGCCGACGACAAGAGAAAGGAATTTGGACTCGATCGGCCGCCGCATCATTGCGCTAGCGCTCGTAGGAGCTCGGCACATGCTACCGCCATTATTAATTTGTGTTAGTTATTAAGTTTGTCTATGTACCCTTATTATTATTATTTTTCTATATCGAAATTGTATATAAGCTGCGCCTCAGAATAAATCATACAGATCATTATTCGCCTTCTTATTTAAAACAACTACCATCCTTAAAGCATCGATTCATAAATTAGTGAACCCTATTCACTAAATCCACTTCGACTATCTGAAGCTAAAGCGTAAAGACCCACCAAACGATATGCCGTCAATGCCTGAACTCTAAACGGCTTGATTGCAGACTATTTCCGGCATCCAGCATTACTGGCACACCCACGGGCAGCGAGAAATCGACGCCGAGGAACAGCAGGAGTCACCGATTATGAAACAGATGTTTATTTGAATTATAATTTGATAGAATACAACTCTAAATAAATGTTTTCTCTCGAACATACTTGGAAATTTGAGCATTATTTTGACAACCTTCTTCGAGATAAATCGAAATTGCTGTAAAGGCCAGATACATGCGACTAGCGGTCGGCAAAAGTTATATTAAAATCTATATCTGTCGTGTTTAGCGGCCAAATAAATTACATAGTAAACTCATATCTGTCGTGTTATTTAAAAATGGAACGATCTTTTACTCTGAAATATGGCAACCAAGGAGGTAACGTATCAAATGTTTTATTTAAATTTCGAATTGTCTTGCAAATAGAAAGCAGTTTATTGAAAAAAAAACAAATGAACTCTAAACGCGAGAGTTTAAATTTATTTCCTCGCATTTTTGAGAAAAGTACTATACAAGCCTCAGCCACAACTAGGCATTGATGGACTTACGTATGTGTATGTCGGCCCACATTTACACGTTCGCCCATCAATGCCTCTGTTGCTGGCCGCTGCAGTAATGTACTATTTTCGGATTACTTCTAGCGGAGCCGAAGATATAAATTATGTACAATAGCTCAGAAAATATTGAGTGTCTGGATACACGAGTCCAATCTTGAGTCGATATAGATACTAACACTGTTATTCTTAGTGCCTGACGCAGCTCAATTCAAGTTCGACACGCCCCAACGTTAAAGTTGACAATGGTGTTGATTTTGTTGTGCACAAACTAAACTTAATTTAAGCTATTGCTATCTTTTTCTATTTAGTTGCCTAGTTGGAACTAATATTTCCATACAAATGAAGGGTGTACACAAGGGTGGACTAAAAACATGGTGAAGCGCAAGGCATAAACTAGTTTGACATCTCTAACTTGGTTCATAGCTATAGCCGTCCTTTTCCCGCACTGTCTTTTAGTAAAAGATAGCAATAGCCTAAATTAAGTTTAGTTTGTGCACAACAGAATCGACACCATTAACGCCGTAACTAATCGACTCTCTGGAGTTCTCATATGGAATCATTTGTTAAATTGGAGGTGCCATCAAAGTTTCTGCATCTGTGGAAAATATTCGTACCCCAAGCAGAGATGCCCGTTTAGAAATTCCATATCGACAAGATTTACTATCTAATGAATTGGTTGAAATGAATAAAATTGTCACGTATTCGAATGATTCCGTTTCTGAAAATCATGAAAGTGCAAAATAGGTTCAGCCAAAATTTGTGGAAAAAGGAGAAGTGGTTTTATTTGAACAAGACGTTGTTGAGCAATTACCACTTTCACTTACTAGTGCAGGATTGGTTATTTTCTATACTAATATTATAAAGAGGAAAACTTTGTTTGTTTGGTTGTTTGTTTGGTTGTAATGAATAGGCTCATAAACTACTGGACCGATTTAAAAAATTCTTTCACCATTCAAAAGCTACATTATCCACGAGTAACATAGGCTATATTTTATCCCCGTACTCCCACGGGAACGGGAACTACGCGGGTGAAACCGCGGGACGTCCGTTAGTAATATACAGGGTGGAATTTTGTAATGCCACCTGGAGGGCAAGTACTCTTAATACTGCAGATAGAAAATTTTACTCAAAGGAAACATTCCTTTATTTTTGAATAGAAAGCAAACTGCATTCAAAGATTTTGAAAATTCTCGTGCCACACTCGGGAATCGAACCGCCTAAATTCCAAAAAAATATCACCTGTATTTTTATGGCACCAATCGATAGGGTCAATCATAAAGATCAAATCCCTCTAACAAACAATGAAAAGAAAACCATAAAATATTAACTTATAAATTCAATGGGACAACATAAAGCACTTTTACTCAAAGGTTCATCCTCCAATTAACCTAATAAACAATTATCTTTTGACGACATTTATTGATTAAAATGACGAAGAACTATTTAGATAGGAAGATTGCAATTTTCTCAAACAAATACTTGCAAATTGCAATCTTTTTTCTTCATTTGTAAATATCCATCCTTTGAATAAAAGTGCTTTAACGTATTGAATTTATCCCAATGAATTTATAACTTTAGATTTCATGGTTTTCCTTTTATTTAATTTATAAAAAATAAATAAAAAATAGGCGTGACAGTACCCAAATTTGCCTACAACAATATAAAACGGCACTTATGCAAAAAAGTGTCTTTTGCATGGCTCCTAAAATCTATAATAAACTTCCGAAAAACTGGAAGCAGTTAAGGGATGTAGAATTCAAAAGAAAAGTAATTAATTTACTAGCAGATAAGGCTTATTATAATTTAAAAGAGTTTTTAGATGAGAAATTATGATTATTTGTTACGTATCTTTTATTCTCTATCTTTGTTATCTTTTTTTTAATTATCATGTTAATTTTTGAATATATTGACTCAGAGTGACATTATAAATTATTGTATTTAATATTTGCATGCCAATGTTGGCAAACGTGATGATCTGTATTTATACTTATTTTAACATCTCTTGCATGCTGACAATTTGTATGTATTGTACTCATGTTTGTGCAAATAAATAAATGATTATGATTATGATTATAATATTTGTTAGAGAGATTTGATCCTTATGATTGACCCTATCGATTGGTGCCATATAAGTACAGGATGTTATTTTTTTGGAATTTAGCCGGTTCGATTCCCGAGTGTGGCACGCGAATATTCAAAATCTTTGAAAGCAGATTATTTTCTTTAAAAAAATAAAGGAATGTTTCCTTTGAGTAAAATTTTCTATCTGCAGTATTAAGAGTACTTTCCCTCCAGGTGGCATTACAAAATTCCAACCTGTATATAATAGAAACAAGCAAGAACTTACAACAAAGACTGTTCAATATAAACATTGAAAGATGAAAAACTGCTCTACAATGGCTATGTACCAGCTAACCTGCAAGCAATCATCAACGACCTCACGCGGCGCACGCGCTTCCAACACTGAGGCGCCGTGGTTTTTTTTTTTTTTTTTTTTTTTTCGAAATGGCATCTCGCAGTTCAACCTAGAGAGGTTGTCGTCTGCTTAACCGGACAATCCTGTGGGTACCTTAAGTGTAAGGCCTCCAGCCAGGGCATAAAACTTACAAACTAAACGACTACACGCTAAGGGCACCCCCTGCGGGGTACGGGCCTCGGCTTAGGGCGTCGCTGGGAGAGGACAGCAAAGGGACAGGCTGGATCTGAGTGGTGTCATTAATTAGGGACTGATTTAGAACAACAGGTGCAGCAACGCGGGCTGGCACGAGCAAGGGACGGGGAGGGTTCGTATCGGGGCGTCGCGACGGGCCTCGACGGCGAGGACGGAATGACGGCTGTTTGCGTCTGTGCTTTCTAAGCGTGCTAGTTTCCTTCCTGCTCTCCTGGAGGAGGGTAATAGCGTCATCGGGATCGACTAAAGTATGCCTTGGGCGGCGGATCTGACTAATTCGCGAGGGTTCGTAACGGGCGGCCGCTGCGATCAGGGGGTTACGGTGTTTAATAGCAAAATCGAAGAAGCGCTTGGATAGGCGCTTCATGAACTGAGCTAACGTGGGGATTTTAAGATCTAAATGTAAACGGTCATTACGGACGTAATAGGGGGCTCCCGTGACTTTACGTAAGAATCGGTTCTGAAGGACCTGCATCCTATGGAGATATCTAGGCTTGGCGTGGGCGTACACGACACAAGCGTAAGTCATGATGGGACGGATCACGGCGGTATAGAGACGCAATTTGCACCTGAGAGACAATTTGCTCTTTTCCGTAAGTAAGTAATGGAGTCTACCCATCGCGAAAGCAGCTCGGTCGCGAGCTGCTTTGATATGTGGCCCGAAGGTCAGATGGTTGTCGAGAATGACTCCTAAGTATTTGGCTTGCTTCTCCCAGGGGATTGGCTTGCCGTACATAGTGATCGGATTGGGGGTAGTGACATTAGTACGCGATCTTGAAAAAAGAACGGCCTGACTCTTATCGGGGTTAACCTCGATTCTCCATTTTCTAAACCAAGCGCCTAAGACGTTGGCTGAGGTTTGGAGGGTTTTGGCGATTGCGTTTTTACAGCGACCGGTGTAGTAGATGGCCGTGTCGTCCGCGAACAGGGCTAACTGAGCTTTTTTGCTCTTGGGAATGTCACTAGTGAACAACGTGAATGCGAGCGGAGAGATGACGGAGCCCTGGGGGACTCCAGCGCGAATAGGGTGAGGAGCAGAGAGCGATTTTCCAATACGGTATCGGAACGTGCGATTCGACAAAAAGTCTCGCAAGATGAGCACGAGACGGTCCGGCACTCCCAGTTGATACAGCTTATATAATAAGCCGTTGTGCCAGACTTTGTCGAAAGCTTTCGCTATGTCGAAGAACAACGCACCCGTCATCGACGAACGCTGGAAGCCAGCGCTCAGGTGTTCGACGATGCGATGGGTTTGTTGAATACAAGAGTGTTCGGTCCTGAAGCCGAACTGTTCGTTGGGAATGAGGCTCTTAGCTTCGGCGAAATCTTTGAGGCGCTTGTAAATAAGTCTCTCATAGATTTTTCCGAGTGCTTTCAGGAGACTGATAGGACGGTAGCTCGCGGGGTCCGTCTTGGGTTTACCGGGTTTGGGAATTCCGATAACAGTGGCCTCTTTCCATACTTGGGGGAAGAAGTTGTTACTTAGGGCGCCATTGAAGATGGCTGCCAATAAGACTATTAACTGACCGGGGAGAAGTTTGAGCACCTTGTTAGTGATTCCGTCGGAGCCGGGTGCTTTACGCGGTTTAAGCCCTTTAATGATGTCGTACACTTCGTCTGGGGTGACTTCAGGTATAGGATCATCGGGGTCTTCAAAGGGGGGGAGGGAGGCCCTACGTTCGACTTCCGCGTTTACCATGTCGAGGTGTTTGCTATCTACCGGTTGCATGCTGGGAGTGCACTGAGATTCTAAACTGTCGGCAAGGCATTCGGCCTTTTCAGAGTCTTCGAACGCGAGGCTCTTGTCCGGACGAGTGAGAGGAGGCATCGAAGCCTCTTCGGTGGCACGTAACTTCCGTTGAAGTTGCCAGAAAGCTAGATGAGTGGGCTCGAGTTCGCTGAGCATCTTGTCCCATTGATTCGAACGAAACTCACTGGTGCGCTTCTTTACAGCACGCTGTAAGTAGCGCATGTAAGCTTTGTTCGAGTCACAGGGAAAAGAGCTGTAGGCACGTATAGCCGCGTTCTTCTCGTTTATCAGATCACGTACGTCATCGGGTAGTTTCCAGCGCTGATCGCTCAGGGCTGGGACTTCCCGTGAACAATCCGTCAGTACGGATTGAATGTGCTCTGTAAAGGAGTTGATGGCGGCTGTCGTGTCTGCGACTGTGACAATATGGTCGGGGATGGCATCCAGGTGCGGCGACGAGAGAGAATTCAGCTTATCGCTGACTTTCCTCCAGTCGGTAATCACTTGGGAAGGCGGGGGCTGATCGGGGTCGGAAGGACCAGAGCGGGGGAGCAAGTGCATAAACACAGGGCGATGGTCGGAGTTGAGCTCGTGAAGAGTCTCAATCAAATGCAACTTAAGGTTGACATTTTTGAGAAGCGCGATATCTAGTACGTCAGAGCTTTTGCTCGGGTCGTGGGGATAATGAGTGTGCTCCATAGGAGCGATAGGGTCAAAGTTAAGGGAGACTCCTAAGTCATACACGAATCTTCCTCTGGGAGAGGTCAGCGTGCTGTTCCAGGCGGGGTGTTTGGCATTGAGGTCGCCCGCTATAATAACGGAGTCGCTCAAGCCGAAGAGGACAGTAAGGTCCTTGGTGAGTAACGAGTGCTCCTCGGACGTGCCGCCGGGAGGGATATAAGCCGATATGATGGTGATCGGCGGATGACCGGTCATGCCGAGCCGACAGATGGATACCTCGAGTTTAGACTCTAACGGAGGGGGTACTATGGGGATGCAATGCAGGTCCTTTTTGTAATAAATTAGAGTGCCACCACCCTGACAACGCGCCCGATCGTTGCGAACTATTTGATAGTTGGCTATTTTCGGGTCACGGTGACTGGGCGAAAGGAAGGTCTCCTGTAAGAGGAATACGTCAATTTGATGGTCGCGGAGGAAAGCGGCGATCTCATCACGTTGGCTTCTGAGGCCATTTGCGTTGAAAAAACCTAATTTAAGGGATCGCGGTTTGAATTTACCTAAGTTCTTATTATCCATACTCAAGGGGATTTAAGGTCTCTTAGGGCTTGCTCTATCTCGGGATAGCGGCTGAAGATTTCGCTGTAGATTCCAATGTCAATGGGGGCACTCCTAAGTTCAGCAGCTAAGCTATCTGCTTCAGTACCAACAAAGACCGAGAATCTTGCGATCGTTTGGAAAGAGGTTTCCTTTGAGATGGCCGCGGGGCCTGGAGGTCCAGGGCGAGAGGGCGCGGGAGAAGCGACGGGAGCAATCTTTGGGGAAGCTGCGGGAGCGGCCACTCGGGGCGCTGGGGGCGCAGGGGGCGGGACGGGGGTGTCAAGTAACCCTGGGATGGTGGTGGTCTCTGCCTTACCAAGTGCTGGAAAGGCTCTCTGGTGATTCAGAGAGTTCCAGGGTGAGGGTCTCTGAGGACTGAGACGTTCGGGCAATTGGGAGGAGGGAATCTTGACGGAGGGGCTTTCCCTCTGCTGCCGTTCGCTGGCGCGCTTCGCCAGCTTTGAGGAGGAGGACTTAGGGGCTTTGGGACAACCGCGATAGTTGGCTGGGTGGCCCGACTGGCCACACAGGACGCAACTGGGTGGCTCTGTAGCCTGGGAGGTGTCCTTGGGACGAGGACAATCGGCCGTGCCATGGTTGCCTAGGCACTTTACGCACCTGTGAGGCGCGTAGCAGTACTTTTGGCTATGGCCGTATGTCTGACAACGGTGACATTGCCCTATCTGATGGGACTTGAACGGCCTTTCAATCACGATTCCTGAAAGGCTGCAGACCGATTTAATATTAAAAATTGGGTGGTGCCCTTCCACCGGGTCGCAAATAACCAGTACCATGTCGTACTGGTCGCCACCACGCGCCTTGTGAAGGCGGTGCACAGCTGTGGCAGGGATTTTTTGGCCGATGAGGTCGTTGAGGACGTCCTCGGAGGAGATTTCCTTAGGAATGTTCCTAATAACGACGCGTGTGGGTGTCTCCTCAGGGAGACCGAAGGTATGGAAAGCGTATTTCCGTTCTATCATAAGACGAGTTAAGGCCCTATAGTCGTCGGACGTAGGGACCTTAATCTTAATCGCCTTTGGGGTGCTGTGGGCGCTAGTGTATTGGATCTTTTGATCCATACACGCTTTGGACAATTCTGTCCATTTCGCCTTGTCCTGTAGGAAAAGCGCGGGAGTGGGCTTTGGTTTTTTGGGTTTCGCGGCGGGCTTCGCGGCGGGTTTAGTGGCGGTTGGCTTGCTGGTATGAGCAGTAGCCAACGGAGCGGGGGACGGAGGGCGGGAAATCACGGGAATGGGAGCGGGAACCGAGACGTTCGCGGCGGGTTTCTTGGCTTGGGTGGCCTTAGAACTTTTTCCCTTCCTCTTCTTCCCCTTTCCGACGACTTGGTAGTCGTCTTCGGAGGACGAGGCGGAGGAGAAATCTGGTTCGGGATCGGAGACCGGGACTGACGTGTCCATATTCTCGGAAGGAGAATCGGACGCAGCTGCGGGACGGACTATTGTTTCCGAAACAATGGCCTTCGGAACAATGGGTTTCCTAATACTCGGAACGCCTTTGTCGGCGAGACGCGGCGAGGTCGGGTAATTAGGTTCAATGGGTGCCGACTCGGGCGTTCCCAGAATGACGGTGTCGGCGTCCATTGAAGCTAATGGGCTACCGGGTGCGTCGCTGTATTCAGCGAACGCTGCGCGTTCGAGTTCGTCGAACGTCGCGCCATATTTCTGTTTGAAGTATGAATCCTCAAACAGCACCTGTCTGACAAACTTGTAGAGAAGTCTGTCAGCCATAATTGAAAAACGGGCCTATAACAGCTACAAGTTAGCTGACATGAGTGAAGCTCAACCTATCACCCTAACAACCTAACTCCCCGGGTGGGTGGGCCCGGGGGTGTGTGGCCTCCCTGAACTTGTGCGAACAGGGAGGTGAGTACCTAAGGTGTGCCCTAAGCTTGTTAACCTGTCGCCAGTCTTATTGTGCGACAGGGCCCTAGGCCCGCAAGGGGCTCTAGTGCGAAGGGGTAGACACTCCCAACCGACACTAGGTGAGTTGCTGTGAACGAAACCAGAGACTAGGTTTGACGAGGGAAGCCCCCAAGGCCAAGGTCCTAGCTCTCGACTCCAATGGAATGCCTCGCCCTGAAGGGGTTTGGCGGGTAGGATTGGGTCACCACCCTCTTGGCTTCGTTGGCACCGTAAGGTTTCCACCAAGAACCACGAAACTGTGGTTTTTCCCTGAAGGGCAAAAACACGCGAGGACGATGGAACTGTTATGGAAATGCTTGTCTTGAAAAAGACAGTTTTGTTTGACGTATCGAACCAACTACAAATGTAGATGATCCGTTACGGCGCAGCAACACTAAGTTCGTGCACAAGGCGCAAACTGTAGCAATGCTACGACTGGGTGTAGTCTGGGACTACTGATGACGTCACGAAGTCGTGACGAACCGGTGACAGCAGGTAGCAGCGGGCGGGACACAACACAGGTAGCGGCACGTCCGTACGCGGCGGCGGTCAGGCGGCGAGTGATTTCTTGAGGCGCCGTGGCCGGCCGCGCGCTTATTTACGTGTGTTCGACTCCCGCGGCTCGCCGGAGCGAGTGACGTAGTCAGTAGCCACACGGGGCTCACGCACCAGCTCGCTCGTGATTGGTCCGTTTATATTTTAGCTAGGTGATCAGACAACTACCCCTATGGTGAAATTGTATATATAGATTAGGCCATTTCGATAATAAACATTCCAAAATCCTATTGTGTTTTAATTACCAATACCTTGGTAAAGTGGTGACCCCGACAATCGTTATTGTGCATAAAATCGAAAATGGCATCAGCAGAAATTGCAACTATCTCCGTCAAAGCCCGAATTCCTACGTTTTGGCGCGACAAACCGGCACTATGGTTTGCTCAGTTCGAAACTGTTGTCAACCAACAGAAACCCAACGAAGAAGCCAAATTCAGCCTGATGGTGGCGCATCTGGAAAAAATGGATGTCGAGCAGATCGGTGACATCATTATGTCCACAACCCGCACCGGAAGATACGAGGAGGCGAAGAAAAGGCTACTTTCCGTGTATGAAGAGTCAGAAACCAAACAGCTTCACAAACTATTAAACGAGATGGAACTCGGCGATCAAAAGCCGTCACAACTGCTCAGACGCATGAGAGAACCGGCTCACGAGAAGATACCTGACTCAACTCTTCAGATGTTATGGATGCAGCGCCTACCGATGTCAACACGAGCAGTTCTAGCAGTTAGTGAACAATCATCACTCGACGTACTCGCTACAATGGCAGACAAAATGCATGACCAAGACACCGAAGTACAATCCGTTTGTTCCTGCACCTGTCAAGAACATTCGAAAACATCATCACCGTCATCTCGTGTACAAGAACAGAAACCGCATGGAGAACAGTATCTCCATAATGCCATTATGCAACTGACGAAGGAGATTGCCGAGCTAAAAGTACAGCGGGCACAGACATCGACGCACGCATCTCGCCGTTTCGCTCGCTCACGATCCCAGTCTCGTTCGCGGTCCGGCGGCCGAGAATATAAATATGAGCGCAACACAAGCGACGCTTGTTTGGATTCGCCAGTGGTCCAGAGCTGACGTCTCCACTACAGCGCTGCAGACGGACTCCGGAGGAAGTTTTCGGTAAAGTGAACCAATTTGGGGGTACTTGCCGAAAACTTCCGCTCGCGCGGATCGCCACTACCTTCGCTTTCCCTGTGTTCGCGCAAGTGCCTAGCACCGGTGCGAGCACAGGGGGAGTCACCGACGCTGCCCGGCGCCTTAGGGCGCTGCCTGCGATCGCGAGCCCACTCACCACCTGAAGCCACCGACAAGAAGATGTCCGGCGCCCGTGACTCGTCCGGTCACGGTGACGACGACTACGAGGCCCGTCTCTGGGCGCTGGAGCGGACGGTATCGATGCCGAACATCGGCTTCGTGCTGCCCGAGCCAGCGCCGCCCGGTCCCCCCCCCCCTCGTAGTGAGGAGAGGAAGACGACCGGCAAGAAGAGGTCCGCCGCCACCAGACGGAAGAAGAAATCGGCTGAAGCCCGGGCGGAGAGGGAAGGGGTCGGGGCGAATCGAGGCGCGGCTGCCGATGCGTGTGGCCCGTCGGCGTCACCGGCGCCTGCGCGTGCTGCGCCGGCACCACCACCGAGCCAACCGCACGCCGAGTTTGTGCGCCCGTCTGCGCCCCGCCCGGTTCCATCTCAGACACCCGCCCCCCTCACTGCCGCTGTGAACACAGGCCGCGCGCCGCAACTGCGCGCCGCCGCTCCCACGCATGTGGCTGTGCGCAATCCCGCGCCGCCCGTGCAAGAGCCCGCGATTCCGTGGCGCGCGCCCGCGCCCGTGTCGCCCACTCCGCTGCCACGCACTTTAGTGGCCACCCCAGTGCCGGCACCAGCGCCATCTGTGCGCCCCGCCGTGCAACAACGCGCCGCCACGGCTGCACGCCCCGCCGCGTTGACTGCGCCCTCCGGGGCCGCGTCCGTGGCGAGGCTCTCCAGCCGGGACCCCAGGCTGGCACCGGGAGCGCGCCAGGCTCTACTGGCGCCCCAGGTGCCCGCATCGCCGGCGCCCCCTCGTGCCTCGGCCTACGACTCACCAGCAGAACGGTCGGCATGCTCGTCGCGAGCCGGCTCGAGCATGTCGCTCGCGTCTGCGAGGTCGGATGATTCGGGGCCGAGTGCGCAAGGGAGGCGCACACCAGGATTGACCACGTCGCCGTCGAGGGGTTATGGCTCCGACTTCCGGCCGGAGTCACGACCCCAGAGACGGCGCCGCAGCACGGACGAGTCCGAGGAGGAGGCGAAGCGGTATTGCCTCGACCCGCCGCCGCGGCGCGACCACGCGCTGCCGCGGGGAGGGCAGGCCGATATCGGGTCGCCTACCTATGCGGAGGCCACCCGCCGCACGCCTCCCCCCTCACCACTACCGACGCCGACGAAAGCAGGGACGCAGTATGGGGTGAGTGTAGACAACGCTGTCTCTCCCTCACAGCTTGCGGCCCCCCGTGACACGGCCGCCACGCAGCCCAAGCCAAAGTCGCAGAAGCGGCCGAGGTATCCTCCGCTGACGGTGGAAAAGCTGCCAGGATGGGCCGCCCACTTCAGGGCCCTCAAGGAAGAGCTGGGTCACCTCCCCAGTGCCCAACCATTTGGCACTGGAATTCGGTTCACTCCAGAGAGTGAACTCGAATATAGGGTGGTCCAGCGCTACTTGACTGGCCTGGAGAAGGAGGACGGCACTTCCTGGTATGCCTACTCACTGCCGGCGGAGCGAAGCTGCAAGGTGGCCATCAGGGGGCTGCCCGTTGACACCACTCCACAGGAGATCGAGGAGGAGCTCCGCGCGTTGGGATACGAGCCGGAGTACGTTCGCCACATCAAGGCGAGCCAGGGACGACCCGGCTGCGTGTTCCACGCCGTACTCAAGAGGACGCCCGACGTACGCAGGATCTTTGACACCTCCGTGTTTTTATACATGAGGGTTGTCAAGATAGAAGCCTGGCGGGGCAAGCGTGGGCCCGCCCAGTGCCACCGGTGCCAGAAGTGGAGGCACTCATCACACCACTGCCACCGACCGCTCGCCTGTGTCCGCTGCGGAGAGGGGCACTCAGCGCGGGACTGCCCCCGCCCACGTGACGCACCAGCTACGTGCGCCAACTGCGGGGGCGAGCATCCCGCCAACAACATCAAGTGCCCTTCTTTCCAGGCAGAGATAAGGGCTAACAGGCGAGCGGGCACAGTCGCCGCCATTACCGCCTCACGGCGACCGACCACGGTTGCCGAGGGGCCATCAGAAGTGGCCACCACCGAGGCCCAAGGCGTGTCGCTGATGGCGGCGGCCAACGGGCCCACCAACAGGGGAGAAGCTCCCCCCTCCTCGAAGCGGCGGAGGGGAAAGAAGAGGAAGCGAGGGGGCAAGGGTAAGGTACCCGCGCCCCCCACCGCACCTGAGGGAGAACAACCGGGCGACCTGCCTCCGACCCTGGAGCGGGCTGTGACCCCGGCTGCGGCTCCAACGCAGCCCGAGGTGAAGAAGATGGTAGGGCCAACAGCCGGCGCTGGCATAGCGCGGTCCACGGCCCTACAACAGGAAGAATCCGATGCCGAGCGCGGCATCACAAATGCCGGCCCAGCCGCCGGCCCAGAAGCCCAGAAGGAGTTCACAGCCCGCGCCATCCAGCTGCTGATGGACCTAATTAGTGCCATCAGGCAGGGTCAGGACGTGGAACTGGTCGTCCTTGACGGCCTAGCTGCGTTACTCTCCTTGTATAGTGGATAGACCGTCAAGGATGACTCAGGAGCGTCCGCGACCAACAATGCATGGTCGCCCCCCCTCCGCCGCCTTCATCACCGGATGGACCCAGGTAAGCTGTTCCTCGCTACACGCAGCCTACCTGCACAATATGACTCCACACACATTACGCACACCCGGCTGCGCGACTTGTTCTAAGTTAATATAGGCAGGGCGCGCAGCCATGACCACACATGCACTCCTCTACAAGCACGTAGACACACGCGTGGACGCGGCCCTCGGGCCCGCGGAAAACGCACACATGGGCGGTGTTACACATACAATACCGCCCACACACACACTTCGTTTCCACAGCCCGTACCACTGCCGGCTAGCTCTGGCTAGTGGGGCGGGCGGGAATCACACATCCACTGTAGGTGCGCTGTAAGTCGGTGCCTCTGTCGCTGGTTGTCTCCCGCTGGGCTTCCCTCGGGTAACCGGGGGTCTCACCGGCGGAGACGGACCGCCGGGGCACTGTGAAGAAAGCAGCGCTGTGCAACAGCGCTGTGGCGCGCCTACAGTCACAATACAGCAACCACACACATGGGCGCATGTCATGCGCCCATCAAGTTTTGGACAATGTCCAACCCAAAGACGGGTCCGTTTTTACGGGCCGAGGTATGGCCGCCGCGGTCAGAGGGCATAGCCCTGATACCGCCTGCCGCGCCCCCTGGCGGGGGCGCAGCGAATTCCAGTCGACGCTTGTTATTACCACCGGCGCTTCGGCGAGCACGCACGCAATTGTAGATCTCCATGCAAATACAACAAGCACACGGAAAACTAACCGAGGTCTTGGCTACGACGGAACCCGAGATCAACAACATTTCTGCATACCGTCTTTATGTCTACGATACCAACAACAAACTACGTTTTCTAATCGACACTGGAGCGAACGTGTCGGTGGTGCCTCCTTGCAACAAAGGATTAACGACATCGAACGTACTGTTATACGCAGCTAACGGTACACCGATACGAACATATGGCGAACGCGACTTTGACCTCAACCTTGGTTTACGTCGACAATTTAAATGGAAATTCACCGTCGCTGACGTGAAGAGACCAATCATCGGCGCTGACTTCCTGCAATTCCACGACCTACTAGTTGACATACAATACCGCCCACACACACACTTCGTTTCCACAGCCCGTACCACTGCCGGCTAGCTCTGGCTAGTGGGGCGGGCGGGAATCACACATCCACTGTAGGTGCGCTGTAAGTCGGTGCCTCTGTCGCTGGTTGTCTCCCGCTGGGCTTCCCTCGGGTAACCGGGGGTCTCACCGGCGGAGACGGACCGCCGGGGCACTGTGAAGAAAGCAGCGCTGTGCAACAGCGCTGTGGCGCGCCTACAGTCACAATACAGCAACCACACACATGGGCGCATGTCATGCGCCCATCAAGTTTTGGACAATGTCCAACCCAAAGACGGGTCCGTTTTTACGGGCCGAGGTATGGCCGCCGCGGTCAGAGGGCATAGCCCTGATACCGCCTGCCGCGCCCCCTGGCGGGGGCGCAGCGAATTCCAGTCGACGCTTGTTATTACCACCGGCGCTTCGGCGAGCACGCACGCAATTGTAGATCTCCATGCAAATACAACAAGCACACGGAAAACTAACCGAGGTCTTGGCTACGACGGAACCCGAGATCAACAACATTTCTGCATACCGTCTTTATGTCTACGATACCAACAACAAACTACGTTTTCTAATCGACACTGGAGCGAACGTGTCGGTGGTGCCTCCTTGCAACAAAGGATTAACGACATCGAACGTACTGTTATACGCAGCTAACGGTACACCGATACGAACATATGGCGAACGCGACTTTGACCTCAACCTTGGTTTACGTCGACAATTTAAATGGAAATTCACCGTCGCTGACGTGAAGAGACCAATCATCGGCGCTGACTTCCTGCAATTCCACGACCTACTAGTTGACCTACGAGCCCAGAAACTTATTGACAAGAGGACAGGCTTATCAATCTACGGTTGTTTGTCAAGCAGTACAACGACGCCGACGGTGCTGACACTCAACGTGAACGATCCATACTGCAACCTGCTGAAGAAATATAGCCACATCACGTCTGCTCACTTCAGTGACGCAACCGACAAAGATGTGGAGCACCACATCGTTACGCATGGACCACCCGTGTACTGCAGAGCACGCCCGCTCCCACCGCACAAATACCAGACCGCCAGAGACATGTTCCAGCTAATGCTTGAACAAGGCATATGTCAACCCAGCAAATCACCGTGGGCTAGTCCTCTCCATCTAGTCCAAAAGAAGAATGGTGAACTCAGACCCTGCGGCGACTACAGGAAGTTGAACGCCGTGACGAAACCCGATCGATACCCGATACCCCGCTTACGTGACTTCACCTACAGACTGCAGGGAATGAAGATATTCACAAAGATTGACCTCCGCAAAGCATATAATCAACTACGAGTTCGACAAGAAGATATAGAGAAGACTGCGGTTATAACACCGTTCGGATTATTCGAGTTCCCAAGAATGTGCTTCGGTTTGCGCAACGCGGGACAAACTTTTCAAAGGCACATGAATAATATACTGGGCGATTTGGACTACGTATTCCCCTTTGTCGACGATCTTCTTCTGGCGTCCCCTGACCCAACTCGTCACCGACAACATCTTGAAGAAGTTTTTAAGAGGTTACAAGAACATGGACTGCGAATAAACGTGTCCAAGTGCGTTTTCGGAAAGGAAAAACTTGAGTTCCTGGGCTACGACGTGTCGGCTGCCGGGATATATCCTATTGAAGAGCGCGTCAAAAGCATTCAAGCGTATCCAGAACCAAAAACAGTACAAGAACTACGACGCTTCCTCGGCATTATCAACTTCTACAAGGAAAGCATTCCACACGCAGCTCATACTCAAGAAAAATTATTCAAGTACCTTCGCACCTTAAAAAAGAATGACAAGACACAAATGCAGCTGACGAACGATGAAAAACAAGCATTCGAATCATGTAGAAATAGCATAAAAAATGCCGTTATGCTGTCACATCCGTCAACAAATGCATCCATATCACTCATGTGTGATGCATCGAATACGTGTGTCGGCGCAGCCCTACAGCAGTACACAAACGGAAGATGGCAACCGCTCGGGTTTTTCTCAAAAAAGCTGACCGACGCGCAAACTAAATACAGCACGTTTGATCGTGAATTGCTAGCCATCTACCTAGCTATCCGCCATTTCCGAAGGATGTTTGAAGGAAAAGAAATCACCGTATACACCGACCACAAACCTCTCACGTTTGCACTAACGTCAGACAACAGCAAGACAGAAACGCCGATGCGGACAAGATACCTACTGTATATCAACCAGTTCACGTCGAAAATCATTCACATCGATGGTCAACAAAACGTTGTAGCCGATGCCTTATCAAGACTCGAAACAATTACGGCACCATCTCCTATAGACTACGACGAGTTGGCACGACAACAACAAGATGACAGCGAACTTAAAAACGTCGTGCGTAACAAAAACTTACGATTTGAAAACAAGAAGTCAAACAACACAAATCACAAGATATTATGCGAGATGTCAACTAACAGCGCCCGGCCTTACATACCCTCACAGCTCAGACGAACAGTGTTTACTACAATCCACGAGATGAGTCATCCCGGCATTCGTGCAACACGACATCTGATAACGAAGCGATTTTTTTGGCCAAGCATGAATGTCGACATAAACAACTGGACACGAAGTTGTATCGCATGTCAACAAACGAAGACTCAACGACACACAGTATCACCACTTGAAGCTTTTCCACTTACTGGCCGTCTGTCTCATGTCCACATCGACATCATTGGACCACTGCCATTATCAGATGGGAAACGATACTGTGTGACGATCATTGACAGGACGACGAGATGGCCAGAGGCTTACCCAGTCGCTGACATAACCGCCGAAACAATCGCCCGAGCTGTGTACGAAGGTTGGTTTGTTCGCTACGGATGTCCAGAACGATTGACCAGCGACCAAGGACGACAATTTGAATCAGAGCTATTCAGAAGCCTTATGAAGCGATTAGGCATCGAGCGCACACGTTCGACTGCTTACCATCCGCAAGCAAACGGCATGATTGAGCGGTGGCATCGCTCACTGAAAACAGCAATAATAGCTCGTCTCCAAAATACAAGCTGGACGTACGAGCTACCCACAGTCATGTTGGGCCTACGTGCAACAATGAAAAACGACACGGACATCTCTGCAGCAGAAGCACTATATGGCCAGTCACTTAGACTACCCGGTGAAATGTTAGGCGTGAAGATAACCGACCAAACGCAATCTCATTACGAAGACGTGATAACGAGCGCAATGAAAAAACTATCCGCCGCACACAGCAACACCGATCGCCGAACAACGTACGTGCCTCGACAGCTACAAACGTGTACGCATGTATTTGTGCGTAATGATGCCGTCCGCAAGCCGCTCACACCAACATACAACGGCCCACACCGAGTTCTTCAACGAAATGACAAAACGTATACAATTCAAATCGATAGAAAACCGAAGAATATCTCTGTGGATCGACTAAAACCTGCTTTCCTGCTGGACACTGAGCCTGACGCTGATGTCAGCCGTGAAGCTGTTTACACCACGAGGTCTGGAAGAATTTCAAGACCAACAGTACGCTTCGCTGGGGGGGAGCACTGTACCAGCTAACCTGCAAGCAATCATCAACGACCTCACGCGGCGCACGCGCTTCCAACACTGAGGCGCCGTGGCCGGCCGCGCGCTTATTTACGTGTGTTCGACTCCCGCGGCTCACCGGAGCGAGTGACGTAGTCAGTAGCCACACGGGGCTCACGCACCAGCTCGCTCGTGATTGGTCCGTTTATATTTTAGCTAGGTGATCAGACAACTACCCCTATGGTGAAATTGTATATATAGATTAGGCCATTTCGATAATAAACATTCCAAAATCCTATTGTGTTTTAATTACCAATACCTTGGTAAAGCTACTAAGACATAATACCTTGTACCGAGATTTAAAAAAAACCATCAAATTTTGAAATGTATTAGACTGTAATATCTCACAATTTCACAAATATCAAGGTGGGTCCATATTGGCTCACCTAAAGTTCTTTACCCGAAATTGTTCTTCCGTATGATTTGTAATCCGAATGATCACTCTTCCTAAAATTTTTAACCGACTTCAAAAAAGGCGGAGGTTATATGTTCGTGTGTATGTATTTTTTTTTTTTATGTATTTTACCCATAGACTTAGTATATACTGCCGTAATTTTACCTGATTTCTCTCCCATTTGTGGACCGATTTTCAAAATTATTTTTTCATTTGATAGAATACACTCCTGAGGTGGTCCCATTTTAATTTGGTGAAGATCTGATGCTGACCTTCGGAGATATACAATGGAACTCTTCAAAAAGAGACGGCAAATCTGTTGTGATAGCTCCAATCGGTTGGATGTTCATTGTTTATACAATATCATGACGGAACATCACGCCTGTATGCTCTGAGGGGGTACGCAGAAGTGTACAATTTACCTGATTTCTCTCCCATTTGTGGACCGATTCTCAAAATTCTTTTTTTATTTGAAAAAGTATACTCCTGAGGTGGTCCCATTTTAATTTGGTGAAGATCTGATGCTGATCTTCGGAGATATACAATAGAACTCTTCAAAAAGGGACGGCAAATCTGTTGTGATAGCTCCAATCGGTTGGATGTTCATTGTTTATACAATATCATGACGTAACATCACGCCTGTATGCTCTGAGGGGGTACGCAGATGTGTACAATACACCCAGATTTCGACAGTTATGGCATGTTATGTTCCATTTGTTGGGGATAAGCCTATTACCATGACATGTATTGTTAACCATATACAATGAATGCATAGCAAATATTTGTAAGTATAGGATATTACAACTAAAAATGGAAAAATAAAATAAAACTTTTTTGCCAAAAATAAAACCGACTTCAAACACAAACAAAAAACAACAAACAAAAAAAACACAAAAAGAAAAGGACAAAAAAATACACTAAAAAAAAAAACAAAAAAAAAACACTAAAACAAAACCACAAAAAAGTGAAAAATAACTTTAGCTTCAGAAGCCGGTGAGAAAAACACCAAATCAATCAAAGGTCAAGTTTCAGAAGTCGGTGACAAAAACACTAAATCAATTAAACAAGGTCACCAACTTCTGAAGCTTGACCTTTGATTGATTTGGTGTTTTTCTCACCAGCTTCTGAAGCTAAAGTTATTTTTCACTTTTTTGTGGTTTTGTTTTAGTATTTTTTTTCATCCTAAAGTTTTCATTCATACTATTTGTGTTGTGTGTGTGTTAATCATTTCATTAATGTGAATATATTTCAACTCCTACTGTTTTTTATCCTAACGCTCTTATCCCTAAACATAATAATTACCATAATATTTTCACTCATACTCAGAAAGAAACATTTATCAAGTGTAATGAAAAATATATGTGGCTAGAAGATGATATTTATAGTTTTAATTTGAGGGTATGATTATTACTTGGGGGTATGCTTTACATAACGTACTTATTACTATAACTATACCTGAGATAATGATGTCTAAAAAATCAACTGTTTAGAATGATTAAAGGTCGTTTCACTGATTTTTGTCTTAAATGAGAGTGTCGTCATGGGGCACTATGAAAAAAATACATATAAAAGTTTCGCGACCAATTTCGAGGTAGCTAGTAGTCGAGTAGTTGGTCACAGTTCTAACCTAACCTATGAATATCTTTGCAGGTACACACCGCTATAAATATATATGAAAACATATATTTAACTACTTGTACCGTACTATTATTTGGCATACAATTAACGAACCACCAGATTTATCAAAATGTAACGGGAAAAAAATCACTTTTGGTTGCCAAAATCAGTAAATGATCACCAATATTAATCCCCATTTTATCGTAAAATTAGAACCAAAAATTTATTTTTGACCACCAGAAATTGAACTGTTATGCTCTTGCATCAGAGTCGAGGGAGACCCGGTCGACGGAGCCCCGCGAAGCGGGGCTCCTACTTCTGAATGGTTTATAAAAAAATAACCACGAAGGGTATGGTGGGGTCTCTCACAATGTTTGCGGTAATATACAAGTAGGTACAGACTGAAGACTGGACTTATTCTATGAACATCAAAGTTCCAGTCAATGAAATTCACCGGTAGATGGCGCCGTAACCGTACCCAGGCCGTTGCCATTTTATGCTATGAGAGTGAGAGTGTAACCTGATTCGATACCCAGGTTTGGCTCCAGATGAGGGAACTCCTCCACAGTCAACAAAATAGACATTGAAATTTTGTGTACTTACGCAATCAATTCTGATTAAGTCTACAGACTGTTTAATGTGCCCCGGGGTTGGGTCTAGACAGGAGATCTTCTCAAACAAGTTTTTTGCTAAGAAAGTTTTTACAAATCGTCTGGTTAACACAATATAGTTTCGTAACAAGCAACAAGTTCATTAATTTTCCATCAGTGACGATGAAGACGAATGTCTGGCTCGTGTACTGATGAACAAGATGTCTCCAGCGGTGCTTAGCAAACTGAGGCGATGTTTCAAGAAGAACAAGGTGAGAAACAAAGCGCAGGATATTGACAGGTAAGAAGATGTTTATTCATTTGAAAAAGTCCTATAAATATCCTAAATCATAAACCTAGCGGGAATCAGTGCACTTGTGTGCATGTATGGCACCGCCAAATGTATGTGTGCTAACTGCTACCTATCTAGGTTGTTGTATATAAGTTCCTTGAATAATAATGACATTGGTGCCGATTCCCTTGTTCACAAACTAAACTAAATTTAAGTTGAATGCATCTTTTTCTTTCTATTTCATTATGAAAAGGATAGAAGATAAATATTAGTTTAATCCTGTCAAATTAGTCAGCACCTGACGTAATTTGATGTACTTAATTTTAGTGGTCAACTTTTGAATCGCGTCTAAAACTTGTATGGCGCTGATTAATTTGACAGAACATAACTAAAATTTATCTTCTGTCCTTTTCTTAATGAAATCGAAAGAAAAAGATGCACTGAACTTAAATTTGGTTTAGTTTGTAAACAAGGGAATCGGCACCACTGTCAATGTAAATTGCGTTTTGATAGACTGATATTAGCGCGTATATAAAAGAAAGAAAGAAAGAAAAAGCATTTATTAGCCCGCACAGTACAAAATACAAATAAAAACGCAATCGACAACAACGTTCAACGTTTTGTTATACGGAACGCGCAAATACGAAAGAGTATGTTTTTAGGGTTCCGTAGTCAACTAGGAACCCTTATAGTTTCGCCATGTCTGTCCGTCCGTCTGTCCGTCTTCGCTTAATCTCTGTGACCGTTAGCACTAGAAAGCTGAAATTTGGTACCAATATGTATATCAATCACGCCAACAAAGTGGTAAAATAAAAATTGGAAAAAAATGTTTTATTAGGGTAGCCCCCCTATATGTAAAATGGGAAGTGATTTTTTTTTTATTTCAACCCTAACGTGTGATATATTGTTGGAAAAGTATTTAAAAATGAATAGGGGTTTCCTAAAATCATTTTTTGATAATGTCAATAATTTCGGAAATAATCGCTCCAAAATTAAAAAACAATGTGTCCCCCCCCCCTCTAACTTTTGAACCATAAGTTTAGAAAATATGAAAAAAATCTGAAAAGTAGAACTTTATAAGGACTTTCTAGGAAAATCATTTTGAACTTGATGGAAACAACAGTTTTTGTACAAAAAAGACAAAAAGTTGTACAAAATAATTTCTGGACTAAGTTTGTAGTATATCCGTATATGCAAGCATTTTTACATTGTTTCATCCACCAAGTTTCTGAACGCACCTTTTTGACGTTTGACAGATACAGATTACGTTTCGTTGTCAGTGCGATGACGTTTGCTTGTCAGTGCAATATTGGTTTGGAAAAAACTGGCTTCCGTGGTCCTTTGTCGATTGAACAAATATTATTTTGATTAGGGCTCCGCGTAATCGCGGACATCGTGAGTCTGTTTGTGCAGTCTCACACAACTGGTAGCAGAGCGTGGTTTAATTGTTAAATTCACCACTTATTGTCGAGTTAAAAGTATTGAGAAGTCTGATTTGTTGCCGTCAGCCTGACTCAAATTAACATAGATTGTTTGACATAATATATTATGATATGTAGTGTCCCTTGTGGTTTGTACTTTAATTTGCTATTGTATAAACAAGGTATTGCTTGTACAGGGTCGGATTTGAACTTGTAATAATTCAAACTAAGTTTTATTATTTGGTTTAAATTGTAGTTGGGTCCGGGAAAATTATTCCTGTTGATTATTTAATTGAATTTAATTTGTTTATTTGATATTTGTCCCAATGGCTTCATTGAAAGCTGTAAACCAAGCCATTGGTGGATTGACCTCACAGCTAAGATGGTTTGCCTCTGCGGCTGCAACCGCTGAGCGTCTAGACCTGGAAGAGGCCACGCTTGCCCGGTATGAGCAGTTGAATGCGAGATTGAGTGCGGTTGACACTTTGTTTGCTCGCTTCAATGAAGTGATTTTGGACTTGGACCTGGAAACCTTGGGTCAAGCAGCCCGTGATAAGGTTGTTGCGGATTATGACCAGATGTTGAACCTGGGTGACATAATAAGTATGCGCGCCAGGGAAATTTTGAAGAGTCGGGACCCTGCCCAGGTCTAAACAGAGACCTCTGTTGTTGCAGGCCCTGGACTTTTGGGTAGACTGCCTACCCTGGAGCTGCCACATTTTGACGGTCACTTGGACCACTGGTTAAGCTTCAGGAACCTGTTTGACAGTTTGGTTGATTCGCGCTCTGACCTCCGACCGGCCCAGAAGTTGGCTTATTTGTTGTCAGCCCTAGGAGGTGAGGCTCGAGCCTTGGTGCAGCACTTGCCGGTGACCGACTCGGCCTATCCCACTGCTCTGGAACTTCTATCCCGACGGTACCAGAACAAACGTTGCCTGGCTGATGTTCATATTGACCAGATCTTGGAGTTGCCGGCCATCACCAGAATGTCAGCGTTGCGTGCTGACCTTTTGAATCCATTGCTGGCAGCAACCAACGCCTTAAAACGATTGGAGTTGCCGGTGGACTATTGGTCCTATCTTTTGGTGCACTTGGTGTTGCAGCGGCTTCCGTCAGACTTGAGGTCCCGTTTTGAGCAGAAGTATGGTGGGGATAGTGCCACCCATCTTCCCCCCTTTGAGGACCTCGTCAAATTTTTGGAGGATGAGTGTCGTTTCCTCGACAACGCCCGTGGTGCCACGGGGTCAAGCCAACCGCCCTCTCGGCCGAGGGCCCAGGGACGGACTAGGACTGTCGGGCCTGGTGATAGCCGCCCTGCCCCCCGTTTTGGTGGCACCCAGAGTAATCTTGTTTGCGGCTATTGTAAGGCCACGGGACACGGCGTACCAACTTGCGCGGCCTTCTTGGAGTTACACGTGAGTGCCCGCCGCCGAGTTGCCAATGCACGCCGTCTGTGCTTTTCGTGTTTGGGGAATCATTTTCATCGTGTTGTGATTTCCTTAATTTGATTACAAAAATGTTTGATTTTGCTATAGAATTATCAAAATTACTGTGGCAACACTGTCAGAATATGAATTACTATTGTAACTGTTTTTTTAAATAATTCTTAGATGCAATATCAACAGATTATGGACATAGAATATATTTTTAGTTTGACAACACTTTGAAGTAACGGATATGACATCAGCGTTATTTCTAGGTGGGGAAAATGTCACTTGAATTTATTTTGTGAGCTCTAATGGAGCCAGTCGTTGTTCGATCGTCAAACAGTGCAGTTGTGCGAATAAATAGTATCAATGAGCAAGCAAAAGGTGTTTTTCTTTATATATCAGAAGTGACAAGAACCACGAGCCATGTCTCAGCGAAATCGTAAGTAATTTGTTTACTTATCTTTATCTTATTATGATGTATGCTTTCTGTAGTAAGAAATTAAAAAAAAAAAGAAAGAAATGGTGGAAATTTAACAATTAGACTTTCAAGTATGTACGTACAGTGTTTTACAATAGTGTAAACCTCCATAGGGAGGTTACTGTAATAACGTGAAATAGAGAAAGATGTCCACCCTGTTAAAAAGTCAACGTAATTCCGGTGTTCAGAAAGTATACATAATTATGGCATATCATATTATGAGTTTTAACTATAATGCAGCCATGAAGATGTGTTGATATTACATGCTAACATCCAGTTTAAAGAGCCATATGTGAGTGTTGTTAGTAGCCATGTAGGTGTGCTGTAGTAAAAGCCATGTAGGTGTGCTTTAGTAATAGCCATGTAGGTGTGCTTTAGTAACAGCCATGTAGGTGTGCTGTAGTAATAGCCATGTAGGTGTGCTTTAGTAACAGCCATGTAGGTGTGCTGTAGTAATAGCCATGTAGGTGTTCTGTAGTAACAGCCATGTAGGTGTGCTGTAGTAATAGCCATGTAGGTGTGCTATAGTAACAGCCATGTAGGTGTTCTGTAGTAACAGCCATGTAGGTGTGCTGTAGTAATAGCCATGTAGGTGTGCTATAGTAACAGCCATGTAGGTGTGCTGTAGTAACGGCCATGTAGGTGTGCCGTAGTAACAGCCATGTAGGTGTGCTATAGTAACAGCCATGTAGGTGTGCTGTAGTAATGGCCATGTAGGTGTGCTGTAGTAATAGCCATGTAGGTGTGCTTTAGTAACATCCATGTAGGTGTGCTGTAGTAACAGCCATGTAGGTGTGCTGTAGTAACAGCCATGTAGGTGTGCTGTAGTAACAGCCATGTAGGTGTGCTGTAGTAACAGCCATGTAGGTGTGCTGTAGTAATAGCCATGTAGGTGTGCTGTAGTAATAGCCATGTAGGTGTGCTGTAGTAATAGCCATGTAGGTGTGCTGTAGTAATAGCCATGTAGGTGTGCTGTAGTAATAGCCATGTAGGTGTGCTGTAGTAATAGCCATGTAGGTGTGCTGTAGTAATAGCCATGTAGGTGTACTGTTGTAATAGCCATGTAGGTGTGCTGTAGTAATAGTCATGTAGGTGTACTTTAGTAACAGCCATGTAGGTGTGCTGTAGTAACAGCCATGTAGGTGTGCTGTAGTAATAGCCAGGCAGGTGTGCTGTAGTAACAGCCATGTAGGTGTACAGATAGTATGTCATGTAGGTGTGCATATAGTATGCCATGTAGGGGTACAGATAGAATGTCATGTAGGTGTACAGATAGTATGTCATGTAGGTGTTCAGATAGTATGTCATGTAGGTGTTCAGATAGTATGTCATGTAGGTGTACAGTGAGTATGTCATCTAGGTGTACATATAGTATGTCATGTAGGTGTACAGATAGTATGTCATGTAGGTGTACAGATAGTATGTCATGTAGGTGTACAGATAGTATGTCATGTAGGTATACAGATAGTATATCATGTAGGTGTACAGATAGTATGTCATGTAGGTGTACAGATAGTATGTCATGTAGGTGTACATATAGTATGTCATGTTGGTGTACAGATAGTATGTCGTGTAGGTGTACAGATAGTATGTCATGCAGGTGTACAGATAGTATGTCATGCAGGTGTACAGATAGTATGTCATGTAGGTGTACGGATAGTATGTCATGTAGGTGTACGGATAGTATGTCATGTAGTTGTACAGATAGTATGTCATGTAAGTGTACAGATAGTATGTCGTGTAGTTGTACAGATAGTATGTCATTTAGGTGTACAGATAGTATGTCATGTAGATGTACAGATAGTATGTCATGTAGGTGTACAGATAGTATGTCATGTAGGTATATAAATAATATGTCATGTAAGTGTACAGATAGTATGTCGTGTAGGTGTACAGATATTTTGTCATGTAGGTGTACAGATAGTATGTCATTAAGGTGTACAGATAGTATGTCATTTAGGTATACAGATAGTATGTCGTGTAGGTGTACAGATATTTTGTCATGTAGGTGTACAGATAGTATGTCATTTAAGTGTACAGATAGTATGTCATTTAGGTATACAGATAGTATGTCATTTAGGTGTACAGATAGTATGTCGTGTAGGTGTACAGATAGTATGTCATGCAGGTGTACAGATAGTATGTCATGTAGGTGTTCAGATAGTATGTCATGTAGGTGTACAGATAGTATGTCATGTAGGTGTACAGATAGTATGTCGTGTAGGTGTGCAGATAGTATGTCATGTAGATGCACAGATAGTATGTCATGTAGGAGTACTGTGCGGTGCGTTAGTAAGTCTGGTAGGAGTCCTTTCTATTGAACCATGTAGATGAGCTCTTATCTTATTGTACATGTACCGAGTTAGAATGGCAATTTAGTAGTGACAGTGAACGTTGGGAACCTAGCCATTTGTTGAAATTACCTTTATTTTTAGTAAAATAGTCAATGATTATGTAATGAAGTAACTGATCTTGTTTGAAAATTACGGATAGGACTTAAGATATCTTTTATTTAAAAGATATGAAGTGCTTGTAAAATGTTTCAGCCCAACGGAATGACAGCTCCACCCCAGATCGTAATGAAAGCTTTACTCCAGAGCGTGAAGAAAGTTTCACTCCAGAGCGTCCTAGAAGGCGTCGCCGGAGATCCTTCTCGAGTGGTTCTGAACAGATACCTGTCAAATCGAAGCGTGTTTCGGAAGGACTGACTGCAGATGATCTTCTCAAAATCATAGCAGCGATACAAAAGGGCTCGAGTAAGAATGTTCCAACTAGTAACGTAGTCCCAGATTTTGACCCTGATAATAGATCCCAAGATATTGAGCGATAGTTAAGAAAAAAGTAAATGAATGTGCGAAAATTTATGATTGGAGTGAGAAACAAACAATACATTATGCACTTCAAAAACTTTGTGGCTTAGCGAAAAAAATGGTATGAATCTTTGCCAATGCTCAATTACTCTTGGCATTCTAAAAAAATGAGAACTTGTTGAACTATTTAGCTTCCCAACAACCTGACTCATCGAAAGAATCCCCTAAAACCCAGTCTACATTTAATTCAAAAATAAAAAGAGAATTACGTGTTACAAATGTTCAAAATGGAGCTTCAACTAATAATTCTAGTAGGAATTATGATCCGTCTTGTTTTAACTGTCGCGAGAGAGCACAATTACAATAATTGTCCTAAACCATTAATTAATTGCGTTAAATGTGGTAGGGTAGGTCATAATAGACATTGATCACATTGATGACATTGATTGTTGAGATTGGGGTGATCATAGGTTGTGTGTTTTTCTATTTTATGTGTTGTGTAATGATAAAAAAAAAGAAGTGTGATTGTGAATGGGTGTTTTATGAATTATATTATAAATGTTAAAAAAAATGTGTAGTGTGCTCCAAATAAAAATAATAAATAAAAATGGAAATTCGGGCGCCAGGAGTACACACAAAACTATGCCTAGGATAGACTTACCTGCGAGAGTTGGATTTTAATCTTCAAGCGGGAAGGTATCAATAAAAATCGACCATGAAAGTTACAGATCTATTTTATTACCCGAAGGCTTGCTGGTTGGGAGAAAAACACACAAAAAAAAATCCTTTCTAATATTAAAACATAAGGTTCTGAATAAAGGTGTAAAACTAAGAATAAACGGGTGTTATTTTGTGACCTGTCATTATTGCACTTTGGAAAATATAAAATAGGTACCACAAACCATACTAAAATTTTGTCAAATAATTTAAATCCGATGAGCTAAATACGTGCTCATCTTGGTGACCTCCGCTGTGATGCCAACGGCGTCCATCATAAATCTTGGTAGAGGCGAGCGTTCAAATATTTACGTTGTAAAAAATAAGAACAATCGTCGGAAGAAAAACTAATCGTATAAAGAAAACTAATCGTCGAAAGAAAACTAAAAGTCGAAAAGAAACGCCTCGTACGGCTGCGAACAAACATTAATAATTCGTTAGCTGGAGTACAGCGTTGATGAAAAAATGGCGGACCACGCCAATCGAACAAATACTATTAAACTCACCGTTTCTTCCAAAATATCCAAATGCAGTCATCAGTAGATGATGCAATCCAAGCAAATATATTATGTCCAAGTTAAAAAATCCTGAAACAATTAAATATCGGAAACTAAAGCGTCTGCTATGAAAATAACCAAAACATGTGAAACGAACAAAATTACGAAAAATTCGCTTACCATCAAAAATATATGCTATCCAACTAGGATGCGGGCAAGGGCAATCGGCTACCACATAATGGTGATTAGATGCCGCCCATTGGAAGCTATATTTAACGATTTCTTAGGAGCGCTGTAATTACGCCATCACCCAAAAAATTGACGAGCCGAAAAGTGAGCAATGTCAAAGTGAACTTGACAGTATAAAATCAGTGTGACCACTACATGAATCCAAGTCAACCAACCAATGAATTTTTTTAAAAGGCAACACCCAAGCTAATTTGTCAAGTAAACGACGAGAATATTATGCATCGATGTGACGAGCTAAAAAGCCTCGTTACATTACATCCCTCCCCGAAAATAAAAGAAAGGAACTTTCTTTTATTAAAAAAAGAATTATTTAACCAAATAAACCAGTCTTAATAATTTTATAATTCCACAGGAAAAATCACTAAAGATTCAAAGTGTAAATGAATTCTGAAAACGTCAAACGACAAGGTCTCAAGAATTTAATAAAAGTAAAAAATGCAAATGACTAAAAGTCAAAAACGAAATCTGTGAAGAACAGACAAAATTATAAGTTATAAAAACTTTATCAAATAAATGAAAGAAAGGAAAACTTTCCAATTCTTCTAAACTCCAAAACAGTACAGCTAGGCACTATAGCCGCTGACTAAATTCAACAAACCTACAGAAATTTAAAAATAAAATGTAAGTTATAAAAAACTTAATAAAAGAAGAAAATCCCTAAGCTTCCCAAAACCCATAGTAGTTCAGTTAAGCACCATAGCCACTGACTAAAAATTTCAAAATCCGTCTCATCTATCAACTCATACCACAAATTTAAGTTCAGTTAAGCACCATCGCCACTGACTAAAAATTTCAAACAACTTGGAACAGTACAACTTAGAGTGCAGTTAGGCACCATAGCCACTGACTACAAAGTCAACTGCTTCCAACTCTCCTATCTCCACGAGTGCAGTTAAGCTCCATCGCCACTGACTATCCCCAAACGAAAGTATTAGATAAAGTTGAAGGACTATATCCAAAAAATTTTGTTACAGCAACAACCTGCAACAAGAAAAGCATATTATTGTGGTCGGCCTATCACCACCGGACTTCCGAACACAATAGCTGAAAGTGGAAAGGAATGCAATCGGCAAGTGCCTCTTCAAAAACCAATCCAAACAAAAACATTGAGATCTCCAATGAGAAATCTCAACAACAAAAGGCGAAAGCCAAAAAATTTCATATTGCGGTCGGCACATCACCACCGAACTTCCGAACGCAATAACTGAAAGTGGAAAGGAATGCAATCGGCAAGTGCCTCTTCAAAAACCAATCCAAGTGGAAAGGAATGCAATCGGCAAGTGCCTCTTCAAAAACCAATCCAAACAAAAACATTGAGATCTCCAATGAGAAATCTCAATAACAAAAGGCGAAAGCCAAAAAATTTCATATTGTGATCGGCGCAACGCCACCAACTTTCCGAGCACAATAGAAAAAATAAATGGTAAAGCCAAAGCTTCACAATGCGATCGGCACATCACCACCGAACTTCCGAGCGCAAAAAAAAAGAATGACGAAAGTCAAAAAAAATATCCGCATTGTGATTGGAACAACATGTCCAACACAATGGAAAAAGGAAAAAATATGGCCGGGGCCGAAATCCCACATTGTGATCGGCACAACACCACCGACTTTCCGGGCACAATGGAAAAAATAGTTGAAATCAAGGTCAAAAGTTACACCAAGATCCAAAAATAATAAGGCATTTTGTAACAAAGGTTACAGAATGACCCTAAAAAGTAAAGTCCAGGATGAACGCGTTACTAACAAAGTCACATCCGAGCAATGTCGAATGAATCTCGAGATAAGAAATGGTAAACACTGTCAATAAACAGTAGAAACAGACTTACAAATCAATAACTATTTAAGACTAATAGAATGATTCCAATCTAAGAAAAAGGTAGGATTATAAAAACTTGAAATTAAATTTAAGCTTTTAAATCTCTAAGTGTAAAAAAACAAGTGTGAAATTATATAAGATCTCAAATAAATGTAAACACAGGTAAAAAACAAGGTTACCCTATATGTAAAAGTAAAATTAAGATCCCATACAATTCAAACAAGAAAACAAAACAAACAAATAAGATCCTTCGATGTGAAAAATATTTAGTGTGAAAAAAGAATTCTTTTAAATTAACTGAAATGACCTAAGTTTTATTTTAGAAAGAATTGAATTGGAATCTAATAAATTGTATGGAAGTTGCCTAACATAATAATACTTTTCAAACTGCTATATCCTTTCATTCATCATTCTATCAGAAGCAGATCTCCACACAGAAATAGTCAACACCAAGACAAAGTCTATAAATTTCCCAGAATTAAAATTTAATAATATCCTTTACATGATAACGCCCTACTGAACCCTTATTTAAATCTTTCAAAACATAAACGTTATCAGAAACTTTTTCAGTTATTCTACACTTTAAGAACTTAGGTGCAAGCTTAGCCGAAAAATAAGCAGGTGCTTGAGATTGAACAAAACTTCTTCTCCACACTATATCGCCCACATCAAAAGAAATGACTTTCCGACCCTTATTATAATAAGCGGCATTTCGCTTATACCCCTTTAACAAATAAACTTGAACTTTAACAAAAATATCACTAAGTGAATTAAGAGAAACTGCATAAGCATTTCTATTTGAAATTTCTAGTTGAGATAAGTTATCAACTGAATTACTAAAATGATGTAATGAAGCATCAAGAACAAGCTCTCTACCAAACATAAGAAAGTTAGGTGTAAACTCTGTAGCAAGGTTTACACTACTATTTAAAGCTAATTGAACATTGGGCAAAAAAGTTGACCAAGTTCTATGATCATCTTTAACAAAACACGATATGCAAGTTTCGACCGTCTTATTATACCTCTCAACAGGATTATTTTGAGGTGTATACAAAGTGTTATAAAATATTTTAGTTATATTAAAACCTTTCAAAAATTCCACAAAATGTTTTGAGGTAAATTGAGTTCCATTGTCACAAACTATTATTTTTGGACAACCAAACTTAAGAAATATTTCTTTTTCAAAATGTTTACAAATTACTCTAGTGGTAGCATTAATCATTGGGAAAAACCAGCAATATTTAGTAAAAACATCAACAACTGAAAGTATGTATCTATGTCCTGAATAAGTTTTAGGTAAGATTCCTATAATATCAACTGAAAGCATAAGCATGGGACGATCTACCAAATAGTAGCGAAAGGCAAGACTAAACTTCAAAAAGTTTCAAAATAAATCAAAGTTTGAAAATAAAATTCTAAGTTAGAGGTTAAGTATGAAAGTCAATGTGATATTTTTATAAAAAACTACTAAGTTATTTAACGTTGAAAAAGTGCAATAATCACTTACAAACAGCTTAAATCTAGATAAACAAGGTGTACTATAATGTACTTATGTTAAGGTTAAATTATTAACTTAAAAAGTTAAGCTAAGTTATGAAATAACTTCACTGTTGAGAACAACAAAGAGCGGTCTATGCTATACAATTGTTGGTTATGCTAAGGAAAAAAAACATGTTATAAACAACAGGTTATAAACAAAATGATCAATTGTAAAAACTAAACAAACTATGTTTACAAAAGATTCACCAAGTTAAACAACAACTCATGAGTCAAATTATCAAAGTTACATTAAACAAAGTTATGAAATTAATAATGCACAGAACAAATTACTGTAAACAATAGACTCATCAGTTAAAGTGTTAATTAATTAATAGTGCAATAATGACAGTATATAATTACCAGCAAAACCTACTTCAAGTCCCTGTTCGCTGAGCGACAATTGTAATGATAAAAAAAAAAGAAGTGTGATTGTGAATGGGTGTTTTATGAATTATATTATAAATGTTAAAAAAAATGTGTAGTGTGCTCCAAATAAAAATAATAAATAAAAATGGAAATTCGGGCGCCAGGAGTACACACAAAACTATGCCTAGGATAGACTTACCTGCGAGAGTTGGATTTTAATCTTCAAGCGGGAAGGTATCAATAAAAATCGACCATGAAAGTTACAGATCTATTTTATTACCCGAAGGCTTGCTGGTTGGGAGAAAAACACACAAAAAAAAATCCTTTCTAATATTAAAACATAAGGTTCTGAATAAAGGTGTAAAACTAAGAATAAACGGGTGTTATTTTGTGACCTGTCATTATTGCACTTTGGAAAATATAAAATAGGTACCACAAACCATACTAAAATTTTGTCAAATAATTTAAATCCGATGAGCTAAATACGTGCTCATCTTGGTGACCTCCGCTGTGATGCCAACGGCGTCCATCATAAATCTTGGTAGAGGCGAGCGTTCAAATATTTACGTTGTAAAAAATAAGAACAATCGTCGGAAGAAAAACTAATCGTATAAAGAAAACTAATCGTCGAAAGAAAACTAAAAGTCGAAAAGAAACGCCTCGTACGGCTGCGAACAAACATTAATAATTCGTTAGCTGGAGTACAGCGTTGATGAAAAAATGGCGGACCACGCCAATCGAACAAATACTATTAAACTCACCGTTTCTTCCAAAATATCCAAATGCAGTCATCAGTAGATGATGCAATCCAAGCAAATATATTATGTCCAAGTTAAAAAAATCCTGAAACAATTAAATATCGGAAACTAAAGCGTCTGCTATGAAAATAACCAAAACATGTGAAACGAACAAAATTACGAAAAATTCGCTTACCATCAAAAATATATGCTATCCAACTAGGATGCGGGCAAGGGCAATCGGCTACCACATAATGGTGATTAGATGCCGCCCATTGGAAGCTATATTTAACGATTTCTTAGGAGCGCTGTAATTACGCCATCACCCAAAAAATTGACGAGCCGAAAAGTGAGCAATGTCAAAGTGAACTTGACAGTATAAAATCAGTGTGACCACTACATGAATCCAAGTCAACCAACCAATGAATTTTTTTAAAAGGCAACACCCAAGCTAATTTGTCAAGTAAACGACGAGAATATTATGCATCGATGTGACGAGCTAAAAAGCCTCGTTACAGTTGTTATTGTATGTTTTCTATATTGTATGTAAGTATTATAGCATCGTATTGGAGAAATCTGTAATGATGCTATAATTAGTGGTGAATAAATAAATAAATAAAATAAATAATAAATAAATAAATAACTCTGATAACTGTAACAGAACACCTTTATTATCGCATTGCACGCTGGTGGCTACAGATCAGTGAATTTGATTTCCATATTCAATACCGACCCGACCCGGGTGCAAAATGACCCATGCCGATGGTCTAAGCAGGAATCTCCAAAATAGTATGAGTATAACTGACTCGGTAAAGGTCCTCAGTACATCCACAGAAAGCTGGATAAGTACTTACGTTGCAAATGGCCGATCCAGAACTAGGTACAAAGTTTTGAAACCCAATGTTGACTAAGATAATAAAGACATAAAAACAAACTTTGTTATTAATTAAAAGCAAGAAATTACTCCCTAAATTTATCGGTCCATTTAAAGTAGCAAAATGTTTAGATAATGATAAATACGAAATTCTCAATGCGTCAAGGTTTAATACAAAAAAATGTAAGTGTGGTAGCTGCCGATGGAATGCGATCGTGGATTCATATCCAATTGTTAGGAATTGACGAATCCTCAGGTTCAGAATCTGATTCGTCCTACTAGAATAATGATAATTCAAGAGTCGGACAAAGGTGTAAACTAAAATTATTTTTGTAGTTAGAAAGTGTATATTATTATTAATAGTTTTTATGTGATATGTTTTGTATAATCATTTTATTTTCTTTAATCGTGTACAACTGAACACGATGTATGTATCAAAGTGGTGTGATTCTGCATTGTGATTTTTATGTAATGTAAATTTTTAAAATTTTCCTTTTGATGTAATTGCCTGTGTTGTGATTATTGCGTGCTTCGGAGTTAGCACGCCGTCGGATGGCCGAGTGTTGTGATTTCCTTAATTTGATTACAAAAATGTTTGATTTTGCTATAGAATTATCAAAATTACTGTGGCAACACTGTCAGAATATGAATTACTATTGTAACTGTTTTTTTAAATAATTCTTAGATGCAATTTCAACAGATTATGGACATAGAATATATTTTTACTTTGACAACACTTTGAAGTAACGGATATGACATCATCGTTATTTCTAGGTGGGGAAAATGTCACTTGAATTTATTTTGTGAGCTCTAATGGAGCCAGTCGTTGTTCGATCGTCAAACAGTGCAGTTGTGCGAATAAATAGTATCAATGAGCAAGCAAAAGGTGTGTTTCTTTATAATCGGGATTGCCCCAACCCCCGCCCTTGTTCAATTTGTAGGGGCTCACATCTTGAAGTTTTGTGCGCCAACGCGAACCGCTCTGTCAGACCAGCCTCTGATGGGGGTTCGCGCAGGGGGGGGTATGATGGAGATGAGCACCGGGCTTCTCGCTCGCCGGATCAGAGTCGAGGAGGGGCCTGCAACTTTGACCGCCGCACTCCACCCCCCGCGCCAGTTGATCGGGAGCCGCGCGACCGCCGATTGACCTCCCCTCGTGAAGGCGACTATGCAACTGCTGGTAGGCGACGTTGGCCAGACCAGCACCGCCTTCCCTCCCCTCCGTTGGCGGAACGTCCCCGTTTGGAGACGCGCCCCCCGCCACTCAGGCGTCAAGTGGGATATGCCCCTCCAGCGATGGCGCGCGGCTCGGGACATCGCGCGGATGAGGAGTTTGACTACTATCCTCATCGGGATAGACCCCAGCCTGGATGCGGCGATCGGTCGCCGCCCAGGCATTACTAGGAAATTGGCGCCTGTCCCGCTAACGTACCTTCCCAGATCGACATGGTTTTGTTGCCAACGGCATCGGTCAGGGTCTGGGGACCCACGGGGGACTCTGTTGTGGTCCGTGCCATTTTGGACACGGGAGCCCAGGGTTGCCTTTTGTCGTCTTGGTTAGCGGGTCGGGTGAGCCTGGATGTCCGTGCCTTTTCAGGCACGATTAATGGAATAGGCGAAACACCTATCCCGACTGTTGAGGGACAAACCTTATTTGGGCTCACTCCTGTGAGTTGTTTGGACCCTAAGTTTTTTCCTTCGGCTATTGTTCTGACGAGTATTTTGGGCTGTCATCCCCAACGTCAGCTGTCGCCTGATATTGTCCGGTTGACGTCAGGCCTGGATTTGGCTGACCGCCGGTTTGATTCCCCTAATACAACTCATTTGATATTGGGTTCCAATGTACTAGGGAGAATATTGTTGGGTAATATGAAAGTCTTGCAGCCGAACGGTTTGGTGGCTGTCTCGACCATCTTTGGCTTTGCGGTGATGGGCCCAGTGTTGAAGGCTCCCCCTCCACCTGAGCCTGATTTTGCGTTGGCGTGTGGCTCCGCTCTCTCTGACGCTGTTCAGAGGTTTTGGGAGGTTGAGGAGCCACCGCAAGTGGCCCGCTTGAACCCGGAACATGAGGAGTGCGAGTTGTTCTATCAGAACAACACAGGTCGACTCCGTTCCGGTCGGCTCGTAACATGGTTGCCTTTTGTTGCAGTTCGACCACCTCTCGGCGAGTCCAGACCAATGGCCGAGAAGAGATTGTTGGCGATGGAGCGCCGTATGGCTAGGGATCCGGTGCTGCGGCAGAAATATTAAGATTTCATGCGTGAGTACGCAGACTTGGGACACATGTCGGTGTCAAATTTGGATTGGCACTCAGTTGAGCATTACTTTCTGCCGCATCACGCGGTCCTCAAGGCATCCACCGGTAAGCTGCGCACAGTGTTTGATGGGTCTGCGCGGACTTCCTCTGGTGTCTCTTTGAATGATTGCTTGCACTTCGGCCCCAAATTGTTGAGGGACCTTTGTGATGTCATCACGTCTTTTCGTCGTCATCAAGTAGTCTTTGTGGCTGACATCAAAATGATGTTCCGGAAAACGGTTATTCACCGGGATGACAGACGTTATCAGTTGATCCTGTGGCGAGAGAATCCCCGGGACCCCATGGTTGTTTATGAGCTCAACACGAATACGTACGGCCTTCGATCGAGCCCTTTGGTTGCTATTCGTTCGCTTTGGGAGCTCGCGGACCGAGAACGCTTGAGGTTCCCTCGGGCGTCCGCCATCTTGAAAACGGACTTGTATGTTGATGACGTCTGCACTGGGGCTTCCACGGTTGAGGAAGCTATCCTGTTGCGTGACGAGTTGGTTCAAATTTTGGATTCCGCTGGCTATGAGTTGCGTAAGTGGGTGTCCAACTCGCCAGCACTGTTGGAAGATGTGGAAGAGGATCATAAGCAGGATCCTCATTTGTTTGAAAATGCTGACAACCCTGCTATGTTGGCCGTTCTCGGCGTTCAGTACCGACCAGTCCCAGACACCTTTACGTATGATGTCGATTTGGAGTCACCACACACTTGGACTAAACGACTGGTATTGTCTACTGTCGCGAGAACCTTTGACCCGAATGGTTGGATATGCCCGGTATTGTTTTGGGCGAAATGTTTTCTCCAGCGCCTTTGGACCGCGGAACTTGGTTGGGATGAGCCACTTCAGGAAACCCTTTTGGAAGATTGGCTCCAATTTGTATCCGCACTTCCTGCGGTCAACGAGGTCGCGTTACCATGCGCTATCCTCCCCCCTGGGAACTATACTGCTACCCTTCATGGGTTTTGTGACGCATCTTCGCACGGTTATGCAGCTGTTGTTTATCTGCGCACCGTCAGCGCGACAGGCCAGGTGAAGTTGTCACTGATCATGGCCAAGAGCAAGGTGGCCCCCCTCCGGACGGCATTGACCATCCCTAAGCTAGAGTTGTCAGGGGCGGCGCTTCTTGTGCGTCTCTTGAATCACGTTGCTCAAACTTTAGGTGGATCTGTGAACATTTGGAATTCTTACGCCTGGACGGACAGTCAAATTGTTTTGTGTTGGTTGAAGACGTCCGTCCACTCCTTGGAGGTCTTTGTTGCAAACCGAGTGTCACAGATACAAAATTCCGAAACGCCTTTGATTTGGAGGCACGTGCCTGGAGACTTGAACCCCGGCGACGTAGCCTCACGTGGGTGCATAGCCCCCCGCCTGATTGTGCACCCCCTTTGGTGGGGACCGGAGTGGCTGACTCGCCCCGAGGATGATTGGCCTCGAACGCCAGTTTTGATGTCGGATCCTTTGCCCGGGCTTAAGGTGCTCGCTGTTGGGACGAAGGACCCTCCGTTTGATCCTGATATTTTGTTGAATCGATACAGCTCCCTTGACAAATTGTTGAACGTTACCTCTTGGATCAGGCGTTTTGGTCACAATGCTAGGAATCCAGGGGACAAGCGCCTGTCACCGGTTCTCTCTCCTCAAGAGCGACAGGAGTCACTCCTCCTGTGGGTTCGCTCTGTGCAGGCCGTACACTTTGAGAAGGAGATCGAGACCTTGAAGTCCGGTAGAGTTAAGTTGTCGGGAGCCGTTAGTAAGTTGAACCCCTTTTTGGATGAAACGGGTCTTTTGCGTGTTGGAGGACGGTTGAGGCACTCTAGCCTTCCTTATGGAGTCCGTCACCCCCTTTTGTTGCCCAAGGCGGGCCATTTGATTAAATTGTTGGTGACTGATCGTCACATTAAGAACTCGCACGCCGGTTGCAATGCGCTGTTGGCCATTCTGCAGCGAGAGTTTTGGATTTTGTCGGCTCGTCGTACCATTCGTAGCGTCGTCTTCCGTTGCATACCGTGCTATCGGACTAAGGCCCCAACGATGCAGCCCCAGATGGGAGACTTGCCTGCTGATCGTGTCAATGAGGCGAGGCCCTTTGCAGGCGTAGGAACGGACATTTTGCTGGTCCCTTTTCGATAAAGACGTCTACCCTTCGCAATAGTAAAATTGTCAAGGCTTATTTGTGCGTATTTGTCTGCCTGTCAACTAAGGCAGTGCACTTGGAGCTGGTATCCTCCCTCTCGACGGAGGCCTTTGTGGCACCTTTGGATAGATTTACGTCTCGCCGTGGGTTACCTTCTCTGATCAGGTCTGATTGCGGTACCAACTACAAGGGTACAAGTAACTATTTGAAGGAAGTGTATGACTTTCTTAATGAGAGCCAGGTTGACATTGGTAACAAATTGGCCCGTCGAGGGGTCACTTGGTTGTTTGACCCGCCAGCCTGCCCCCATTGGGGGGGTATTTTTGAGGCCGCGGTGAAAGCGGCAAAGGGACTCTGGCGGAGATTGTTGGGAGACACCGTTCTCACCTTTGAGGAATTAGCTACGGTATTTTGTCGCATTGAAGCGGTACTAAATTCGCGTCCATTCTGCCCGCTCTCTTCGGACCCGAACGATTTGGAGGCTCTAACCCCGGGCCATTTCTTTATTGGATAGCCACTTGTCGCTCTGCCTGAGTACCCTTTTGTTGATGTGAGCCAAAATCGGCTATCACGGTTTCAGTTGGTGCAACAGCTCACTCAGAGCTTTTGGAAGCGTTGGAGCTTAGAGTATCTGCACATCCTCCAGCAGCGCGTCAAGTGGACTGATAAAACTCATCCGCCCAAGATAGGAGACCTCGTCCTTATTAAGGATGCCAACCTTAAGCCTCTGTATTGGCGCCGGGGGCGCATTCTCAATTTGGTGGCTGGCACCGACGGGGTACCTCGTTTTGCTGAGGTTTTAGTGGATGGATCGGTTATGAAGAGAGCGGTCGCAACCTTGTCAAGACAGCCAATTGATTAGCGGACGGGACGGCCCGTCCGGGGGGGGTAGATGTTTCATCCACCAAGTTTCTGAACGCACCTTTTTGACGTTTGACAGATACAGATTACGTTTCGTTGTCAGTGCGATGACGTTTGCTTGTCAGTGCAATATTGGTTTGGAAAAAACTGGCTTCCGTGGTCTTGTAATTTGGTGCACGCGGCTGTCGTGTAATTATTGATTGAAACTTAGTTAGTTAATGGTAATCCGATACAATCCTGATCGGTGTTTGATATTTTGTTGATAATTGAGTGAAAATTGAGAAATCTCGCCATTTTGGGTCTTGACCGCGAGTGATTTGTTGGTTATGTCCGGCCTTTTTTGTGTCATTTGAACGCCGGTAAATTCCTAAATTCAGTGCTGGACTATCGTATATCCCCGATTGGGTTAGCAAACCGGGATAAAATTCAGTTGGACATTGGTGAAAGGTGCCACGTGTGTGATCGGAAGGTTTGTCCAGGGAGACGTCGGTACGCGCTGTGGGGCGCCCTTTGGTTGCTGTCGAATCTACATAACTACACATACACCACACAAACCACAGTTATACTTACACCCCACTCAGATACGACGTGACCAGGGACTACGTCACATCACCGGTACCAACGTGATGGTAAGTGTATCTAATAGTTGTTTTCCCTTTGTCGATTGAACAAATATTATTTTGATTAGGGCTCCGCGTAATCGCGGACATCGTGAGTCTGTTTGTGCAGTCTCACACATACATAATGGATACCCACCTTTAAACTCATAAGTGGGAACACTTATTGTGACGGACGGGAAACTACGGAACCCTACACTGAGCGTGGCCCGACACGCTCTTGGCCGGTTTTTAAACTTTGTCCCACTCAACGAATTTCTTCTTAATTAAGTCATTTTGTAGTTATAGCTGGAAAGTTTTCCGGAAGTTTTGGGAAATGGGTAACTTTATAGATTTTGAATTTCAACTATGCCATCTCGTATCTTTGCCGCTGGCGCCGCCATATTGGAAAGCCGGCCAAGTGCGTGTTAGGCCACGCGCAATATAGAGTTCCGTAGTAGCCCCGTTATCACAATATAGAACGATTTATTCTAAGGATTTTGTATTTGGTACAAAATTATTCAACACCCAAGTTCAACAACTATTACTGCTAAACGAATAAAGTTATTTAACCGCTATAATTTTCCTTTAAAGTTCATGAAATGTACTAGCATCATGAATTTTTCCAGATTTTTCAAGCCAGCAGTTAAGCTTTTAGAGTGGGGGACGCCCTACTGGAACAAATATTTGCACTTTGAAGTATATTTAAGAGGAGCTAGTCTAAAAAAATAAATTCCAAAATTGTATTTTTGCTACTTTGTAATTGATATACACAGCCCTACAAAATGGCAGGTTTCTAGTACTAACAGTCTCTGAGAAAAACCTCGGACAGACAGACAGACAGACGGACATGACGAAACTATAAGGGTTCCTTGTCAGAATTACGGAAGCAGTTCTTTGACAGTATCTACTTGCCGACTTATTTTACGATATAATCATTTATCTGAAATTAAACTAGACAGACAATATTAGAAGTCGTTAATGGCGTAGTACATGATATACAAGGTGGAATTTTGTAATGCCACCTGGAGGGAAAGTACTCTTAATACCGGAGATAGCAAATTTTACTCAAAGGAAACATTCCTTCATTTTCAAAAAGAAATTAATCTGCATTCAAAGATTTTGAAAATTCGCGTGCCACACTCGGGAATCGAACCGTCTAAATTCCAAAAAAATAACACCCTGTACTTTTATGGCACCAATCGATAGGGTCAATCATAAGGATCAAATCCCTCTAACAAATATGATAAATAAAATGAAAGGAAAACCATGAAATCTTAAGTTATAAATTCAATGGGATAAATTCAATAGGTACGATAAAGCACTTTAATAAAATGATGGACCTTTACAATTGAAGAGAATAAGATTGCAGAATAAGTTTGCAATTTGCATGTGTTTGTTTGTGCAAATTGCAATATTCCTATGTAAATAGTTCTTCGTCATTTTAATTAATAAATGTCGTCCAAAGAGAATTGTTTATTATGTTCGTAATTGGATGGACCTTTGACTAAAAGTGCTTTTCACACCACCTGCTCGAAAATGTCAAATTATATGTCAAGCAACCTTAACCTAAAGTGAGTCATTAGTGGCCGGGGGCACAGCCGGTCAATAATGTTGTACTGGATTTCATTATGACCCGCTGGTCAATAATGTGATTTGAATTTGGAATCTCACATGCTCAACTAAATTGGCAGTATAGTACTAACAAACACCCTTTGGTGCCAGAAAGAGGAAAGCTATTCTCGATACCCTTACTATGCGTGGATAATATTCTCGATTGCCTACAAAATCATAACGACTGCTTCTTCATATCGTTGCCATGTTTTCGAAGACATAGAATAATTAGATAACTACGAACCATTTTTTAAAAGAAATGGAATAACATTAAAACTGGCATTAATAATAACAAATACCGTACCGCGCCGTAAATCCGTAATAGTAATTGGCTGTAACATTAGTTAATTATTGTTACTGTTTGTTTATTTAATAAATACTTTGTTTTTCGTACTATGGCTATTATTTTCTCACAGTAGGTGTAAAAAGTAGAGTATCCTCCTCTGGGCTAAAGGTGTCTTTGCCTTAGGCTAGCTTGAATCCCTCGCTGCATTCAGGATTCTTGTATTAACTCCCTCGCTTCGCTCGTGAGTTAAATCCCGAATCCTTCGTTGCGCTCGAGATTCAATATGACGCCTGTGACATAAGACACAACTTTAGCCCCTCGGTGCATAATCTACTATTATCTTATCCCATTGAATTTATAAGTTAAGATTTCATAGTTTCCCTTTCATTTAATTTATCGTATTTGTTAGAGGGATTTATTTTGATCCTTATGATTTACCCTATCGATTGGTGCCATAAAAGTACAGGGTGTTATTTTTTTGGAATTTAGACGGTTCGATTCCCGAGTGTGGCACGCGAATTTTCAAAATCTATGAATGTAGATTAATTTCTTTTTAAAAATGAAGGAATGTTTCCTTTGAGTAAAATTTGCTATCTCCGGTATTAAGAGTACTTTCCCTCCAGGTGGCATTACAAAATTCCACCCTGTATAAGTTGGAATGTATTCTATTCTTCACTACGCCCGGTATGAAAGATAATTGATTGACGAAGCAATATTGTGTATTTAAGGCGCGTGGAGGAGGTGATGCGCGCAGCTGCTGCTGAGGAAGGCATTGAGTTCGCGGAGACTGCACCACCGCCACAAGATACGCTGTGGCTCGACGAGAACGGATTCGTCACTTCACTGGACACTATATTCGGTAAATTGTAGAAAGTTATGCATTGCGACGCGTTTTAGTTTCTATCCAAAGAACAATGGCGGGATCTCAGCCGAATTTGATTTGAGCGTCTACAAGTGACTTATTATACGAAGGCAGTTTCATTGTTTTTCTACATTTTTTCAAAGTATCACATTAACTAGTTAAGGCCGGATAAAAAAATATATTTTAAATGAAAAGTTATTTGATTTTTTTATTGAGGTTTTGTGTTGCCATTTTATATTTATTCTGCCAAGTGACAGTAAGTACAGCATTGCAGCTCGCACTGTAGCTCGATTCACTTCCCCTGTAACGCGTATGCTTACGAAGCTCAACGCGCTCATGGAGACCAACCCTGGATTGGACTTGTTTGCTGATGAATGGAAGACGATATTGTTGGAATGTTTGTGGTTCTGCGAGAAGACCGAGTAAAAAGATTAGGTATTTAATTTAGTATTAATGGTTATAATACTGTACTAAATAAATACCTAATAATAAATAAATAACGTAGGTGTACTCCTTCACATATAAGAGACACAGCATGCATAATAAAGTTATTAACTAAGCTAACGACGTTAATATGCCAATAGACTAATAAATAAATAAATATACTACTGCAGGTCACCACAAATATACGACGCATGCACATAAACTGTTTCAATCACTGGACAGCTTCAGCACTGGCAAGGTCTGGTGGAGACAGCTTATAAGCAAGCTGGTTGCCGTTGGAGCCAAGAAGACAAGCACGAGAGCTGAGGTGTGGACACCGCTGAGCGAACAAGACGTCAAGAGATTAGAACATTGTAAGGTAAGAAATACACTTCGATGAAATACACTATAGTTGGTGTCAGTTAAGAACACAATAGCGGTCATTGCCCTTTCCCTAATATCTCTTCGTACGAACCAAAAAAAATGAACCATGTATCGCTTTTCATTAGAAAAAATGTTGAAGATCACGTTATACGACGATTCGTATTATTATTCGACGTTATAACTGAAACACTGAGGGCGTTTCCATGCTAAACTCTTATTGGAGGATTTTAAAATTTATGATAACCATTATGACGTTTAATTATCAAACTTCAACAAATTCGTTGCCATGACGACCAAGTCTTTTGGCAACTGACGTATTCATAAAGGAAGTACTTCTAAAAACAAAAACAAAAAACCGGCCAAGAGCGTGTCAGGCCACGCTCAATGTAGGGTTCCGTAGTTTCCCGTCCGTCACAATAAGTGTTCCCACTTATGAGTTTAAATGTGGGTATCCATTATGTAAAAATGCTTGCATATACGAATATACTACAAACTTAGTCCAGAAATTATTTTGTACAACTTTTTGTCTTTTTTGTACAAAAACTGTTGTTTCCATCAAGTTCAAAATGATTTTCCTAGAAAGTCCCTATAAAGTTCTACTTTTTAGATTTTTTTCATATTTTCTAAACTTATGGTTCAAAAGTTAGGGGGGGGGGGACACACATTGTTTTTTACTTTTGGAGCGATTATTTCCGAAATTATTGACATTATCAAAAAATGATTTTAGGAAACCCCTATTCATTTTTAAATACCTTTCCAACAATATATCACACGTTAGGGTTGAATTTAAAAAAAAAATCACTTCCCTCTTTACATATAGGGGGGCTACCGTAATAAAACATTTTTTTCCAATTTTTATTTTACCACTTTGTCGGCGTGATTGATATACATATTGATACCAAATTTCAGCTTTCTAGTGTCAACGGTCACAGAGATTAAGCGAGGACGGACGGACGGACAGACATGGTGAAACTATAAGGGTTCCTAGTTGACTACGGAACCCTAAAAATGGAATTTTTTTCTTGGAATTAACTGTGAATGAATATTTAAATCTTTACCAGAACATTTAAAGCAAAAATAACTGATTTTAATTTCTAAATGGGGTTTGATGGAGCATCTAGCCAGAATAAATATTTAAAACAAAAACCAGCCAAGTGCGAGTTGGACTCGCGCACGAAGTGTTCTATGACAACATAAACAAAGCGGCAAAAAATCACTTTTGTTGTATGGGAACCCCCCTTAAATATTTATTTTATTTTAATTATTTGTTTTTAAAGTGAATATACAACTAAATATTTTGTAACATTTAAAGCGTTTACTTGTTGCTTTTATTAATATCAAGCAAAAAACGGCTAAAATTCACGTTTGTTGTGTGGGATTATTTAAATATTAATTTAATTCTGTTTTTATTTGTTGCTATAGCGGCAACAAAAATACATCATCTGTGAAAATTACAACTGTCTAGCTATCACGGTTCATGAGTTACAGCCTAGTGACAGACAGACGGACGGACTTAGTAATAGAGTCCGGTTTTTACCCGTTGGGTACGGAACCCTAAAAATTGGATTATATTCAAGATAACACCAGTATTTTTATGACATCATTAGTGCCTTTAAAACTGACAAAAAAAAACCGCAAAATCCGAAACTTTGCCCTCATTGTTTTATCGTCCGGTGCAGTTTACTTTTATTAAAGACTAGCGGACGTCACGCGGTTTCACCCACGTAGTTCCCGTTCCCGTGGGAGAACAGGGATGAAATATGGATAAAAATGGTGAAAGAATTTTTTAAATCGGCGCAGTAGTTTTTGAGTTTATTCATTAAACATACAAAAATACAAATCTTTCCTCTTTATTATATTAGTGTAGAAAGTGAAAGCAGAAGAACAGATAATGAAGTCTGAAATATCTTCTCTCCGACCAACTGAGTGCAACAGCAATACAATTAGCCTCAAGTCCTTTATGACGATGATTAATGCCAAGACATACCTTTCGCAGCTAAAAAAAAATTAAAAACCCGACTGCGTAAAAAATAACTAATCTATCTAAATATATAAAAGAAGAAACTGACTGACTGACTGACTGACTGACTGACTCATCTATCAACGCACAGCCCAAACCGCTGGGTCTACAGAATTCAAATTTGGCAAGTAGGTTCCTTATGTGGTCTAGGGGTGCACTAAGAAAGGATTTTCCAAAATTCATCCCCTAAAGGGGTTAAACTGGGCTCCAAAGTTTGTATGGGGAAACAAGATTAGTTAGACTATTTTATTCGAAACTTCACAGGAGTGCTCCTATTGATAAATGAGTAGAAACGGGTTTCAGGATTTTTCAGAATTCAACCCCTAAGAGGGGGAAATGGGGTGACAAAGTCTAAAAATCAATGCACAGCCCAAACCCCTGAGTCTAGAGATTCCAAGTTTGGCAAGTAGGTTCCTTATGCAGTTGTCTAGGGGTGCACTAAGAAAGGATTTTTCAAAATGCATCCCCTAAGGGGGTTAAACGGGGCTCTAAAGTTTGTATGGGGAAGCAAGATTAGTTAGACTATTTTATTCGAAACTTCACAGGAGTGCTCCTATTGATAAATGAGTAGAAACGGGTTTCAGGTTTTTTCAGAATTCAACCCCTAAGAAGGGGAAATGGGGTGGCAAAGTATAAAAATCAATGCACAGCCCAAACCACTGAGTCTAGAGATTCCAAATTTGGCACATAGGTTCTTTATGGGGTTTAGGGGTGCATTAAGAAAGGATTTTTCAAAATTAACCCCCTCTAAGGGGTTGAAACGGGGGTCCAAAGATTACATGGGGAAATAAGATTAGTTAGATTAGTTTATTCGAAACTTTACAGGAGTACTCCTATCGATAAATGAGTTAACATTTGTGTTTCAGGTTTTTTCAGAATTCAACCCCTAAAGGGAGAAATGGGGTAACAAAGCCTGAAATTCAACATAGGTATTGTCTGTATGGTGAATTGAGTCGGATGTATTACAAAAACAACGATTTTAAGATTTAATGTGGCGGACCTGAATTACCATCATTCCCTGTTGGGGTGCGATGGGGTGGAAATGTCTAAAAATCAATATGGGTGTCGAAACCGAGATTATCAGGGGTGCTGATGTCGAAAGTGGCATTTATTTTGAGATCCAGAAGATGGCGGATTCAAATTCTATACAGGGTTATTGTTGATTTATTATGATGATTGTTATAATGATGATGATGATTGTGATTACGATGATAATAATTGTGATTACGATGATGATTGTGATAATGATCATGATGGTTGTGATAATGATCATTATGATTGTGATGATGATTTTTATTAAGATGATAATGAGTTTGATAACGATGATGGTGATTGTGATAGTGATTGTGATAGTGATGGCGATTGTGATAGTGACGGTGATAGTGATGGTGATTGTGATGGTGATAGCGATGGTTGTGATAACGAGGATGAAGATTGTGATGATGATGATTATGATTAAGATGATAATGATTGTGATTACGATGATAATGATTGTGATAACGAAGATGGTGATTGTGATAGTTATTTTGATGGTGATTGTGATGGTGATGGTGATAGTGACAGTGATTGTGATAGTGACGGTGATTGTGATGGTGATAGCGATGGTGTTCGTGATTGTGACAGTGATGGTGATTGTAATAATGATGAAGATGATTGTGATTACGATGATAATGATTGTGTTAACGAGGTTAGTGATTGTGATAATGATTGTAATAACGAGGTTAGTGATTGTGATAATGATTGTGATAACGAGGTTAGTGATTGTGATAATGATTGTGATGGTGATAGTGATTGTGATAGTGATAGTAATGGTGATTGTGATAGTGATTGTGATAGTGATTGTGATTGTGATAGTGATTGTAATAGTGATTGTGATAGCGATGGTGATGGGGAATGTGATTTGATTGTGATTGTGATGGTGATTGTGATGATGATTGTGATAATGATTGTGATAATAATGGTGGCTGTGATAGTGATGGTGATTGTGATAATGATGGTGACTTTGATAGTGATGGTGATTGTGATAATGATTGTGATAATGATAGTGTTTGTAATAGTGATGGTGGTTGTGATAGTGAAGGTGATTGTGATGATAATAATAAATTGTGATTACGGTGATAGTGGTTGTGATTACGATGATAATGATTGTTAAAATGATGATAGTGATTGTTGATCGTGATAGCAATTGTGATTGTGATGATGATTGTGATGGTGATTGTGATAGTGATGGAGATTATGATTGCGATAACGATGATAACGATTATGTTTACGATGATAATGATTGTGATTACGATGATGATGATTCTGATTACGATGATGAAGATTGTGATAATGATGATGATCATTGTGATAGTGATTTTGATGGTGATTGTGATAGTGACGGTGATTGTGATGGTGATAGCGATGGTGATGGTGATTGTGATTACGATGATAATGATTGTGATTACTGTGATGGTGATTGTGATAGTGACGATGATTGTGATAGTGATAGCGATGGTGATGGGGAATGTGATGGTGGTTGTGATTGTGATGATGATTGTGATGGTGGTTGTGATGATGATTGTGATAATGATTGTGATAATAATGGTGGTTGTGATAGAAATGGTGATTGTGATAATGATAGTGACTTTGATAGTGATGGTGATTGTGATAATGATTGTGATAATGATAGTGTTTGTAATAGTGATGGTGGTTGTAATAGTGAAGGTGATTGTGATGATAATAATAAATTGTGATTACGGTGATAGTGGTTGTGATTACGATGATAATGATTGTTAAAATGATGATAGTGATTGTGATCGTGATAGCGATTGAGATTGTGATGGTGATTGTGATGGTGATTGTGATAATGATTGTGATGGTGATTGTGATGGTGGTTGTGATGGTGATAGTGATTGTGATAGTGATGGAGATTGTGTTTGTGATAACGATGATAACGATTATGTTTACGATGATAATGATTGTGATTACGATGATGATGATTGTGATTACGATGATGATGATTGTGATAACGATGATGATGATTAAGACAGTGATTTTGATGGTGATGGTGATTGTGATAGTGATTGTGATAGTGACGGTGATTGTGATGGTGATAGCGATGGTGATCGTGATTGTGACAGTGATGGTGATAATGATGAAGGTGATTGTGATTACGATGATAATGATTGTGATAGTGATAGTGATGGTGATTGTGATAATGATTGTGGTTGTGGTAGTGATGGCGATTGTGATCATGATGATTGTTACTAAGATGAAAATGATTGTGATTACGATGATGATGATTGTGATAACGATGTTGCTGATTAAGATATTGATTAATATAGTGATGTTGATGGTGATGGTGATTGTGATAGTGATTGTGATCGTGACGGTGATTGTGATGGTGATAGCGATGGTGATGGTGATTGTGACAGTGATGATTAAGGTGATTGTGATTACGATGATAGTGATTGTTAAAATGATGATAGTGATTATGATAGTTATTGTGATCGAGATTGTGATGGTGATTGTGATGATGATGGTGATTGTGATAGTGATGGTGATTGTGATTATGATGATAATGATTGTGATTACGATGATGGTGATTGTGATAGTGATTTTGATGGTGATGGTGATTGTGATAGTGACGGTGATGGTGATTGTGATGGTGATTGTGATAATGATTCTGATAATGATGGTGGTTGTGATAGTGATGGTGATTGTGATAATGATGGTGACTGTGATAGTGATGGTGATTGTGATAATGATTTTGATAATGATGGTGGTTGTGATAGTGATGGTGATTGTTATAATGATTGTGATAATGATGGTGGTTGTAATAGTGATGGTGGTTGTGATAGTGTGATGATAATAATAAATTGTGATGATTATGAAATTTGGCACATAGATAGTTTATAACCTGGATTAACATGTAGGACACTATTTATCCCTTTAGTATGATTCAGTGGGACAGTTACCGAACTGCACGCGGGCGAAGCCGCGGGCAACAGCTAGTAACTTTAAATAAAAACTGAAAAGAAAAAAACAAGTTCAGGAGACAGGACATATTGACTGCAACAGTCGGGACCCATTAAATAATCTGGATTCTAATTTTCTACTTTAATGTCGAAAAACGAATTTAACGAAAGGTAATCAATCAAATCAATTTATTTACACATTTTGATTTAACACTGACATGAACTGGTCGATGAGTTTAAGTGGTCAGTTACTGGTGAGTTTACCCTAACAAATAAGTACAAAAACTTGGTACTGCTCAAACCTCCAGAATCTCTCTTGGTCTAGTCATCTGACGCAGACTACTTTATGTGACAGAGGGAGACACTGGTGAAGTTAGTCTGCGTGGAGCGGGAGCATTCGTTCTGCTACGTGGCGGTGTCCCGCGGCGGGCGCGTCGGCGTCTACAGCGGAGATATGCGGCTGCTGTACTCTTACGAGGTTATGTTGTATGGATTTATTTCCAATATGAATACCTTGTTACAGATTGTCTTATGTAATTAATATTGTAATTAATATGACTATTTAACATATTTGTATTATTTCACACAGTTTACAAACATAAGGCAAGAAGACTAAAAAGTGTAACAAAAAGGAACTTCTTAGCCTGTAGCGCTTGTGGGCTACTATTTTTAATATTGTTTTTTTATTGGATATTTAAAAATGAAAAATAATATGTAATGAATAAATGAAATTCTAAAAAGTAAAACTAAAGTAGGAAGTGCACTAAGTTTCACTCGTAGGTAATTATTATCGTTACAGATGTTTTACCATAGATCAGGGCTTCATGGCCGTGTCAAGAACCGCTGGATAACCGATGTGATATATCTACCGGTGAGTCGGTTTGACTAGTCCGCTACATATTTAGAAGGAACTATAAAATGTATAGGCTCACCATAATATCTATCCGTTAACCAATAGCAACAGATGAGCGTCCGCTTCTTCCAGACTTTTAGAGCAGCTAGATTGGAGCGAAACACATGCATCTGAAACGCAGGATGGAAATAATGAGGTTTATTTTTAGTAAAATATGTTTAGACGAACTGTTATTGGATACTGATACTAAATATCGTGTCCCAAGTTTCCTGTTGTATGCATGTTACAAAAACTGACTAATGCTACTGAAAGTGGCTAAGCTAGTAAACAAATTCTGGACCAACTCAATTTATACTGTCATATACAATATTCGACACGCTGAAATGTCATCCATATTGGCCTTTGTTTTCTTTCTTTCTTCTTAGTTTTCTTCTTCTTTTCTTGCGATTCCTTTCTTTTATTCAGGACGCACAATTCCTGGTGATGTCGGCATCGGATCGCAGCTTGACAATGTACGACGCGACAACGTTGTCGCACACGCCTCTCTACTGTATCACCGGGCTGCCCAATATACCTACTGTAAGAAGGTGACCTCGCACTAGTTTAGTTGCAATCATGGTTGTAATCGTGTACTAGTTTAGTTGCAATCATGATTGTAATCGTGCACTAGTTTAGTTGCAATAATGATTGTAATCATCACATCATTTAAAAAAAAACCTGTATTTAACTTGCAATTGTTTAATTTGCTTTAGGTTAAATCTTGCAAGCTGAATAATAACAACTTTATTTTTATTTATCAGGAGTTGAAAGTTTACAAGTTGATTCAGTTTCGGTGAAAATGCTGTTTTATGATAAGCATGATTTGATGCTACACGGGCTACACCCAGGATCGACTCCATATGGGGGAAATCTTCAACGGTCAGCAGTAATTAAATTATGATAGCCCATTCTTTCGTCCACGGCCTGGCTGATGGACACAGGGCTGGGTCCATCCAATCAAGTGATTTTCTCAAAGGTTTTATAAGATTTTTGTTAAAAATGTTTTTACTAATCATTGTTTTGTGTTGTAGTGTTTGGCGTACTCCGCGTCTTCAAACATAAGTGAAACCTCCCAGCTTGCCTTCGGCTCAGAGAGAGGCGACGTAACGATCGTCTGCTTCCTCCAGCCAAAGGTGCAGCTATTTCATACGAAAACGCCCGATGCCATCAATTACTACTTTTGGATGGTAAGCCACGCTCTTTTTAATTAATTACTCAATCATTACATCATTTGATTCGTTATTTTGCCGTTGCCTATTTAGTTTGATTGGTGCATTTTATTGCCACCGACTTCCGAATCTAATTATCGCTGAACATTGCAAGAAAAACATGTTACATTGATAACTTTCTCCTATAAGAAAAGGGAAGATGAATGCTTGCAATCCTTCACACATCGGATACAATAGCATCATATCATCATCATAACATCTTTCTCATTACGTTGTTTCTCTTAATTTTTTTTTCGTAGTTTTTCTTAATTTTTGCAAACCTACTAGTGGTGCGGTTAGAGCAGCCCCAACCAGGTCGTGTCTCATGAGGAAGCTCGGTTGCAGGAGTTGCCGTCCCCCCCTCACTCGTCGTACTGCAGCATCACGCGCTGGCGGCGAGTGCACGCGCGCTCGGTGAAGCGCGTGGCGTTCAGCCGCGGCGGCGTCATCCTCGTGACGTGCTCGCACGACGCCGCCGTCAGCATGCGCATCAGGCACGTGCCCGGCAAGATGGACGACTACGTCTTTAAACTTAACAGAGTAAATATTTTTTTCTCAAAAATGGTATGTAATGTTGCCACAACATCTCTAAAAAGTATCCAGAAAGTGAACTCTACCGGAGACTTATTCACAACTGTCCAGTAAGAAGCGAGATTTTAAATTTGGAATCTCCAACTGTCCAGTAAGTAAGTATGTAATTTACTTACTGGACAGTTGTCATCCTCTTTGGATCTGCTTAGAAAAGGCTCCCAATATATATCTGTCTCTTTTTGGTATGACATTTTATGAGATACGTATATTACAGCCATTTTATAGTCTGTGACACTTAACGCGACGCAGAAAAAGTATGCGTTGCGTTTTGTACTTAGTAATGTGTTAGAAGTATAGTGTGGGATTTTATGTTTGTATTTAGTAATTTCAGTTTATAAATCATGTTGGATTAAGACTTTCCATACTAAAATTAACATGGAGTTTCAAAAACAATAATTTACACTTTTTTACTAAGACATTCATGTAACGTAAAAATAGAACAATTTCCAAAACTAAACGCAAACTTTGTATTAAAAAAAACAACGACTGGCGGGATTTCACATTCAATTGCGACAGTTGTGTTTAAACGAATTTGTTGTTAAACTTTCTTTCATTTTTGAGAAAAGTATTATACAAACCTCAACCAGTAAGAAAGCCATCCTGGCCTCGTATATAACCGGACCAAAGGTAAGGTAAGGTAGGTAAGGTCCGGGTAGGTATATACGAGGCCAGGATGGCTTTCTTACTGGTTGGGGTTTGTATAATACTTTTCTCAAAAATGAAAGAAAGTTTAACAACAAATTCGTTTAAACACAATTGTCGCAATTGAATGTAAAATCCCGCCAGTCGTTGTTTTTTTTTAAAACAATGTTTGCGTTTAGTTTCGGAAATTGTTCTATTTTTACATTACATGAATGTTTTAGTAAAAAAATGTAAATTATTGTTTTTGAAACTCCATGTTAATTTAAGAATAGAAAGTTTTAATTCAACGTGATTTATAAACTGAAATGACTAAATACAAACATAAAACCCCACACTATACTTCTTTTCACATTACTAAGTACAAAACGCATACCTACTTTTTCTGCGTCGCGTTATGTGTCACAGACTATAAAATGGCTGTAATACGTAGACAGCTCTGTCTACGCTGTAATATCTGTATCTCATAAAATGTCATACCAAAAAGAGAGATAGATATATATTGGGAGCCTTTTCTAAGCAGATCCAAAGAGGATGACCTACTGTCCAGTAAGTATATTACATACTTACTTACTGGACAGTTGGAGATTCCAAATTTAAAATCTCGCTTCTTACTGGACAGTTGTGAATAAGTCTCCGGTAGAGTTCACTTTCTGGATACTTTTTAGAGATGTTATGGCAACATTACATACCATTTTTGAGAAATGTACTATTAACACCCTTGCTCGTAAAGCTGATGTAATTCCACCGGTTTTAAATATGTAAAGCGGGTCATACCGGTTAATCGGTCCACCCGTTCCTGAGAAAATTCGTGTTGACAGACGAACAGACGGACAGACAGACAAGAAAGTGATCTTATAAGGGTTCCTTTTTTACTTTTTGAGGTACGGAACCCTAAAAAGTACGAAAAATTAATGGTTTAAAAAAAAAAACAATTATCCTGAGGGTTTTGGAAGTCGAAAAAATTGGATTTGACATAACTACTTCATCACCTACAACATAAAAAAATCAGCACTACCTGATTTGATGCAAGGCAAAATGTACCGATTCCATCTTTCAACCCTGTTGTATATTTTTTCGTCATGTCACCCTGTCGGTGGAAGTCTACTTCAGTGATTGTCAGAAGTGTGACGTCAGTTGCATCTTGTATGTATGTGCATGACTATTACGTTTACATTATGGCTAGGTAGGAATATTATGCATGCTGTTTGGAAAACTTTCTATTAAAGTTTATGTTAATATTGTTTTTCTGCATTTATAATTGTTAAGCGTGCCTCACACCGTCGGTCACCAATAGCACGATTGTTCTGTGTGAAACCACAATAAAGCTCGCACACTGTACCGAATCCCAATTACCTACTTACTTCAACTCATTTGTGCTAGCTGATCTCGATTTGAAGCGATGCCGTTATGCTGCTTATACGCCTGAACTCTGAAATTTGTAACTCCTGAACTATGAGTTTCAAATTTTAGAGTTTTAGAACGAATCCCAGGCTCGTGTTAATCCAGTGCAGTGATTTTAACTGTGCGGAGTTTTAAAACGTATCGAATCAGGTAAGAGACAGGCGCCGCTGGTTGGTCAAGTTAAGGCATTTCTGCCGCTCGACGCAAACAGAATCATATGATAAAGCCTTTACTATTATCTAGGTATTATTCAGTATTTACCGACTGTCAGAATATTATCTGGAACGAACTTGAACACGAACAATGAACGCTTCATCTCAAACAGTAGCTCTCCTTAATCTTCCTGCAAATACAAACAATTTGCGCTCTGATGTCTAACCGATAAAATCTATATATTTACACAACATACATTATAACCGCTCTTATTTTCTACCACATAGAGGCCACTTTAAATTTAAGTGCATCCAATTTGCAAATGTTATCGTAGAACAAAAAGGTGCAGTTATTTATAGACAAAAGTGTGGTATATAATGTGACAGATGATTGTTTTATCCAGCGATATACTTACAACTTGTCAAGATGGTCGGTGATACAAGACGCTTCCTTTTGGAGGATATCCTGAGTGAGAAGCAGGTGCATCATATCGTGAAGCAGGCTGTTGGGGCGGATGTGTGGGCCCTGCAAGGGTGTGACGTCAGAAAAGCCACGGAGGGTCTCGCCGGGTTCCTCGGCGACCACATGAGGGCCACGCTGCGAGTGACCGTGGACGGCGAAGTGAAGACCGTTCACCTGTTCATCAAGTGTATTCCGATGAAGAACAAGCCCAAAGCGGAGTTTATTGATAATAATAAGTATTTTAAGAGAGAGCGGTACATGTTCCAAGTGTTGGAGGAGATTCGGGATGATAATGGTGAGCTTATAAATAATGAATTTTTATTTGTTCTCATTGAATATTTAATTACTAGAGGCTTTTCTACAAAATTTATGAAGGAAAATCCAAATTAAGTAAGCACAACGCGCCGAGCGCAGACTTTGGTTATTAAATTGTATCAAATAATGCCTACTAAAACAAATAGTTTGAATGTTCTGCTTCAATACCTTCCTACTTAACTTTAACTATGAATAATCACAAAAGAATCTCGTTAATACTCGCCAGACACAACAATGCCTCTCAGACTAAAAGAAAACAATGCTCAAAGTAAACACAAACATTGCACTGATATAACCCCTCAACATTTTATGAAATGAGTACTAGCAATTGTTAACTTGTATCATTTTATTTATTCCTCTCAAAACGTTTCCATATCATTCCCTCCAGATCCGAACCCCTGGTGTCCAAAGGCCTACCTATACACGGACTCAATGATCGTGATGCCCGACCTGGCGGTGGAAGGCTACTCTTCGCGCCACTATCTGGACACCCTGGACTACCAGCATGAGATGTTCGGAGTCGCCACCCTGGCGCGGTTCCACGCCGCCTTCACCAACTACGAGACGAAGAAGAGCATCCTCAACAACCGACCCTACAACAGCAACGAAGAATGTGGCAGTCTGCTAGATGAACCAGCATTCTGTGACTCCCCATTCATAAAATCCTGCGCGAAACTGACTGCTAACTTCATCAAAGCTTACTCCGCGAAGTCTTACCGAAACTTTCCTCATTTGGAGCAGAAAATAGCGCAACAATACTTAGTAGCATGTGAGACTGTCAAGGAGTATAAGGGGACTTTAAATGTCCTGATACACAAAGATTTGTGGGTGAACAACATGATGTTTAAGTATGACGACAACGTCTTGACCAACGCTATAATTGTCGACTTCCAGCTGCTTCGTTACACACCTCCTGCCTTTGATCTGATGACGTTCATGTACTTGACTACTTCCAGGAGTTTTAGAGAAAAGCATGAGACAGAAATCTACGATAAATACTTTTCAGTTTTTTGCGACAATTTGAGTGAAGATTCTAAGCAAAGAATGAAAGATTTGGGTTACGATAAGAAGAGTTTCCTGAACTGGTGTGAGCAATGTCGTATGTTCGGGGTTGTGGAGCCAGCTGCTATCCACCCATTCATCCTGATGAACCCGAAGACGGCGCAGGCGACGTTCGACGACCCGGAGACGTACGACCGGTACGTGAACGAGGACCGCTCGAAGCCCGTGCTTGCGTACGCACAGACGTGCGGCGTGTACCGCGAAAGGCTGCTAGAGATCTCCGAGGAGTTCGTCGAGAGATATGTACTCAATGAACTATGATGAACGATGTATTTCTGGGCTACCTAATAATTAAACTTGGCTTGACATAAATCGTTGTTAATTCATTATAAGCCCTTCCGATTTAATAAAGAAAATAATTATAATATAATAAATGACCTGAGATCATGAAATCAGTTGAATTCCTCAGCTCTCAGTATGATGACCTACAGAAAGAAATCAAGCGCCTGCAACAAGAAAGCATAGATTACAAGAAGCTCTCCGAGTCATTGGAACTGGCTGTCAGAGACCTTCAATATAAGTCCCGGTCGTCTAGTATAGAAGTGCGCAACATACCTACCAAGGAAAGGGAAACGACGATAGACTTATCAAAAATTATAACAGATATAGCAAACTTAGTAAACCTACCTCTAACTGCCACCCACTTCCGAGATATATATCGTACACCAGGGAACCGAGGCACCAGTAAACCTATTATCGCCGAATTCACTAACGTACAAACAAAGTTTGACCTCATCTCACGCGTACGAACCTATAACAATAAAAATACGAATAAAGAAGACAAATTGAATACGGAGTTACTCGGAATATCTGGACAAAAACAAGCAGTCTATGTTGAAGAACATCTATCGAACACAAGCAAAAAGCTCTTTTACCAGGCAAGAGAATTTGCGCGCCTGAGGAAATATGCATTCTGCTGGACCTCTAATGGCAACATTTTTCTTCGGAAAAAAGCCGGAGATAAACAAATTCTCGTCAAATCTGAATCAACACTAAAGGAGCTGCAGGAATGACTATACTACAGCTCATCGTTAGTAAGCAGTACTTCGCTAATCTTTTTTGTTTTAATGTCTGTTAAATATAAGTCATACTATATTTTTACTAATAACCTGCTTTATATTTATATTTTGTTATATAACTTAAGTAAAATGAATTATAACACCCAATGTTCAAGCGCAAACATTACACATACTAACACACATTTTGTTACATATCCAACCACACCTTACCTTACTAACTTACATAAAAATTGGTGGCCTAAATCACACTACACTAGTATCTATTACCTGATCATAAAACACATACCAAACACCCCAGAGCAATATATCGTATCATACTATAGTAAATCGTTTCTCACTAATGGCTAATATTCTTCAATCTATTATTACAGCGGATTTAGATGAATTTGAAGTGGCAAAATCACATAAATGTCCACCGTCGGATTGCTCTAACTATTTGGTAGGCGCTAACCATCAAATCAAAATTTTCCATATAAATACTCGCAGTTTAAATAAAAATTTTGATGAACTACTAGTATTGCTAAAGTTGCTCAATGTTACCTGTGATGTATTGGTACTTACTGAGTGCTGGCTTAGTAAAGTGGTGAATCTCCCTGTGTTGAACGGCTATAACTCATATTATACAGAACGTACGGCTAACCAGAATGACGGGATTGTTATTTATATAAAAGATAACATAAATTGCACCATAAAAGAACCCAATTTTATTAACGGAAATTGCCTAACATGTGAGATAACAAATAAACTTGCATTTGTGGCTATATATCGTTCACCGTCATATAATACCAAAGTTGACTTCGACAACTTTTTGAATAGCGTAGATAACATCCTCTTGTCCCTAAAAAACTATAAAAATATTTGCCTAATCGGGGACACAAACATAGACATCCGACCTATTGATTTAGAAGTACGCGCTACCGAATACTTAACATTAAATGCAACACACGGCCTGCTACCCGCCCATCGGATACCTACAAGAAATGATAGCTGCCTAGACCATGTGATGCTCAAAACGGACAAGACAGCCACAGTACTTGTAATTGAATCACATGTTACGGACCACCTCCCAATTCTACTAACTATTAATAACGAACAGCTCTCAGGGAGATCTGTGCCGGCTTGCAGAATACCTAAAATTGACTACACCAATCTAACAAATCATATCGAAGCCCTAGATTTCTCGGAAGTACTGAAAACAAATGATCCTAACCTAGCATCTGACACACTCACGGAAATGTTAAACACCGCTATAATTAGCCACACAAAAATAATAACTATCCCTAAAAAAGACAGAAATATTCGACCTTGGATTACACCCGGTTTACTACGGTGCATTCGCCACCGTGATAAACTTCACAAAAAAGCAAGAAAATCACCTGATAACCTAATAATCCAAACTTCCTACAAACGATATAGAAACTATTGTAATAGCCTACTCAAAAAACTTAAAAGGATACACGAACAAAATGAACTACACAAAGCAAAAAACGACCCTAAACGACTGTGGAATAAAATCAAAGAAATTACATACACTAAAAAGCAAAGCAACCCTCCTCATGAGTTATTAAGTACAGCCTATGATAAAAGCGATGCAGCTAACCTCGTCTGTAACTACTTTGCGAATATTGGCCAAAAGTTAGCATCTATGATAAATACAGCAGCCCAACCTACCCCATCACTTCTCTCCCAAAGCACATGTCCTTCTAGCTCCTTTGTCCTTCTCGAAGTGGATAATGCTGAAGTGGACTCCATTATCTCAAGCCTAAGACAGGACTCTGCCACTGGCTGGGATGGTATTCCAGTCAAACTCATAAAACTTTGTCGACATATCCTCGTACCACTTATTACACATATAGTAAATTGTTCAATGACCACAGGTACATTCCCTAACACGTGCAAAAAAGCCGTAATCCATCCAATAAATAAGAGTGGGAACAGAGACTGTGTAAATAACTATAGACCCATTGCTGTACTACCAGTTATGTCGAAGATAATGGAGAAAATTATAAACAAACAACTAGTAAAATACCTACAAAAGCACAGCATACTAGCAAATAATCAGTACGGATTTAAACAAGGAGTATCTACTGAAGATGCAGTGCTAGACCTAACTGAACTTGTAGCAAAGAAATTAGATAATCGACATAAATGCTTGGGTCTATTCCTCGACTTAACAAAAGCGTTTGACACAGTCTCTGTTCCCATCCTTCTATCCAAGTTGCATAGTATCGGCATACGAGGCATTGTTCATGATCTCTTCAAGAGTTACTTGACAGACCGAAAAATCTGTGTGAAAATAGGATCACATATTAGTGCTGATAAGATAATGTCATATGGAGTCCCGCAGGGTAGCGTTCTTGGCCCAACGCTCTTCCTAATCTACATCAATGACTTGTGCACTCTTACTTTAACATCTGCTAATATATTTACTTATGCCGATGATACAGCCATTGTAGTACACGGGAAGAACTGGGCCCAGGTGAAAAATAATGCAGAAGAATCCCTGAAAATAGTAATGGAATGGCTACACAAAAATCTCCTTACCCTGAACCTACAAAAAACTAACTTCATCCCGTTTTCTATTCATGCTAGCACGAAACCCCCAAGCATATATGCAATTAAAGCTCACACCTGCCTGGACACTGCAACTTGCTCTTGTATAGCGCTCCCCTCAGTAACATCGGTAAAATATTTGGGCGTAATAATCGATAATGGGCTGAAATGGAACAAGCATATTGAATCTACCGCCAGCAAAGTCAGGAAAACAATACATCTATTCAAGACATTAAGGCATTCTGGTGACTTAGAGACCCTAAAAATGGTTTACACTGCACTTTGCCAGTCCATCATCGGCTATTGTATTCTAGCTTGGGGTGGATCGGCCAAAACAAAGTTCCTTGAGCTGGAGCGAGCGCAAAGGGCGGTACTTAAGGTTATGTTGCAAAAGCCTTTTCGCTATCCGACTCATAACCTTTACACCGAGCTCAAACTATTAACCGTGAGACAGTTATTTGTACTCAAAACCACTCTTTGGAAACATGGCCAAGTTCCTCTCCCAGACTCAAACAAACGTGGTCAAAGAATAGTTTGCCCAATTCCTGGTCATAGAACTGCCTTCGCCAGAAGACAGCAGTATGTGCTGAGCTCTCTTGTCTTCAGAAATATAAGTAAGACCATCCAAATAGCAAGGTTAAGCAAACACGAGGCAAAGACGAAGCTGAAAGACATGTTGTACCTCTTAGACTACGCTCAAACTGAGGAACTATTAATCACTCACACATAACTCACAACATTCTATACAAAACGTGTAACATAGTCTGTACACCAAGCAAACAATATATTGTTCCGTCTTACACCCGACACCATACAACCATACCTACTTAGGCTCTTCATATCATACTCACAGAACACAAAAATACACCCGTCTCCCAGTCACACGCACACTCACTCACACATACACACAGTTACATACACACACTCACACAATGCATATAAGTCATACGATTTCCAGACACACATACAGAATCCACCACACAGTCATTTTATACTTTTTTTTTTTTTTTTTTACTTTTTAAATGTCAGTTTTCTTATGTTTTTTAATTTTTTTCAACTTTTGTTATATTATCTTTCTAAAACACTACTTAATAATATACTCTCTCGAATAATATCAGCTTACCAGCTCTCAATTTCCATAAGGTATAATATAGTGTCCAAGTGGCAGTAGAACACTGACTCCTAAGTCACAGGTTTTCCTAGTTTAGGAGTCAGGGTTTCAGCTTTTGTACGCCTTAACTATTGTGAACTTTAGCTAGATATAAGGCTTATTGTAAGGATTTGTATCAATAAAGTATTATTATTAAGTATTATTATTATTACCTCCTTTAAAAGCGAATTTGCTATGGCGGGTCCAGACCCAATCACCCTGTATACTCGTCCTGTCCATATATCTATATGTCAGCCATTTTACTCTGAGACTGTTGGCACCACACAGTTGGGAGAGCAGGTGTCAGTGGAGTATTGTACAATTACGAGTAAAAAAAATAAGCGGTGGTGGTTCTACTTACATACATATAACTAACTGTGTGGGTAACAGCTCTTAAAAATATAATCGAGGTTGCTAAAACACTTTTTTTCTCAAGTCAATGGTTTATTTCAGTTCTGTGCCTTCGGCTTGACCTTCGGAGATAACCTACCTTACCTACCTGCACACACATGTGTCTACTTACGTTCCTTCGTCTCTGTTCGTGTTCCAGGCGCGGGGGTGAGGCGCGGCGACGCGCCGTCCCCCGCGTTGAGGGGGGAGGCGGCTGCCGCGCGACGGGAGGGCGCGCGTTCTCGTTAGTACGCTTACTGTTACCTGATGTACGCACATGTTTTGTTTACGTAGTGATTACGATTAAAATAAAACGTATTATTCGCGAAAAGTGTGCTATTTCAACGTTGTTGAAACGTTTTGTGAGTGGTTTACCATTGGATATCGGGGTAAGTCATTCAATTATTTTATTCTTTGTTTCTGTGTTGTTATGTTCAAGGTGCGGGTTTACTCTGATTTTTTTTTGTGAATGTGAAATATTGCAAGCTTAGCATGCTCAATGGCATTGCCGTTATCATAGTTTTGTCGGACATACCATCCACAAAATATGCACGAGTTATTATTGTATTTGTCGGACATACCATCCACAATATACATACCTACATGAGACGATCACGACGCAGCAATTGCGCTCGTTTGACATGTCGGCTATTCAGCCACAGTCCGTCTAGTTATAGCCACAGCCCGAATAGTAGGCAGCGCGGCCCAAAACTTGGGCGGCGCGGCTCAGGATTTGGGCGGCGCGGCTCAAAACTTGAGCGGCGCGGCTCAGAAGTTGAGCAGCGCGACTCGAAGATTGGGCGGCGCTGCTCAAAATTTGGGCAGCGCGGCTCATAAATTGAGCGCCTCGGCTCAAAAATATTGAGTGGCTCGCACCGAAAAACGAGCGGCGCGGCTCGATTATTCTTAGGATTTGCTTAATCAGTGAGCCGCTAGAGGTTAAATTGAATGGACCTGCTTGGGTTTTGCATGACCGCTTTGCTTTGGCTTCAGATGACCCAACGAGGGAACCTGGTAACCCTCGGCGAGCTACTGGACGAGCATGCAGCTACGGACCAGGACGAGGAAATTTTGGAGCGGGTGAAGGTGCTAGCACAAGAGCAACTACCGGATGGCTGGTTACGCTGGGAGGTGACTACAGCAACAAAAGAAGAAGTTTTCGGTGAGAAGATCGATCCCAATATACTAAATAAATTAGTATTCGCCCTGCCTACCGTGGGCCTAGTCCGCGCATTTATACCAGAGGCGGATCACCTTTCGGAGAAGGGGTATCGAGACATAAGGTGTAAGCTTCTTGATTGGGCTTTTACGCGGTCTCTTATTCTCGGGCCACCAGCTGTGGCAAACCGCATACGGGGCTCAGCAGCACGCACTGAGTTTTTTAAACAGTCAGTCGAGGCACTACGACCACTGTTACACACTAGGGCTGAAGCTGATCAAATTCTTTCCGGTGCCCGCTCTGAAACAGAAGAAACTAGTCGGAAGAGAAGAAGTTCGTCCTCTGTAACGTCACGAAGTCAAGAACCTTCGGCACGTAGACGCAGGAGGGACTCAGACTCACCCTCCACATCGCGGGATGCCAGAATCGAAGCTCTGGAACAAGGAGTGGAGGGTATGTTTGCGGTTTTGTTGGAAAAACTAGAGCGGCGACAACAATCCGACTGTGATTCCGACAAAGAAAACTACTTTTCCAACGATGAAGAGGATGCAGTTTCGGAGACCTCTGATTCTCCGTCATGGAGAGCACCTGCTCTGGACCCGAATTGGCAAGTTGAGGGAGACGAGAAGGAGCTCGAATTTCTGCCCACAACCAAAGAAGCGGACCCTCTGATACCCGAGCCTTCGGCGCAACTTAAGAAGGAAGGAATCGAGTGCCAAAGGCTGGGCACCGATAGCTGGAGTCGGATCCGTTACAAGGAAGTGGAGAAGCACTTGCAGGCGGCGTCAGTATTTAGTGCTCTTAAAATCAACATGGAGCTGGGCACTCTAGCCACTCAACCATCCCTCTGGCTTACGAAACAAGAGAATCTCCTAGGCACAATCACGCACGGGTTGCTACTCCAACGTAGGGCCCTTGCGGAATATTTAAACGCAATTGTTAAAAAGTGTCCGAGTGCCAGCACAGAATTAAGGCAGCTAGTGGCGGAGGACTCCACCTTCAAGACGATTTCAGATCAACTTCTTCAGTTTGTATGCGCTCATAGGTCCGAGACCATCGACCTTCGTCGTAAAGCATTCAAAACAAGGAATGAGGTCCTTAATAGTGCACTCCACAATATTCCTCCATCACCGACCCACTTGTTTGAGGAGAAGCAGCTTAGTTCTTTGGTTAAGGATAACGGGGGAGTGGCAGCTGTTTTTATCTCACCAAGAGCCACGGAAAAGGCCGTAAATTCCTTTCGTAAACCAGCTCCACCGGCTAGATCTAAAGCCACGAAATCATCTTGGCGCTCCCGACCGACTACTCAATACTCCGGTAACTACCACTCATCGCCCTACAACTTATCCTCTCACAACTCATCATCCCGCAATCCGCCATCGAAAAAGCCGTCTAACCACGGTCAACGTAGGGGTAGGGGTGGAAGCGACAAGAAATCTCGAAAATCCCGTGCCGGATATTGACGGTTTTCGAGGGGGACAACTGGGCGAGTTCCGAACACAATGGGGGAAAATAGGGGCACCAAAAGCGATTTTAAAAATAATTTCGGGTTACACAATACCTTTCGTGTCCAAACCACCTTCTATCCCCCTGCAAGAAAACTTGGAAAGATTCGCGACAAGACCCTCGGATGTGATGTCCAAAGAGCTCAGACAGCTTCTATCCCAAGGTGTAGTCGAGAAGTGTCATTCCAAGACTGGATTCCTGTCGCGAATGTTTCTAATTCCAAAAACAAACGGAAATCTCAGGCAAATTTTCGACCTTCGCCGCCTGAATTGCTATTTAAACCCTCGAAAATTTCGCCTGGTAAACCAGGCTCAGGTCCCCGATTTTCTCCAGCCCGGCGACTTCTTAGGAAAGCTAGACATAAGTCAAGCCTACTTTCATGTGCCAATAAAAGTGAGCCACCGGAGATTTCTGGCGTTTGGTTATGCAAACGAACTCTATCAGATGTCGTCCCTTCCCTTCGGCCTATCCAGCGCGCCGTTAGCTTTCTCTCGCGTCACCAAATGGGTAGCAGGGTTTCTTCGAACAAAGGGACTACGAGTTCTAGTATACTTAGACGACTTCCTTTTAGCACATCAAGATCCAGATGTGCTAAAATGTCAAATGAGCTATGCAGTGGGTCTTCTACAGAGTCTCGGCTGGTGTGTAAACTTGGAGAAGTCTGTTCTAGAGGCTACAACAAGCATAGAATTCCTAGGGATTGTGTGGGATACAGACAGGAACGAGAAAAGACTCCCGGAAGAGAAAATAATTCGATTATTGACAGATTTAGAGAAGGTATTACAAAAAAGTCAATGGACGTGGCGGTTAGGAACCTCACTCATAGGTCGACTGGGTTTTGCAGCCTTGGTGACCCCTCTAGTTCGTCTGTTCACCAGATATATTCAGCGCGCCAGTCTGAAACTGTCTCAGAATCAGCCCGACCGGCTGCGAGACTTACCGCCACAGGCTGTCAACGACTGTCATTGGTGGACTTGCAATGTGAGAGAGCCAGGAAAAATTTTCCATCCAGAACCTACGATTTTTGTTACGACAGATGCGTCAGACGAAGGCTGGGGTGTTCAGATCGGCGATGGTCACCTATTGGGAAAATGGACCAAAGAGCAAGCTACTTGGCACATAAACAGAAAGGAATTATTCACCGTGTACATAGCTCTGAAGAAATGTCAGAACGCGGTAGCAGGACAATCGGTCATGATTCAATCCGACAACAAAACGGTGGTTTCGTACCTGAGGAATCAGGGAGGAACACGGTCTATGGTGTTGTTAGAGGAGTCCAAAAAGATCTTGTTACTGGCGGAGAGCTTAGGAGTAACCATTCATACCTTTTACCTTCCAGGCCGTTACAATTCCATAGCCGACAGTTTGTCAAGGGGAAAATGTCTCCCGGATTGGCATGTCGTGGACGAGGTTACGACAGAAGTGTTCCTAAAGTGGGGTACCCCTCAAATAGATTTGTTCGCAACCAGTCGATCGAAAGTAGTCTCGACATATGCGTCGATAGAAGCATGGGACGCACAGGCGATGTTCATCAACGCATTCAGCCAGCCCTGGCATTACAAACTGGCATGGATCTTTCCGCCTCCACCTCTGATACCCAGAGTACTACGGCACCTCAACCAGTCTTCAGGGACCTACCTACTGATGGTTCCTCGCTGGGAAACAGTTTTTTGGAGAGGCGACCTGAAACGAAGGGCTCTGGAAGCCCCCTTTCAGATAAGCAATGTCAACAGTTGCCTGATCGACCTGTCAACCAATCGCCCTCTGCCGAACGCAGGAGACCTCTCTTTCGAGGTTTGGAGGATACGGGGTGAACTTATAGCAGATATGGATCCTGGCGATATCGATCTTGTTCAGTCAGCATGGCGTGATTCCACGTGGCGCACTTATGAGTCTAGCTGGAAACAATGGGTCTCGTGGTGCAGACAAAATGGGAAAAGCCCTAGTGATCCTCGACCTCAGGATTTAGCTACCTATTTAGGCTACCTATCCCGTGTTAGAAAGCTCGCAGCTTCAACCATTTTGGTCCAAAAGTCGGTTATTCTAACGTTGGCTGATCCTACACAGGAAAAAAGGTTGGCAGCTCACCCTTTAGTTTCAACAATAGTCAAAGCTATAGGAATTAAAAAGTGCGCATCCTCATTATCAAAGTCACAAATCTGGGACGTCCACGATCTGCTAAGATGGTTGAGATCTCATTGCCCAAATGAAGATAGCATATTCCAGGTGTCTCGGCATGTAGCCTTGCTTTTATTATTGGCGTCAGGACGTCGTATCCACGACCTTACACTCTTATGCATTGACGATCAACATTGCGATAGATCAAGCTCTTCGATAACGTTCTGGCCTAAATTTGGCTCTAAGACCGATAACATCAAGAATCGGCAGTCAGGATGGCAGTTATCTTGCTCAGAAGACCCTGCATTGAATTTAGTCAAATGGGTGAATTGTTTGATAGACTTGTCAGCAAGTAGAAGAAGTGCTCGGCCGAATTTGAATAGTCTATTTATCACTACGCGTGGTGAAGTAAAGGCCGCCACAAGAGCTATAATTGCAGGTTGGATTAAGGCTCCTTTTCGAGATTTAGGTATAAATTATAGTCCGGGGTCAATTAGATCAGCCGTTGCGTCGAGTGACTATCGGAATAACGTCCCTTTAGATATTATTTTGAAAAGAGGGAACTGGAGAGGTTCCGACAATTTCTTTAAGCATTATTGCAAATCGCTAGAACGTCCTGGAAATGAAAACTTAAATGTTCTTAATAATTCATTCTCGGCAGTTTGATTAGCTGTTACTGTATCTAATGATTGTACCTGTGATTTTATTGAGATTTGATACCTCACTATTTTAATTAACATACATAATTATCTAACTGTTATTTCTGTTTGTTAAAAGTCTAATTTGATAACGAATAGGTATGTTATTTGACCAACGTCTTAATTTGTTATTATTAGACAGAGCTCCATTAATTAGTTCGAATAAAATACCTACTAACTGATTGAACGATCTAAGTGAGACCTAAGATTTTTAAGATAAAGACTTGTACTAGTTTTAGGATTCATAAGGGAAATAAAAATGTCTTCATTTATATGAATCTGGGTTTTATTTCAAGGATGCTTTACACCTACTTCTGTCACAGTACGCTATAGTTAGAGGGCGCCGGCAGAAAATAGACACGTCTCCGAAGGTCAAGCCGAAGGCACAGAACTGAAATAAGACCGTTTTCCACCCCGAAGGGAAGAAAACGAGTATTTCAGGTCTTGCCGAGGCTTGACCGAAGCAAGCCCTTGCCGGCTCTTCGGAGTAAACATACTAACGAGAACGCGCGCCCTCCCGTCGCGCGGCAGCCGCCGCCCCCCTCAACGCGGGGGACGGCGCGTCGCCGCGCCTCACCCCCGCGCCTGGAACACGAACAGAGACGAAGGAACGTAAGTAGACACATGTGTGTGCAGGTAGGTAAGGTAGGTTATCTCCGAAGGTCAAGCCTCGGCAAGACCTGAAATACTCGTTTTCATACCTTCGGGGTGGAAAACGGTCTTATTTATGAGATATTCGCTTCTAAAGCGTAAAATTGGGTGCTTCTCATTTTTATGGAAATTTTGAAAACTCAAAAAGTAGAACTCAAGAAGAAATTTCAACGAAAACTTGTTTGAATAAGATTTGATATGCACCCTTGCATATCTGTACCTCAAAAGGTAAAAAAAAGTAGTAAGTAGTAGTAATCGTGTAAAAAATTCTAACAAATATAAATGAATAATAGTGTTAATAAGAAAAAAATGTTTTATTTAAAAAAAAGCGTGGGGGCTTTTTAAGATAATTATTATCGAAATGATAATCCTTCTTCTCATATTAATATCTTTCAATGAAATATTTATAACTATTGACACCATGCACCCCACGCTTTTTCTTAAATAAAACATTTTTTTTTTTATTAACACTATTATTCATTTATATTTGTTAGAATTTTTTACACTATTCTTAATTCAAATTTATTTATTTATTTTCTATTTTTTAGTTTGGTTTTCTATATAAAGCGTGTTTTTTAGTTTTTTTTTTAACTATTATTTATTTTCTACTTTTTAGTTTGGTTTATTTATAAAAGCACGTTTTATTTAATTTTTAGGGTTCCGTACCCAAAGGGTAAAAACGGAACCCTATTACTAAGACTTCGCTGTCTGTCCGTCTGTCCGTCTGTTTGTCACCAGGCTGTATCTCATGAACCGTGACAGCTAGACAGTTGAAATTTTCACAGATGATGTATTTCTGTTGCCGCTATAACAAAAAATACTAAATATAGTCAATGGTACGGAACCCTTCGTGTGCGAGTCCGACTCGCACTTGGCCGGTTTTTTTAAACTGTTATTTAAACTATAATTTATTTAAGTCAGTAACTTATCTGGGAAGTGGGTAAATCGGGCGCCTGCTGCCTTCTTTAGATGAGGTAGCTTTTTCTCAGATTCCCTCTCCGAAAGGTTTATCTTATTTAAAGTTGATGACTTTATCGACTGTAGATCCTAGGCTACGCTAATTACTAAATGTTATTCCGCAAAATAAAAAACCGGCCAAGTGCGAGTCGGACTCGCGCACGAAGGGTTCCGTACCAATTTTTATGAAAAAAACACGTTTGTTGTATGGGAGCCCCCCTTAAATATTAATTTTATTCTTTTTTTAGTATTTGTTGTTATAGCGGCAACAGAAATACATCATCTGTGAAAATTTCAACTGTCTAGCTGTCACGGTTCATGAGATACAACCTGGTGACAGACAGACGGACGGACTGACAGCGAAGTCTTAGTAATAGGGTTCCGTTTTTACCCTTTGGGTACGGAACCCTAAAAATTGAGATTTCTGTCCTGAATATTTTGTTTTGATGTATATAAGCAGCTTTTTTGTAAATCACGGTTACCGTTATATCAAGAATACTAGCTGTTGCCCGCGGCTTCGCCCGCGTGAAGTTTGGTAACTGTCCCACGGGATCATATTTATTCATATTAGAGGGATAAATACTATCCTACATGTTAATCCATGTAAAAGACTACCTATGAGCCAAATTTCATAATCATCACAATCACCATCTCTATCACAATCACCATCACTATCACTATCACCATCACTATTACAATCATCATCATCATTATCACAGACATCATCATCATTATCACAATCATCATCATCGTTATCACAATCAATACCACTATCACAATCACCATCATTATCACTGTCACTATCGTAATCACAATCATCATCATCGTTATCACAATCATCACAATAAATAACCCTGTATAGAAGTCGAATCCGCCATCTTATCTAAATCATCTAAATCTTCTGGATCTCAAAATAAATGCCATATTCGTAATCAGCACTCCTGATAATCTCAGAATTGACACCCATATTGATTTTTAGACATTTCAACCCCATCGCACCCCTACAGGGGATGATGGTATTTCAGTTACACATTAAATCTTAAAATCGCGTTGTTTTTGTAATACACCCGCTCGACCCGATACACCATACAAACAATAACTATGTTGATTTTCAGACTTTGTCACTCCATTTCCCCCCTAAGGGGTTGAATTCTTAAAAAACCTGAATTGTCATCGGTCTTTGACGGGTGTGCAAACTATCAAACAAACAAACATACAAGTGAAGCTAATATAAAGCGTGTAAAAAGGAACCCTTTGAAGATCACTTTCTTGTCCGTCTGTCCGTCTGTCCCTTTATTTGTGCTGTAAGACCTTGCTTTTAACTAAAATTGACAGTTCTAGGTCAATCGGAAGTACCCTAAAGGTTTTGGGTCGAAAACCTAAATGGTAGTTCCCGTTGACCTAGAATCACGAAATTTTGCGAAAAGCAATGTCAATGTAATGTAAGCACATTATGTAAAGGGAAAAATCTGAAAACCGTTAATATGTAGTTTAATAACAAAAGAAAAGTGATTTTACTATTACTAACTTATTATTTCTGGTGGTGCAATAGCCGTTTCATGGGATCGAACTGCAAAGTTAAGTTTTTCCTTTAAAAAGTTTGTAATGAACCCTCGGTTTGCGGGTTCGACTCGCTCTTGACCGGTTTTGAGATATGGGTCTTTTCCGTGAAACTGCAGCAGTTACCTACTTTTTTTTTGCATTAATATGTAACTATGAAAAACAAATTTAGTTTGGCTGTTGAGTGTAAATTTACGTATGAATGAGCGTTAAAGATATTTCAATTTTATATTTCATGGTGCTAAAAAGTTAAAAAAAAAACCGCGATAGCATAGTTGTCTGTCTTTTTAGGTTGAGTCACACACTCTAACCCTCTCTCATGTGACTAAGATGAAGTTGCGCGGGTCAGCTAGTCTATACTAATAAGTATTATAAAGATTTAACATTTGTTTGTAAGTTTGTATGTTTGTAAGTTTGTATGTAGGGGGTAATCTCCGGAAGTAATGAACCGATTTCAATGAATTGTGTTTGTAATGAATAACTCAAAAACTACTGCGCCGATTTCAAAAATTCTTTCACCATTAGAAAGCTACATTCACCCTAAGTAACATAGGCTATATTTTATCTCCGTACCTACTCCCACGGGAACGGGAACTACGCAGGTGAAGCCGCGTGACGTCCGCTAGTAAGTAATAAAAGCAAATTAATTTTAAAATGAAGTGGCTAGTGGCACACAGGCAACGTGTTGTTTTTGTTGCTCGTAAGAATCCTTTAGTGTGCAACTTAGACTAGGACTTGGCCGGATTCTTGAAGTTCAATATAACACTTCCACATGGCACATTTGATTTCAGGGAGTGACTTGTTTCCACGTGGTGTCGGCGCTGCACTTGGTGGCGACCGGCGGATGCGACGGCGCTGTGCGGCTGTGGCAGCCGTGCGCACGCGCCCCCTTCGCCACACTCGTAGCTCCCACCTCACCCGCCATACTTGACATCGCCATTGTAGCTGCCCATGAGCTCGTCATCGCATTTTGCAATACTTGTGTGAGTTCACTTTGTGATTCAATTTTCAACAATTTTTTCGCTTACTTTTTGGAAAGAGGCAAAAAAGGTTTTGGCAACCATTATAATTAGGCCGATTTTACATATCGTAAAGGCCTTACATATTTTAGCACTGTTCAAGAATCTACCTGGGTCAACTATTTCCATTGGAAGAGAAGAAAATAATTCAAATTCAAGTTCAAAATAATTTATTTCAATCCATTTATGATCATAATTGCACACACACACACACTTCAAATACAAATTAACAATTATAAAATAACAATTACAGCATTTACTCAAAAATAATATAAATTAAAACTAAAAAAACCTCAAACAAAGAAATAACCTCGCTAGACACTGAGCTACACATAATTATTGTCTCTCAAGGGACTGAGGATGCAGGAAAGTGGAATGAGTCTCGATCTCCAGCAATATTTTTCTTGATGCATCATTATTTCTTCAGTGATGACCGCAGAATAAGAAACTTGATTCCCATGTCATCAAAATCAGGAAAAACATTCATGACAATATGCAAATTTGTGACATAAATACGTACTATTTGCCGATGATGTGTCAGTAATAATACCTGAGAGTGATAAAACATTGTACCAATATGAAGTTAAACAAAGTATTACTGATACTTATAATAGATTGGCTAAATGAAAACAAAACAACGTAAAAAAATGTATCTAAAAAATTTGTCAATTTGCTAACTATAAACAGAACACACCAAAAATTAATGTCGAACATAATAATGAAACAATTAATAGAGAAAATATGTAGCATGTATTTAGGGTTAACATTAGCTCAATAGGTATTATTAATTAATAGAGTTTGCACATTTCAATTTTGTTTTTCTAAGTGTATCTTATCTAGGTAAAACGAAAACAATTTTTGCTCGCAATAATGTCACAGCTATGAAATAAATGATACATATTTTATGTTCACATATTAAGTTCTGATAAACAGACGGTGCACATTTGGGACTTGTACGAGGAGTGTCTGCTGCAGACCATCAAGATCAAATTTCCATTTTTGGGTGTGCTCGGAAAGAAGGTCGAGTTCGGCCCTTACTGCATACATCCTGGTAAGAAAAACATTTCTTATTCTGTATTTGTATAAATGTTTAGAATGATGGAGACAAAGGAGTGGGGCTGCCACAGATTAGATAGAGATAGAAAGATATCGGTGATGTCGGAGGTTATTGGTCTTAAAGGTCCAGGTTGAACAATTACCATTTCGGACTCAATGGAAACATGGAGATAGTATTTTTCCAGAAAAAGAAATGAGTTCAATAAAATGAAATGTAATCAAGCATGTCCAATGAGCTGTGGGCTAAAATATCCACTTTCTGGAGCCCTACACAGCCAGAAGGCGTCGCGGCACACCTCGTAGAAGATGGCGGGATGAGCTGGATAAAACCAACGACCAGTGGTCTACATTAGCCCTGGATAGAAGAAACTGGAAGTCATGGGGAGGGGCCTTTGCCCAGCAGTGGGATGACGCAGGCTAACAGTATCAGTTATTCATTCTTCTCAGGTCCAGTTCGAAAAGAGGAAGAAGAGGAAGAATCGATATTAGACGAGCCGATAGTGATCTCTCGGCGCGCGTCCAGCGTGTATCAAGGCTCTACCGGCGGACTGATGCTGCAGTTCGACAATCAAAACGATTGGGACAAGAAGGGACTTGAAGATGAACCGTTAGTTTTGCAATTTATTATCTCCTATATTCCTTCCTTTTAACACCTTACTAGATTACATTTTTAAATATTTCTTAAACCAAAAAACATTAAAAAAAAAACATTTAAAAATATGAAAAATAATAATAATGTTAATATGAATAAAGGAGATAAAAATAATAATATTAATTTTTATATTATTTTATTATGATTTTATTCATTTATTTTGTCATACTATGCGTTGCAATGCACCTTTTCCTACTTACCTACTCTACCTGCGTGAAATGAGCTGTCAATTGCGGAAGATGCCAAACCTAATTGTGTCACGTCTTGTGCCTTCTCGTGTCGTGGGTTTTTACCAAAATTTTTAATTTTTCTTTTTATTTTAAACTTTTTAAAGAGCATCAAAATCTGACTAGTAGTTTTGAAGAAAAATGGCAACATGGCACAAACAAACATCCTCTCACCCCAAACGCATATACCGTCTCCGTTCCGTAATGGGTAAAAATACTGGTATTCAGTTGCATCCAATTAGACTGGAAGCCAACCCCAAGTCAGGACAAGCTTTCAATCAATCAATCAATCAATCAGTTTATTTGTGAAACATAGGTGTTTACATAGGTGTTTACATAAATAAGAGGTACGCTATGTTTTGTCATAATTAAGACATACAAATTTAAAAGTGACCCATTAGGTGTCGTTACATTATGTCACAAAACAAAAAAAGAAACATCAAATACAATAAAATTAATAAATAGTCATAGTACTTCTTAATGCATTATTCTAATAATTGGTCATTCAAAAATTCGTCTAGATTATAATAACATAACATAGCTTTTATGAATGCTTTTCGTTTTCATTTACTAAATAGTTTTTTTTTCAGTGCATTTTTATAAAAGTTTATTATTAAAAAAGTTTTTTAATTAATATATTTTTAGTTTTGTCGTAATCATTGAATTCAGACTATTTACCGTTGAGGAGTTCCCTCGTGAGAAGACAATCCTGGCTGTAGGATCAGGTCAAAATAGAAATATTTTATATCTATCAAATATGAACGTGTTAACATTTGAGTATATAACTATGTAGATATGTAACTAAAATATGTATTTAAATATTTAATGTTCGTAACTTATTAGGTATAAAATTTAAACAATGGGATTCACTTCACAATAACGTTATATTTATCTTGAAGTATACAATTAACCGTAGTAGTGTATATAATACAACGTTACGTAGCAATGTATCAACCATAATTAATAAACAACACACATGATAATCACATCATAATAATCCCATCATAATAACCACATCATAATAACCACAATCATCATCACTATTACAAGATAATGAAGTTGATTGTGGTTATTACAAAATAATAAAGATGATTGTGATTCACCTTTATTATCACAATAATAATTTTATCACAATATCCTCCATCAATAACCTCTAACCTATCCTCTAACCTAATCTCTAACCTAACCTCTAACCTAACCTCTAACCTAACCTCTAACCTAACCTCTAACCTAACCTCTAACCTAACCTCTAACCTAACCTCTAACCTAACCTCTAACCTAACCTCTAACCTAACCTCTAACCTAACCTCTAACCTAACCTCTAACCTAACCTCTAACCTAACCTCTAACCTAACCTCTAACCTAACCTCTAACCTAACCTCTAACCTAACCTCTAACCTAACCTCTAACCTAACCTCTAACCTAACCTCTAACCTAACCTCTAACCTAACCTCTAACCTAACCTCTAACCTAACCTCTAACCTAACCTCTAACCTAACCTCTAACCTAACCTCTAACCTAACCTCTAACCTAACCTCTAACCTAACCTCTAACCTAACCTCTAACCTAACCTCTAACCTAACCTCTAACCTAACCTCTAACCTAACCTCTAACCTAACCTCTAACCTAACCTCTAACCTAACCTCTAACCTAACCTCTAACCTAACCTCTAACCTAACCTCTAACCTAACCTCTAACCTAACCTTTCGCCATTACTCAATACCTCTCCAATCATGGCTATCACAAGTCTTATCTCCACCGATTTCATACAGTAACGGATAACCTGTGTCCGTGCGACGATCTATCTATTCAGACCTGGTAACACTTGTTGCAGGACTGCCCTCGCTTTTCTTCCTCACGAAATGATCACTTGACTATTACTAATGATCCTGAGCCTTATGAATTGTAACGGGTATTATTGAGCCCCCCACAATCATACACAATCATATTTACCAGATCGTCAGACAGCTAAAACGGTTCAATACGCCTGATTAGCTCTCGCTGGACTATTAATGAAGTAATTTTATAATGTTTGCCGTTTTATATTATAGTTTTTATTTTAGTATGTTTAAGCACGAATCAAGCATGTATAACCACCTGCATCATTACTGTACAATCTCTATAATACTTTGTAAAAAAAAAAAACTAAAACTAAAAAAAAAAAAAAAAACATATTTTCACCTCCTAATTGTGATTTTTATTGTACTATATACGTAGCTTTATATTTTGTAAAAACAATTTAACCTTTCTAGCCCGCGCGTTCCAACTTTGGAACGCTCTAAAAGTTCCCTTGAGCCCCGTCGTTCCAATTTTGGAACGACTAGTACCAACAAATTCAAACCTTATTTTTACTTTACATACGGTTCTAAATCGTTGGCAATTTTTTACCTCTGGTGCCTGACAGTAGTCGATTCGAACGATGCCACATACTATGAACTTAAAACGGGCAATTTAAAAAAAAAATATAGAAGCGCGTCATTGTCGTTGAGGTAAACATATTATAATAATAATAATTTATTTATTTACTCAAAACAAGGCATAGTAGTACACGTTAAAAAAACAGTTTTACAAAAAGTACTATATCTATTATACAAACGTGTGGGTGAGCACTGCTCTCCTAGCTAGGTTATGAAAACCTGTGTTAAGGAGAAGCAGTCCGGTCCCCTAAGGTCTAATGATGTAGGTTACATAGTGCTTCCGATGTTACTGCTACAATTTCGGAGTATTGAGTTTGACAAATTTAAGATATTATCGTTTTATTAAAGGTCAATATGAAATAATTTTAAGGTAAAAAGTGTGTGAGTGTGTGTGTGTTTGTGTGTGTGTGTGTGTGCGGGCGGATCTATGTGTGTGTGTGTGTGTGTGTGTGTGTGTTTGTTCACCACTTATGTTAAGATTCTTTCAGTTTCGTCATATGACTTGTTTTGGAGGTACGATTGCACAATCTTTTTACATTTGTAGTACGGTAGTCCGTAGATGTGACACTCTTCGTTTATTTTGTTAAAGAGGAACGGACCAAGAAAATGAAAGAATCTCTTGACAAAAGTTGAACGTACTCGTGGCAAGGTGCATATCCCATCTTTTCGGCGTTTACTACGTTTTTTATTTTCTATAATTCTGTATGGGGTTTTGCGGTGTTGCAGAATGACTGTTTGTAGTATAAAGTGTTGCCGAACATTTAGAACTTTGCAGTCATTGTATAGTTGATCGGTTGGAAACAGAATAGGACGACAAGTGGCCACTTTTAAAATGGCCCTATGTGCTACTTCTAGCGGCTTGAGGGTGGTTTTAGCTGCGCCGCCCCAACAGGAAATGCAATATGTTACGATTGACAGGCAAAGTGCGAAATAGACATTACGTATTACAGAGGGATTGGCAATATACCGAAGAGTTTTAAATATGTATATCAGTTTGCGAACCCGTCCAGTTAATAACGCGATATGAGACTTAAAATTGAGATTCCTGTCCAAGGTTACTCCCAGGTATCTGATGTTTTCAACAGAGGTTAAAAGAGGACATTGACAATTTGAACCCTGTATTTGTGGATGACAAGTGTGAGCTTTAAGCAAAATTGGAGTCTGTGGTTGAGAGACCGAGCTGTTAGAGTAAGTTATAAATTTGGTTTTTGAGGTATTAAGGGTTAGAGTGTGGCAATTAAGCCAATTTAGCACAACTCCAAAGCCAATCTGAGCTTGATGCTCTAGTTGCGACCAGGAATCTGCGATGAAGGTTATTGCGGTGTCATCTGCAAATGATATTACCTTGGCATTAACGATTTTGAGATCACACAGGTCATTAATGAAGATTAAGAAAAGAGTGGGGCCCAAGATGCTTCCTTGAGGTACCCCATAATGAATAGGAAGCTCGTCGCTGTTATGGCCATCGATCCTGACTCTTTGCGAACGATTGGAGAGGTAACTTCGGAAAAGGTCCAGTTGTGGCCCCCTGACGCCTATTTTCTCAAGTTTGATTAAGAGTGTGGCAACGGGAACAGTGTCGAACGCTTTCGCGAGATCTAGGAATATTGTAAGGACCTTTTTATTTTTATTGATATTATCTATGACAAAACTGGTTAGGTCATGAACTGCGTCGCAGGTTGATTTATTTTTGCGAAAGCCATATTGTTGTTGTGAGATTATCTTACAATGCTCCAGATATCCAACCAATCTTTTGTTTATCAACCGTTCAAGGACTTTGGACAAAGCACTTAGAACTGCTATAGGTCGATAGTTATTCGTCAAAGTTCCGTCACCCCCCTTGAAGATTGGATAAATTATTGCCTTTTTAAAAGAAGATGGAAAAACAGCTGTTTCAAAACAAATATTGAATAAATGGCATAAAACAGGCGCCAGAGTGGTGGAATATTTCTTTAATATTAAAGGTGATATGCCATCCCAACCTGTACCTGCGTTTGGTCTCAGTGAATTTATGGTGGATATAATTTCTTCTGGGTCAGTTCTATCCAAGACAAAGGATGAACTTGGTATTGAACTGTTTTGTGAGATAGATGGTTGTTGTGAGGACCTCGTTTTTATGACGTCATCTGCAAGTTTCTTGCCAATGTTGACAAAAAAGGAATTCACATCATTACATGACTGCGTGGGTGTGGCTGATGAGGATAGCAATTGCGTGGATGAGTGTGTAGTTTTCGTGGTGTTTGTTATTCGCTTTATGGTGTCCCAGAGTAATTTTGGGTTATTGCTTGCTTTGCTGAGTTCTTCCGCATCGAAGAGCCTCTTCGCTTTTTTAAGAATTTTTGTACAAAAATTTCTGTATCGTTTGTAGGTTACATTTAATGTTTCGTTATCCGGTGACTGCATGAGTTTTCTGTGCATGGCATCTCTATTTCTCATGCACCGTAGCAAGCCGGGAGTTATCCAGGGTTTAAGAATCTTCTGTTTCGCAGTAACTTTTTTAATAACAGTGTTTTCCGATATGGCGGAGGTCAGTATTTCAATGAATTTGTCGGTAGCGGTATTTGCGTCTGTTGTTTTGAGAATAGGGTCGAAGTCCATGTTTAAGATTGATGCACCAAGTGCCTCAAAATTAATTTTTGTTATGGTAGACGTAGTGGTGACAGGGATACGTTTGCTGTCCAGACAAAGTAGTGAAGAACCATGGTCGGTCACCGTAGAATCATAGACAAATGTGAGTGCGGGTGACTTTGTTCTCAGAATAATATGGTCCAGGCAATTTTTGCCCCTGGTTGGGAGGGTATGTGCTGGGAGAAAACCATGGAAAGCGAGACAATTCAAGTACTCGTGGGACCGTATATCAAGAGAAGAAGGTTTGATGTCGAGATTTAGGTCACCCGCTATCATAACTGTTCCGAGGGTATGGAGCGACGGAAGTATGCTATTGAGGGCCGAAAGGAAGTTATGTATGTTGTCTGTTGACGGTGAGCGATAGATACAGAGTAAAGCCACGTCAGGGTTAATTTTTATAACTAATCCCGAGGCAGATTGGTACAGGTCTGGTTCCTCACATACCGCTAGAATTTCCGACTTAATATAGACCACGACGCCATCACTTTGGTTTATGTGCTTGGTTGTTTTAAACACTGTATAATTTGGAAGAATCGGAAGAATTGAGTTACTAGAACATTGCAGCCAACATTCAGTGAGGACTATTACGTCACAGTCAAGTGAGATACGATGCATTAGAGTTTGTAAGTTTATGAAGTTACAATTTATTGATCGAATATTTTGTGAGAAAACTTTCAGATATTTATTTTGATTGATTAAATACGATTGCGTTTGTTCCGGGGTGCATGTATGCGTCACTGATACAGAGAGTTCATCGATGTTATTGATTAGGTGAATTGCGTTATTAGCCATTTGTAAAAGTATATATTTAAAACGCGGCGATGCAAGTTTGCAAGCTGTCGGTATATGTAATTGTAGTGTATATTTATGTTTTGAAATGATGTGAATGTGAGTGTAGCTGTAGAATGTATGTTTTTGAGACTGGTGGTGCATGTTAGACTATAATTTGTTAAGTTCCCTGGGGTTTGTTTGTGTTTTTGTAAATGTTGAGCGCAGCGTCTGACAGTTGTGTTTGTGTGTCTGATTACCTGAGTGGTGCAATACAAATATATTCTAAAGAGATCAGTTAAAGGAAAAAACTGTGACAACAATGGTAAAATTGAAATTAAAACTAAAATTAAAGTTAAAACTAAAATTGTAACTAAACATAAAATTAAAAGTAAAATTAGAATTGACATTAAAACTAGAATGAATAGAGATCTATGTAATTGGAAATCTAGTCATTTTCCAAGCTCAGTTCTATTTAAATCTGCTTCGCTCTTGATCAAAATATGTTTTTTTCCCAAAGCTTCACGAAGAAATACTCTGCCCAGTGAAGTCCAGCAAAACTTAATGTCATTTTCTGTAGCAAATTTCCGTGCCAAATAAAATAACCGTTGCGATTTTGGAGTGAGGCTCTCTGAGAGGTAAATCGGTTTAGCAGCACCTGTTAGTTTTATATGGTTTGTATTTAACTTATTTTGACCATTTTTTTGGTTGAAGTTTCGTAGTTTTTGCAGAATATTATCTTTTTTAGTGACGCTAACAAAGTCGACAATGATGGGGGATGTACCATTTTTCTTATTTATGCGGTAAATATCTTTGATTTCCTGGCGTTGCAAGGGAATATCTAAGACGCTAGTTGTCTTCGTAATCAATTGACAGAGATCTTCTTTGCTTTCTCCCTCCAGTTTTGGTATATTTCTAACCTCTAACTTGGATAAAGATAATAAACGCTCCATATTTTCAACTTTGTCCTCGAGTTGGCTTATGTAGTTACGGTCTATTTTACGCTCAGACTCAATTTGATCAATCCTAATCACCATGTCATCATACTGTTTGGTGGTAAATTCTAAGGATTTTTTTATTTCCTCGTTTTGGAAAATAATTTCTTCCATAGACTTTTGAAGTGCCAGAAACTTGCTGTCTGTCTGAGCTGTGGCCGATTTTAGCAGCTCGCGTATCTCGTCCATAAAAGAAGTAGCGTCATCTTCGCGTTTGCGCCGCTTGCTGTTACGCTCTGCAATAAATTCAGTATCAACCAGAGTTAGATTCGGGGCAGATCCGGATTGTGTAATAATTGGGGCTGTTAGATTTTGTTCTCCAGTTTTGGTAGTTTTAGGTGGCGTGCGTTTCAGCGAAATTGAATTCATTCTTTTCCTCAGGTATCACGAATTACTCTTGTGGTGTATTTATTATCTCGTATGTTATTTTTTCCATAAAACTTTTAATAAAAGTTGAAAATGTATAAAACCACAAAATATAAACATCCAAAAAGAAAAGATCTTTGTTGGATTCGAACTGCCGCTCCGTGTCACGGCGATCCGCACGATCGCCTCAGAACCAAGCGTGTCACAGCAGTTGAAGTTGAAATGGGTCAACTAATGCCAAAACTAAGGTGACAATGTTAGTAGAGTAACCTTCCTTTCACTTTCAAGGTCGCTCGCAAACTCGGAACACAATGACCGCACGACAAAGTCCACTTTTTAACGTCTATTTCGAACCGTTATTGCTCACTTTTGTTGGAATCACTTTGAATATTGTTATTCTTTTGCACACCGTTGTTTATAAAGTCAGTTTTTCACTATATACAGAGGTTTTAAGTTGAAAAAAATATTTAAAATCACTTTCTAAGAATAAAAACTGCGGAGCGTTTACAAACACGTCAACTCGCACCGGCGTCGGAGCGGGGGGGGGGGGGGAATATTGAGTGACAGTCAAGTGGTTCAAGTGATTTAGTGTGTTTTTGTTAGTTAAGTGCTTGAAAACTTTACGAAGTTGATGTTTATTACCTTATTATAGTATAATGCTACTTTGTAGCAAAAAATTTAGGTAGAAAAATATCCCAAAAGTATTTTTTGAGCCAACAAAATTTTCTTCCAAAAATTTTTTTGTCAACATGCAGTGAACAATTGAAAATATAAATTTGAATGTTCTAAAATGAATTATGGTCTTGGAAACAGTACTAACAATGAGTAATAATTCATTATTTCCACTTATTCGAGGCATAAATATTCATTTTTTATTGATTTCAAGTATTATCAAATGAAGGTCAATGACAATAAAATGACAGTTCGCCGGTAAACAAACTTTGTGTTGGAATCTGGTTAGAATCTGGTATGAATGTATCAGTATGACTCTTATATGAATTATGTATTAGGTTACTTGTGTATTTGTTACATTAGTTCTAAAGTTTCGTGTAAATTGAATCAGTAGTTTTTCCAAAAAAAAAAGATACGACCACAGGTAAATTCTCCCATGTAATCTATGTTATAACTCATGTTTTTAATTCTGAAGTGCTTTTACAAGTGTTGTTTATATTATAAAACACGGTCTGGTTCTTAACGATTACGACAATGTTTACGGCTTGAGATAAGGATTAGTAGAACTCGAGCGATAAGTGTTTTACTGAGTGGTGTCAGATGACGCATGCGATGACGTACCTAGCGGGGGCGGGAGGGACTAAACCTTTATTTCGGCTGTGGCTGAGAGGTTAAGATTACAACTATTAGTATTGTGTTTAAACTTAATTATATCTTAGATCTAGAACAATTTATATATTTCTAGCCCTATTCAACAAAGTCTCTTTCAAAACCTCTAACCTAGTCTCTAACCTAACATCTAACCTAACATCTAACCTAACCTCTAACCTAACCTCTAACCTAACCTCTAACCTAACCTCTAACCTAACCTCTAACCTAACCTCTAACCTAACCTCTAACCTAACCTCTAACCTAACCTCTAACCTAACCTCTAACCTAACCTCTAACCTAACCTCTAACCTAACCTCTAACCTAACCTCTAACCTAACCTCTAACCTAACCTCTAACCTAACCTCTAACCTAACCTCTAACCTAACCTCTAACCTAACCTCTAACCTAACCTCTAACCTAACCTCTAACCTAACCTCTAACCTAACCTCTAACCTAACCTCTAACCTAACCTCTAACCTAACCTCTAACCTAACCTCTAACCTAACCTCTAACCTAACCTCTAACCTAACCTCTAACCTAACCTCTAACCTAACCTCTAACCTAACCTCTAACCTAACCTCTAACCTAACCTCTAACCTAACCTCTAACCTAACCTCTAACCTAACCTCTAACCTAACCTCTAACCTAACCTCTAACCTAACCTCTAACCTAACCTCTAACCTAACCTCTAACCTAACCTCTAACCTAACCTCTAACCTAACCTCTAACCTAACCTCTAACCTAACCTCTAACCTAACCTCTAACCTAACCTCTAACCTAACCTCTAACCTAACCTCTAACCTAACCTCTAACCTAACCTCTAACCTAACCTCTAACCTAACCTCTAACCTAACCTCTAACCTAACCTCTAACCTAACCTCTAACCTAACCTCTAACCTAACCTCTAACCTAACCTCTAACCTAACCCCTGACCTAACACAATCACTATCGTCGTTATCACAATCACTAACACAATCTCCATCGTCGTTATCACAATCACTATCACAATCACCATCGTCGTTATCACATTATATCAACAATAATCAGAATAATATTATCAATAATAATCAAAATAAAATCATTCCTTAGATGTTAATGCCTTAAAAGTCGTAGAGCAACTGAACCCGCTTCATTTTTTTTTTTCGAAATGGCATCTCGCAGTTCAATCTAGAGAGGTCGTCGTCTGCTTAACCGGACAATCCTATGGTAGCTAGTACCTTAAGTGTAAGGCCTCCAGCCAGGGCATAAAACTTACAAACTAAACGACTACAGGCTAAGGGCACCCCCTGTGGGGTACGGGCCTCGGCTTAGGGCGTCGCTGGGAGAGGACAGCAAGGGGACAGGCTGGATCTGAGTGGTGTCATTAATTAGGGACTGATTTTGGACTACAGGCTCAGCAACGCTCCTTCCTGCTCTCTTGGAGAAGGGTAATAGCGTCATCGGGCACGACTAAAGTATGCCTTGAAAGGCAGATCTGACTAATTCGCGAGGGTTCGTAGCGGGCGGCCGCAGCGATCAGGGGGTTACGATGTTTGATGGCAGAATCGAAGAAGCGCTTGGAGAGGCGCTTCATAAACTGGGCTAACGTGGGTATTTTAAGATCTAAATGTAAACGGTCATTTCGGACTTAATAGGGGGCTCCCGTGACTTTACGTAAGAATCGGTTCTGAAGGACCTGCATCCAATGGAGATATCTAGGCTTGGCGTGGGCGTACACGACACAAGCGTAAGTCATGATGGGACGGATCACAGCGGTATAGAGAAGCAATTTGCACCTGAGAGACAATTTGCTCTTTTCCGTTAGTAAGTAATGGAGTCTACCCATCGCGAAAGCAGCTCGGTCGCGAGCTGCGTTGGTATGTGGCCCGAAGGTCAGATGGTTGTCGAGAATGACTCCTAAGTCTTGCTTCTCCCAGAGGATAGGCTTGCCGTACATAGTGATCGGATTGGTGACCCCGCTTCACTGTGGCTCCGTTTTATTATACCCGTTAACAAACAAGTATGATTCACAAGTGACTTCATCCGTGCTATTTGTTCGACATGGTACTAGCTAAGTGGAGGGAGTAAGTAACAACGCGGTGACTGCTGCTTAACTGATTTATTGAATGCGTGGCGTGTCCTTATAGCTAGATTCTACACACACACATGTATACACGTATACCACATTATCCCCTCCTCTCCCTGTATGTGCGAGTAATGCTACTTAAAAACTAAAATGTAACCATATAACCACAAAAAAGAAAACACACTTAACATTATTATAAAGAAAACATACAGAAAACTTAACGACCGCACTTTGAATACGGTACAGAAAAACTAACCACTAAAAATAAGTATTCATATTACCGCCACGATGGCGTGTATTTACAAAATCATACTCTAAATCTGACCCTAGGCTCTGGTCTGCTGGACTCGGCATGTACTCCTGTCTTAAATCACTCGTACTCTGTGCCTCCTCATAATATGGAGAAGACAAAGATGCTTTGTGATGTGGAAAGGACGGTGGTGTAGATGTAACGCGACCAGACCCTACGTGATCATAGGTGTGCCCTGAACTAGCCGAAGACATACCTTCAGTCTCACCCGTGCCACCTTCATCAAATATTGGATCGTATTTATTAGCAGGAAATTTGAATATTTGATCAATGTGACGCCTGTGTTTCTCATTTTCATATTGAATTTCATACATAACATTTCCCATTCTGCTTATTATTTGCCCTTTTTCCCAAATTTCTTTATTGTTTTTCCATTTCTTAAACATCACCATATCTCCTACTCTTATGTCTCTCTGCTTACCACCGAATGTATCTTTTTGTTTACATTGTTTGTCTATGACAACGCTTCTTGTACTGGGTCTCAGTAAATCCAAACAAGATCTTAACCTACGCCCTAATAACATTTCACTAGGCGACTTCTGAGTCGTGCTTTGTATAGAATTGCGATAATTTAACAAAAACCTACTTATTGCAATGTCAACAGCGATTCCTTCGTGCGCGGCTTTCTTTAAACATTTTTTTACCAAGCCAACTGCATTTTCCGCGGCACCATTGCTCCTAGCATGTCGGGGTGAAATCAATTTGTGGTCTATGCCGTTTTTCAACATAAAACCAGAAAATTTGTCGCTTATAAATGCGGGTCCATTGTCTGTGACGACTTCATTGGGTAACCCAAATCGCGCAAATAGATCTCGCAATTGCTTTATTGTTATCTCCGCATTAGTTGAATTGACTTTGCATACTTCCATCCACTTGGAATGTGCATCAATGACGACTAAGTATTGACTATTTGCAAATGGACCTAAATGATCCAGATGCAGCCTGTACCATGGCTTGGTGGGCCATGACCATTGCACCAAAGTACTTTTCACGGGGTTGTCTCGCTCCTTTGCACAAGCTACACACGAACCACACAGCTGTTCAATATCCTTATCTATATTAGGCCAATAAATGTAAGTACGCGCCAACGACTTCATTTTTACGATGCCTAAATGACTGCTATGCAGTTGTTTCAACGTTTTGCTCCGTAAGCTGTTAGGTATTATCACTCGATAACCGAACAATAAACATCCATGCTCGGACGTGATATAATCTTTCCTATTGTAATAATCTTTGCACTCATCAGGCATAACCTTACTAGCGGGCCATCCGTGCGACACATAACCATAAATTTTATTGAGAGTTATATCTTTTTTTGTCTGCTCAGCAATGTCCTTGAAATCTACGGCTTTCGGGGCATCAATAAAGTTAACCATTGACTCATTTAATTTTTTCTCCCTGCTACTACGACTAACATCTTTTAGTGCTTTATCTAATTTAATTGTGGCCGCCCTCGACAAACAATCCGCAACACAGTTGTCCTCAGATTTAACGCATTTAATCGAGTAGTTGTACTCGCTCAAAATGATCGACCAACGCTGTAATCTGCCGGCCATCATTAAGGGAATACCCGTTTTAGGTCCAATAATGGAACATAATGGCTTACAATCACTGACCAGAATAAAATGTCTGCCATACACATATTCACGAAAACGTTGTACTCCAAAGATGATGGCCAAACCTTCCCTACAAATCTGGCTATAGTTCTGCTCGGCAGGGGAGAGTGTCCGGCTGGCGTGCACCACAGCCCGTACCCGTCCGTCAGGCATCTCGTGCCCGAGCCACGCGCCCACTCCGCGCGGTGATGCGTCGCATGACAACACCAAGGGGAGCTCGGGGTTGAAATGGACCAGCACATCCGATTTTTTTAATAACTCTTTGATTTTAAAAATCCCGTTTCACATTCCTCTGACCATAGCCATGTTTTATTTTTCATCAACAGAGCACATAATATTATCTGTGACATAATGGTGCGACTATAGTGCTAAAATTATTAACAAACTTTGAGTAATAATTTATGAGGCCCAGAAACGCTCTCAGTTCGCGTTACTGAGCCGTTCCGCTGCGATAACGGCATCTACCTTCTTTGTTTCCGTATGTAAACCTTCCGCATCAATTAAATGACCCAAATACGACACCTGCTTTTTGAAAAAACAACACTTTTCCTTACTGATTCGTAAACCGCAATCATTTAATATTTTAAAAACTTTATCCAAGTTCTCTTTATGTTCTTGCCCTGTCTCCCCCGTGATAATCAAATCATCTACAAATACGGTTACATGAGGTAACTTGAATAAAGAATCCATAATCCTTTGAAACTTGTTTGATGCGGTTTTTATTCCGAACGGTAGCCTATTATAGACAAAATTCCCCTTGTGCGTTACGCGGAAGAGGATATTTATCATCGCGTAACACCGGATTCACCGTTACCTTGAAATCGCCACAGATTCTGATGTCCCCCGACTGTTTTTTTACTGGTACTATGGGTGTTCCCCACTCGCCTACATCTTCCACCGGGCTTATAATGCCCTCGGCTTGCAGCCGCGCCAGCTCAGTGTCAACAGCCGGCCGAAGCGCGTGCGCGCGCGCGCCGCCACACTGGCACCGCGTCCGCACATACACTTAAGCTAATGGTACCGCGATTGAAAGTACCTATACCTGGCTCGAATACATTTTTGTACTTGCACATTATTTCGTTCATAATGGTATTGCTCTCATCACACGAAATGTTTGCCACGATTGGTAATGATATTTGTAATTCGCGCATCCATTTTCTTCCTAGAATAGGAGGGCAATCACCGTTATCTATTACGTACAATTTGGAGGTAAACAACTGATCGTTGTTAACGACGTTGACTGGCAAAATACCTACTGGCTTTATTTTCTCGCCGCTGTAAACGGTTAACACTTTATCAGACTCGATCTGCCTTTATACAGTTTGTTATAAGTATTTTTGGAAATTGCGCTTACCGAAGAACCGCTGTCGACTTGCATGTCCAAAATGACGCCTTCCACATTCAACTTACAATACCAGGGCCCATCTGACTCTTCTGAGTCACTTAACCGATACAGCGTAGGAGATTCGATATCTTCTTCCGACTCACTTCCGTCCACTTGGAACAGCCTCGACTGACCTCTTTTATTACGACACATATGACTTATGTGGCCCACTTTATCGCACTTATAACAGGTAGCACTTTTATAACCGCACTTATCGGATGAATGCTGCCGCGATCCACACCGAAAGCACCGGTCGCCGCTGCCGCCAGCACCAGCGCCGCCAGCGCGCTGCGAGCCGGCCCCGCCTGCACCGCGCGCGCCTGCTCGGCCTCCACGCGCGCTCCCGGCGGCGCCGCCGCCACGTTCTGCGTACATCCCGTCGTGAGATGCCTCTCCGGTTCCACTGCTTTTGCTACCGCCTAGCTTTGCTTCCAGCTCAGCCGCCTCCAACGACGTAGCTATCGTCACCACCCTTGTCAAACTAAGCTCCCGCTCAGTTAATAATCGTTGCCTGTACTTCTCGCTTCTCAACCCGTACGTGAATGGATCTCTAAGGTTCTCCTCCAACGATTCTTGTCCTTTGAACTTGCACGTCATCGCCAGTTTTTTTAAACGCAACAAGTATTCGCTCACTGTTTCACTTTGATTTTGCAAACACGCTCTCAACTTCATACGTTCTGCCATATCACTAGCTTTCGGATTTACATGGTTTTCCACGATGTCAACTAGCTCATCGAATGTTTTTTTCTCTGGTTCTTCTGGGCTACACAATACCGTCATGAGGTCGTATGTTTCATTTCCCACTAGTGTGATGAGAAACGATGTTTGAACCTCAACATTTATATCGTTCACCAAGAAAAATGCTCGCACTCGCTTGATGTAACTCTTCCAAGTATCTGTATTCAGGTTAAATTCCTTTATATTCCCGATTGCACTTGCACGTGTATTGTCCGCCATTTTGAAACTCCTCGTCGCCAATGTTCGACATGGTACTAGCTAAGTGGAGGGAGTAAGTAACAACGCGGTGACTGCTGCTTAACTGATTTATTGAATGCGTGGTTTCTCCTTATAGCTAGATTCTACACACACACATGTATACACGTATACCACACGTATACACACACCCATAAGGAGTTCCTTCATAAAAAGACAATCCTGGCTGTAGGATCAGGACATGATAGAAATCGTGTTTATCTATCAAATATGAACGCGTCTACAAATCTAAGTATTCGTGTTATTTACCGTTGAGGAGTTCACTCTCGAGAAGACAATCCTGGCTATAAGATCAGGTCATGATAGAAATCGTGTTTATCTATCAAAATATAAACGTGTTTACAAATCTTCGTATTCGTGCTATTTACCGTTAAGGAGTTACCTTGTGAGAAGACAACTGGTGAGTTATCACGGTAACACCTATCTTAGAACATGCTTTAATCAAACCCGAACCCATAATTGAAAACTGCATCAAAATCGGACTAGTAGTTTTGGAGAAAAATGGCAACATCTATTTGCACAAACAAACAAACATCCGCTCACCCCAAATGCATATACCGTCTCCGTTCCGTCGTGGGTAAAAAAAAATCGTTTTGAGTTAAAATGGTGTAACTAACCCGACTTAATTTTATACTAGTCCCAGCTTGGCACGGGTGGACATTTATTTTCCTCTAATACCAGCCCTCCCTTATTTTTCCTAGTAATAAATATAGCCTATGACACTTACAAATAACGTGGCTTTCTATTCTATTGATAAAAGAATTTTCTAAATCGGTCCAGTAGATCCAGAAACTCATAAAATGTACCTCTCTATAGTATTAGTATAGAAGTACACTGCACTGAAACTACCACATTGTCACCAGACTGCTCGAGGAGAAGGGAAATCTTTAGACCTTAGAAAGGTAATTAAGGTAAGGGTGATTTCAAGTCTGACACTCCTGTCAGACTTTTCTGACTAAAACCCATCCATGTTCCTTCATCACCCTTTATGTTCCGGGGCCACGGTATCTCTTTCGAACAGTCCTGCAACCCCGGCAGGCATCGGCCCTTGTGGACTCCTTGCTATTGCTGACTCTATGGAACACGAACGCGCCGTCGACAGGCCTGTCGTCATGAGACGGACGGACGGCGAGCTAGCCCATAGCCCACCGTCCACAGGCCCGCGCCTACGGTGGCCCCCGACGCCCGGGGCGTCTCCCGCGGCGGCCGGGACGTGAGGTTCTCTCCCTTTCCCGTTCCGCCACCTCCTTCTCTAGCATTACGACGCGTGTGCGCGTGTTTTGCGTGTGATAAGGATGGCTTCGTGAAGGTGGAGAGGAAGAAGCCTCCTAGTCGGAACCAGTGCGGGACCGCGCTGGCAGGATCCAATATGCTGCGTCCGGCGAAAACATCGACGCAGCTCTATGTGTCCCGGCTATATCACAACACGAAGGTAGAGGAGGTCGTGGAGTATGTCCGAGCGAAGACCAGCTGGACCTTGAGAGTCGAGAAGTTGGAGTCGCGCCACAACACGAATTTCAAGTCGTTCGTGCTGTGAGTTCCGACTCATCATATTGAGACCTTCCTCAAGGAAGAGTTTTGGCCGAAGGGTGTCGTGTATCAGTGATTCCGCGGAAGGCTACGCGACACCATGCAGCGCAACATGACGCCGTCTCTTCGTGTTCAATAGTTTAATTAGGTTTTTGTAGTTTATATAAATAATATTATATGTATGTTAGTCTGTAAGGTAGGTATATCTGATATGGGTCTTTTGTTACCTGAATTAAATGGTATATTTTTATTATTATTATTTCCTTTATTCATTTATATACAATGTTGTTACATTTTTTAATATTAATTAAAAAATATACATTAAAAAAAACATTTAAAAATACAAAAAAATTGTAGCCCACCGGTATCGGGAACAGGGTCCAAGCTACCGGCGGTCAGCCGGCGGCCGGTAGCTTGGACCCTGTACTGGCCCCTTGGACCCAGAGGAACCTCCTAACAATACGAGCCGTGTCCAGGAGTACCGGTTTCTGAATCAAGCCCTTGATCCAGCTGCCTAACGAGAGCCTCCTCAGGTATTGATCGAGGCTCTTGGCAATTAAGCCATGGGCTGATACGACTATCGGCACAATGATTGCTGAGTCCACTTCCCACATGTCAACAACCTCGCGAGCCAAGTCAAGATACTTGCTTTGTTTATCTTTCTCGGCTTTCACGAGGTTCTCATCATGTGGGACCGTTATGTCAACAATCATTGCGCGCCGCTCTGATCGATCCACCACCACTATATAAGGTTTATTGGCTACAATAGTCCTGTCAGTGATGATGGATTGATCTAAGTACAATGTGATACAGCCATTATCGAGAACTGGGTCGGGCACATACCTATAGTAAGGCACTTCCGATTCCACAAGGTTGTATTTTAGAGCAAGATGCTGATGGATAATAGTGGCTACAAGGTTGTGTCTATGCAGGTACTCTCCGTTAGCTAGACGAGAACACCCGGAGATAATGTGACGGATTGATTCGCCTGGACGGTGGCATGCCCGACATATGTCAACCGTGCCATCCTTCACAATAAATCTCCTGTAGTTATTCGTCATCATAACTTCATCCATTATTGCACAGCCAAAACCTTCGGTTTCTCCGATAGCTACGTTCCGGGGACCTACCCGGAACGTAGCCAGGCTGCGGACGCTGGTAGGTCTACATCGGGCCCATGGAGAGCGCGGAAAAAGCGTCCGTGAATCTCCTTACTCTGCCATACCTCCCTGCTATCGTTAGTGTCAAGCACTGCCTACCTATATTTATTAGACTTAACTTTGAAAACCAAAAATAAGCCTGTTCAAGTCTTGAATCGTCATCTATCGTGATCTTTAACATTTTTTTTGTAATGAAAAACGATACAATATGGTTAATTTGTTTTCGTTTGTACAAAGAGATATTAGGGAAAGTGCAATGACCGCTATTCTCATCTTAACTGGCTCCAACTATACTTCTTTCTTTTCTGTTCATAAACGTTCTGTCTATCCCGTTCAAAAATGAGCAACTAGTCCTTTCACAGTTATTACGATGTGTGAGACTGCACAAACAGACTCACGATGTCCGCGATTACGCGGAGCCCTAATCAAATAATATTTGTTCAATTGACAAAGGGAAAACAACTATTAGATACACTTACCATCACGTTGGTACTGGTGATGTGACGTAGTCCCTGGTCACGTCGTATCTGGGTGGGGTGTAAGTGTAACTGTGGTTTGTGTGGTGTATGTAAAGTCATGTAGATTCGACGATAACCAAAGGGCGCCCCACAGCGCGTACCGTCGACTCCTTGGTCAAACCTTCTGATCACACACGTGGCACTTTTCATCAATGTCCAACTGAATTTTATCCCGGTTTGCTAACCCAATCGGGGATGTACAGCACTGAATTTAGGAAATTACCGGCGTCCAAATAAAACACAAAGGCCGGCTACATAACCAACAAATCACTCGCGGTCACGACCCAAAATGGCGAGATTTCTCAATTTTCATTCAATTATCAACAAAATATCAAACACCGATCAAGGTTGTATCGGATTACCATTAACTCAAAGTTTCAATCAATAATTACACGACAGCCGCGTGCATCAAAATACAAGACAATGGAAGCAAGTTTTTTCCAAACCAATATGGCTCTGACAAGCAAACGTCATCGCACAGACAACTGAAACGACATCTGTCAAACGTCGAAAAGGTGCTTTCAGAAACTTGGTGGATGAAACATCTACCCCCCCCCGGACGGGCCGTCCCGTCCGCTAATCAATTGGCAGTCTTGACAAGGTTGCGACCGCTCTCCTCATAACCGATCCACCCACTAAAACCTCAGCAAAACGAGGTACCCCGTCGGTGCCAGCCACCAAATTGAGAATGCGCCCCCGGCGCCAATAAAGAGGCTTAAGGTTGGCATCCTTAATAAGGACGAGGTCTCCTATCTTGGGCGGATGAGTTTTATCAGTCCACTTGACGCGCTGCTGGAGGATGTGCAGATACTCTAAGCTCCAACGCTTCCAAAAGCTCTGAGTGAGCTGTTGCACCAACTGAAACCGCGATAGCCGATTTTGGCTCACATCAACAAAAGGGTACTCAGGCAGAGCGACAAGTGGCTGTCCAATCAAGAAATGGCCCGGGGTTAGAGCCTCCAAATCGTTAGGGTCCGAAGAGAGCGGGCACAATGGACGCGAATTTAGTACCGCTTCAATGCGACAAAATACCGTAGCTAATTCCTCAAAGGTGAGAACGGTGTCTCCCAACAATCTCCGCCAGAGTCCCTTTGCTGCTTTCACCGCGGCCTCAAAAATACCCCCCCAATGGGGGCAGGCTGGCGGGTCGAACAACCAAGTGACCCCTCGACGGGCCAATTTGTTACCAATGTCAATCTGGCTCTCATTAAGAAAGTCATACACTTCCTTCAAATAGTTACTTGTACCCTTGTAGTTGGTACCGCAATCAGACCTGATCAGAGAAGGTAACCCACGGCGAGACGTAAATCTATCCAAAGTTGCCACAAAGGCCTCCGTCGAGAGGGAGGATACCAGCTCCAAGTGCACTGCCTTAGTTGACAGGCAGACAAATACGCACAAATAAGCCTTGACAATTTTACTATTGCGAAGGGTAGACGTCTTTATCGAAAAGGGACCAGCAAAATGTCCGTTCCTACGCCTGCAAAGGGCCTCGCCTCATTGACACGATCAGCAGGCAAGTCTCCCATCTGGGGCTGCATCGTTGGGGCCTTAGTCCGATAGCACGGTATGCAACGGAAGACGATGCTACGAATGGTACGACGAGCCGACAAAATCCAAAACTCTCGCTGCAGAATAGCCAACAGCGCATTGCAACCGGCGTGCGAGTTCTTAATGTGACGATCAGTCACCAACAATTTAATCAAATGGCCCGCCTTGGGCAACAAAAGGGGGTGACGGACCCCATAAGGAAGGCTAGAGTGCCTCAACCGTCCTCCAACACGCAAAAGACCCGTTTCATCCAAAAAGGGGTTCAACTTACTAACGGCTCCCGACAACTTAACTCTACCGGACTTCAAGGTCTCGATCTCCTTCTCAAAGTGTACGGCCTGCACAGAGCGAACCCACAGGAGGAGTGACTCCTGTCGCTCTTGAGGAGAGAGAACCGGTGACAGGCGCTTGTCCCCTGGATTCCTAGCATTGTGACCAAAACGCCTGATCCACGAGGTAACGTTCAACAATTTGTCGAGGGAGCTGTATCGATTCAACAAAATATCAGGATCAAACGGAGGGTCCTTCGTCCCAACAGCGAGCACCTTAAGCCCGGGCAAAGGATCCGACATCAAAACTGGCGTTCGAGGCCAATCATCCTCGGGGCGAGTCAGCCACTCCGGTCCCCACCAAAGGGGGTGCACAATCAGGCGGGGGGCTATGCACCCACGTGAGGCTACGTCGCCGGGGTTCAAGTCTCCAGGCACGTGCCTCCAAATCAAAGGCGTTTCGGAATTTTGTATCTGTGACACTCGGTTCGCAACAAAGACCTCCAAGGAGTGGACGGACGTCTTCAACCAACACAAAACAATTTGACTGTCCGTCCAGGCGTAAGAATTCCGAATGTTCACAGATCCACCTAAAGTTTGAGCAACGTGATTCAAGAGACGCACAAGAAGCGCCGCCCCTGACAACTCTAGCTTAGGGATGGTCAATGCCATCCGGAGGGGGGCCACCTTGCTCTTGGCCATGATCAGTGACAACTTCACCTGGCCTGTCGCGCTGACGGTGCGCAGATAAACAACAGCTGCATAACCGTGCGAAGATGCGTCACAAAACCCATGAAGGGTAGCAGTATAGTTCCCAGGGGGGAGGATAGCGCGTGGTAACGCGACCTCGTTGACCGCAGGAAGTGCGGATACAAATTGGAGCCAATCTTCCAAAAGGGTTTCCTGAAGTGGCTCATCCCAACCAAGTTCCGCGGTCCAAAGGCGCTGGAGAAAACATTTCGCCCAAAACAATACCGGGCATATCCAACCATTCGGGTCAAAGGTTCTCGCGACAGTAGACAATACCAGTCGTTTAGTCCAAGTGTGTGGTGACTCCAAATCGACATCATACGTAAAGGTGTCTTGGACTGGTCGGTACTGAACGCCGAGAACGGCCAACATAGCAAGGTTGTCAGCATTTTCAAACAAATGAGGATCCTGCTTATGATCCTCTTCCACGTCTTCCAACAGTGCTGGCGAGTTGGACACCCACTTACGCAACTCATAGCCAGCGGAATCCAAAATTTGAACCAACTCGTCACGCAACAGGATAGCTTCCTCAACCGTGGAAGCCCCAGTGCAGACGTCATCAACATACAAGTCCGTTTTCAAGATGGCGGACGCCCGAGGGACCTTCAAGCGTTCTCGGTCCGCGAGCTCCCAAAGCGAACGAATAGCAACAAAAGAGCTCGATCGAAGGCCGTACGTATTCGTGTTGAGCTCATAAACAACCATGGGGTCCCGGGGATTCTCTCGCCACAGGATCAACTGATAACGTCTGTCATCCCGGTGAATAACCGTTTGCCGGAACATCATTTTGATGTCAGCCACAAAGACTACTTGATGACGACGAAAAGACGTGATGACATCACAAAGGTCCCTCAACAATATGGGGCCGGAGTGCAAGCAATCATTCAAAGAGACACCAGAGGAAGTCCGCGCAGACCCATCAAACACTGTGCGCAGCTTACCGGTGGATGCCTTGAGGACCGCGTGATGCGGCAGAAAGTAATGCTCAACTGAGCGCCAATCCAAATTTGACACCGATATGTGTCCCAAGTCTGCGTACTCACGCATGAAATCTAAATATTTCTGCCGCAGCACCGGATCCCTCCCAAGTAACACAGAAAGCATTTTAACAAACGAATAGTAAACTTATTTAGAACTTAAGGTCCGTATAAACTCTTATTTGTGTTCACCGAGCATCTTGACGCTTTACATTGGTATTTCAAAACCATTATGATGCTTTACGATGTATAACGGTTGCATAATGGCATATGAAAATGCTTTTATAAAGGCTTTAGTTTGAGTGCAGCAAACCACAAGGCAGCTGTATAGCTTTCAGCTGTTTTAGTAGCATAAACTTGTACCATTATAATGCACCGTAAATCCGTTATACAGCTTTGAGCTGTTTTTAGTGCCCTTTGTTGTGTAATAGCACTATTAAGCGGTAAGTTAAAGCCTAGTACCGCTAAACAGCATCAACTTGAATCAATGTAATGCTTGCATTTATAGAGTTCAACTGAGTTCTGTTGTACAGCTAACAGGTATTTAATCAAATACACGTGAGTTATTGTAATGCGTAAAGCTGTATATACATTCATTTCACTGTATTCGTAAAACTATTTGTCGGCCATATTGGGGAAAAGCACATATTATATGATCAACAAAACAACAGCCATTTTTAGGGTGGATTTTTTTATTTTAATTTCTTCTTGATTTTGAACTACGGTCGTCTGGGGTCCAACCATGCCTATGTCATTCGAATCTGTGTCTAATTTTTCTCCATTATGAATAATTCAAGTCTACTGGTATACCGGTGAACCCATATAGAGCTACTTTATAGACAATGGTATTACAGTGGCACATCAAAAGTGTTTTCTCTGGCCTCTAGCTTAATAATTGTTTACGTGTGAGTATTGATACTACCGGTGGCATTAATTAGCCTTTTTAAGGGCTCACCTGGTTGCTATAGATCGACACCATTTTGTAAATATTTTATAACCAAAAAATATTATCATTTGGACCTATTTATAAAAGCAATAGACCTGTATCATAATAATATAACTTTAGTAATACTGCTCAACCAATACTATTATGTTAATTATGCAAAATTCGTTCCATACTAGGAATACACAATTGTTTTAGGCATTTCACACATATTTTTATGTCACATTTTATATGAAAACCACAAAATAACGAAGGCGCGTTAAAATTTTCAATGAAACTTATATAGACATTTACAGTAAACTACATTGCGAATAATATTTACAGGCATAAAATAAGAAAAGAGTCAAAAACGTATCCAGTTTTATAATTTTTGTTTTGATGCAAACAAATATGGTGCCATTCACTCAGTTTTGACCGTCTTCATCCATAATATATTGCTAGACAAAGTTAATTGTATTATAACATTTGTACCGTAGTATTAGAGATGTTTTTGCAATGATGTAGGGTTTATTTAAGTTCTAACTGTGAACACTTAAATAGCCTCAATCATTCAACATTCAACAATCTAATGCTAGTCTAATGCTTTTGTAATGCAATTAACATCTTCATTATCAATAATATTGCTAATATAATGTTTCTGTAATGCGATTGGCAACTTCATTGTCCGTAATAATGTTTCTGTAATGCTATTGGCAACTTTATTGACCGTAATAATGTTTCTATAATGCGATTCGCAACTTATTTGGTCACACTATTGCTAATGTAATGGGACTGTAATGCAATTAAACAACTATTATTGTGAACTTATTTATGGTCTAAAGCCGTATAATTTGTGCCCAAATAAGCATTACAGTAGCCGTATAAACGTTTGTAATGCTATCATAGAACTAATTCAAAATGCGAAAACGATACAGAAATGCTGTAAGTCGGCCGATATACTGCTTTGATGTGTGACTTGGGCTGACCATACGGCGCTCCATCGCCAACAATCTCTTCTCGGCCATAGGTCTGGACTCGCCGAGAGGTGGTCGAACTGCAACAAAGGGCAACCGTGTCACGAGCCGACCGGAACGGAGTCGACCTGTGTTGTTCTGATAGAACAACTCGCACTTCTCATGTTCCGGGTTCAAGCGGGCCACTTGCGGTGGCTCCTCAACCTCCCAAAACCTCTGAACAGCGTCAGAGAGAGCGGAGCCACACGCCAACGCAAAATCAGGCTCAGGTGGAGGGGCAGCCTTCAACACTGGGCCAATCACCGCAAAGCCAAAGATGGTCGAGACAGCCACCAAACCGTACGGCTGCAAGACTTTCATATTACCCAACAATATTCTCCCTAGTACATCGGAACCCAATATCAAATGAGTTGTATTAGGGGAATCAAACCGGCGGTCAGCCAAATCCAGGCCTGACGTCAACCGGACAATATCAGGCGACAGCTGACGTTGGGGATGACAGCCCAAAATACTCGTCAGAACAATAGCCGAAGGAAAAAACTTAGGGTCCAAACAACTCACAGGAGTGAGCCCAAATAAGGTTTGTCCCTCAACAGTCGGGATAGGTGTTTCGCCTATTCCATTAATTGTGCCTGAAAAGGCACGGACATCCAGGCTCACCCGACCCGCTAACCAAGACGACAAAAGGCAACCCTGGGCTCCCGTGTCCAAAATGGCACGGACCACAACAGAGTCCCCCGTGGGTCCCCAGACCCTGACCGATGCCGTTGGCAACAAAACCGTGTCGATCTGGGGAGGTACGTTAGCGGGACAGGCGCCAATTTCCTAGCAATGCCTGGGTGGCGACCGATCGCCGCATCCAGGCTGGGGTCTATCCCGATGAGGATAGTAGTCAAACTCCTCATCCGCGCGATGTCCCGAGCCGCGCGCCATCGCTGGAGGGGCATATCCCACTTGGCGCCTGAGTGGCGGGGGGCGCGTCTCCAAACGGGGACGTTCCGCCAACGGAGCGGAGGGAAGGCGGTGCTGGTTTGGCCAATGTCACCTACCAGCAGCTGCATAATCGCCTTCACGAGGGGAGGTCAATCGGTGGTCGCGCGGCTCCCGATCAACTGGCGCGGGGGGTGGAGTACGGCGGTCAAAGTTGTAGGCCCCTCCCCGATTCTGAACCGGCGAGCGAGGAGCCCGGTGCTCATCTCCAATATACCCTGCGCGAACCCCCATCAAAGGCTGGTCTGTCAGAGCGGTTCGCATTGGCGCACAAAACTTCAAGATGTGAGCCCCTACAAATTGAACAAGGGCGGGGGTTGGGGCAATCCCGATGAAAATGATCCCCCAAACAAGAAAAGCACAGACGGCGTGCATTGGCAACTCGGCGGCGGGCACTCACGTGCAACTCCAAGAAGGCCGCGCAAGTTGGTACGCCATGTCCCGTGGCCTTACAATAGCCGCAAGCAAGATTACTCTGGGTGCCACCAAAACGGGGTGCAGGGCGGCTATCACCAGGCCCGACAGTCCTAGTCCGTCCCTGGGCCCTCGGCCGAGGGCGGTTGGCTTGACCCCGTGGCACCACGAGCGTTGTCGAGGAAACGACACTCATCCTCCAAAAATTTGACGAGGTCTTCAAAGGGGGGAAGATGGGTGGCACTATCCCCACCATACTTCTGCTCAAAACGGGACCTCAAGTCTGACGGAAGCCGCTGCAACACTAGGTGCACCAAAAGATAGGACCAATAGTCCACCGGCAACTCCAATCGTTTCAAGGCGTTGGTTGCTGCCAGCAATGGATTCAACAGGTCAGCACGCAACGCTGACATTCTGGTGATGGCCGGCAACCCCAAGATCTGGTCAATATGGACATCAGCCAGGCAACGTTTGTTCTGGTATCGTCGGGATAGAAGTTCCAGAGCGGTGGGATAGGCCGAGTCGGTCACCGGCAAGTGCTGCACCAAGGCTCGAGCCTCACCTCCTAGGGCTGACAACAAATAAGCCAACTTCTGGGCCGGTCGGAGGTCAGAGCGCGAATCAACCAAACTTTCAAACAGGTTCCTGAAGCTTAACCAATGGTCCAAGTGACCGTCAAAATGTGGCAGCTCCAGGGTAGGCAGTCTACCCAAAAGTCCAGGGCCTGCAACAACAGAGGTCTCTGTTTTGACCTGGGCAGGGTCCCGACTCTTTAAAATTTCCCGGGCGCGCATACTTATTATGTCACTCAGGTTCAACATCTGGTCATAATCCGCAACAACCTTATCACGGGCTGCTTGGCCCAATGTTTCCAGGTCCAAGTCCAAGATCCATTCATTGAAGCGAGCAAACAAAGTGTCAACCGCACTCAATCTCGCATTCAACTGCTCATACCGGGCAAGCGTGGCCTCTTCCAGGTCTAGACGCTCAGCGGTTGCAGCAGCAGAGGCAAACCATCTTAGCTGTGAGGTCAATCCACCAATGGCTTGGTTTACAGCTTTCAATGAAGCCATTGGGACAAATATCAAATAAACAAATCAAATTCAATTAAATAATCAATAGGAACAATTTTCCCGGACCCAACTACAATTTAAACCAAATAATAAAACTTAGTTTGAATTATTACAAGTTCAAATCCGACCCTGTACAAGCAATACCTTGTTTATACAATAACAAATTAAAGTACAAGTCACAAGGGACACTACATATCATAATATATTATGTCAAACAATCTATGTTTAATTTGAGTCAGGCTGACAGGCAACAAATCAGACTTGTCAATACTTTTACTCGACAATAAGTGGTGAATTTAACAATTAAACCACGCTCTGCTACCAGTTGTGTGAGACTGCACAAACAGACTCACGATGTCCGCGATTACGCGGAGCCCTAATCAAATAATATTTGTTCAATTGACAAAGGGAAAACAACTATTAGATACACTTACCATCACGTTGGTACTGGTGATGTGACGTAGTCCCTGGTCACGTCGTATCTGAGTGGGGTGTAAGTGTAACTGTGGTTTGTGTGGTGTATGTAAAGTCATGTAGATTCGACGATAACCAAAGGGCTCCCCACAGCGCGTACCGTCGACTCCTTGGTCAAACCTTCTGATCACACACGTGGCACTTTTCATCAATGTCCAACTGAATTTTATCCCGGTTTGCTAACCCAATCGGGGATGTGCAGCACTGAATTTAGGAAATTACCGGCTCAACTATCTACAAAAACACCGCTACTCAATTATCTACAAAATATCAAACACCGATCAAGATTGTATCGGATTACCATTAACTCAAAGTTTCAATCAATAATTACACGACAGCCGCGTGCATCAAAATACAAGACAATGGAAGCAAGTTTTTTCCAAACCAATATGGCTCTGACAAGCAAACGTCATCGCACAGACAACTGAAACGACATCTGTCAAACGTCGAAAAGGTGCGTTCAGAAACTTGGTGGATGAAACATACGATTTGTGGCTGGAGCTGGACTGTGGTTTTATCTTTTTGTTTGACAATTGAAAATGCCTGTGACATGTCTAATAATTGCTTAGAGATTGCGTTCCTTTCATGTCTTGTTTGATTTTCAGTGAGTACAGGCGCTACAATCGCTGCGAGCTGTTACTGTCGTGCTGCGACTTCGTATGCACGCTGCGGCTGTCGCCGGTGGAGGGCGCAGTGGTGCCGCCGCCCGCGGACACGCTGTGCGCGCGCCGCCCTTCTGTGTGGGATCTGCCCGACCACCCCACTACTAGTAGTATGTGCTTTTTCATTTCTGATACTCGGAAAGTAGTGTTTGTTTGATCAGAGCAGCGGGTCAAAAACGATGCTTCCCTCCCTTGGGCGGGAAAGACTCATAGTAATTGCTTCCCTCCCTAGGGCGGGAATGAATTTTAAAAATAGAACTAAAATTGGTTATTTAGTCGGCTATAATTTTTTTTACATACTTAATTAAGAAAAATATCGATTAAAAAAAAAATGCTGCGGTCTTGTGAGTGTATACGGCCAATGAGAATTAAAAAAAATACCTATTAAAGTGGGATGGCCCGCGGCGGTGACGCGGGCGGTGTGTTCCATATTTGAAATTTAAATTAAAAAAGACTATTTATGTATAATTTGGCGGGATACTAACTCTGTACCGAAATTATTTGATTAAAAATGAGTTCAAGCGATTCTGAAATGTCGACCCCCAATTCCGTTAAAGACGAGGCCAATACAGTTATTGAAAATCTTTTGCCAGAAATTTCAAAGGAAAGATACTTAAATATTTACAATGATTTTATGAAGTGGCGAACAGACAAGAAAATAAAATCGTTTTCCAAAAGTGTATTTCTTACATACTTCAATGGACTATCTAGCAAAATACAGCCTTCTACGCTATGGAGCAGGTATTCAATGCTCAAGAGTACACTTAGTGTAAAACATAATGTGGATTTGAAAAAAATCCATAATCTCACAGCGTTTTTGAAAAGACAGTCTCAGGGGTTCAAGAGCAAAAAATTTAAGGTTTTCACCTCTTACGAAGTGGAATCATTTTTAAATGAAGCCCCTGACGAGATATATTTGGCAATGAAGGTAAGCTAAACGTTTATCTAAGTAAGGAGAAGTCTTTTACTCTAAAAATGAACATCGTTCCCAACGTCTTTACTCTGATAAGTATTATAGATAAGTTTGTACAAAAAGAGACAATGACACTGACCAGATTGCGTATATTGAGAGTAAAGACGTTGGAACGGCATGCATTTTTAAAGTAAACCTGTTTATTTTACCTACATACCTAAAAGATAAATACTAACAAAATTCTTTGTTTTCACAGGTGGTATTGATACTCGGTATAAGCGGCGCCTGCAGAAGCAGTGAGCTCACAAATCTAACAATTGAAGACGTTGAAAATCATGGTCAGTTATTAGTTGTAAAATTGACTAAAACAAAAACAAATATTGAGCGCACATTTGTAGTACGAGAAGAGTTTACACAAACAGTAAAAAAGTATCAAAAGCTTAGACCTACTGACATAAAAACGGATCGTTTTTTTCTTAACTACTAAAAGGGAAAATGCTATAAACAAGTGATCGGTAAAAATAAAAATCTCAGTTATGCCAAAGCAGATAGCAACATATTTGAATTTACCAAACTGTGAGCAGTATACCGGGCCACAGAATACCGGGCATTGTTATAGAAGAACGTCAGCGACACTGTTAGCCGATTCTGGGGCGAACTTAACAATGTTAAAAAGACATGGAGGATGGAAATCCAGCACAGTCGCGGAAGGCTACATTGAGGATTCTATCCAAAATAAATCTAAAATTACAAAGAAATTAACTGAGACTATAAATATACGCCCCAATTCGCCTCAACCAACCACTTCAAGAGAGTCTCCGCCATGGATTCCACCGTCTAATGAAATACCAGAGTCTTCTACTTTTACAGAGATCCAACACAGCCAAATTTGTCATAATATAATTATCAAACAGTGTAAATATTCCAAACAAAAATTTAACTTTGAATTTCACAAATTGTTCTAACTTCTCAATTAATTTTAAATAGGTACTACTCATGTTATTACTATCAATACATATTTTAGAAAAACTACTATTTTTTACTTTCCTTATATTTGAAATGAAAAGTAGAGTGTTTAACACGGGTGGAAGTCATCAATTCCCACTCGGACTATAGCCGCCCTCGCTTCGCTCGTGCGTCTAAATACCTCGTATGGGAATTGATTTCTTTCCACCCTTGTATAACAATCTACTATTTCAACCATGTACCAGATATCATACTCTTTAGCAGCTGTATCTGAAAACCAGCGGTGAATCACCGTCTCTTGTTGCGTTACTGCATTTTGCTGAAATGGCCAATTTTGGTTTTGCTTTCTTGTTTTGGGTTATGTTAACCGCATGTTAATTTTCAGGACACTTCCTCGAAAACTGGCTCTTATCGCACTACTATCAGGTTCAACATGCAATTATTTCACACTCGTGGATTTTTTGAGAACGTCAGAATGGCTGGACCAAACGAGATAGGTTTGTCAAGTACTTAAGACCGTGCACTGTTTTAATACCTATTTGCTACTATTACTACCTTTATTTAAACACTAGTATTTGCTTGGGTGCGCGAGCTGCGCGCAGCTCGCGTTTCGTCGTGTTCTTGAGACGTATTCCATACCCTTATAAATTTTGAGAATCCATAAGAATCCTTAAACGAATTGGAAAAACCGTTACAACTACCCCTAGATCAGTATGAAAACCCTTAAGAACCCCTAAAACATTATAAAATTAATATAAAAAAAAACCTAATAAAATAAAAGTAAAAAACCTTACTTAAAAACTGAGACCCATAAAAAAAAACAGTCCCTAAAGTTTGCTTGTCGTCGGCTTGAGTTACGCTTCACCCACTCAACCTTCGTTACGCTGCGGAGGTCGCCGGCTCGCTTCGCTCGCCACCTCCCCCCTTCGCTCCACTCGGTCTCGCAGGTTCGCTCCACTCAGAACCTACCTACCACCAGACAGGTTTCGACGCCTACTATAATATTTGTTAAAACACCCAATGGCTATCTCTAACCGTTACGAAGTTACAGCCCTTTCAGTTTTAGGGGAGGTTGGGGAGGGGAGGAAATGGTATACAAATTTTTAATTTCAACGCCCCTCAATAGTTTTAGGTAAGAATTAAAACATTTTTCAGTAGAAAAAAAAGGGGTGAAAAGGGGGGGGTGAAGTGGGGGAGAGTGGGGCGTTTTTCGAAAAATGAATTTGACTATCGCGTTGCCCCTTTATATGAATCTGAAAAAAAAAATGTTTCAAGTCTCTCAACTTCCGAGATCCGCCTAAAGGGGGGAGAAGGGGGAAAAAGGGGTCAATTTTGAAAACCGGTTTTTACTTCTCCGAGCCTCCTCTATACGAATCCGTAAAAAACGAAAAATACGGGTCTCTTTGTTTCCGAGATACGATAGGGAGGGGGAGGAAGGGGGGCGAAAAGGGGAGGTTTGGCACTTTTCCCATACTCGCGGGAGTTACTTGTTTACAAATCTATCAAAATATACCCACCTCCCCATCCACCATCTGGGAGAACAATTATGTCAGTGAGTCAGTGAGTGAGTGGTAATCGAGCTTTATATAGTATAACTAGTATTTGCGTGGGTGCGCGAGCTGCGTGTTGTCGTGTTCTTGAGAAGTATTCTTACCATCATAAAATTTTGAGAATCCATAGGAATCCTTAATTTTAATTGGAAAATCCATTACAACTACCCCTAAATCAGTATGAAAACCCTTAAGAACCCCTAAAACATTATAAAATTAATATAAAAAAAACCTTATAAAATAAAAGTAAAAAACCTTACTTAAAATCTGAGACCCATTAAAAAAAACATAACCCTAAAGTTGCTTGTCGTCGCCCCTGAGTAACGCTTCACCCACTCGACCTTCGTTACGCTACGGAGGTCGCCGGCTCGCTTCGCTCGCCACCTCCCCCCTTCTCTCCACTCGGTCTCGCAGGTTCGCTCCACTCGGGACTTACCACCACCAGACAGGTTTCGACGCCTACTATAATATTTGTTAAAACACCCAATGGCTATCTCTAACCGTTACGAAGTTACAGCCCTTTCAGTTTTAGGGGAAGTTGGGGAGGGGAGGAAATGGTATACTTGAAATAAATGCTTTGATTTATACAAATTTTTAATTTCAACGCCCCTCAATAGTTTTAGGAATTAAAACATTTTTCAGTAGAAAAAAAAGGGGTGAAAGGGGGGGGGGGTGAAGTGGGGGAGAGTGGGGCGTTTTTCGAAAAATGAATTTGACTATCGCGTTGCCCCTTTATATGAATCTGAAAAAAAAAATGTTCCAAGTCTCTCAACTTCCGAGATCCGCCTAAAGGGGGGAGAAGGGGTAAAAAAGGGTCAATTTTGAAAACTGGTTTTTACTTCTCCGAGCCTCCTCTATGCGAATCTGAAAAAACAATGTTCCAAGTCTCTTGGTTTCCGAGATACTATAGGGAGGGGGAGGAAGGGGGGCGAAAAGGGGAGGTTTGGGACTTTACCCATACTCACGGGAGTTACTTGTTTACGAATCTGTCAAAATATACCCCCCTTCCCATCCACCATCTGGGAGAACAATTCTGTCAGTGAGTGAGTCAGTCAGTCAGTGGTAATCGAGCTTTATATAGTATAACTAGTATTTGTGTGGGAGCGCGAGCTGCGCGCAGCTCGCGTGTTGTCGTGTTCTTGAGAAGTATTCCTTAACCTCATAAAATTTTGAGAATCCATAGAAATCCTTAAAATAATTGGAAAATCCGTTACAACTACCCCTATATCAGTATGAAAACCCTTAAGATCCCCTAAAACATTATAAAACCTAATTCAATAAAAAAAAGTAAAAAAAAAGAATTCATTAGAAACGTTAAAAGCTGAGTTACGCTTCACCCACTCAACCTTCGTTACGCTGTGGAGGTCGCCGGCTCGCTTCGCTCGCCACCTCCCCCCTCCGCTCCACTTGGTCTCGCAGGTTCGCTCCACTCAGGACCTACCACCACCGAACATATTTGTTCAAACACCCAATGGTTATCTCTAACCGTTACGAAGTTACAGCCCTTTCAATTTTAGGGGAGGTTGGGGAGGGGTGGAAAGGGTGTACAAAATTCAACACCCCTCAATAATAAGTACACCAAAAATCAAAAAGCCGCTACAAGTCCTAGTTTCCGAGATACGATGGGGGGAGGGGTGAAGGGGGGAGAATGGGGAGTTTTAAAAAATGATTTTGACTAATGCGTTGCCCCTTTATACGAATCTGAAAAAAAAATGTTCCAATTCTCTCAACTTCCGAGATCCGCCTAAAGGGGGGAGAAGGAGGATAAGTGAGTCAACTTTTGAAAATTGGTTTTTACTTTTCCGAGCCTTCTCTATACGAATCTGAAAAAAAAAATGTTCCAAGTCTCTTTATTTCCGAGATACGATAGGGAGGGGGAGGAAGGGGGGTGAAAGGGGGAGGTTTGGCACTTTTCCCATACTCACGGGAGTTACTTGTTTACGAATCTGTCAAAATATACCCCCCTCCCCATCCACCATCTGGGAGAACAATTCTGTCAGTGAGTGAGTCAGTCAGTCAGTGGTAATTCAGCTTTATATAATAGAACTAGTATTTGCGTGGGTGCGCGAGCTGCGCGCAGCTCGCGTGTTGTCGTGTTCTTGAGAAGTATTCCTTACCATCATAAAATTTTGAGAATCCATAGGAATCCTTAAAATAATTGGAAAATCCGTTACAACTACCCCTATATCAGTATGAAAACCTTTAAGAACCCCTAAAACATTCTAAAAACTAAATCAATAAAAAAAAAATGAGAATTCATTAAAATCGTTAAAAGCTGAGTTACGCTTCACCCACTCAACCTTCGTTACGCTGCGGAGGTCGCCGGCTCGCTTCGCTCGCCACCTCCCCCCTTCGCTCCACTCGGTCTCGCAGGTTCGCTCCACTCAGAACCTACCTACTACCAGACAGGTTTCGACGCCTACTATAATATTTGTTCAAACACATAATGGCTATCTCTGACCGTTACGAAGTTATAGCCCTTTTATTTTTAGGGGAGGTTGGGGAGGGGAGGACCCTCCGTTTACAAATTTAAACGCTCCTCATTAATAATTTATAGTAAAAATCAAAAAGCCGCTACGTGTCCTAGTTTCCGAGATGCGATGGGGGGAGGGGTGAAGGGGGGGAGAGTGGGGAGTTTTGAAAAATGATTTTGACCAACTCTGGGCCCCCTTGTATGAATCTGAAAAAAAAATGCTCCAAGTCTGTCAACTTCCGAGATCCGCCTAAAGGGGATGAAAAGGGGGGCAAAGGGGGCAACTTCGAAAACCGGTTTTTACTTTTACGAGCCTCCTCTATACGAATCTGAAAAAAAAAATGTTCCGAGTCTCTCAACTTCCGATATCCGCCTAAAGGGGGTGAAAAGGGGGGCAAGAGGGGCAATTTTGAAAACTCGATTTTACTTTTCCGAGCCTCCTCTATATGAATCTGAAAAAAAAACGTTCCAAATCCCTTGGTTTCCGAGATACAATAGGGGGGGGTGAAAAGAGGGGCGAAAAGGGGAGGTTTGGCACTTTTCCCATACTTGCGAGAGTCACTTGTTTACGAATCTGTCAAAATATACCCACCTCCCCATCCACCATCTGGGAGAACAATTCTGTCAGTGAGTGAGTCAGTCAGTCAGTGGTAATCGAGCTTTATATAGTATAACTAGTATTTGCTTGAGTGCGCGAGCTGCGCGCAGCTCGCGTGTCGTCGTGTTCTTGAGACGTATTCCATACCCTTATAAATTTTGAGAATCCATAAGAATCCTTAAACGAATTGGAAAAACCGTTACAACTACCCCTAGATCAGTATGAAAACCCTTAAGAACCCCTAAAACATTATAAAATTAATATAAAAAAAAAACCTAATAAAATAAAAGTAAAAAACCTTACTTAAAAACTGAGACCCATAAAAAAAAGCAGTTCCTAAAGTTTGCTTGTCGTCGGCCTAAGTTACGCTTCACCCACTCAACCTTCGTTACGCCGCGGAGGTCGCCGGCTCGCTTCGCTCGCCACCTCCCCCCTTCGCTCCACTCGGTCTCGCAGGTTCGCTCCACTCAGAACCTACCTACCACCAGACAGGTTTCGACGCCTACTATAATATTTGTTAAAACACCCAATGGCTATCTCTAACCGTTACGAAGTTACAGCCCTTTCAGTTTTAGGGGAGGTTGGGGAGGGGAGGAAATGGTATACAAATTTTTAATTTCAACGCCCCTCAATAGTTTTAGGTAAGAATTAAAACATTTTTCAGTAGAAAAAAAGGGGTGAAAAGGGGGGGGGGGGTGAAGTGGGGGAGAGTGGGGCGTTTTACGAAAAATGAATTTGACTATCGCGTTGCCCCTTTATATGAATCTGAAAAAAAAAATGTCCCAAGTCTCTCAACTTCCGAGATCCGCCTAAAGGGGGGAGAAGGGGGAAAAAAGGGTCAATTTTGAAAACTGGTTTTTACTTTCCCGAGCCTCCTCTATACGAATCCGTAAAAAATATATACTACGGGTCTCTTTGTTTCCGAGATACGATAGGGAGGGGGAGGAAGGGGGGCGAAAAGGGGAGGTTTGGCACTTTTCCCATACTCGCGGGAGTTATTTGTTTACGAATCTGTCAAAATATACCCACCTCCCCATCCACCATCTGGGAGAACAATTATGTCAGTGAGTCAGTCAGTGAGTGGTAATCGAGCTTTATATAGTATAACTAGTATTTGCGTGGGTGCGCGAGCTGCGCGCAGCTCGCGTGTTGTCGTGTTCTTGAGAAGTATTCCTACCATCAATACATTTTGAGAATCCATAGAAATCCTTTAAATAATTGGAAAATCCGTTACAACTACCCCTAAATCAGTATGAAAACTCTTAAGAACCCCTAAAACATTCTAAAACCTAATTCAATTTAAAAAAAGTGAAAAAAAAAAAGAATTCATTGGCAACGTCCACTCGACCTTCTTTACGCTGCGGAGGTCGCCGGCTCGCTTCGCTCGCCACCTCCCCCCTTCGCTCCACTCGGTCTCTCAGGTTCGCTCCACTCAGAACCTACCTACCACCAGACAGGTTTCGACGCCTACTATAATATTTGTTCAAACACATAATGGCTATCTCTGACCGTTACGAAGTTATAGCCCTTTTATTTTTAGGGGAGGTTGGGGAGGAGAGGATACCCTCCATATACAAATTGAAACGCTCCTCAACAATAATTTATAGTAAAAATCAAAAAGCGGCTACGTGTCCTAGTTTCCGAGATACGATGGGGGGACGGGTGAAGGGGGGGAGAGTGGGGAGTTTTGAAAAATGATTTTGACTAACGCGTTGCCCCTTTATACGAATCTGAAAAAGAAAATGTTCCAAGTCTCTCAACTTCCGAGATCCGCCTAAAGGGGGGAGAAGGGGGAAAAAGGGGTCAATTTTGAAAACTGGTTTTTACTTCTCCGAGCCTCCTCTATACGAATCCGTAAAAAACGAAAAATACGGGTCTCTTTGTTTCCGAGATACGATAGGGAGGGGGAGGAAGGGGGGTGAAAAGGGGAGGTTTGGCACTTTTCCCATACTCGCGGGAGTTACTTGTTTACGAATCTGTCAAAATATACCCACCTCCCCATCCACCATCAGGGAGAACAATTCTGTCAGTGAGTCAGTGAGTGAGTGGTAATCGAGCTTTATATAGTATAACTAGTATTTGCGTGGGTGCGCGAGCTGCGCGCAGCTCGCGTGTCGTCGTGTTCTTGAGGAGTATTCCTTACCATCATAAAATTTTGAGAATCCATAGGAATCCTTAAAATAATTTGAAAATCCGTTACAATACCCCTATATCGCCTTAAAAACCCCTAAAACATTCTAAAAACCAATTTAAAAAAAAATTGCCTATAAAAAATAACTTATTTAAAAACTCAGACCCATTAAAAAAAACTACCCTAAAGTTTGCTTGTCGTCGCCCTGAGTTATGCTTCACCCACTCAACCTTCGTTACCCTGCGGAGGTCGCCGGCTCGCTTCGCTCGCCACCTCCCCCCTTCGCTCCACTCAGAATCTACCTACCACCAGACAGGTTTCGACGCCTACTATAATATTTGTTCAAACACATAATGGCTATCTCTGACCGTTACGAAGTTATAGCCCTTTTATTTTTAGGGGAGGTTGGGGCGGGGAGGATACCCTCCGTTTACAAATTTAAACGCTCCTCATTAATAATTTATAGTAAAAATCAAAAAGCCGCTACGTGTCCTAGTTTCCGAGATACGATGGGGGGAGGGGTGAAGAGGGGGAGAGTGGGGAGTTTTGAAAAATGATTTCGACTAACTCTAGGCCCCTTCTTACGAATCTGAAAAAAAAAATGTTCCAAGTCTCTCAACTTCCGAGATCCGCCTAAAGGGGGGAGAAAGGGGAAAAAGGGGTCAATTTTGAAAACTGGTTTTTACTTTCCCGAGCCTCCTCTATACGAATCTAAAAAAAAATATGTTCCAAGTCTCTTTGTTTTTGAGATACGGTAGGGAGGGGGAAGAAGGGGGGTGAAAAGGGGAGGTTTGGCACTTTTCCCATACTCGCGGGAGTTACTTCTTTACGAATCTGTCAAAATATACCCACCTCCCCATCCACCATCAGGGAGAACAATTCTGTCAGTGAGTCAGTGAGTGAGTGGTAATCGAGCTTTATATAGTATAACTAGTATTTGCGTGGGTGCGCGAGCTGCACGCAGCTCGCGTGTTGTCGTGTTCTTGAGAAGTATTCCTTACCATCATAAAATTTTGAGAATCCATAGGAATCCTTAAAATAATAGGAAAAACCGTTACAACTACCCCTAAATCAGTATGAAAACCCTTAAGAACCCCTAAAAAATCATAAAATTAATTAAAAAAAAAACCTAATAATATAAAAGTAAAAAACCTTACTTAAAAACTAAGACCCATTAAAAAAAACATAACCCTAAAGTTGCTTGTCGTCGCCCCTGAGTTACGCTTCACCCACTCGACCTTCGTTGCGCTGCGGAGGTCGCCGGCTCGCTTCGCTCGCCACCTCCCCCCTTCTCTCCACTCGGTCTCGCAGGTTCGCTCCACTCAGAACCTACCTGCCACCAGACAGGTTTCGACGCCTACTATAATATTTGTTCAAACACATAATGGCTATCTCTGACCGTTACGAAGTTATAGCCCTTTTATTTTTAGGGGAGGTTGGGGAGGAGAGGATACCCTCCGTATACAAATTTAAACGCTCCTCAATAATAATTTATAATAAAAATCAAAATGCCGCTACGTGTCCTAGTTTCCGAGATACGATGGGGGGAGGGGTGAAGCGGGGGAGAGTGGGGAGTTTTGAAAAATGATTTTGACTAACTCTAGGCCCCTTCTTACGAATCTGAAAAAAAAAATGTTCCAGGTCTCTCAACTTCCGAGATCCGCCTTAAGGGGGTGAAAAGGAGGGCAAGGGGGGCAACTTTGAAAACTGGTTTTTACTTTTCCGAGCCTCCTCTATACGAATCTGAAAAAAAAAATGTTCCAAATCCCTTGGTTTCCGAGATACGATAGGGGGGGGTGAGAAGGGGGGCGAAAAGGGGAGGTTTGGCACTTTTCCCATAACCACGGGAGTTACTTGTTTACGAATCTGTCAAAATATACCCCCCTCCCCATCCACCATCTGGGAGAACAATTCTGTCAGTGAGTGAGTCAGTCAGTCAGTGGTAATCGAGCTTTATATAGTATAACTAGTATTTGCGTGTTGCGCGAGGTGCAAGCACCTCGCGTGCTTGTCCTTGTAGATGTTTCACTTTCAAAACCCCTAAACATAGTAAAAATGTCAAACATAAACCTAAAAGAGTCTTTCACTTTTCAAAGTCTAGTGAAATGCTAAATTAAGCCCAAAGGGAACCGAAAGGTTTCCACTTGATTAAGCTGTATATATGTCACGTTCAATTTGATAAGTCCGGGCACTATTAATAATGGCCGGTCTGTATTCATAATGCCCGACTCAATTGGGCAATGTGATTAAAACAGCATGATTAATCACTTTTCCCGGCCATTATGAATAATGCCCACCCTATATTGGGCAAAGTAATAAAATAGGTGAACTGTAGTCTTTTTTTTTATTAAACTTACAAAATTTTCATGAAAAGATACCAAAAAATAAACTATTGAACATAGTAGTTAAAAAATAAACAGTTAAAAATGTAATAACATCAGTAGTTACCTACTTTTATTTTGATAAAAATATTACTTATCAAGCACTGTCATCATGTAAGAATAGAAATTACACTAAACAGATGGTCGGATCGGGCGGTCTAAAAAAAAAGCTGCCGCCCTATCTCCCGTCAGCCATGTCGTCGGAGCTCCGCCGGCCTTCGGCCTACGCTCCTCATGTCCCAAATTCGGACTTCTGGGACATAAAGTTGTAATACTAATTCGGACCAATCATGGTGGTCGACCTATGCAGGGCAAGTATTAGAGAAAAAATGATGCTATCTCAAACACTGACTTATTAGATAGACCACAGGCCGTCGGGCATTATTAAAAAAATAGTGTTGAAGATTATTAGATAGTGTATTCGTGATAAATTAATCACTTTGCCCATCGCTCTTGGGCATTAGTAATAATGGCCGGTCCTTATTAATAATGCCTAGTTAATCACGTTGGCCGTAACATATAATTATATCATTCTATATCTAATTGAAGAATTGAGAAGTATTCCTTACCCTTATAAAATTTTGAGAACCCATAGTAATCCTTAAATGAATTGGAATATCCGTTAGCTAACTCCGTTTGAAGCTTTAAAAAAAAATATTGATTTTTTTAAACATTTTGATAACCTTTACCTTTACAGCTGTACAAAAACCCTAAACCTAAAGCCCTAAGGAACCCCTAAATTATTATGAAGCAGTCTAAGAACCCTTAAGATCCTCTTAAACAATCTAAAACCTTATTTAAAAACTTAGACATTTTACCATTAAAAAAACATTACCCTAAATTTTGCTTGTTATACCTACCACCGGAAAGCATTCGTGAACATATCTCTGCCACCACCAGACAGGTTTCAACGCCTGCTATTATATTTGTTCCAACACCTAATGTCTATGTCTAACCATAATAAAGTTACAGCCTTTCCATTTTAGGGGAGGTTGGGGAGGGGAGGGTAGGGTATTCAAAATTTCAATGTCCATAAATAGTTTTAGGTCAGAATCAATACGAATGCGTATGCGTGCGTAGTACTTATATAGTTAGTTGCGGAGCGTTTTGGCGTGGCGCGAAATTTAAAATTAGAATTCAAAATATTTTTTCCGTATGTACATAGTCATCTCTGAGTTACGTTTCTCCCACTTAACCAAAGGCCGCGTGAAAAAAACAGGTGGCGAATGAAGCGAGCCGGCGACCTCCTTAGCATAACGACTACGGAGTTCGCCGACTCGTTTCGCTCGCCACCTCCCCCCTTTGCTCCACTCAGGACCTACCTACCACCGGAAAGCTATCGTTACCTTATCCCTACGCTACGGGGGTCGCCGGATCGCTCCTTCCTTCGCTTTACCGGTACCACCACCGGACAGGTTTTGACGCCTACTATAATATTTGTTCAAGCACCTAATGGCTATCTCTAACCATTATAAAGTTACAGCCCTTCAAATTTTAGGGGAGGTTGGGGACGGGAGGGGAGAGTGTAAAAATTTCAACGCCCTTCAATAGTTTTAGGTAAGAATAAAAACAAAACCGCTACATGTCCTAGTTTCCGAGATACGATGGGTGGGAGGGATGATGGGGGGGAGAGGGGGTTGTTGTGAAAAATGATTCTTTCTAACGCATTGCTCCTTTATATGAATCTGAAAAAAAAAGTTCCAATTCTCTGAACTTCCGAGATCCGCGTAGAGGGGGGTAGAAGGGGGGCAAGAGGGGTAACATTGGAAAATGTTTTATACTTCTCCGAGCCTCCTCTATACAAATCAGACACGGGTCTCTTAGTTTCCGAGATACGATAGGGAGGGGTGGGAAGGGGGGCAAAAAGTGGTTTGGCACATTTTCCCTACTCGTGAGAGTTACTTGATAATGAATCTGTCAAAATATACCCCCCTCCCCCTCCACCGTCCGGGAGAACAATGATGTCAGTGAGTGGTATTTGAACAAGGTTTCGAAAACAAGAAATGGCACGGCCGCCATCTTGAATTTCTAAAATGTCACAATTTTTCTAAAGTAACCAGGATACAAGCTACCTTTTTTTTTTTTATATGGGACAAGCCCGCCACACTGTGAAAATTCAAGTCCCACTGGCTCTCGGGGTTGCCAGCTGAAAGTGATGAAAATGGTTAAATGTCATTTGGGGGACCCCAATGTTGCCGCCTAGTCAAAGTCTCCATTCAAAATATCGTTATTTCTACTTTTCATGTTTTTGGGGAAAATCTGAGAAAGTACCCTAGAAATGGGGAACCCCTAAATCAGTATGGAGCAGTCTAAGAACCCTTAAGATTCGCTAAAACAATCTACAACCTTCATTAAAAACTCAGACCTTTATGCTATCTTGACCTTATCCCTACCACCACTGGACAGGTTTTGAAACTTACTATAATATTTGTTCAAACACCTAATGGCTATCTGTAACCGTTATGAAGTTACAACCCTTTCTTTTTTTGAGAAAATATTTTTTCCGAATGTACATAGTCACTTCTGAGTTACGCTTCACCCACTCAACCTTGGTTACGCAACGGAGGACGCTGGCTCGCTTCACTCGCCACCTCTCCCTTCACTCCACTCGGTCTCGCAGGTTCGCTCCATTCAGGACATACCTACCATCGGAAAGCTATCGTTACCGTACCACCACTGGAGACCGGACAAGTTTTGACGCCTACTATATAATTTGTTCAAACACCTAATTGCTATCTCTAATCGTTATGAAGTTACAGCTCTTTCAATTTTAGGGGAGGTTGGGGTGGGGAGGGGAAGGTATACAAATTTCAACGCAATAGTTTTAGGTAAAAATCAAAAGTTTTTTCAGTTGTATAAAAAGGGGTGAAGAGAGGAGCTGAAGGGGGGAGAGGGGGGAGTTTTGAAAAATTATTTTGGCTAACTCTAGGCCTCTTTTCATGAATCTGAAAAAAAAATCCAGGTCCCTTATTTTTTGAGATACGCCTACAGGGGGAGATAAGGAGGCCAAGGGGGACAACTTTGAAAAATGGTTTTTGATTTCCAAAGCCTCCTCTATACGAATCCGTAAAAAAACAGAACACAGGTCTCTTAGTTTCCGAGTTGTGAGATAGGGAGGGGGGGGGGGAAGGGGGGCAAAAAGTGGTGTTTGGTACTTTTACCCTACACGTGGAAGTTACTTGTTTACTAATCCAAAAGCCTTTACAAACTAATACCCCTCAGTGGGATGAACCGCTTGAACGACCCCAGTCGGACAAGGTTTCGGAAACCGGAAGTGGCATGTCCGCCATCTTGAATTTCTGAAATGTCATAATTTTGCTAAAGTAACCAGGATATAAGCTACCTGTCAGTAAAAACACGGTGGCTGTACCTTGACTTTGGTAGAACAAAAGAACTCGCCAAAGTCGGGTCTGACCCGAAAATTCAAGCGTTCTCGGGGTTGCCAGCTGAGAGTGATAAAAATGGTCAAAAGTCATTTCGAGGGCACTTCATTCTTGGTGGCTATGCAAAATTCCATATAAAATATCGTCATTTCTACTTTTCATGTTTTTGGGGAAAATTACCCCAAAAATGGGTAGAATTTTTGCACCAGGCAACACTACTTGACGAACAACAACAACACTCAGGAAACACTCCTTCCTTGACTATCAGTAGTTACCTACTTTTATTTTGATAAAAATATTACTTATCAAACATTGTCATCATGTAAAAATAGAAATTACACTAAACAGATGGTCGGATCGGGCGGTCTAAAAAAAAAAGCTGCCGCCCTATCTCCCGTCAGCCATGTCGTCGGAGCTCCGCCGGCCTTCGGCCTACGCTCCTCATGTCCCAAATTCGGACTTCTGGGACATAAAGTTGTAATACTAATTCGGACCAATCATGGTGGTCGACCTATGCAGGGCAATATATAGACCACAAAATAATAGACCACGGGCCGTCGGGCATTATTAATAATGGCCGGTCAAAGTGATAAATTAATCACTTTGCCCATCGCTCTTGGGCATTATTAATAATGGCCGGTCCTTATTAATAATGCCCAGTTAATCACGTTACCCGTAACATGCATATCATTCTATTCGGTTCGGTTCGGTTTCGTGTTATTGAGAAGTATTCCTGACCCTTATAAAATTTTGAGAATCCATAGTAATCCTTATATGAATTGGAAAATCCGTTAGCTAACTCCGTTTGAAGCTTTTAAAAAAAATATTGAACTTTTTAAACATTTTGAAAACCTTTACCTTTACAGCTGAACAAAAACCCTAAACCTAAAGCCATAAGGACCCCTAAATTATTAGTAGCAGTTATTAGAAGCAGTCTAAGAAATCTTAAGATCCCCTTAAACAATTTAAAACCTTATATTTAAACCTTTCAATTTTAACGGAGGTTAGGGAGGGGAGGGGAGGGTAGGGTATTCAAAATTTCAATTCCCCTCAATAGTTTAAGGTCAGAATCAATACGATTTTTTTCTTTTACTTTTTTTTAAATCATTTTAGATTTTGTATGGGACCTATGAGTCGAAACTCCTCCAAGTCTTTTCTCCATCGAAACCGGAAATGGACTCGGCCGCCATCTTGGATTAGAATCTTGTCTATAATTTTCCTCTACTCACTCTATGGTTTTATACATTATTGCAAAACATACCCCTAATTCATCTCTCACCCATACAGATATACAACAACGCCCCTCAATAGTTTTAGGTCAGAATCAATACGAATGCGTATGCGTGCGTAGTACTTCGGGGCGTTTTGGCGTGGCGTGAAATATGTTTTATACTTCCCCGAGCCTCCTCTGTACAAATCAGTAAAAAAACAAAACACGGGTCTCTTAGTTTCCGAGATACGATAGGGTAGGGTGGGATGGGGGGCAAAAAGTGGTTTGGAACATTTTCCTTACTCGTGAGAGTAACTTGATTATGAATCTGTCAAAATATACCCCTCTCCCTCTCCACCGTCCGGGAGAACAATAATGTCAGTGAGTGGTATTCGAACAAGGTTTCGAAAACCGGAATTGGCACGGCCGCCATCTTGAATTTTTAAAATGTCACAATTTTTCTAAAGTAACCAGGATACAAGCTACCTGTCTGTAAAAACACGGTGGCTGTCCGTTGACTTGGTAAAACGAAAGAATCCGCCAAAGTCGGGTCTGACCCTGAAAATTCAAGCCCCAATGGCTCTCGGGGTTGCCAGTTGAAAGTGATAAAAATGGTCAAATAACATTTGGGGGACCCCAAACACTCCTCAACGAAATAAACAACCGGTTCATACAACACAATCCAGTCGGGGAATGCCAGCTGTCTGATTTATTGTGTAAAAAATTGGGATTTTTCGTCATTTCTACAAGATGGCCGCCACACTGTCCGCCATCTTATTTTTCTGAAATGTCAAGGATATAGGCTACCGACTGTTGTACTTGGTGTTGCCAACTTTTGTGTTTGGTAGAACAAAAGATCTTGCCAAAGTCGGGTCTGACCCGAAAATTCAAGCCCCAATGGCTCTCGGGGTTGCCAGCTGTGAGTGATGAAAATGGTCATGAGTCATTTTGGGCACCCGAGTCTTGGTGGTTACCCAAAATTTCCATTTAAAATGTCGTCATTTCTACTTTTCACGTTTTCGAGAAAAATCTGGTAAAATTACCCCAAAAGTGAAGAGAATTTTTGCACCAGGCAACACTCCTCAACCATATTTCAAGGTTATAAGCCAACGACTGGTGTAAGTGGTGTTACTAACGTTTTAAATCGGTAGAACAAAATAACTCGTCAAAGTTTAGTACAAAAAGTTTGTATGGGACCTATGAGTCGAAATTCATCCAAGTCTTTAGGAACCCCTAAATCAGTATGAAGCAGGCTAAGAACCCTTAAGATCCGCTAAAACAATCTAAAACCTTCATTATAAACTCAGACCAATAAACTATCTTGACCTTATCCCTTGGTAGGGATAAGGTCAAGATAGTTTATTGGTGGTTGGTATTGGTGGTAAAATCTGTCCGGTGGTGGTCCACCGGACAGATTTTGACACTTACTATAATATTTGTTCAAACACCTAATGTTTATCTCTGGCTATCTCTTAGCTATCTCTGGCTATCTCTAAAGGCTATCTCTAAAGGCTATCTCTCTATCTCTCCCTTTCTTTTATGAGAAAAAATTTTTTCAGAATGTACATAGTCACCTCTGAGTTACGCTTCACCCGCTTCACTCGATCTCGCAGGTTTGCTCCATTCAGGACCTACCTACCATCGGAAAGCTATCGTTGCCGTACCACCATCGGAGACCGGACAAGTTTCGACGCCTACTATATAATTTGTTTAAACACTTAATTGCTATCTCTAACCGTTATGAAGTTACAGCCCTTTCAATTTTAGGGGAGGTTTTGGTGGGGACGGGAAGGTATACAAATTTCAACGCCCCTCAATAGTTTTAGGTAAAAATCAAAAGATTTATCAGTTGTATAAAAAGGGGTGGAGAGAGGGGCTCAAGGGGGGGAGAGAGGGTATTGAAAAATTAGTTTTATTAACTCTGGGCCTCTTTTTATGAATCAAAAAAAAAAAAAACATGGCCCCTTATTTTTCGAGATACGCCTACAGGGGTAGAGAAGGGGGTCAAGGGGGACAACTTTAAAAAATGGTTTTTACTTTTCCAAGCCTCCTCTATACGAATCCGTAAAAAAACAGAACATGGGTCTCTTAGTTTCCGAGTAACGAGATAGGAAGGGGGGAGAAGGGGGGCAAAAAGGTGGGGTTTGGCACTTTTACCCCTCACGTGGAAGTTTCTTGTTTACTAATCCAAAAAACCATTACAAACTAATACCCCTCAGTGGGATGAACCGCTTGAACGACCCCAATCGGACAAGGTTTTGGAAACCGGAAGTGGCACAGCCGCCATATTGAATTACTAAAATGTCATAATTTTTCTAAAGTAACCAGGATATAAGCTACCTGTCAGTAAAAACACGGTGGCTGTACGTTGACTTTGGTAGAACAAAAGAACTCGCCAAAGTCGGGTCCGACCCGAAGATTCAAGCGCGAATGGCTCTCGGGGTTGCCAGCTGAGAGTGATGAAAATGGTCAAAATTCATTTCGGGCACCCCATTCTTGGTGGTTATGCAAAATGTCCATTTAAAATAACGTCATTTCTACTTTTCATGTTTTTGGTCAAAATTACCCCAAAAGTGGGGAGAAGTTTTGCACCAGGCAACACTCCTCGGCAATACACACAACCAGTTCATACAACACAATCCAGTCGGGGGATGCTAACTGTAACATTTATTGTGTCGAAAATTGGGATTTTTTGTCATTTTTACAAGACGGCCGCCACACTGTCCGCCATCTTGTTTTTTTGAAAAGTAATAATTTTCCTGAAATCTAAAGAATATAGGCTACCGACCGATGTACAAGGTGTTGCCAACTTTTGAGTTTGATAGAACAAAAGAACTCGCCAAAGTCGGGTCTGACCCGAAAATTCAAACCCCAATGGCTCTCGGGGTTGCCAGCTCAAAGTGATGAAAATGGTCAAATGTCATTTTTAGCACCCCAATGTTGCCAGCTAGTGAAAGTTTCCATTCAAAATATCGTTATTTCTACTTTTCAAGTTTTCGGGGAATATCTGGAAAAGTACCCTAGAAACAGGGAAATTTTTTGCACCAGACAACACTTCTCTACAAAACACATAACCGTTCAGTACAACTCGAACCCTTCAGATGTTGCCAACTGCATGAAAAATAGATTTGAAAAAAGTAGAAATTTCAAGTTTTTACAAAATGGCCGCTACAGCGTCCGCCATCTTGTTTTTCTGAAAAGTCATAATTTTCCTAAAATACAAAGGATATAGGCTACCGACCGGTGTGCGCGGTGTTGCCACCTTTTGAGTTTGGTAGAACAAAAGAATTCGCCAAAGTCGAAAAGTCCCAAAAATTAAAAAAAACAATATTTTTTGGGGTTGCCAACTAAAACCAACCAAAATGGTCAAATGTCATTTGGGGGACCCCAATGTTGCCAGCTAGTCAAAGTCTCTATTCAAAATATCGTTATTTCTACTTTTCATGTTTTTGGGGAATATCTGGGAAACTACCCTAAAAATGGAGAAAATTTTCAAACCAAGCAACACTACTCAACAAAACACACAACCGTTCGGTACAACTTGAACCCGTCAAATGTTGCCAACTACCCTAAAAATGGATTTAAAAAAAACTTCAAAAATTCCAACTTACAACAAAATGGCCGCCACACTGTTCGCCATTTTGTTTTTCCGAAAAGTCACAATTTTCCTGAAATTTCAAGGATATAGGCCACCGTTTGGTGTACTTGGTGTTGCCAACTTTTGAAATCGGTAGAACAAAACAATTCGTCAAAGCTTAGTGCAAAAAGTCGAAGATTTCAAAACGTCCCAGCGCAGCCGCCATCTTGTTTTTTTTTTTTTTTTTAATTTTTTTAAAAATCATTCTAGATTTTGTATGGGATCTATGAGTCGAAACTCGTCCAAGTCTTTTCCCCACCGAAACCGGAAATGGACTCGGCCGCCATCTTGGATTTGAATCTCCTCTATAATTTTCCTCTACTCACTCTATGGTACTCTACATTTTTCTCAAACATTCCCCTAACCCATCTCTCACCCATTCCGAGAAACGGCATGTCAATCAGTGAGTGAGTGAGTGAGTCAGTGGTCTTGTAGTTATTATATAAAAAATATAAATTCCTACGCTACGGAGGTCACCGGCTCGCTTCGCTCGCCCGCTCCTCCCTTCGCTTTACCGGTACCACCACCGGACAGGTTTCGACGCCTACTATAATATTTGTTCAAACACCTAATGGCTATCTCCAACCGTTATGAAGTTACAGCCCTTTCTTTTTTTGAGAAAATATTTTTTCAGAATGTACATAGTCACCTCTGAGTTACGCTTCACCCACTCAACCTTTGTTTACGCAATGGAGGTCGCCGGCTCGCTTCGCTCGCCACCTCCCCCTTCGCTTCACTCGATCTCGCAGGTTTGCTCCATTCAGGACCTACCTACCATCGGAAAGCTATCGTTGTCGTACCACCATCGGAGACCGGACAAGTTTTGGCGCCTACTATATAATTTGTTTAAACACCTAATTGCTATCTCTAACCGTTATGAAGTTACAGCCCTTTCAATTTTAGGGGAGGTTGGGGTGGGGAGGGGAAGGTATACAAATTTCAACGCCCCTCAATAGTTTTAGGTAATAATCAAAATATTTTTCAGTTGTATAAAAAGGGGTGGAGAGAGGGGCTCAAGGGGGGGAGAGAGGGTATTGAAAAATTAGTTTTACTAACTCTGGACCTCTTTTTATGAATCTGAAAAAAAAAAAAAAACATGGCCCGTTATTTTTCGAGATACGCCTACAGGGGTAGAGAAGGGGGTCAAGGGGGACAACTTTAAAAAATTGATTTTTACTTTTCCAAGCCTCCTCTATACGAATCCGTAAAAAAACAGAACATGGGTCTCTTAGTTTCCGACTAACGAGATAGGGAGGGGAGGAGAGGGGGGGCAAAAAGGTGGGGTTTGGCACTTTTACCCCACACGTGGAAGTTTCTTGTTTACTTATCCAAAAAACCATTACAAACTAATACCCCTCAGTGGGATGAACCGCTTGAACGACCCCAATCGGACAAGGTTTTGGAAACCGGAAGTGGCACAGCCGCCATATTGAATTTCTAAAATGTCACAATTTTTCTAAAGTAACCAGGATATAAGCTACCTGTCAGTAAAAACACGGTGGCTGTACGTTGACTTTGGTAGAACAAAAGAACTCGCCAAAGTCGGGTCCGACCCGAAGATTCAAGCGCGAATGGCTCTCGGGGTTGCCAGCTGAGAGTGATGAAAATGGTCAAAACTCATTGCAGGCACCCCATTCTTGGTGATTATGCAAAATTTTCATTTAAAATAACGTCATTTCTACTTTTCATGTTTTTGGTCAAAATTACCCCAAAAGTGGGGAGAAGTTTTGCGCCAGGCAACACTCCTCGGCAATATACACAACCAGTTCATACAACACAATCCAGTCGGGGGATGCCAACTGTAACATTTATTGTGTCGAAAATTGGGATTTTTCGTCATTTCTACAAGATGGCCGCCACACTGTCCGCCATCTTGTTTTTCTGAAAAATCATAATTTTCCCAAAATCTCAAGGATATGGGCTACCGATCGGTGTACTTGGTGTTGCCAACTTTTGAGTTTGATAGAACAAAAGAACTCGCCAAAGTCGGGTCTGACCCAAAAATTCAAACCCCAATGGCTCTCGGGGTTGCCAGCTCAAATTAATAAAAATGGTCAAATGTCATTTGGGAGACCCAAATGTTGCCGGCTAGTCAAAGTCTCTATTTAAAATGTCGTCATTTCTACTTTTCATGTTTTTGGGGAAGATCTGGGAAAATTACCGCAAAAGTGAGGAGAATTTTTGCACCAGGCAACACTCCGCAGCAATACACACAACCGGTTCATACAACACAATCCAGTGGGAGGATGCCAGCTGTCCCATTTATCGTGTCGAAAATTGGAATTTTTTGTAATTTTTACAAGATGGCCGCCCCACTGTCCGCCATCTTGTTTTTCTGAAAAGTCATAATTTTCCTGAAATCTCAAGAATATAGGCTACCAACCGGTGTGCGTGGTGTTGCCAACTTTTGAGTTTGATAGAACAAAAGAACTCGCCGAATTCGGGTCTGACCCGAAAATGCAAACCCCAATGGCTCTCGGGGTTGCCAGCTCTAAGTGATGAAAATGGTCAAATGTCATTTGGGGCACTCCAGTGATGCCGGCTAGTCAAAGTCTCCATTCAAAATATCGTTATTTCTACTTTTCATGTTTTTGGGGAAAATCTGGTAAACTACCCTAGAAATGGGGAAATTTTTTGCACCAGGCAATACTCCTCAATAAAACACATAACCGATCAGTACAGCTCGAACCCTTCAGATGTTGCCAACTGCACGAAAAATAGATTTGAAAAAAGTCGAAATTTCAAGTTTTTACAAAATGGCCGCCACACTGTCCGCCATCTTGTTTTTCTAAGAAGTCATAATTTTCCTGAAATTTCAAGAATATAGGCCACCGACTGATGTATATAATGTTGCCAACTTTTGAGTTTGGTAGAACAAAAGAACTCGCCAAAGTCAAAAAGTCCCAAAAATTAAAATATTCAATACTTTTTGGGGTTGCCAACTAAAACGAATCAAAATGGTCAAATGTCATTTGGGGGACCCCAAAGGTGCCAGATAGTCAAAGTCTCTATTCAAAATGTCATTATTTCTACTTTTCATGTTTTTGGGGAAAATCTGGCAAAATACCCTAAATATGGGGAAATTTTTCACACCAGGCAATACTCCTTTATAAAACACACATTCGCTTGGTACAACTTGAATCCGTCAGATGTTGCCAACTACCCGAAAAATGGATTTGAAAAAAATCGAAAATTACAACTTTTTACAAGATGGCCGCCACACTGTTCGCCATTTTGTTTTTCTGAAAAGCCATAATTTTCCTGAAATGTCAAGGATATAGGCCAACGACTGGTGTACTTGGTGTTGCCAACTTTTGAGTTTGGTAAAACAAAGGAATTCGTCAAAGTTTAGTGCAAAAAGTCGAAGATTTCAAAACGTCCCAGCGCAGCCGCCATCTTGTTTTTTTTTTTTTTTTACTTTTTTTTAAAATCATTCTAGATTTTAAATGGGACCTATGAGTCGAAACTCGTCCAAGTCTTTTCCTCACCGAAACCGGAAATTGACTCGGCCGCCATCTTGGATTTGAATCTCCTCTATAATTTTCCTCTACTCACTCTATGGTACTCTACATTTTTTCCAAACATTCCCCTAACCCATCTCTCACCCATTCCGAGAAACGACATGTCAATCAGTGAGTGAGTGAGTGGCTTTGTAGTTTTATATAATATAAATTTAACATTTAAAAAAAAAAATCTGTCCAGCGATGGTTGGTCCCATAGAAGTTTTTGATCAGTATTAGAAACAGGATCAATTGGCATAAAAACATGTTTTGTGTAAAATAGCCATTTGCTTGAGCTCAAAATGAATAAAAATCACGGAAGTTATCCCGTAAGTGACATTTTAAGTTTAATTATAAACCGTGAAGTTTAAAACATAATCAAAATGTACCATTTTTAGGGTTCCGTACCTCAAAAGGTAAAAAAATTAACCCTTATAAGATCACTTTCTTGTCCGTGTGTCAGTCTGTCCGTCTGTCAGTTAGTCCGTCTGTCACCACCGATTTTCTCAGAAACGGGTGGACCTAGCAAGTTGAAATTTATACCAGATACTGAGGTCTATAGTCTCAATTAGGTGTATAAAAAAATAAATCAAGGTCCTGAGTCAACATAATATAAAGATATGGGCAAATTTTGATTTTTGCGGAAACTTGTAAGCACCAAAATTAACCTTAATTTTTACCTTTTTCGGTTTTTCGGAATTTTCCCTGTACTTGTGCTGTAAGACATTGTTCTTCTTTTTATAACATTACGCCTGTAATCTCCGAAGTTTTAGACGGAGGTATACCTTATAATCTAGACCCTCATTTCGTCACCTATGTTTTAAGTTCCACGCAATAGAGAGCGACCATGATGCCATTAGCCGTGCACAAGACCAGTCTCCGTGACTGCTGCTGATAAAATTCTGATAAAAAGTGTGTGTATCGAGCCTACTACACAGACACAGCACACACACGCACAGCCGCGTTAAGAAGCCCTACTCTCTAACGTTTCGTCCGTATATTCGGATCTATCCGTCTCTCTCACTCGCACTCGTCTGCAGACATGCGTGAGAGAGACGGATAGATCTGAAGAGAGTAGGGCCTCGGTAACGTAACCATGTTATGTTACAGCGTCCTCCAGCACGCCTCGTCCGCGACCCTCGCCGGTGCCGACCCCACAGCTACTGTCGCCCTCCAGTGCCGAGTTCCCGCTCACGGATCTCGATACACTGCTGGAGAACGCTGGTTGGTTAATGTTTCATCATCTGCCTAGCCTTTTTCCAACTATTTTATGGTCGGCTTCCAGTCTAACCGGATGCAGCTGAGTACCAGTATTTTACATGGAGCGACTGCCTATCCGACCTCCACAACCCAGTTCATACTGGGTAATACGATACCACTTTGGTAAGACTGGTTGTCAGACTTTTTGGATCACTGACTACCTGTAACGCCTGTCAAAGATGTACAAATTACAGCCGGAACCAACAGCCTAAAGTGCTTTCCGAGGCACGGAGGAAACTCGGTATCTAAGGGTCACCCATTCACAGACCAACCTAGGCAAGCACGGCTTAAATGTTGGCGGTTTTTTAATATTTATTATGTAACAATTATTATTCTAACGATTTATTACAAAAGTCATTAAAAGGCACTTTTGCTTGGTGAAATATAGTTGCTGCCTATTCGCAAAGTTAGTTTCGTATGGAGAAGAATAGGCTAGAATCTCCATCGAATCGGACTAGAAGCTCCAAAGAAACCCTTATTGGAGTAACGTTGGGTGTTATCGTTAAAAACATCTTTGAGACAATTAATTTTTTAGATGAAAAGTATCCCAAGCTTTGACGCTTGACTATTTTAGCAAAGACACTGAAACTAAGAACACGTAACAGCAATTTTTTTGTGCTGAGTTTAACTTTAAACATATTTTAAATACGTCCTCTAATTTATTGTTTTTCTTCACTTGTATTGCACTTGTATTGTACTTTTGTATGATCTTTTCCAACGCAGGACTACAAGGTATTTTGGAAAAAGACTTCGTGCTGATGCAAGGACTGAAGAACGACTTGAACAGAAAACTAGCTGAAATGGAGGCAAACAAACAAGCAGTAAGTGGGTGTTGGATAGCTGTCAGAATAACAGTTAGCTAAGCCGTCTTCACACACGCCGTGCATAACCATCTACCGCCATCTACCAGCCATTGGAGACAACTAGTATCGTAGGATGTAGGAGTTGTTAACAGTGCCATCTATTGAAGAATAGCCATAATGACTTTTTGTTACTATTGGTTCCTAGATGGCGCTATTCTTTGCTAATATAGTTACCTCCTTGGTTGCCATGTTTCAGAGTAAAAGATCGTTCAATGGGGAGACACAGGCAAAGATAATCTAAGATGGCGCCACCATAGCTGGTCTCAATGTGGCCAATGAGGTTAAGCTATTTTGAAATATAAAATGACAGTACCTACCACATTTTCAACCAATAACGATGTTGGGAACCAGCTATGCTAGCGCCATTAGTTCCACAGTGTGTCTCCCCATTTTTAAATAACACGACAGAGAAGAGTTTACTATTTATTTATTTATTTAGAAAAAACATTTACCATGTAATTTATTTGGCCGTTAAACACGACAGATATGGATTTTATACAACTTTTGCCGGCCGCTGGTCGCATATATCTGGCCAGTACAGCAATTTCTATTTATCTCGAAGAAGGTTGTCAAAATAATGCTTAAATTTCCAAGCATGTTTGAGAAAAATTATATCTTCTTCAATTCATTCTAAGAATTGAAAACCTGAGTAGGTATTAATCAATCGATATAGACAAGCTTCAAAAAAACTGGTTAGCTGAACTATTTCTATGGTTAAAATGATGTAGGTAACTATTTTGGTGATAAACCAAATGTTCTAAATCTAAAATGTTTCTGGTGGTATATTTATGCCACTTGCTACAGTCGGGTACAAGTATTTTCTTACCATACGCAAATCTCCGTGCACGAGTCGGACTCTCTATCTACCAATTGTGTTTTAGAACATCATGTGTTTACAGATGACGAACGCCGTGTCTGCAGGGGCGCCATACTTGGCACTGAAGACATACGACCCCACCCAAGTGGAGCCCGTCGACGAAATGATACACGAGTACAAACGGGTCATGAGGTTCGATTTATTATTATTATACATTAATACATACATATATGTAGTACATAGTGAGATAAATAAATTTTATTTTATCACAATCCTTGTGCCTACTGATACGAAAAAACAAAACAACATGATTTGTCTATGATTCACATAGGAAGGTTCTTTTTGGGAGCCAACTACAAACCAACATACATACAATAGACTTGAAAGAGGTCTTTGATAACCTGCAAAGTTTTTTTTTATTATCATAAATAGTAGGTATTTAACACCATTTTTTTTCGTTATTCAGCTTTTAACTCGATCGAGTTACCTATACTGCCTATACATATCACGTATTTTATAGACATATTTATTTACCACCAAGAAGTTATATTCTACACAGACATTTTGCTCACACAGACGTTTAACAAACGACTGTTGTTTTCGACTATCTGAAGCTGAACATCTATGCGATAGCGTGAGGATCCAGCAAGCGATATAATCAAATAATAATGGGAAACATCAACACGACGAATAACAGGGAGATTAAAACATCAATGTTATTTTCAGTATTGCCCACTCATAATATAGAGTTCCAAAAAAACAAAATGAAAAAGCGAAAACAAAGCCAAATTGTATTTTATTGTAATACTCATGACTACTAGCAAAACAAACAAAAACAATACAATAATAATAGGTACCAGCCTATTACTGCTTCACTGCTGGGCAGACCCCAATATATTCTCATACAGAGAAGGTGATTCAAATGTTTTATTTTTGGGAACCGATTTCTGCCACAAGTCTTCAAAAACCTTTCGAGAGTATAGCAATTTTATGGAATGGTGCCTCTAATTAAAAATAAGTTTTCACACCACCTGCTCGAAAATGTCAAATTATATGTCAAGCAACCTTAACCTAAAGTGAGTCATTAGTGGCCGGGGGCACAGCCGGTCAATAATGTTGTACTGGATTTCATTATGACCCGCTGGTCAATAATGTGATTTGAATTTGGAATCTCATATGCTCAGCTAAATTGGCAGTATAGAACTAACAAACACCCTTTGGTGCCAGAAAGAGGAAAGCTATTCTCGATACCCTTACTACGCGTGGATGATATTCTCGATTTCCTACAAAATCATAACGACTGCTTCTTCATATCGTTGCCATGTTTTCGAAGACATAATATTGCAATAATAATTAGATAACTACGAACCATTTTTTAAAAGGAATGGAATAACATTAAAACTGGCATTAATAATAACAAATACCGTACCGCGCCGTAATACCATAATAGTAATTGGCTGTAACATTAGTTAATTATTCTTACTGTTTGTTTATTTAATAATTACTTTGTTTTTCGTACTATGGCTATTATTTTCTCACAGTTGGTGTAAAAAGTAGAGTATCCTCCTCTGGGCTAAAGGTGTCTTTGCCTTGGACTAGCTTGAATCCCTCGCTGCATTCAAGATTCTTGTATTAACTCCCTCGCTCGCTCGTTAGTTAAATCCCGAATCCTTCATTGCGCTCGAGATTCAATATGACGCCCGTGACATAAGACACCACTTTAGCCCCTCGGTGCATAATCTACTATTAAAAAGTTATTTTTTATTTTCCCTAAATCAACTCCCAATTGTTCATTATCTATTCTTAAGTACTTTTTTACTAACCCCTATGGACCTTGTTGTTCGCAATAAATAAATATTTGATTTTGATTATCAAACTGTTAACTCGATCGATAAACATACAAGTCCATTTTGATTTTTTTTTACTCAAGACCTTTTATTCTAGCCAAACTTTTCAAATCAGACATTTTGCTTACACAGACGTTTAACAACAACCAGACTGTTTTTTCTTATAACATTATCCACTTCGACTATCTGAAGCTAAAGCGTATTAAAGACCCACCAAACGATATGCCGTCAATGCCTGAACTCTAAACGGCTTGATTGCAGATTATTCCCGGCATCCAGCATTACTGGTACACCAACGGGCAGCGAGAAATCGACGCCGAGGAACAGCAGGAGTCACCGATTATGAAACAGATGTTATAACGCATTATTTGAATTATAATTTGATGTTACAACTATAAATAAATATTTTTCTCAAACATGCTTGGAAATCTGAGCATTATTTTGACAACCTGTTTCGAGATAAATCGAAATTGCTGTACTGGCCAGATACATACGACCAGCGCGGCAGCGCCCGGCAAAAGTTGTATGAAAAATCCATATCTGTCGTGTTGAGCAGCCAAATAAATTACATAGTAAACTCATGTCTGTCGTGTTATTTAAAAAACTTTTTTGCAAAAAATAAAACCGACTTCAAAAAACACGCGAAAAAGTGAAAAATAACTTTAGCTTCAGAAGTCGGTGACTTTTATTTGATTGATTTTTTTTTTGTCACCAACTTCTGAAGCTAAAGTTATTTTTCACTTTTTCGTGTTTTTTGAAGTCGGTTTTATTTTTTGCAAAAAAGTTTTTTATTTATCCATTTTTAGTTGTTCCCAAACAAATATTTGCCATGAATTTATTTCACATTGTTACCAATACATGTCATGGTAATAGGCGTGAGCAGCGGTGGCCCAGTGGTGGCGGCCCCGACTTACGAACAGTAAGTCGTGGGTTCGAACCCTGGCAGGCGTATTACTTTGTGTAATTTATTTCATCACCACTGCTCTCAAAATGGCGAAGGAAAACATGACATTTACCAACCCGCAATGGGCCCGCGTGGTGGATCATAGCCCATTCCCTCTCATAGAGAGGAGGCCTGTGTCCCAGCAGTGGGAACATTAATAGGCGGATGATGAATAGGCGTATCCCCAATATATGGAACTTAACATACCTTTTTTTTTAGGATGGGTTATCATCAAATTACAGGGATAATTTAACCCGCTCTGGGCGGAGCAGGAGGGAGTGTCAGACTTTTACTGACTAAGACCCATCCATGTTCCTTCTTAGCCCTTTGTATTCCAGAGCCGCAGTATCTCTTTAGAACAGTCCCTTTTGCTGACATCTCTTTGAGGCGCGCGCGGAACACGAACGAACTGTCGAAATCTGGGTGTATTGTACACATCTGCGTACCCCCTCAGAGCATACAGGCGTGATGTTACGTCATTTGAGGCGCACGCGGAACACGATCGCGCCAACTTAACATACCTAACTGTCGAAATCTGGGTGTATTGTACACATCTGCATACCCCCTCAGAGCATACAGGCGTGATGTTACGTCATTTGAGGCGCACGCGGAACACGATCGCGCCAACTTAACATACCTAACTGTCGAAATCTGGGTGTATTGTACACATCTGCGTACCCCCTCAGAGCATACAGGCGTGATGTTACGTCATTTGAGGCGCACGCGGAACACGATCGCGCCAACTTAACATACCTAACTGTCGAAATCTGGGTGTATTGTACACATCTGCATACCCCCTCAGAGCATACAGGCGTGATGTTACGTCATGATGTTGTATAAACAATAAACATCCAAGCGATTGCAACATTTACGGTACGTTTGCCGTCTATTTTTGAAGAGTTCCATTGTATATCTCCGAAGATCAGCATCAGATGTTCACAAAATTAAAATGGGACCACACGGGAAGCACTAGCTTTCAAATAAAAAAAGAATCATCAAAATCGGTTCACCCAGTCGAAAGTTCTGAGGTAACAAACACAAAAAAAAAAAAAAAAAAAGAAAATACAGTCGAATTGAGAACCTCCTTTTTTTGGAAGTCGGTTGAAAATGGAACGATCTTTTACTCTGAAACACGGCAACCAAGGATGTAACTTATCAAAGGTTTTATTTAAATGTCGAATTGGCTTGTAAATATAATGCGGTTTACTGAAAAAACAAATGAACTCTTCAACGCGAGAGTTTTAATTTCCTCGCATTATTTGAGAAATGTACTATAGGTACAAGCCTTGGCCACAACTAGGCATTAATTGACTTACTTAATTACATATTCGTCCATCAATGCCTTTGTTGCTGGCCTCTGCAGTAATGTACTATAAAAACTAAATATTTGTTACACAATAAAGACTAAGGCCCGTTTTCTATGACTTACTTACGTATAACTGTCAGTTAACATATCACGTTTTGTAGCTATCGGTGTTTCTATCAACTAAGTTAGCTTGAAATATCCTATCCGCGTCACCTACCTGTCACTTTATTCGAAAAACTGTTTATAGGACAAACTTAACTTTGCTGTTCGATCCCATGAAACGGCTATTGCACCAACCGCAAATAATAAGTTTGTAATAGTAAAATCACATTTTTTTTGTTATTAAACTACATAGGTATTTACGGTTTCCAGGTTTTCCCTTTACATGTGCTGTAAGACATTGCTTCTCGCCAAATTTCGTGATTCTAGGTCAACGGAAACTACCATATAAGTAGGTCTTCGACCCAAAACCATTTGTCCACCAATTGTCAATTTTGGTTAAAGCAAGGTCTTACAGCACAAGAAAAGGGAAAATTCCGAAAAAAAAAATGAAAATTTAAATTTTAGTACTTACACAAGTTTTCGCGAAAATCTAAATTTGCCCATATATTTTTATCATGTTGACTCAGGACCTTGATTTTTATACACCTATTAGGGACTATATAGACCTCAGTATCTGGTATACATTTCAACTTGCTAGGTCCACCCGTTCCTGTGAAAATCGGTGGTGACACACGGACAAGAAAGTGATCTTACGAGGGTTTTTTTTTTTTCCCTTTTGAGGTACGGAACCATAAAAGGTAAAAAAGAACCCTTGTAAGACCACTTTCTTGTCAGTCTATCAAGACGTCCGCCGCGGGAGACGCCCAGGGCGTCGGGGGCCACCACGTGGCCCCCGACCACCGTAGGCGCGGGCCTGTGGACTATGCGCTAGCTCGCCGTCCGTCCGTCTCACGACGACAGGCCGTGTCGACGGCGCAGGAGTGTTCCACGCGCGCCTCAAAAACAGTCAGGAAAAAGGAAGGGGTCTGTAAGGACCGATGCCTGCCGGGGTTGCGGGACTGTTCGAAAGAGATACCGTGGTCCCGAAACACAAAGGGCGATGAAGGAACATGGATGGGTTTTAGTCAGTAAAAGTCTGACACTCCTGCTCCGCCCAGAGAATGACTCCTTCATTTGATGATTTCCCATCAGAAAAAAAAAGGTACGGAACGATTAAAAATCAAAGAAAGCTTTTCTGTGACGTTTTGTTTCTAACCGTCGCGCGTCGGTCAGCTAAATGTCAAACAGACAGAGATAGCAACCTACCGAAACCAGTACCTAAGTTATTGAAAATGGCCGTTATTAACATTTATAAAACGACTAATGTAGGTGTAAAAAAAGGTGATGTACATTCGGGCCCCATAACCAATGAATGAATTTTCAACCAAATGTGCCGAAGTCAGTTACAAGAGATATTAAAATCATCAGAAAATCCGTGCAAGTACGTGCAATACCTATGTACTTAAACGGTCAAAATAAGGTCAAATGTACAATTTTCCCCAATTAAGTACGAAAAATTTCCTGTCAACATGATCGATGTGTAGTATGTACTTATTAAGGATTTTGTATGTAGGTACCTGTGTCTTGTGTGCTAATCACACAATCATCATCATCATCATTTCAGCCGAAAGACGTCCACTGCTGAACATAGGCCTCCCCCAAGTGTCGCCACATTGACCGGTCCCGTGCGACTCGCATCCAGCGGATTCCTGCAACCTTCACCAGGTCATCGGTCTACCTAGTGGGAGGCCTTCCAACGCAACGTCTTCCGGTTCGCGGTCGCCACTCCAGAACTTTTCGGCCCCATCGGCCATCCGTTCTGCGAGCAATGTGCCCTGCCCACTGCCACTTAAGTTTGGCAATTCTTCGGGCTACGTCGGTAACCTTTGTTCTCTTGCGGATGTCTTTATTTCTGATTCGATCGCGCAAGGAAACTCCGAGCATAGCCCTCTCCATTGCCCTTTGGGTGACCTTAAGCTTTCTGATGAGGCCCATTGTGAGCGACCACGTTTCGGTCCCGTATGTAATCACTGGCAACACACACTGGTCATAGACTTTCGTCTTGAGACACTGCGGTAGGTTGGACGAGAAGATACCGCGCAATTTCCCGAACGCTGCCCAACCGAGTCGGATTCGACGATTGACCTCTTTCTCGAAGTTAGACCTACCTAACTGGACCGTTTGTCCCAGGTACACATAATCGTCTACAACTTCGAGAGTAGAGTCTCCGATCTTGATAGGAGTGGGTGTGACATGGGCATTCAACATGACCTTAGTCTTGTCCATGTTCATTTTTAGACCCACTCTTCCGGAAGCTCTACTGAGGTCATCGAGCATTGTACTGAGGTCCTCCATGGTCTCAGCCATTACCACTATATCATCGGCAAACCGAAGGTGAGTGATGTACTCGCCATTGACGTTGATGCCTAGTCCTCTCCAGTCCAGAACCTTGAAGACATCCTCCAGTGCAGCGGTGAACAGTTTCGGAGATATGACGTCTCCCTGTCTCACACCTCGCTGCAGAAGGATAGGTTTCGAGGCTTGGTCCTGAAGTCGGACTGACATGGTGGCGTTTTTGTACAAACACTTCAGCACCTCGATGTACCGATAATCGATTTGGCACCGTTGGAGAGACTGCAGTACAGCCCAGGTCTCGATCGAATCGAAGGCTTTCTTGTAGTCCACAAACGCTAAACAGAGAGGCAGGTTATACTCTTCTGTCTTCTGTATAACTTGCCGCAGCGTATGTATGTGGTCCACGGTGCTAAAGCCTTTTCGGAAACCGGCTTGTTCGAGTGCCTGGAAATCGTCAAACCTGCGCGCGAGACGATTCGTGATGACTCTAGAAAACAACTTGTAGACATGGCTTAGAAGTGAGATGGGCCTATAATTCTTCAGCAGCAATCACACAATAATAAAAATAAAATGTTTTTTATTCAGACTAAGTCCATTTGGTTAGTACAACACACAACTTATAAACTAGTGTTAGTACTATATCTACCCGAAGAACAAAACAAAACAATTATTAATTATGCGCCACAGTGGCATGTAGGCGCATCCAATGCCCCAGTATGGGACTGTCCCACTTGTCAGCTATAGTTTTCAGGATGCTGTTGGGGCTGACGCGTACCCTGCGCATGATGGAGGCGCATCGCTTGCGCATGATGGCGTGAAAGCCATCAATGCCCGCTTCTGCGAACATGCCGGAAGCACTGCAGTAGCGCGGCAACCCCATCAACACCCTGAACGCATTGTTATATTGTACGCGCAGAGTGCTGTATGCCCTCTGCGTGTAGTTGACCCACAGACTGCATGTATAGAACGACTGACAGTACGCTGTAAACAGTGTAGCCTTTACTTCAGTCGAGCATTTCGCAAATCTAGCCAACATATTGCAGCAATGACATCTACACCAATATTACATAGAGGAAATATTTGTATTTTTGTATGTAACGACATAAACTTAAACTACTGGACCGATTTCAAAAATTCTTTCACCATTACAAAGCTACATCTTTACCGAGTAACATCACTACGTATATTATAAAACAAAGTCCCCCGCCGCGTCTGTCTGTCAGTCCCTATGTATGCTTATATCTTTAAAACTACACAACGGATTTTGATGCGGGTTTTTTTAAATAGACAGAGTGATTCAAGAGGAAGGTTTGAGTATATAATTTGCGGGCGGGCAAAGCCGCAGGTATCAGCTAGTAAGCTATAAATTATATTGATGTCATGCAAAATAGTCTAGCTATTTTAATTTAAAAAGATTAAAACTTTGAAATGTACCGTTTATTATGAGGTTCGCTGTCATCATCATCGGCCTATAATGTTCCCACTGCTGTGACACGGCCTCCTCTCAGTGAGAGGGAATGGGAATCCACCTCGCGGGCCCAGTGCGGATTGGTAGAGGTCACAATGTCTTCGAGTTTTTTGGTTCTAGGACATGCTGGTTTCCTCACGATGTTTGCTGAGGCTTGCTGTAAGAAAACCCAATTCTAGGTTAAGCTCGCCTTTGTACAATAAGATGTATTATTGAAATTTGTATAATTATGTTTTGTGTGCAATCTACACACATCAAAAGTATCTAGGGATCAACATATATTTTTGCAATAACTTTTCTCCTGATTGATATTAATTAAAATTTTCTTTAAGGATTCATCAAATAAAGTGTTTTCGTTTGTCACAGTAACGATAAACCAAGTCACCTTTGCATTAATAAAGAAATTTGCCATTTTCCTAATAAAGGGATTTTTGACATTTGAACCACTAACATTAAAGTTCGAAAAAATGACTGAAAACACAGTTTTCTTTAAAATTTTATTGGGTAACTTAAACAATTAATAATCCGTGTTTCTACCGCGAACACAAGAACATCGGTTTGGCATACTCAAAATGAGTTCATCCAAATCACGCTGTGGAATGGCCGCCCATGTTCGTTGCAACAACAAAAAAAGGTCTTCTTGCGACTGGATACCCTCCATATTCGGCAGAGCTCTTCTCTGTAGCATATCCCATGCATGCTCAATCGGGTTCAAGTCTGGCGACTGAGCAGGCCAGGGCAGGACATTGATGTTAGCTGCGGCGAGAGTCTGTCTTACAACTCTTGCGGTGTGCGGTCGTGCATTATCATGCATTAACTGAAATAAGGGACCGATTTGCACTTGTAGAGGAACGATGACGTCTGATACAATCGTCTCAGCATAAATTTGAGCGTTGAGGTTGCCTCTGATCCAAATCAACTCAGTTCTTCCGCCGATCCAAATACCCGCCCATACCATGATGGTTCCACCACTATAAGGATGGACTTCCTGGCAGGATTTTAATCGCTGTTGGCGTCCAGGGGTTCTCCAGTGTCGTATACGTCTTGTATCCGGTCTCATACCAAAACGAGACTCATCAGAAAAGCACACGAAACGCCATTGTTCTTCTGCCCAATTTCTGTGTTCAAGAGCCCATTGATATCGAATCCTACGATTGTGCATTGCTATAGGTGGTACCCGTAGCGGTCTTCGGGAATGAAGGTTCACTTCATGCAAGCGGTTTCTGACTGTTTGGTCGCTAATTAAGTTCCCTGAAGAGTGATGAAGCCTCACGGCTAACATCATGGCGGTTATTGTTGGAGCTCTTCGAGTTAAGATTTGAATGTATCGGTCTTGTCTCCGTGTGGTGCAGCGATACCGTCCTCCATGGCGCTCAGCCACGGTACCAGTGCTTCGGTAACGTGTCCAAAGTCGACTGATAACACTCTGACTTGTATTCAGAGCTAAAGCTACAGTACGTTGCCGGGAACCAGCTTCTATCATTCCCACGGCTCTGAGCATTTCTTCCCTGCTTAAATGACGTCGCCGCTCCATAATAACGTTGGTTTTAATCAGTAGTAGGGAAACAGTAGCACTAATAATGTCTTCAATGCGTTGTATGTTTTTATAGGGAAAATATTGACAGCTTATTTTCATCTTTTACTCGAATTTGATTGAGAGTTCCTGATTCAAATTATGAAATGCACCAAAAAGGATCCATATAAATTTATAAAATCATAAATTTATTACAAAGCCACATCTCAATCTCAAGAAATCCGCATAAAAATGCTTGATCCCTAGACACTTTTGATGTGTGTATATACATATAATAAATCTGTAGAAAAGTCATTTTTGTACATTGAAGAAATTGAAACAAAAAATAGCCAGCGTGTGAAAAGATAAGTAACAGAACCCATTTCCATAATTTTTGAAATTTTTGTCTGTTTGTCTGTTTGTTTGTGCGCACATCACGTAAAATCTACGAATTCAATGCTGACAATGTTTATACATAAAAATTGTGTGTAACTTGGGGTATGATTTAGTGTTTGTTTCATTGAAATCGGTTAATTCTATCAAAAGATATAGGAACTTAAAGTTTTCAAGAAGAAATAATCATCAAATGTAAGATACATATTACATGCAGCGACATCTGTTGAACTAAAATGATACCAATGACTAAAAATGTGCTCACCACAGTCATAACTTTTAAATCGACTGACCAGCTTTAAAAAAAAATTATAGCATAGGTAATATACTTTAGCAGTTTAACATTTTGGTCGATAGACGGTGTTGTTTATTTCACTCCATTTTCTGAATTGAATGACCCTCGCCCGTGTCAGTTGCCTATTTTTTGTTTTTTTTTTTCGGATGGGAAATCATCAAATGACTCCTCCTGCTCTGGGCGGAGCAGGAGGGAGTGTCAAACTTTTACTGACTAAAACCCAGCCATGTTCCTTCATCGCCCTTTTGTTCCGGGGCCACGGTATCTCTTTCGAACAGTCCCGCAACCCCGGCAGACATCGGTCCTTGCGGATCGGCCTTTCCTTTTTGCTGACTCTCTTTTAGGCGCGCGTGGAACACGAACGCGCCGTCGACACGGCCTGTCGTCATGAGACGGACGGACGGCGAGCTAGCCCATAGCCCACCGTCCACAGGCCCGCGCCTACGGTGGCCGGGGGCCACGTGGTTGCCCCGGAAGCCCGGGGCGTCTGCCGCGGTGGCCGGGACGTTGAGAGGTTCTCTCCCTCTCACGTTCCGCCACCTCCTTCTCTAGCATTACTGCTTCGCAGAAGGAGGTGACGGCATCCCATTCCGTCTCGCTCCGGACCATGGCTTGCACCAGGGCCGGACGCGAGAGGTCGCCGCCGCAAACGTGTAAATTGCCTCAAGATTGGTTTTTTAACCGACGAAACAAAAAGAAGGCAGTTCTCAATTCGACGCGTATTTTTTTTATATATGACCACGGATAACTTTTACAGAGAAGTCCGTACATGGTCCTTTTGTTTGTAAAAAGCGTAGGTACATCTCAAAGTTGGTCCCATTTATAATTGAAAAATCGTGTTTGGGCTAATTTCTTGCACCTTTGATGAGAACTTTCGACCTAGCTGGAGTATGACTGTCATCGAGTGTCTAAGGATGAAGGAGGTGGCGGAACGTGAGAGGGAGAGAACCTCTAAACGTCCCGGCCGCCGCGGGAGACGCCCCGGGCGTCCGGAGCCACCACGTGGCCCCCGGCCACCGTACGCGCGGGCCTGTGGACGGTGGGCTATGGGCTAGCTCGCCGTCCGTCTGTCTCATGACGAGAGGCCGTGTCGACGGCACGTTCGTGTTCGACGCGCGCCTCAAAGAGAGTCAGCAATAGGAAGGGGTCCGCAAGGACCGATGCCTGCCGGGGTTGCGGGACTGTTCTAAAGAGATACCGTGGCCCCGGAACACAAAGGGCGATGAAGGAACATGGATGGGTTTAGTCAGTAAAAGTCTGACACTCCCTCCTGGTCCGCCCAGAGCGGGAGGAGTCATTTGATGATTTCCCATCCGAAAAAAAAGGCTGTCGAGGCCCTTTTTTGGAAAAACATAAGTAGATTATTTTAGCGATTAATGCAAATATATCGAAGAAATTAAATTGTTACCCACTTGGATCTACGTAGGTATATATCTACTAATATTATAAAGCTAAAGAGAGTTTGGTTGGTTGAACGCGCTAATTACAGGAAAACTTTTAGTGTTGAATAGTTATCGAGGATGGCTATAGGTTATCTAACATCACGCTATAATTAAAAGGAGCGGAGCATCAATGATAAATGTTGCAAAAACAAGGAAAATTTATTTCTTTCGAGAGCTTCCTTTGCGGGCGCTGCATAAACGGTCAAAGTTGCGCAACAATCATGTATTAGGGAATTGTTCGTTTTAAAGGGTTCTAAAAAAAACCGCGATGGCATTATGTCTATCTTTCAAGGTTGACTCCACTCTCTCTAACCCTCTCTCTCTCATGTGACGCAGACGAAGTTGCGCGGGTCAGCTAGTAAATACTAAGAATAGTAAATAGTAACTAGATATTTCGCGATGTCACAATGGACCTTCCACCGTATTTGAAGTCGGTGGCAAAAATATACTGAATCAAACAAACAAGTCACCGACTTCTGAAGCTAAAGTTATATTTCACTTTTTTGTTGTTTGTAAGTAATCGGTTTTATTTTTTGTTTGTCCGAATGGTGAACTTCAAGCAATTACGCATTAATACTTACCTACATATTCGATGCCTTTTTTTTTTGTTTTTTTTTCGGATGGGAAATCATCAAATAACTCCTCCCGCCTGGGCGGAGCAGGAGGGAGTGTCAGACTTTTACTGACTAAAACCCATCCATGTTCCTTCATCGCCCTTTGTGTTCCGGGGCCACGGTATCTCTTTCGAACAGTCCCGCAACCCCGGCAGGACATATTCGATGCCTCTACCCACGAAATGTGCTTTACACGACGCGACGTTTCGATTTCCATTGAATTTGCAGCTGATCATAAAAATCATAATATGTTTACATTATATTTAATTGACTTTCCCACCAAGACGATCACTAACAACTCGAGTAAACAAACGCCGATTGGCGTCAGATGATAACAGTAACAAACAATCATAATGACACGAAATTTATCACATTTTTACTATCTCGGTCTTGATTTTTGACTGAGATTAAATCAATAGCAGTGCCATTGTAATAGTTTTACTACTAATATTTAATTTTCCATAGTAATTATAGTAATAGCCCATGTTAGAATTAAATATAATTACTGACTAGCACTTTGCCCGCGACTTCGTCCGCGAAAATTGTGATAGCTCGGCTAATTTGCATGATATCAATTTAATTTGTAGCTAATGTTACTCGGTAAAGATGTAGCTTTCTAATGGTATAGGATTTTTAAAATCGGTCGAGTAGTTTTTAAGTTAAATCGTAACAAACACACAAACAAATATTATTACTATAGTGTAATTATCGGCGCTATCTTGGACTTTCATTTTGACTTCATTTTCATTATCAGCCCCTAAAAACCACGTAAACGACATCCATGAAGAAAACACCGAGGATTTTCGTCAGCGCCATCTTGGATTTTCATTTTAACCTCATTTTCATTATCACCAACCCCAAAACCACGAAAACGACACCCATGAAGAAAAATATAATACCTAATAATAATGTTTAATACTATTATTAACCACGAAGTATGGTGGGGTCAAGTGGGCGGGCAAATAGACCCCGCCGTGTATGTGAGCGGTTATTAGTAGGTACTACACAAGAAGGGTATCGTGTGTAGTAGGTACTATCGAGGACACTCCTGCCTGACCACCACTAAGCTCATTTTTGCTTGCACTCGCAACATAAAAACGCTCTCTAGCCCCGCCCCGTTGACTTTGTGTAGAAAAAATGAATGAAAAGATACCGAATCGGCCGAGCGTATTGACGACGCACGCCAAACGAGAGTTATTGTTACAGATACCGGCACGGTTCTTGAGCGCTCGGCGGAAGAGTGGGGATCGCTTTGCGCATCGTGCACCTATACGCGCCCCACTTCATACCACCAAAGGGACCCAATAACTCACTTTTGCGCAGGTGAAGGTCAGCGCTCAAGAATCATGCCGATGATTGTATTTTGCGCACCAAAGTTGACGCTTTCCTAATAGGCCCAAACTTTAACGGGGCGTGGCTCGGCGCCTCCGCATGATTTAAGCGAAAAAAAATTAAAATGGTCAGGCGGAAAAGACCCCGATAGTACCTCCTACTAAACACACACACACACAGCATACGGCATTTTCTTACGTGACGATTTTTACTAAGTTGCACTCCTGGTAAACCGCGCTAAGTAACTACGTTCCAAAAATATACATACAGTCGAACATAGAACCTCCTCCTTTTTTGAAGTCGGTTAAAAATACTTGTTGGATCTTTGCTCATCTTTTGAGGGTAGATGATTTATGTTTTGTCATCTGCTTTTTACGACTACCGTCGTTTTGAATCGTGGCCGAGACTCGTGCAACCTCCGCGCGATGCGGTGGAGCTAGTTGACTTGCGTGATCAGACAGTATCGGTCACGTCTCATCCTTTTTGAGAAACTATTCCGTGAATAAGTCAAGTTTAATTCATTTTTTGACACTGCCGTGCAGTATATATTGTGTGAGACGTTCTCGCAGTGCTGTGTCAATTTAGATGGTGTTTTTGGAACGCTCTGTGCCCTCGCTCGCCTCCGCCTTCGATACCAGGACTCCTTGCCGTGCAAGGCTCTCGTGAAGAAACGTACGTGTGGAAGTTTGAGGTAGGTGGCATACTGGATTATCTACCTACTTACGCGAGCAAAGATCCACTTTCTAAACTTTACCTAAATAGGTTGATACAGCAATTTTTTTATTAATTAATGGTCCTTCAAAAAAAACCCAATTTCTTACCAGCCTTCTACACCAGCACTCAACATTTTTGGCCATTCGAGCTGGATATAATTAACTTATTATACTATTTCATTGCATATTTAAAATCGAAAAATGTCGCAATCAGAAGTAACTGCTCCGATTGCACCAATTCCTACTAAAAAGGAAATAGAAACTGTTCGTAACATAAACAAATGTCTTGCTAAAAAGCAACGTATTTATTCTCAATTGCAACAAGTGTTTGATTTATCCAATAAAATTGAGAACCATCCTTCCCTCAAGGAAATGTTCCTATTGCGTGCCTCAGAGATAACATCACTACGTGAATCATTCGAAAGTATTTGTATGGAAATATATGAAATGCGATTAACTTTAACGCCTGAAGCTCAGTTCTCAGATAGCGATTTGGTTAGCTTCGATGACTTGTTCTTTCGCGTCAAGTTGTGCGCTTCGAAGCACACAACCAAAATGGCGGACGTTCCACCATGCAGTCACGTAGACACGAAAGATAAAAATGGCGACATTCGACCACGTTTACCGAAGCTCGAGTTGTTCACATTTGATGGGAATATTGAGAACTTCACCACGTTTTATGAAACATTTTGCTCTTTGGTGCACAATCAAACGGGTATTTCAAGCATAGATAAATTTCATTATTTATTGTCATGCACAAAAGGGTCCGCACTTAGCATTGTAAAAAGTGTGCCGATTACTTCGAGTAATTACGACGTAGTGTGGCAGTCCTTACTTGATAAATATCAAGACAATAGGATGCTCGTAGGTAAATACCTAGATAAGATGCTCAACTTTCCCGCACTCAAATCGGAATCTCCAGTCAATTTAAATCATTTTATTGAGACCTTCGATCATTCTTATCGCGCTATAAATGCTTTAAATATCGAGCACTTATCTAGCTATGTACTGTGTCATATAGCATTGAGGGGATTAGACCCCAACACAAGAAAAACATTCGAACAAAGTATCGATTAAAAAACCATACCTACCTAATGATCAGTTGATGTCCCATGTTCATAATCAAATAAAAATATTGGAACATTCTCAATCTCATTCTGGTTCTACTGTTCCGCAAGGTCCTACTCTGAACACATGCAATAAAAGGTCGAGTGAAACCATTAATAGGAAGGCATTTTCTTCGCAGACGCAATCTAACAATAAGCCGAAGAGTTTTGATTGTTTACATTGTGGTCAAAATCATATGATTTTTCGTTGTGTACAATTCCGTGAATTGACTCCTGCGCAACGAGTCAGCCGTGCTGACCAGTTGAAATTGTGCCACAACTGCCTCAAGCAAAACCACTCGTCTTCCGATTGCCAAAGCGAATTTAAATGTTTTACGTGTAATCAGCGTCACCATGTATTACTGCATCTTGACTCTAAAGGCAGTCCTGCTACGCGATCCATTCCTGCGCATAATAACAACGCAGAGCCGACAGCTGTAGGTACTCACACAATACACGCAAAAACATCGCACTCGTCCAGCGGTAACAATATAAAGAGTTATATATGGTCCTACTAGGTACGGCTATAGTTAATGTTATAGATTCGTTTGGTAATCCGCAAGCTTGTCGCGTACTTATCGACTCAGGCGCTCAATCGAATTTTATTACTTTGAATTGTTTAGAACGGCTAGGGTTGTCGCGCAATGATATTTAATTAAACAGATATGTTATGAGCGCGCAATCGTGAAGACTCGAAAACGTGTCAATTGGCCTGTTTTTCCTTTATTCTGCGTCACTGCGTGTATGTGAGCTAGCTCTCCCCTGCGGCACACTTTTTTCGGTGGTTTTGTAGGTGTATAACATATCTGTTTGTTAGAATATCATTGGTTGTCGCGTCAAAAATGTCCGTTTAATATTTTTGGTTTAGCCGGAAGTAGTGTCAAAAACTTTGGCATGACTTCGTGCACTATTAAGCCAAGACATTGCGATAACCCATCGTTTAATATCGATGCTATAATTTTACAACAGATCACTTCCCTGCCTACGATGGAAATTTCCGAAGAAGTTTCTATGCACTACAAAAACCTTTTGTTAGCAGATCCCTACTTCTATAAAAAATCTTCTGTAGATATTATTCTTGCAGGTGACATATTCCCTGACATTTATGACGGTAATAAAATTATTGTCGGCCCTACACTACCCACTGCACTCAGTAGTGTTTTCGGGTTCGTATTGTGTGGGAAAGTTGAAGTACCGTGTACTTCCGATGATGTCACTAATAATGCAACGTCTTGCAATTTCGTGTCGTACACTAGTGATAGTGACACCATCAACAATCAATTGAAATCATTTTGGGAAATAGAGGAGTCACCGTGTGACAACCCTATCACCCCAGATGACAAGCTTGCCGAGGAGATATACTCCGAGCGTCATTATAGGGACGACAGTGGTAGGTATGTTTCGCCTATCCTTATGGACCCGAAGTGCGCCGCCCTCGGCGAGTCTTATAACCACGCCGTGCGTAGGTTACACCACCTGGAGCGACGTTTCGCTCGATTGCCCGACTTACGTTCACCCTACGTAGATTTCATGCGCGAGTATGAACAGTTAGGCCATATGAAACCGTATGTAGGTACAGAACCGAGTAGGTATATCATACCACACCACTGTGTGGTGAAGGCATCCAGTACCACCACGCCTCTGCGAGTGGTATTTGATGGCTCAGCGGCTACTTCAAGCGGTGTGTCACTTAATGACACATTACTTATAGGCAGAAAACTCCATCATGACATTTTGAAAATTATTTTCAACTTTCGTTTGTATGACGTTTGTTTTACCGCTGACATAGCTAAATTCTATAGGAATGTCCTAATTCATCCTGCTGAGCATACTTATCAGCACATTCTTTGGAGGGAATTGTCTTCGCATGAAATAAAAACCTACGAACTTCTTACAAATACCTACGGGTTGCGATCGTCTGGTTTTATCGCTGTTCGCTCGTTGCAACAGCTGGCGAGTGATGAGGGCAAGCGATATCCTCAAGCTGCTGATATCCTCATGCAAGGATGTTTTGTTGATGACGTTTTGTGGTCAACACAGAACCTCTCAGACGCCTGTACGTTACAGGACGAGCTCGTAGCTCTGTTGAAGTTAGGCTGTTTTGATCTTCGTAAATGGGCGAGTAATTCCCCTGAATTACTGTCTAGAATCGGTGCCGATCAGGCAGTGGCCATAAACTTCAGTGATGATGACACCGTGTGCTCATCGCTGAAGGTTTTAGGTCTTAAGTGGCTGCCGACCGTCGATTGTTTCTCTTTCGATTATAACATGACAGATAGCACCTACACAAAACGGTTAGTGCTAAAACTGCTTGCTAGCATTTTTGATCCGGTTGGTTTTTTATCTCCATGTACCTACATTTCTAGCTAAATGCATCATGCAAGATTTGTGGAAGCTCAGTCTCGGTTGGGATGACCCACTTCCGGTTGATTTGCGTGACAAGTGGTCGGTCTTCATCGCGTCATTGTCAAGTCTGTCGTCAATAACAATCGAACGTCATACGCTAATACCTAAATTCTGTGGCGTACATTTAATAGGCATGATGACAGTAATTGAAAATTACTAAAATATTGTATTTATTTAATAAGACTTGAATTGTGGAATACGAAACACGCATTATTTTTATTATTAAGAGCGGGATTGATAAATTATACGATAATTAAAATCTACAAAATTCCTATGTCCGCCATATTAAGTTGAACACCAATCACAGCGCATGACGTCACTTTTGATAACACGCGTAAATTTAGGTAAACAAATGGTCGAATTTCTGTGGTTTTGTGATTTATCTTATGATACACGGATCATGGAACTAGGGTATGTCCAGTAGGTCGGTAGGAAAAGTGTTAAAATTTTCGAGCTCACCTCGCTCGCTCTACAGGCTATCTCGCGAAATAATATTCAGTAATTTTCTACTGAAAACTGAGGCAAACGGTGCTAAATTGCCTAAAATCGATGTGATGATGTTGGGAGTTTTTTTTTTGCATCGAAAACGGCCCAATTCACCCGTTTTGCCTTTAGTTTGTAACACGCATGGCGATGAGCGATACGCTGCTACGAATTTAGATAAAAATTGAAAAAATGTCATCGTGCGTGTTCAGAAAGTGTACCAATCAAGATACCGAAGTAAATAAAACACAAGGGATCTCATTCCACGTGTAACTACGCAATATACTTTGATTTATTAATATTTTTCATTTATTTTCCTAATATTCTGATAATGGAGGATAAAAAAGACAGAGATGGGAAACGCATTTTTGTAGTGAGTACGACAAGGACGCGTGCACTACAGACATAGAACAACATTATCTGTCTCTTTTTTTTATTGGTTTTATCGAGCTATCCCTTTTGTATCATTTGAAATGTAGACTGAATAAAAAGTGTTCGCGTGCTGCTGCTGCGCGGAACACTTTTTTCTGTGGTTTTGTAGGTGTATAACATACCTATCTGTTTATTATAATATCAATGTATAAGTACCTATAGTAATACTAAAACACATTTTATAAATGTAATCTATGTAATCATTTTAAAATCACAATATTTTGAGTACCTATTCTAACAAACCAAATAGGTTTAGTAGTATGATAAAAGTATGTCTTTGAAATGCACTTTTGTAATTTTGTTTTTAAATTGAACCGTATCTTTATTTGTTTCGTTTCTTTGTTTATTTATGGTCTTCCAGGGTACCCTATGGCGATGACGCCGTAAGCTACGTAGGTACAACTTAAACGCGAAGAAAATCTGTGCACAGTGGTAAGAAAAATCTGCCCAGAACATAAAGTACATGCTAAGTTGTATGCAGTAACTTTATTAATAGATGAACAGCAAGATACAGTAAATTCAGTCGAATGTCATGATTGTGTAGCTTTACTAGGAGGCTGCAAACATGCCATAGCTTTTTTGATGTTGATGCATCGCAGAAGCCAAGAGCCATCCTGTACATCTATCGAGTGTTATTGGATTAAATCCAAACTTTCCAGAGTTGGGACTACGGACATAAATAACTTATTTGGGGTTTGTATTGATGTGTTCCCGCACTGCGGGACCGCACAACACCTGTACTTTTTCGAATTCATTTTAATAATCGCAATTCGCAAATTATTTAAATGTATAGACGTACGAAACCTCTAGCTTTGTTGTGTTGACGTTTTGCACTAGTCAGGTGTGACGTCACCAGCGACGCCATGACACTGGCGAGCGTTTCGGTGGGAATTTTAAATCGAAAAACTAAAATGTTCTTTTTTAACTATTAAACCTTAACTGTGGCCAAAAATATGAAATTGATTTTAAATAATTTACGTTTCCGAACATTATAGGACAGTTTTTCAAAATTTGTCATCATGTCTATTGCTTTTTGTGACGCATCGACCCGTGGTTATGCGGCATGCATATATGTACGTAGTGTTGACCCAAACAATAAAGTGAAAACTAGACTGCTTATCAGTAAAAGTAAAGTCGCGCCAATCAAGCCACTCTCGATACCTAGACTCGAGCTTATGGCTGCTGTATTGTTGTCAAAACTGGTTTTATTCGTTTAACAAAATATTAAAAACATAAACTTTCAGGTTACTGCGTTGACGGAGTCCAGTGTCGCACTCGCATGGTTACTGACCCCTCCCTACAAACTTAAAACTTTTGTTTCAAGTCGTGTCTCTCAAGTAGTGGAGGTGGTTCCGTCGAACAGCTGGTATCACGTGCGGAGCGAAAACAACGCCGCTGACGTTTGTTCGCGCGGCGCCATGCCCACTCAGCTCGTAGCTGATTATGAACTCTGGCTGCATGGTCCCGCATGGCTATCTGATGACGTTCATCAATGGCCAATCAGTACTTTTTACGTCACTGAAAAGACTGACATAAAGACAAACGTTGATACATTTTCCTGTGCATCTCAAAATGTACCTAACGATTTTTCAGAAACGATTTTTGAAAAATACTCTTCGTTCAACAGGTTGCAACGTATCGTCGCTTGGTGTTTGCGATTTGCTAAAAATTGTAGGTTACCTAAGAACGAGCGTTCTGTTGGTCCGATCTCAACTCACGAGTTGAATGCGTCCCATGACGTTATTATAAAATGTACACAAGATACCTACTTTAGTAGCGAAATCACTCAAATAAAAAACAATAAATTTGTTTCGTCACTCAGGAAACTATCACCCTTCGTCGATGCCCATGGTTTCCTCAGGGTGGGGGGTAGAATCTCGCTGGCAGACTTACCCTACAATAGCAGGCACCCCTTGTTGCTACCTAAAAAATGTCACATAACAACTTTAATAATAAAACATTTTCACAATGTGTACCTACATGTAGGACCTCGTTCATTACAAGGAATTTTGTGCAAACGATATTGGATCGTATCTGCTCGCAGTATGATTCGTAGTGTGTTGTCTAAATGCATCGTATGTTTTAAATACAACCCTACTTCAATACAACCGTACATGGGTACGTTACCCGCTGAAAGATTAAAACCTAATAAGGTTTTTGATCATGTCGGTTGCGATTTAGGTGGGCCGTTTCACATAAAAGCGAGTTTGAATCGTAATGCAAAAATTCTAAAGTGCTACATGTGCCTTTTTGTTTGCTTTTCCACAAAGGCTGTACACATTGAGGTCCTCAGCGACTTATCAGCTGATTGTTTTCTAGCAACTCTTGACCGGTTCGTAGCGCGACGCGGTCTGTGCTCGTGCCTACATTCCGATAACGGGACGAACTTTGTCGCCGCTGCGAAACAATTGAAAGAAGTTTGCAATTTTTTTAATGAAAATGACGTTTTAATCGCCGACGGTTGCGCAACTCGTTCTATTGAATGGAAAAATATTCCTCCTACGGCAGCTTCGATGGGCGGACTGTGGGAAGCCGGTATCAAGTCGGCCAAGCGCCATCTCCTCCGTGCAGTAGGTGACAAGGCACTTACATTTGAAGAGCTCACCACTGTCTTCTGTAAAATCGAAGCCGTAATGAACTCGCGTCCTTTGTTCCCGTTATCTAACAATCCTGATGAATTCGAATTTTTATCGCCTGGACATTTTTAATAGGTCAAAGCTTACTCGCCGTGCCCGAGTACGGTCTTCAAGACGTAGCTACGAACCGACTGTCACGTTGGCAGTGTTTGCAGAAAATCTCCCAAAAGTTTTGGAAGAAGTGGTCTGACGACTACCTGCATACGTTGCAGCAGAGAGCAAAGTGGTTCACCTCGCCTCCTAATATTAAAATCGGTGATCTAGTTCTCATCAAATCTGAGCTGATTTGTCCGCTAAACTGGGTTCGGGCCAGAGTGGAGCGTCTCCATGAAGGTCCAGATAAAATCGTCCGCGTCGTTACTCTAAGAACGCAAAAGGGAATCACTAAAAGACCTGTTAATAAGGTTTGCCCTTTTCCATATTCTAATTAAATATTTACAAAACTTGTAAGTACCTTAGATTTTAATTATTATTTTTTCTTAATTTTAATTTTTTGTTTATACTTTCTTATTCTTGCCCGTTTCAAGGCAATTTTCCTACTGCCTACCAGTTGCAATAGCAATATTATTTTATATTTTTAACTGAAATTATCATGATAATTTCGGTGGGGGGTATGTTGGATCTTTGCTCATCTTTTGAGGGTAGATGATTTATGTTTTGTCATCTGCTTTTTACGACTACCGTCGTTTTGAATCGTGGCCGAGACTCGTGCAACCTCCGCGCGATGCGGTGGAGCTAGTTGACTTGCGTGATCAGACAGTATCGGTCACGTCTCATCCTTTTTGAGAAACTATTCCGTGAATAAGTGAAGTTTAACTCATTTTTTGACACTGCCGTGCAGTATATATTGTGTGAGACGTTCTCGCAGTGCTGTGTCAATTTAGATGGTGTTTTTGGAACGCTCTGTGCCCTCGCTCGCCTCCGCCTTCGATACCAGGACTCCTTGCCGTGCAAGGCTCTCGTGAAGAAACGTACGTGTGGAAGTTTGAGGTAGGTGGCATACTGGATTATCTACCTACTTACGCGAGCAAAGATCCGCTTTCTAAACTTTACCTAAATAGGTTGATACAGCAATTTTTTTATTAATTAATGGTCCTTCAAAAAATACCCAATTTCTTACCAGCCTTCTACAGTCATACTCAACAATACTTTAATAGTAAATTTATGCAACTGTTGTATAATGAGGGGTATTAAAACACGAATGTGGGTTGGTGCGAACACTCATGTGATACTATTATCACATGAGTGTTTTAATACCTAATTATGTACAGTTGCATACAAGACTTTATCTACATCCATGATATGAATCCTCTATATAAAAGGTTCTGAAACCATAGTGTGTTGTAGTGTGGTAAGAAGTCTATGTAAATTCATGGAAAGTTTAATTGCTGAGTATTTAATACAAACAAACCATGTATAGGTAAGAATACAATTATTTACATTTTGGATTGTACAAATATTAAAATGCTCAAAGCTTGTATCACTATTTTTTTTAAACAACAGAGTACATAATGCAATACTAATATCGAACAAAAATGGCGGGGTACAACGTGAATTCGAATTAACCTATAAGATTTTTTTAAATTACGGCGCTGTGGTAGTGAATCGCACGTGCTAGACAATGTTCTTTTTTTAAAACGAGTTGCATAATGAAATGCAGTACAACATTATAACACCCGTTTGGGTGTTATAATGGTTATTATGACACTGGCTGTTTTAATGTTGGCCATAAGCTAACTGTTTCCATAGACTTACAGCCTTATTCATAAAAAGTTAGAGCCTCCTTGAAGGCTCCTTGATGGCCCGATGCTAAAAAACATGATTCATAAACGTCTGCTAACGGTAATCAGTCCATCAAGGCTCTGCTAAAGTTAGAAGACTGTTGATCCTCCTTTATCTCTCTGCTAAGTCACAAAATGGTGGCCGCAAATTTGAACAGCTGACTTTGACAAGAGCAAAAAACCATACCGATGATAATTTTAGTGAAGGGAGTGTAATAAAACAACTGTAGCTCCAATCAACTCTTGAGTATATTCAAATCCAAGTATTTCAGTCCACATAGGCCTGGATGGGCACTTCTACATTATATCACGTTTTATACAAAATGCAATAATTACAACACTTATCAGTTATCAGACACAGATTCGACTATTAGTCTTAACACCACAATTTCTCCCAATGAACAGCGCTCTCTCGGCCGAGTGTCATGTTTTTATCAACTACCCCTTCCCGCTACAACATTGACGGTTAGGCAGTGTTGTCATTTCTCAAATATAAAACGAATTATTAAAATCTTTAAAATCCTACATAATATTAGTTTAAATAGATCACAGCAGATCTTATTATTTAATACATATTTGAAAATCATGACATTCGGCCATCCGACACTGTGTGGCCTCCTGGCACACACAACAATCATAGAAATAAAATCATGACATTCTTAAGCGTTAAAAATAAAGAGAGAAAAACAAAAAAAAAAACATTTCTATACATTACAAATAGGTATATATACATTTTTAAAACTTGACAACATATTTAACTAGAGCTTCTGACCCTGTACATTTAAAGAAAATGTTTTGCAATAAAATAGACAGTAAGAGGAAATATTTTAAGTTAGCTTTACTCAGTTACTTTTGCCAGCATTCTCAAAGCTACTGGACATCGGAGCTATGCAGTTCCAAAATGTATCCATGGTCGGATTTAATCAGCTGCAACTTCAGTGATCTTGTATGGACCCGCAAACTTCGACAGAGGCTTTGTACTTTTCTTATCATATCAAAATTAAGTTTTTCGACTTATGGCAACTCTAAATTAGTACATAGACTTATCGGCGCTAAGCTTATTGGACAAAATCTCGTGTAATTTATCTCGTGTATTTATTTATCCCAAACATAGCCTCTGCCGCAGTTTTCTGTGTTGAGGCATTAACAGGACTTCTATATAAAGAACGAACTCTATTTTAAGCTTTCACGGTTTTAAACTAAACTAGGGAGCTCAAAACAATGAACAATCACGGAAGATATCCCGTAAGTGACAATATAAGTAAAGAACGAACTCTTTTAATGTGTGGACTAATTTATAATTTAAAATACCAAAGAACTATAAAGAGTTTGAAGTTAACGATTTAATTCTACTAATGAATTTATAAATAATGTTAATAATTAATATATTCTAAAATCTAAATTATGGTAACAATATTGAACATTTTGTTAAAATAATGAATGATAAAAATTAACGTATAAAGACAAATATTAAAGAATTGTATTGTTTGACTATGTATTACGCTCAACTTATTTTGAGACTAATATGTACCAATAATTATTTTACTTTACTAATTATTTTATATTAATTATTATTAATAATTATTTTACTGTAAACTTAATAAGTACATGTTAAATTTCACATAGAAACGCATTATACAATAATGTAAAATTATTTTTGCATGCCCTAAAAAGGCAAAATATGGTTTATGCATAAACCACCAACTTTAACATCTGGTAACACCTGTATTTTAAGCAAATAAATATTTTTTATTCTTAACATTACAAATAAATGATTATGATTACAAACAGTGTTAATTGTTAATGCCCTATTGTATGTTTCCCAGACACTTGTCTCAGTAGCCTTTATATAGGTTAGATGATCATGAATTTTAAGATGGTTTGGTTAAATCTCTCTGCCTGACCATTAACTCTGAGACAAGCTACTGCGTTTAAAATATGTTCTAATACCATGTGTATTACAAAAGGTTTAGTCTTTCAACGTAAAGCTTGTGTCACGGTCAGACACAATCTTAGTTGGAACACCGATGACCGAAGTCATAAACTATTTTCTCAAAGACCTTAACCGTGGTTTTGAGTCGTATGTTCACGTAATTTATTATTAAACTGCGGTTGAGGTCTCTGAGATGCAAGAAAGTTAAGTAGATCTTCGGGTACCGAACTATTCCGAGTCCGCGGCCTATTCCTAATCGAACAGTCAGTCAGCCAGCCAACAGCTACCGGTAATTTAACATCTATTTAATAATCCTAATTAATTTATCATAAAATATCCACGAATACTTTCATCACCAGGTAAAGTACGATGTAACATCCCTTCCAACGGACGTCCGTAACTTTCTTCACTAAGGCAAGCCTTTTCACTCGAACTATGTAGATATCAATGGGCTTTTCTGCCTGAGCCTTCATTTTCATGGACTTACGCCGGAGCCTCAGAGGTGTACCAGACGGGGTACCAAGCTCAACATCAGACGACATCGTCACAGCTCACTGAAACATTGTACATAATTTGAGAAGTAATCCATTCACACTCGCATAAAAACGATGTCATGTGAATGATCGATCACAATAAGTTTAATTATCATTAATTTTAATTAATTTAATTCTCTATGACAGAAATATCCATATTTTGGGTAATAGGCATAAAAACATTATTATAAATCAAAGACATATACACAATACTATTTACCAAATCAAGTAAAATAAGACGCTGGTCTTGGTCAAACAAACAAATAAGAAATTGAACTAAAATATCAATATAAATTAATTAATCAATCAATAAGTGAGCAATCCAACAATGTGAAACATACAAATGTCATTTGTTTGCTAGCATTTCCAGGTTGTTAGCAACACAACATTTACTTGCCCAGAGGGGATTCCAAAAATGTTGTATAATTTAAACTTCATGTACAATAGTGGTACTGGTAATGGTGGTTTTATAATTTTGTAGTGCATGCTTTTCACTTTAGTGATTTAAAGTGAATAAGAAGACTTATGAAATATGTAGTAGTACATAGGCGGACTTAATGCCACAAGGCATTCTCTACCAGTTAACCTTTGGGTTAAATAAGAAAACATTGTACCCTAACTTTTTGGTAACGAGAATATTAATACTTAGGTATATTGATACTAATACACATATACATATAAAATTAACTAATATATATTCTATCAAATACCAAAAATTAGAAAGAAAATAACGAAAAAACTAATAATAATTATTATGACTAGACTTCGAATTGAGTACGAACTTTTCTTTAGAAAGTGAATTTGCTTTGCTTTTTGATTTTATCCGTCAATGTCATTAATTGTCAGACGTCAGTCTATACCAAGATTATTAAAGAGGAAAGATCTGTATCTTTGTATGTAACGAATAAACTTAAAAACTACTGGACATTTTTCTTTCAGCAAAGGATAGCTACATTACCAGCGAGCAACATAAGCTATATTTTATCCCCGTACTCGAGACTGTGACGTCCGCTAGTACTTCTACTACATAAAAATACAGCTTAGCAGTCAAGTTCCTCAACAACTACGCCTATTGATTTCCGAAATGTGTACAATATTCATCGACATAATCTGTCTCTTATTTATTTAATTAAAATCATTCGAATTCAATATAATTACTACGCTTCATCTAAACGTTGTAAGAGTCATTAACCAGTAAGCAAATACAGTTTGCTCAAATCCGACGAATGTATGCAGCTCACCCAATAATCCAGTGAGAAAATATACATCGCCCCTTACGCATCCAGCGAGCAACTCACGGGCTCCATTAAAAGAAAAGATATCCCGTAACATTGATAGGGAATAACCAACTACTACAATAACCTGTTTTAATTCATTGCTCACCATTATTAATTAATTTTAAGTTGTAAAAGTGTTTGTAAAAACCTACTTGCAAAATAAACATCATTTATCATTTATCATTTATCATTTATCAATTATCATTTATAATTTATCAATTATCAATTATCATTTATTATTTTTCAATTATCAATTATCATTTATCAATTATCATTTATCATTTATCAATTATCATTTATCAATTATCATTTATCAATTATCAATTATCATTTATAAATTATCATTTATCAATTATCATTTATCATTTATCATTTATCAATTATCATTTATCAATTATCATTTATCAATTATCATTTATCATTTACAAAAATCCAGCGAACTCACTAAGTCGCATAACATAGGCCCTGTGAACACATTTAGTTCACTGGGTTAACATCTGTCTGACGACCGATTCACTGTGATAAATCAGTAGGACACGACTACCTAAAATCAAGTGAACTAACCGAGTCGCCTATGAACACACTTAGTTCACATTATCATTATCATCATTATCATCATGGATCCGACGACCGATTCACTGTGATAAATCAGTAGGTCATACCTACCTAAAATCAAGTGAACTAACCAAGTCGCCTGTGAACACACTTAGTTCACATTATCATTATAATCATCATCATCATGGATCCGACGACAGATTCACTGTGATAAATCAGTAGGTCATACCTACCTAAAATCAAGTGAACTAACCAAGTCGCCTAACATGGATCCGACGACCGATTCACTGTGATAAATCAACAGGACACACCTGCATAAAATCAAGTGAACTAACCAAGTCGCCTGTGAACACACTTAGTTCACATTATCATTATAATCATCATAATCATGGATCCGACGACAGATTCACTGTGATAAATCAGTAGGTCATACCTACCTAAAATCAAGTGAACTAACCAAGTCGCCTAACATGGATCCGGCGACCGATTCACTGTGATAAATCAACAGGACACACCTGCATAAAATCAAGTGAACTAACCAAGTCGCTTGTGAACACACTTAGTTCACATTATCATTATCATCATTATCATCATGGCCAGAATAATAAGTTATTGACATTTACCTCTGGATGTTTGTAAATAATCATAAATAAAGCATGTTTGTTACATTGGCACTACCAATGTTGCTCATTTAAATGCCGGTGCAGAGGCCTATGACAGCATAGCCATGTAAATAATAGCAAAAACAATGTAGCATTGTCTAATAAACGTTGTGGGTAATAATTCTCATAAATGCCTCATGGTCAATTCTTCAAAATACTTCAAAACGTGTAAGTTTTTATGTATTTTTTTTTTTTATCAAGCAAATATTAAAAGTTTAACGACTATCCCTATCTCTACCTACATGGCATACTATATGTACACCTCAGTGGCGAAGGTACCATACAACTCGATTCCTACCGGATTCCCTTTGAAAAATGGCACAATCAGTATTCTATAGACATATAATTAAGGATACGTACTCCGGCTTACCCTTTTACAAAATTGACCCGTCGCTACTGGTACACCTACATGGTTTACTAACAACACTCACACATGGTTCTTTAGAATGGATGTTAACATGTAAAATCAACCCATCTTCATTGCTGCATTGTTAAACTCATAAATAATAATATATGCCATAATTATTTTAATTTTATCTATAAACTAACCAACAGCGATACATAAAAATATTTTACGAAATATGCTTGTGACAGTTATTATGGCCAATTATAGATTTCCCTGTGTAACTGGGATATATATGTATATAATACATGCGAACGGACTAATGCCAGATATTTAAAAAAAATAAAAATACAATACAAAAATACGATACAAAATAATTTTTAAGTTATTTTTAGAATTGGATTACGATTTTGAAAAATTTTAAACAAAAAACGGTTGAATAAAAAAAGAAGAAGAAGATTGGTTGCTTCTCATTTATCTCCATTTATAGTGTTCACTATTCGTTTTTTTTTAATGTCGGTTTATTAGAGTTAAATAAATCAACTTCAGAGAATTCAGAGTAATAAATTCGAGCAATGCGAGTCAGAACACAGTTCTTAATAATTATGTATACTTTCTGCATAGTTGAATCACGTGAGCTTTTTAGCGGGGTAGAAATTTTTCTCTATTTCATGATATAACAATAATCTCCATGGTGTAAAACACTGTGCATACGTGAAAGTTTATTTGTTAAATTTCCACCCTCTTTTTTTTTTACCGAAATTTAACAGAAAGTATACATCTTACTATGGTAAAGAAAAGGAAACAAATTACTTACTATTTCGCTGAGAGATGGCTCGTGGTTCTTGTCACTTCTGAACTGTAATAAAACAACTGTAGCTCCAATCAACTCTTGAGTATATTCAAATCCAAGTATTTCAGTCCACATAGGCCTGGATGGGCACTTCTACATTATATCAGTTATCAGACACAGATTCGACTATTAGTCTTAACACCACAATTTCTCCCAATGAACAGCGCTCTCTCGGCCGAGTGTCATGTTTTTATCAACTACCCCTTCCCGCTACAACATTGACGGTTAGGCAGTGTTGTCATTTCTCAAATATAAAACGAATTATTAAAATCTTTAAAATCCTACATAATATTAGTTTAAATAGATCACAGCAGATCTTATTATTTAATACATATTTGAAAATCATGACAGGAGGTTTACGCAGATTAAAAAAAAAAAACAGGAAAAATTATTTTTTGGAATTTGTATTTAAAAATCCTCTTAATTAGGTATTTAAGATGATACGTGTACTAACAATAAATATGAAAAAAATTAAATTAGGATGATTAACATAGTTACGGCTTTTTGCACTTAGGTACAACATAAACATGCGAATCGGAAATGGCGGGAAAACAAACATCTCGCTTTTTTTAAAAGTTGATCTTGGGGTTGTATCGTCAAATTTTTATCTTTTCTTATTGGTTTATCATTTCTGTTATAATTCTTTTTTTTTTCTCGTGTGTATTTGTAAAAAAATCTGTTTTCCCGCTAATTTGCTGTCATTGCTGTCAATTTTTTTTAAATTGTCGATGAGGCCATTTTTAGGGTTCCGTAGCCAAATGGCAAAAAACGGAACCCTTATGGATTCGGCATGTATGTTTGTCCGTCCGTCCGTATGTCACAGCCACTTTTTTCGAAACTATTTGGTAAGTAGATCAATGATATTTAATTAAACAGATATGTTATGAGCGCGCAATCGTGAAGACTCGAAAACGTGTCAATTGGCCTGTTTTTCCTTTATTCTGCGTCACTGCATGTATGTGAAATGGCTCTCCCCCGCGGCACACTTTTTTCGGTGGTTTTGTAGGTGTATAACATATCTGTTTGTTAGAATATCATTGAAGTAGATGTATTCTGTGAATCGCATTAAGATTTTCACACAAATATAAAAAAAAAACAATACATTTTGGGGGTTTCCATACTTAAAACTGAAACTCAAAAATTGTTTTCATCAAACCCATACGTGTGGGGTATTTATGGATAGGTCTTCAAAAATGATATTGAGGTTTCTGATATTTTTTTTTTCTAAACTGAATAGTTTGCGCGAGAGACATTTCCAAAGTGGTAAAATGTGTCCCCTGTAACTTCTAAAATAATATAAGGATAAAACTAAAAAAAATATATGATGTACATTACCATGTAAACTTCCACCGTAAACTGGTTTTAACTTAATTAAAAAAATACACTATTATTAAAACATCGATCAAAGTTACAACGAACTACAAGAACTTTTATATTATGTTACTTGCTGCTACGGAACTTTTTTGTCTGTTGATTTGTCAAGATGGCCAACATAACGCGTCTAATCCGTCTATCAGCAGCTCATTAACTAGCAGACTGCTAGCAAGCGTTTATGAATCATACTTCTTGACAACCGTCTAACAAGCCTAATGAGTCTGCTAGCTAACAGACCAATCAAACCTCAATTAAGGATTTTTTATGAATAAGGCTGTTAGTATATACTGCCGTATAGACGAACTGACAGCTCGATAAAGCGTGACCAATTTTGATTTGTCAGTGTGTGCGTTAGTTAGCGATGAACCTTTTACTTTGGAGGACTATCGATAAGTGGTTGAAGTTCGACCCTTGGAGCAAGATGTTCCATAGACTGCCTTTGTCCAGATTATAATTTTTACATTATGTTAAAAAAGTGTAAACAGATTAAAAAAATAAAACAGCCAACATTTTATTAAAAATCGCTCAATACTGACCTTTAAACAGAAAAATCTTATTTAACTGGTTCCTTACAGTTTCCTTTCCTAAATTATTAAGTTTACATTCATGTTTAAGTCGAATGACAAAGTAAATTTCTATAATGTGTTCCATGATTAAATATCTACGACCACTTAAAATATCTTGGTCCAAATTTTGGCTCTCCAAACTCGAAAATAAGCCGAAATTATCTTCTAATATATTTTAAGAAGTACAGCTTGGCAAATTGTAGATTTCCCAATACCTTGACTGATTTTATTATTTTCACCAATAACATTTTCAATCTGTAAACAAAGTTGTATCACGTCTTTGGATTCCAACCAACGAGCCCAATGAATCTCAACCATTTTCCTCGAATTATAGTATCTGGAGGGAATCTGTTGTACTTACAAATTATACAAAACAATTAGTTTATGTTTTTGTTAAAAGTTAATTAACTTTTTCCTCATAAAATGGTTCAGTTAACAGACGGTAAACGTAAGCTAGCATTTATTTTCATAGTTAACATTCAAGATAAAATATCGATAGTATCGATAAATTTAAGTCAATCCCTAGCGTACATGTGAAATAGATTGATGAAAAATCTATTCACCAAAATCATGTAAATTATCAACAAATGGACTTTTAGCTATACAAAATATGAAAGTAAACAAAAACATTGGTATTATTTTATATTTTATACAGGTAAAAAGGCAAATTTTAACCAAAAATAAACGCGTTTATCAGTGACTACGTCCTGAGTATTTACTTATGAAATGTGCAATTTTCAGGTTTATTTCTATGATTAAACACCACATTCACGCACAGAACAAGTAACCATTGTTTAATACAACTGTATTCACCGAAAATAAACCACGATGTACGCTAAAAATCCAAAATACTAAAGAGTTGATTCCCCGCGTGCCGACTTGTGCAGACCTGTCATTCAAAACCGGTCACAGTGATATTAGATTCGCGATCCTTTTTCATCTTGCTATATTTCCATAAGGGATGTTCTTCTCCCTCGCACGCTTTGTTGGTCTATATTTACTAAGTCTATGACTGTTTCAGATACTTTTATAGAGGATTTATAGCATGGGGGTGTAGATAATAGTACATTGTTACTCTAGGGGTGAAAGTAACTTATTTAGTCCCGAGACGGGGTTTGGTGCCCGAGCGAAGCGAGGGCGCTAATAGTTCGAGGGACTAAATAAGTCTTTAACCCGAGGTAAACACTGTGCTTTTCATTACGAATACAAGGAAAGTAAAAAAAAACATACAACTCGAAAAAACTAATGAAGATCGGAATTCGAATGGGGTAGATGACACACCAATCAATTGAGATACTTTTTAAGAGCTGTCAAAACGCGGTTCTCTAATAGACTTTGTATGGCAATAGCCTACTGTGACGTCACTGTTTATTCAACTCAATGACTCGACTATTTATTGATTTCAAAGCAACTAAAAATCGAATTTGGCAATTAATTGAAAATAAATCGGGTTTTCAGGCCCAAAATAAAGTGTTTTTTTTAGAATTTTAGAATTTGGAATTATTGTTTTATGGTGTCATCTACCCTATTGCCGTTTTCCCACCTATTTTGCTTTTTTTTCTGTGGCCGGCCAGCTATTCAGCCAATACCTATTTTTCATTTTCATCATCGAAAAATGGTAAATATTTTTCCCAAATCTATGTTATTTTAAAGAAATAGTTGAAACTTAAATATAATAAAAATATTTAAAATATTTAGATTCTTTAATTAATACTTAACTTTATCTTATTTCAATTTTACATCGTGGCTGTATAGAAAGTTGGAACATGGTTCAATAGAAAAATGAACCATTTTTTTTTAAATAATTTGACAGCTGTCAGTTGAAAACGATTCTCCCTAGGGCTGAAAAGTATTACTTTCAACCCGCTCCTCAGGCAACTTCAGACCTACTTTCAGAGTATGAGTAATGAAATAGCTATTTATTCACCAAGGGGAGTAAGGCACAGATTACTAATCGAGTGTGCATTTGAGGCCCGACGCGAAGCGGAGGGCCGTGAACCACACCAGTTTAGTAATCTGTACTTACCCTCGAGTGATATATACAGCTTTATCTACACCCATGGTATAAATCCTCTATAAAAGTATCTGAAACAGTTAGCTTATAGCCAACATTAAAACAGCCAGTGTCATAATAACCATTATAACACCCAAACGGGTGTTATAATGTTGTACTGAATTTCATTATGCAACTCGTTTTAAAAAAAGAACATTGTCTAGCACGTGCAATTCCCTACAATAGCGCCGTAATTAAAAAAAAAACTTATATGTAGGTTAATTCGAATTCACGTCGTATCCCGCCATTTTTGTTCGATATTTGAATATTAGTACAGTAATATCATAATATTACCGTGATATTAGTATTGCATTATGTACTTTGTTGTTTACAAAAATGAGTGATACAAGCTTTGTAAATTTTAATAATTGTACAATCCAAAATGTAAATAATTATATTATTACCTATACATGGTTTGTTTGTATTAAATACTCGGCAATTAAACTTTCCATGAATTTACATAGACTTCTTACAACACTGCAACACCCTATGGTTTCAGAACCTTTTATGGAGGATTCATATCATGGATGTAGATAAAGTCTTGTATGCAACTGTATATAATTAAGTATTTATAAGATAAGATAAGATAAGATTTGTTTATTTCTGAGCATATGGTACATTAAGATCTTAATATTAGACAGTTTCACATATACTACCGTTGCCAGTGTAGAAATATTAGAACAACTTACAAAGCTCTATGTCTTAACAATGCAAAGTCCCCATTAACATACATTTTATTAGTTGACTCGAAATTGGTTTTTATATACAATGTCAAGTTATAAAAACACAATTTTTATTTATAAATGAAATGTCAAAAATTACTAGTTATACAATTAATGTCAAATGATTTAAAATAACAAATAAAAAGAAAACAACAATACGAGATAATGGGTGACAAAAATAATATCAAAATTTATAATTTAAAAATTCATTAACCGAATAAAAGCAGTTGTCTAAAAGCCAGGTAAATATTGCTTTCCTGAATTTATTAGTGGGCAGCACTCTGATACGTGGGGGTAATTTATTAAATATTTTAATCGCCATGCAATTGGAATTCCTGCTATATAAATGTAGTCTCTGGCTAGGTGCAAGTAATTTATTTGGGCTTCTGCTTTTCACTCTTTTAGAAATGTGTTCATATAATGGAAACATGTGTGAATACCTTTTAACAAACATACAAATCTCAAAAATATATAGGCAAGAAAGTGGAAGAATTTTTAGCGCTTTAAATAATGGCTTGCAATGGTCTAAATATTCTGCACCATACACAGCTCTGACACATTTTTTTTGTGCAATAAAACACTCATGTGATAATAGTATCACATGAGTGTTCGCACCAACCCACATTCGTGTTTTAATACCCCTCATTATACAACAGTTGCATAAATAACTATTATACTACACTTGAACACAAAGTAGTAAAAGACAAAATAGCAAAAAAAGCATTTTATTAAAAAGTTATATTCACATTGTTACAATTGTTAAATGTTAATGTTATGTTTTTTCCGGGTAGTTTAATATTAGTTTGAGACATATTTAGATCGGAACGGTTTAAATTCAAATTCAAATTAATTTATTTCGTGAACACAGGGTACATACATACAGAAGATGTTATGATAAAATAGATTAGATCCGAGCTGTGTCCCGCCAAAAGGCATACAAAATATCAAAGGTCCTTTTTTAAATAGACACATTTCAGCCATTAAAAGTAAAATCACAATCATTATTAATCATGTAAAATTTAGATAAAATTTCAAATTAAATAAAGTTAAAAAACGAAAAAATACAAAATAAAAATAACAATGTCACTAATTCAATAATACAACAAGACAAGACAATACAACAATTCAAGATTCACAAAATAATTTCGTATGTCACATAACATTATAACAGATTAGATTTGGCAAGGAATTAAAATTAAAATTTGTAATTTAAATATTCGTCAACAGAATAATACACCTTGTTATTTAAAAATTTGAATAGATTTCTTTTAAATTCGTTAATGTTCACACTTGAGATAACTTGTCCTGGTAACTTATTATATAGTTTTTGAGCCATTGCATAAAAGCTTTTACTATAAAATTGTGTTTTTGTTGCTAACACCTGCAGCTTTTTTGAGCGCCGTTTACTTTCTACAAATCTATATAAATGTATGTTGTGTTTTATAAAAATACAGGCTTCATAAATATAGAGTGACGGTAAAGTTAATATTTTTAGCTCATGAAAATGTGGCTCTCAAGATTCTTTTTGCTTTATTTTACAAATAGCTCCGATACATTTTTTCTGTGCTACAAGTACTTCTTGAACCTTAGGGGCATTACCCCAGAATACATCGACTGGTGCAGTGCCTGTGGATGGTTGAGGTGACATACGAGTGGCTGAAGGTTGAGTTACAGTAGGCTCTATTTTTTGTACACATTTTTGGGTGCTTAGGTGTGTAACGTTGTAGAAACTCAGAATAGTTTCTACCGTTACTTTGTAGACATAACCTATTCAACACTTTAATTAAGTTAAATGTCAAAACAAACGCCACAGAGTATACATACTCATTGGGCCGTTCAGTTACTAAACGACTAAAATTAGCTGTTTTACAAGTGCTGTGCGCGCGTTACGTGTATCTGATCGAATGAGTGAAGACTTGTCTATGCGTAAACACGCCAGTATAAATGTCACGGACTCGCGATGACGAGTCCTTTTTGGAAATATCCTGCTCCCAGTGATTAGACGCGTCTTTTTTATCGGAAATTAAATTTCTAGAAGTATTCGTGATCTAGAATATTCCGGCTTAAAGCAGGCAGCTTTAATTTTTGTTAGTAACCTAACTCTTTCCGTTTTGTGTCTGCGTAAACCCCATACTGGGGTTCAAGATTACGGCTGACGTTCAAGATTCCGGCTGACGTTCAAGATTCCGGCTGACAATCAAGATTTCGGCTGACAACCGTTTTACCGGCATCCAATTTGCCGCGGGCTCCGCAGCGGGTACCTTTTACCTGCGTGGCCGCGTCGAAATTCTACGGGTCGGCGCGATCATCTGTCGTCCGTCACCCTACCTGGCGTCTGCAGCGTGGCACACCGCTACGGTCATCGTCACGCCGGGCTGAGCCAGGAGAGTACCGTGCAAACCCCCGGGCGGGCTTGGAGAAACTTGTGACCATTAACCTACCCACACCCGTTTAGTTTATTAATATATTTTTCACTTCTCATGCTCTGAAAGTGCTTGTTTGTGCAGGATATAGGCTGCACAAAATCGAATTTTGTGCACAAGGGCATTAATGTATCTACTCATAAATGTATCTATATTAAGGCAAAGAAAATGAGCCATACAGCCAAACGCAATAAGAAGTTCATATATAGAATTTGTTATTTTATAATATTTACTTTAATTTATTTGCCTTATGTGTTTTTTAAGACATAAAAGACATAAAAAATTAAATTCAAGTACCTACGGTAGGTTATTTAATTAATTTAAGAAAATTATTATAAAAAAAAAATATAATAATAGGCTGTATAGGTCTGCAGCCCAAGTCTAATATCAATGTCGTAAGATTTCAAAAAAAGAAAGCGGCGGGAAACAGCTCTTGTTTTTGCGTGTTTATTAATTTCTTCAATTTATACTACTGTTTTATTTCCTCGCAATCGAAGTGAAAAGCAGAGTTTATAACTCGTCCACAAAACCATTTTTATCCTCGACATTACTATCAGCCCTCGCCTTCGGCTCGGGCTGCTAAAAATCTCGGATAAAAATGGTTCGTTTTGTGCACTTGTTGTAAAATCTACTATTTATGTTGACCTGGGTCCGTGGTTTTCTTTTATTTACCCCCACGGACACCCTTTCCGTCACAGGTGGCAAGCAAGTAGCTGGCTGAAAAGCTCCTATTGGCGCTGTACTCGTGACTGTTGAGGTTCATAATAAAAATCTGCATGAACATTTATCGATTCCTGGATTCTTTCATTGATACGTTTTTTATTTTGAATCGAATCTTCGAGTCCGTTACCCCAGCCAGATGTTGTCGAAAATGGTCATTTGAATCTTATAGATAATTAGTTTTACGGCTTCTATAATTGTTGCGCACATTTTTAAATTTGTTGCGCTTATAGTTTTTTAATTATTTCACAAAAACATTTCCTGCTGGGGTAACGTTACCCCAGCCAGACCTTTTTCTTTCTAATGGGAATATTTAAATAAATACTAGCTATAAAATTAGTTGTCTAGATGAAGTAAATGTTGTGCCTTATTTTGTATTTGTTCTTTCTTCGGTTGCGAAGTTATTCGAGATTTTGCTGGGGTAACGTTTTTGGTTTTGCTAGATCTTTCAAATGGTTAAGCGGATTCTTATCATATTTTGTACAAGACTTCTTAGGAATTAGTTTAAATTTGTTCTGCAATAAAAAAACTAAAATAATACATAGCTTAAGGGTTATTTCATTAAATAGAAAAACACTTCAATTGGTCCCAGCACTCTCAATAAGAGGTCTAAAGACTTACTTTAAACATTATTTTGAAGCTTGGAACTGCCTTCAAATGTATGTGAAGTTTCATTAGTATTCTGTAAGTATATAACAAGTTATGATGATATTCAGTTCTTCACGAGCACGGTCTTGATGCGCGCGGTGTTATTTGGCCACTGGATTGGATATATGAACTGAATGTTATGTCAATTATTAGTTGTTTAATTCAGTTGTATATCAGTACCATAATGTTCTGCGTTTTCGCTTTTTCGTAACCACCTAAACTTGGTCGGGTTACCACGGTCATTCACTTCCTAATGACTTTAATCGTATTATCTCATTAATTATCCAATGTACTGAGCTGAAATTTTACTGATAAACAACTGAACTAAACAACTAATAATTGACATAACATTCAGTTCATATATCCAATCCAGTGGCCAAATAACACCGCGCGCATCCAGACCGTGCTCGTGAAGAACTGAATATCATCATAACTTGTTAAATACTTACAGGATACTAATGAAACTTCACATACATTTGAAGGCAGTTCCAAGCTTCAAAATAATGTTTAAAGTAAGTCTTTAGACCTCTTATTGAGAGTGCTGGGACCAATTGAAGTGTTTTTCTATTTAATGAAATAACCTTTAAGCTATGTATTATTTTGGTTTTTTATTGCAGAACAAATTTAAACTAATTCCTAAAAAGTCTTGTACAAAATATGTTATGAATCCGCTTAACCATTTCAAAGATCTAGCAAAACCAAAAACGTTACCCCAGCAAAATCTCGAATAACTTCGCAACCGAAGAAAGAACAAATACAAAATAAGGCACAACATTTACTTCATCTAGACAACTAATTTTATTGCTAGTATTTATTTAAATATTCCCATTAGAAAGAAAAAGGTCTGGCTGGGGTAACGTTACCCCAGCAGGAAATGTTTTTGTGAAATAATTAAAAAACTATAAGCGCAACAAATTTAAAAATGTGCGCAACAATTATAGAAGCCGTAAAACTAATTATCTATAAGATTCAAATGACCATTTTCGACAACATCTGGCTGGGGTAACGGACTCGAATCTTCAATGTAACCTTCTGCTACCGTTGAAGACTTCCATCCACCATGCCGTTTAATGGTCGTTAGATCAGCGCCTGAGTCTGCTAATAATGTAGTTGAAGTTCACCGAAAGCAATGACCTGTATATTCCAGGGGATTAGGTAACTTCAGAAAGGCGGCTATTTCCTTCGGGATTGAACTTATTTTATTTTTACCCATCACCTGCTTTATATACTTATTTTTCTTGAATTGAAGTAAAAATCGCTTCGTAGTCAAATTATTCGGGCGTAATTCTATATATGTTTTTAATATGTCGCAATTGGTCGCTAATGACAAAAGATCTCTGTATTTTTGTTTTTGTGTCTGGTATTTTGACTAGCATCATGTTCCCGTGTGTTTCCAAATCATCTGTTGTCATATTTACCTACTAGTTCTTGACACCGGCACGTGCCATTTACCCCCAAAATCAATACAAACGTGAAAATATAAAACAAAATCAGAAATACGAATAAAAGATTTATATAGCATAGCTACTTACTTACGTACCTATATACATTAAGTGAATATTTAACTAATAAACAGACTGTTTCTTTTTAAGAGAGAGAGAGAGAGACGTAAAATATGCAAAACATGAAGAAGTATGTAAAAGGTAGATAGGCAGTTACTTTGTGTCCTAAATAAGTATCATTTGGAGCGTTTTGTAAGAAATAATCGATCTGAGTTGCAGTAAGCACTCTTGACTTCTTACTTCTGAACCTGTACCAGACGGGTGGACTCGTATTTGGGAATCTATACTATAACGGGGCCAAAATGAGCCACTAACCGCCCTGTACCGAAGGTTCCGGGTGTAAACGTCAGCTTCGTGGAACGGAGAGGTGGGTTGGGAAAGCACTGCACTATTACTATAGGTGGAGAAGAAATGAAACACTATTTGACTATGGTAAAACACTACAAGCGTACAATACTACACGAATTAAATGGAAAAACTGAACTGAAACTATTATCGGAACGAACTGTTTACTGTTGACTGCTTAACCGGACAATCCTGTGGTGGCCAAAAATTACTTTAAGGCCCCCAGCCAGGGCTTACAAACTAACAGGAATTACACATTAAATGAACCGTCACTAAGGGCACCCCCTGTGGGGTTCGGGCCTCGGCTTAGTGGGTCATTGGCAAGGGGGCAGCAAGGGACAACAACAGGCTGGGTCGGATCATTAATTGGCTCATCGAGCATGTCGGGCTGGGGTCGGGCAGTGATGTTACTGGGGGGTCGCGGGGGTCCACGCCGGCGGGACCGGATTCGCGGTTTAAATCGGTTTTTGTATTTGTACCTACGTAGTGTACTCGTTTCCCTACAGCTCTCTTGATAAAGGGTGATAGGGTCATCGGGAGTGGCAAGGGTAAGTCTGGGTCTACGAATCCTAGATATGTTAGAGGGGGCATAACTGGCTGCTGAGGAGATCAGCGGATTAGGGTGTTTTTCGGCTGAATCGAAAAAGCCCTTGGTCAGACGTTTCATGTACTGCATCATGGTGGGGATTTTGAGACATGGAGTTGCTCATTCCTAACGTAAGGTGGGGCACCTGTGGCCTTTCGCAAGAACCTATTCTGGAGGGTCTGCATCTTATGAAGATGGTAGGGTTTGGTGTGCGCAAAAACGGGACATGCGAAAGTCATGATAGGCCTGATGCACGCGGTGTAAATACGCAATTTGCACTTGAGTGACAATTTGCTACGTGCGTTCAGAATATAGTGAAGCCTACCGAGAGCAAAGGCGGCACGCGAACGCACCGTCTTTATGTGCTCACTAAAGTTCAGACGTCGGTCTAGGATAACACCCAAGTACTTGGCTCGCTTCGCCCAAGGGATCGGCTTGCCAAGCATGGTGATCGGACTGGGGGTATCGGGGAAGAGTTGACGGGGGCTTGAGAAAAGTACCGCCTGGCTCTTGTCGCGATTGACCTCGATTCTCCATTTCCGGAACCAATCGCCTAAGGCGTTTGCGGACTTCTGGAGAATGCGAGTAATACTAGTGGGAGTTCTACCGGAGTAAAAAATGGCCGTGTCGTCGGCGAAGAGTGCTAGCTCGGACGCTGCACTCTTGGGGATGTCGCTGGTGTACAGCGTGAATGCTAGTGGGGAGATCACCGATCCCTGAGGGACACCGGCGCGAATCGGATGGGGGGCTGAGAGTGCACCTTCGATACGGTATCGGAATGTGCGGTTTGACAGAAAGTCACGAAGGATGAGCACGAGACGATCGGGCACACCGAGCTGGTATAGCTTGTATATCAGCCCGTTGTGCCAGACCTTGTCGAATGCTTTCGCGATATCGAAGAACAAGGCACCGGTCATCAGGCCTCGCTGAAAGCGGGCGCTGATGTGCTCGACGATGCGGTGCACTTGCTGGACACAAGAGTGTTGGGATCTAAATCCAAACTGCTCCTTTGGAATTAAACTCTTTGCCTCGGCGTAGTCTTTGAGACGCTTATAAATAAGCCTCTCGTAGATTTTGCCTATGACATTGAGGAGACTAATGGGGCGGTAACTACTCGGGGAGGATTTAGGCTTGCCCGGTTTGGGAATACCAATAACGGTAGCCTGTTTCCACGATTGTGGGAAGATGTTGTTAGTTAAGGCGCTATTGAAGATAGCGGTCAATAACACTATAAGAGCGGGGGAGAAAAGTTTGAACACCCTATTGGTGATTCCATCAGAGCCAGGGGCTTTTCTAGATTTGAGACCTTTTATGATGTCCTCTACCTCGTCTGGAGTGACTGGGGGAATGGGATCATCAGGGTCTTCGACGGGCGGTAGTGAGGTTCTGCGTTCAACTTCAGCATCCACCTTTGTGAGGTGAGCTATGTCTACTGGCAGGGTACTGGGGGAGCATTGGGTCTCTAGGCTGTCGGCTAGGCACTCGGCTTTGTCGTCGTCATCAAAAGCGACGGTGTTGTCGGAACGAATGAGAGGGGGCATAGCGGCGACTTCAGTGGAACGAAGTTTCCTCTGCAAGTCCCAGAAAGCCGTATGGGTCGGTTCGAGTTCACCGAGCATCTTGTCCCAGCGCTCCTCACGCAGCTTTTTGATGCATCCGCTTACTTTGCGTTGTAAGCGGCGCATAAAAGCTTTGTTAGCGGCGCAGGGAAAAGAGCTGTAGGCACGGACGGCCGCGTTCTTCTCAGTCACAAGATCACGCACATCATCCGGGAGTTTCCAGCGGTAATCATCCGCCGGAACTTCCCTTGAACAATCGTTCAGGACTGATTGTACGTGTTCTGTGAATAAGCTGATCGCGGCCTCCGTGTCGGCTACAGTTTCGATGTTGTCGGGGATCTGGTCTAAGTGAGGGGACTCGGTGGATTTCAGCAAATCGCTTACTTTCCTCCAGTCCGTGATAGTTTTAGTGGAGGGAGGGCTAGTGGGGTCATAGGGACCTATCCTAGGAGCGAGTTCTATGATAACTGGTCTATGGTCAGAGTTGAGTTCGTCAAGCGCTTCTATAGAATGTAACCGCAAGTTTACATTCTTCAGAAGCGCGACGTCTAGCACGTCAGGGCTATGATTTACGTTGTGAGGGAAATGAGTGGGATGCATTGGGGCAATGACATCGAAGTTAAGGGTGGAGCAAAGATCGTATAAAATCTTGCCTCTGTGGGTTTCTAAGCGACTATTCCACGCGGGGTGTTTCGCGTTGAGATCCCCCGCCAGAAGGACGGAGTCACTCAGATTGAGGAGGACAGTGAGGTCATCTTTAACGGAAGCGTTAATCGTCGCGGCGGTTAAGTTGGTACTGGCAGGTGGAAGGTAAGCCGAGATAATAGTGATGGATTGATGACCTGTCATGCCCAGCCGACAGACTGAGACTTCAAAACAGGAAACGGGGGGAGGGGCTATGGGGATGCAGTACAGACTAGATTTATAGTAAACAAGAGTACCCCCTCTGTGGCAGTGAGACCTGTCATTGCGAACTAACCGATAGTTGGCAATATTCGGGTCTCTCTGATGGGGTTTTAAAAATGTCTCTTGCACTAATAGGATGTCTAGTTGATGGTCGCGGAGGAAAGTGGCGATCTCATCACGTTGGGTCGTAAGACCATTGGCGTTGAAAGTCCCTATTTTAAGGGATTTCGGTTTGAACCTACTGGGGGGGACTTTATCCATTATAGGCTCGGTTGTGGGGGAGGTTTCTGAGGGCCTGCGCAACGTCTGGGTACGCATTGTATACTTGAACAAGCAATTTCAAGTCACCGTTGCAGGCGATGGTATCGCGCGTCATCTGAATGGCACGCGGGGAGTGGAATACCGCGAAGGTACTGCCTAGGACTCTGACCGGGTCATAGGGATCGAGATGATGTTGGTAGTTCGCGGGGGGGGGAGTAGGGGCCGCGAAAGTAAACGGGGCAAAGTGCGTCGGGGGCATCTTTGCCAAGTGGCGTGGCGCTGAAGGCGGAGGGCGACGAGGATCAGCGGGCGCGATGGGGCGAGGCGCTACGGGCGCCGGGGGTAGGGGCGCTGAAGGCGCTGGAGGGCGAGGCGCTGAGGGCGCTGGAGGGGGAGGCGCTATAGGAGCGGCCTGCTGGGCAGTGGGGTTAGGATTGGGGGGCGGCGTGGCAGGCAGTGCCATCAGGGGTGGGATTGCCTGAGGGGCAGGTGCTTGGTGGGGCCTCAGAGCCGGGAAGTGCGCCTGGTGGTTTAAAGAATTCCACGGGCTGGGGCGCTGGGGTCCTAGATAGCTGGGGAGCTGACTGACAAGGGAGGGGCATTCCCTCAGTTGCCTATTATTGGCGCGCTGGGCCAATTTGGGGGCGGAAGATTTGGGAGCCTTGGGGCATCCGCGGTAATTGGCGGGATGGCCAGACACACCGCACAGTACACAGCTCGGAGGCTCAGTGCACAAAGTACGGTCTTTAGGGCGAGGGCACTCGGCAGTGCCGTGGTCCCCCAGACACTTGACGCATCTGGGTTGTCCGAAACAGTTTCGTTGCGCGTGGCCGTACAGCTGGCAACGATGACACTGAGTCATGACACCGGTCTTTACAGGCTTCTCTATACGGAGGCCTGAGAGACCGCAAATCTTAGAAATTTTGTGGATGGGATGGTGCCCTTCCACGCGGTCACAAACAACGAGCACCATGTTGTAGGGCGAGGAATTTGAGCGACCTCCGACCCTACGGTGCATGCGGTGGACCTCGGCTACAGGGATGTTCTGAGCCGTGAGGTCATCCTTAATCTCCTGAGGGGAGATCTCAATCGGGATATTTTTGACTACTACCCTGGTAGGGGTTTCGTCCTGGGGGGTGTGGGTGTGATACCTAATACCCCTGTTTTTGAGGAGCTTGGAGAGCTCCCGGTAATCGTTGGGGGTTGCTGTCATAACTTTAATGCCCTGCTCTACGGCACGGGCATTAATGTAATTTATGCGACGACTGACTTCGCGGCGCCTGCACTGTGCTTTTATACTAACAGCAGACACACAAAAAAATATTCGCGAATATTCTAGCGATGTAGTATTGTTCGCTATACAAACGTTTATTCATAAAAACATTAACAAAAAATACAAAGGAAACTATTAGTAAAAGGATGAAAAACAACTTGAACGATTTAAGGAAGTAGGTACTTTACGCCCTCGGCGTACGGTCGAAATTACTATAACAATTGTCGGTGTTTTTTATAAGTAGCTTGCGTACGCGTACCTGTGACGAGACTATTCTCGAGGGAATTTGTACCTACTTACTTTTAAAACTATTAATAACAGAAAGCACTCGAAATCAAAACTCGAACACACTGTACTGACGTACTTTCTCGAACGTTCTTTCTTTACACTATTCAAAACACTATTTTAAACACTTGTCGCGAACAGAACCCGCTTGACTTTCGTTTCAGAAATGCAGTTAGTGTATTGAAATCTTTTATGTTTACATTATTCTTCGCTAATAAAGTGCTTTTTAACATTGAATAAATGGCCCATAGGCTAGAGGGCTTGTATTTGGCAGCCTTTTCCTTAAAATATGAGAGTAAAACGTTTTCTGAGAATGAAACTGCTTTTTTTTCACTGCATAAATATTTCGTATTCTTTCATATATTTCATCTTGGATTTTTCAGGCAAGCGATTACTAATAATGTCTTTAGCATCTGCTATTATGTCAGGTGGAGTTGTTGTTAATAAATTGCTATCATTGTCACTTGAATCACTCATTTTAACTTGTGATTTACATCGCCAAACTTTAAACTTTACCAAGAAAATTGTCTATTTAAAATACAAACCAACAATAAGTCTTTTTTTTTTAATTTTAGCGCTTCAATCAGTTTTCGCGCCAAAAGATGTTAGAGAAGGTAAAACCCTTATCGGAATGTATGCTACCTGCTTTATAAGTGCTAGTGGCCAGTACTTTTTATGGTAAAATTAAATCGATTGATTGCCAAAACGTCATCAAGACTTAAAAAAATAAAAACCAAACGCGTTAGTAATGCATTACTACCCTGATTTCCAGGGCAGTAATGAAATTCCATACAATATAACTGCCTGGATTTTTGAGAAGGTTTAATGAACAGCTTTCAAGCCTTTTATTGTGGTAGTATTGGTACACTTACTAAGCAAGTGTAGTATAAAATTACATTTTCATCCCATCTATTCGAAAAGGACGACTTGGTTCGCCTTTAAGTGCACCCAAAGGTGGTGTTTTCTATAAGAAACTTTTAGCGGGCAGTAATGAGTTTTTAATCCTCTTTATAGATGTTCCAAATTCAAAAAGTGCGCCGCAAAGATAATTGCGGCGCACTTTTTGAATTTTCTTTTCTTTTCTTTTCTTTTCTTTTCTTTTCTTTTCTTTTCTTTTCTTTTCTTTTCTTTTCTTTTCTTTTCTTTTCTTTTCTTTTCTTTTCTTTTCTTTTCTTTTCTTTTCTTTTCTTTTCTTTTCTTTTCTTTTCTTTTCTTTTCTTTTCTTTTCTTTTCTTTTCTTTTCTTTTCTTTTCTTTTCTTTTCTTTTCTTTTCTTTTCTCTTTTCTTCTTTCTTTTCTTTTCTTTTCTTTTCTTTTCTTTTCTTTTCTTTTCTTTTCTTTTCTTTTCTTTTCTTTTCTTTTCTTTTCTTTTCTTTTCTTTTCTTTTCTTTTCTTTTCTTTTCTTTTCTTTTCTTTTCTTTTCTTTTCTTTTCTTTTCTTTTCTTTTCTTTTCTTTTTCTTTTCTTTTCTTTTCTTTTCTTTTCTTTTCTTTTTCTTTTCTTTCTTTTCTTTTCTTTTCTTTTCTTTTCTTTTCTTTTCTTTTCTTTTCTTTTCTTTTCTTTTTCTTTTCTTTTCTTTTCTTTTCTTGCTTTGCTTTGCTTTGCTTTGCTTTGCTCTCCTCTGCTCTCCTCTGCTCTCCTCTGCTCTCCTCTGCTCTCCTCTGCTCTCCTCTGCTCTCCTCTGCTCTCCTCTGCTCTCCTCTGCTCTCCTCTGCTCTCCTCTGCTCTCCTCTGCTCTCCTCTGCTCTCCTCTGCTCTCCTCTGCTCTCCTCTGCTCTCCTCTGCTCTCCTCTGCTCTCCTCTGCTCTCCTCTGCTCTCCTCTGCTCTCCTCTGCTCTCCTCTGCTCTCCTCTGCTCTCCTCTGCTCTCCTCTGCTCTCCTCTGCTCTCCTCTGCTCCTCCTCTGCTCTCTCTGCTCTCCTCTGCTCTCCTCTGCTCTCCTCTGCTCTCCTCTCATCTCCTCTCCTCTCCTCTCCTCTCCTCTCCCCTTGCGTCCTCTCCTCTCCTCTCCTCTCCTCTCCTCTCCACTCCTCTCCTCTCCTCTCCTCTCCTTTGTGTGTATGGGTATATTCGGTGAATGGAGTAGAAGCTTAAGGCATACCTAATTTGGTTTTTCTTTTTTCCACAGTTTAGAAAAGAATTGATCCATCATCAAAAAACGCTACAAATTTCAAGTAAACTTTTCATATTAGAACAAAGAAAGAGAAAATAAAAAACAAAAAAAACCGGCCAAGAGCGTGTCGGGCCACGCTCATTGTAGGTTTCCGTAGTTTCCCGTCCGTCACAATAAGTGTTCTCACTTATGAGTTTATAGGTGGGTATCCATTATGTAAAAATGCTTGCATATACGAATATACTACAAACAGTCCAGAAATTATTTTGTACAACTTTTGGTCTTTTTTGTACAAAAACTGTTGTTTCCATCAAGTTCAAAATGATTTTCCTAGAAAGTCCTTATAAAGTTCTACATTTCAGATTTTTTTCATATTTTCTAAACTTATGGTTCAAAAGTTATTTAAGATTATTTCCGAAATTATTGACATTATCAAAAAATGATTTTAGAAAACCCCTATTCATTTTTAAATACCTTTCCAACAATATGTCACACGTTAGGGTTAAAATAAAATAAAAATCACTTCCCACACTCACTTTCACTTTTTACATATAGGGGGGCTACCCTAATAAAACATTTTTTTCCAATTTTATTTTACCACTTTGTCGGCGTGATTAATATACATATTGGTACCAAATTTCAGCTTTCTGGTGCTAACGGTCACAGAGATTAAGCGAGGACGGACAGATGGACGGACGGACAGACATGGCGAAACTATAAGGGTTCCTAGTTGACTACGGAACCCTAAAAATGTAAAATATCGAATTTCACACCGCACGATTTTTTTTTTTTTAATTTCGAATTAAAAAGAAAAACTAAGTGTGGCATTTGCTTCTACTCCGTTCACCTATTATACGGATACCCATTTTATTTTGAAAGTGATAAAAATGTCATTCTGTATAAATAAAACCACAACTATATCAATCCCAAACAAAACACACACAGTGACAATACATTTTCAAAATTTCGCCAGTGATATAAATATAAATTTGTAATTGACCTTTTTTACATTCATGTCATTT